>CM061063.1:217445888-218086102 GCA_030762895.1 Sophora flavescens
TTTCTTACTGCTTCAACTTAATTCAATTTCTTCTTTCTGCCTTGCATCAATCTTGATCAGTTCTCAGTATCAGAAACTCTAACAATTGGTATCAGTAGCTAGATCGAATTAGGGCCAAGAAGAATGGGCACTACCAAGTTCGACATCGAGAAATTCAATGGGGAGAACGACTTTAGCCTCTGGAGAATCAAGATGAAGGTACTTCTTGTTCATCAAGGACTCGAAGATGCCTTAGGTGGAATGGCCAAGCTCCCTATAACTCTCTTAGAGAAGGAGAAGAAAGACTTGATTAGCAAGACACACTACACAATCATTTTGCCCTTGGGTGATGATGTTCTTCGGGAGGTGGCTCGTAAAGACACAACTGCAGGTGTATGGCTTAAGCTTAAAAGCTTGTACATGACCGAATCTTTGACAAACAACCTATACTTGAAAAAGCAGCTCTATCAGTTAAAGATGGAGGAGGGTGCTTCAATAAAAGAACATGTTTCTTTGTTCACTTTAGTGATTCTTGATTTAAAGAGTGTTGATGTGAAGATTGATGAAGAGGATCAAGCAGTCATGCTACTATGCTCTCTCCCTTCTTCATTTGAAAATCTTGTGGATACAATGATGTTTGGGAGAGAGACCCTCACCTTGGAAGAAGTCAAGGCAACCTTGAATTCTAGAGGTCTAAAGAGGAAGATTACAGACAACAAAGGTGAAGGTGGAGACACTGAAGGACTATTTGCAAGAAGCAGGCCAGAGAATAGGGAAGGAAAGGGCAAGTATAGAAAATACAGGTCTAAGTCTAAGGCCAAGAAAGAATGCTATTACTGTCATAAAGAATGACACTTTCGAAAGGAGTGCCCTGAGAGAAAAAGAAAAAATAATGGAAAGGGCAAGGACACTAGTGATGTTGCAGTAGTGGCCGATGGTTATGACAGTGCTAATGTGCTGACTGGAACATAAGAGAATTGCTGTGATGAATGGATTCTTGACTCGGGGTGTTCTTTCCACATGACCCCCAATCAATATTGGTTCGAATCATACAATAAAATTGATGGAGGAAAGGTGCTGATTGGAAATAATATGGCTTGCAAGGTGGATAGAATTGGGACTGTGAAAGTGATGCTAGTAGATGGATCAACAAAAACATTCACTGAAGTCAGGCATGTACCAGACCTGAAGTGATTTTTGCTTTCTCTTGGAATGTTGGATCAAGGTGGCTGCACATTCAAAGGTGAAGGTGGAACCTTGAAAATCTCAAAAGGATCAATGCTCATCATGAGAGGAATCAGGAAGAATGGTCTCTATAGATTACCAAGTAAAACCATCCTAAATCCTGCTAGTCTGATTTTAGTAGCTAAAGTAGATTCCACTAAGCTTTGGCATCATAGACTAGCTCATGTAAGTGAAAAAGGTTTATAAGAATTATATAAACAACGTTTAATTGGTAATGGAGATTTTGAGAAATTAGAATTCTGTGAATTTTGTACCTATGGAAAATAGAAGAGGGTAAAATTCATTGCAACCACACACACCACAAAAGGAATTGTTGATTATGTGCACTCAAATGTATGGGGACCTGTTAGGGTTCCTTCTTTGGGAGGTGCTAGGTACTTCATCACTTTTATAGATGATTGGTCAAGGAAAGTGTGGATCTATTTGTTGAAACATAAAAACCAAGCTTTCAAAAGTTTCAAGCAACGGAAGGCTTTGGTGGAAAAACAAACTGGAAAACAGGTTAAGATACTAAGGACTGACAATGGTTTAGAGTATCTTAGAAAAGAGTTTTCTGTTTTTTACAAGGATAATGGCATTGAAAGACACAAGACTGTCAGGCTAACTCCTCAACAAAATGGCCTAGCAGAGAGAATGAATATGACCATTTTGGAGAGAGTTAGGTGTATGCTCTTCAATGCTAATCTCAACAAAATGTTTTGGGGGGAAGCAGTTCATACTGCATTCTACTTGATTAATATAAGTCCTTTTGCAGCCATTGGTTGTAAGACTCCTAAAGAATTGTGGACTGGTAAACCTCCCAGCTATGGTCATCTTAGGATTTTCGGATGTATTGCATATGTACACGTCAATGAAGGAAAGCTAGAGACTAGATCAAAGAAGGGAGTTTTTCTGGGATATCCCGAGGTAGTGAAAGGCTACAAAGTATGGTTAACAGGTCCAGGTGGAGGCAAGGCCATTACAAGTAGAGATGTCATATTTCAAGAAGAAGATTTGTTGGGAAACATTGTTGAAAATGCAGCAAAGTCACAAAAGCCTGAGACTGCAGACCAGAGAATACAGTTGGAGGTGGACGAAGATGCAATTGACAAAGGAAATTGCATGCCTGAAACAGAAACTGAAATTCCTTCAACAGATACTGATGACTCCTGTTATAATCTGGTGAGAGATAGGGAGAGGATACAAATTAGACCTCCTCAGGGATATGGATATGTTGACATAATTGTTTATGCACTGAACATTGAGGAAGAAGACCAAGAAGATGACTCAATCAACTATAAAGAAGCAATCTCAGGAGCTGACAGCAACCATTGGAGAGCAGTCATGGATGAGGAAATCAATTCCCTAAAGAGAAACAATACCTGGGAATTGGTTATCAAACCAAAAAAGCAAAGGATGATACGATGCAAATGGATTTTTAGGAAAAAGCCCGCGATTCCAGGAGTTGAGGGAAGAAGGTTCAAGGCTAGGCTTGTGGCAAAGGGCTTTACTCAAAGAGAGGGTATAGACTATAATGAAATATTCTCTCCTGTTGTAAAGCATACAAGCATTAGAATCATTCTAACTATGGTTAGAATCTACAACGTGGAACTTGAACAAATGGATGTAAAAACAACTTTTTTACATGGTGAGCTAGAAGAGAGGATATACATGAATCAACCATAAGGGTATGAAGAAAAGGGAAAGGAGAATATGGTGTGCTT
Organism: Sophora flavescens; assembly: GCA_030762895.1. NCBI lineage: Eukaryota > Viridiplantae > Streptophyta > Magnoliopsida > Fabales > Fabaceae > Sophora > Sophora flavescens. Next base: position 217,448,816 of record CM061063.1, read on the forward strand.
GTTGAAAAAGTCCTTGTATGGACTAAAAAAATCACCAAGAAAATGGTACAAAAGATTTGACACTTTTGTGGTATCAAATGGCTATAGATGAAGCTCCTATGACAGTTGTGTCTATTTCAAAAGGACAAACTCAGATCATTTCATATATCTTCTACTATATGTAGATGACATGTTAATTGCAAGCATTGACAAATTTGCAATTAAGAAGTTGAAGGAACTTTTAAACTCTGAGTTTGACATGAAAGATCTTAGGGCAGCAAGAAGAATCCTTAGAATGGAGATTGTAAGGAAAATAGATGAAAGAATACTCTTCCTGTATCAATCTCATTACATTGAGAAGGTTCTTGGAAAATTAATATGAAGGATTCAAAGCCTGTTATTACTCCTATAGCCGGACATTTTAAGTTGTCTGCAAATCAGTCCCCTAGTACAAGTGCATAACTTAAAGTCATGAGCAGCATCCCTCACTCAAATGCAACAGGCAGTCTTATGTATGCCAAGGTCTGTTCCAGACCTGACTTGGCATTCTATGTTAGCATGGTGAGCAGATTCATGTCTAATCCAGGAAAGGATCATTGACATGCAGTCAAATGGATCCTTAGATATTTGAGTGGAACAAAATCAGCAGGTTTGATCTATGGCAAATCCAGAGACAGCAGTAGAGGTTTAGAAGGATTTGTGGATACTGATTTTACTGGGGATGTGGATAGAATAAGATCAATAATTGGATACTTATTCACTCTATATGGAAATGTTGCCAGTTGGAAAGCAAGCCTGCAATCAATAGTGGCACTTTCAACCACTGAATCTGAGTACATTGCTTTGATAGAAGCTATTAAAGAAGTCATTTGGCTTATGGGATTTATAAATGAACTTGAAGGGAAAACTGCAACAGTAACAGTTTAGTGTGATAGTCAAAGTGCCATTTGCCTCTCAAAGAATCAGGTATTTCATGAGAGGACAAAGCACATTGACATCAGGTTACATTTTATCTAGGATATTATAGCTCAAGGTATCATAGATGTGAAGAAGATTCCTAGTGAGAATAACCCGCAGATATGCTCACAAAGGAGGTTCTTGGAACCAAGTTTAATCATTGCTTAAACCTGGTCAACATTGGAAGCTTTACAGCTTGAGTCCCTCTCAGGGACTGAGGTGATTCTAACTAAACAAAGACTGAAGATCCAAGGTGGAGAATGTTGAAGATCATGGCCAGATCATCAAGCTTGTGTGGATCATCACTTGTGTATTAGTTAGAATAGGACCTGTCAGCCGAGTGATACTTGTAATAGCTAGTTAGTTAGTTACTGAAACTGATGTATAGATAGTAACTGTCTTTTGTAACAGAATTTGGGGGTTCTACCTACCAAGTATAAAAGTCTTAGCTATGTAATTGGTATGGTAGATTTTGTAATTCGTGATCAGTTGAACATTGAGTGTAGCTGAGGAAGAGTCCTAGAAGTCTTGTGCTGGTTCATTGAGGAAGATCTGAAGGGAATAAAATTGACTCTGAGACACCCCGTTGTGCCCCATTGTATTATTACATTAAAACCTTAATATTTATTTACTTAATCGCGCGCTTATTGTTGAAAATACGTAAAAATTAAAACTTAATTTTTAATCATATAACTTCTACAAATATAAAACACACCAAAGTTGTAATATATAATTACACACATGTTTATTTATTACAAAACCAAAACACTGTTAAGGGTACCTTCTCAGTAGGATCCCTCACAGGTATAAACTTCACTACAGACATACTTAGCGGAAATATAAATACCCCTTAGACACACTAGCCATAATGTCTATACTCTAATCGCCATGAATCACAGCTCGACCTCCAACATCTGGTTCGTAAGGAGTTCCATCTAACTCCTCAGCAATTGGTTCCTCAATCGGGTCTTCTCGTACGATCACATCAGAAATAAAATACAACACGCAGAAAGATATAGGGAATAAGAAATAGTTCTATCATCAAAAAAAGCGGAAAAGATTCATAGTATATCATACAATAAATGTCAGTGACAGGCAACACACATAACTAACAAATCATCCTCAAATTATGACATTATCCTCTACCCTCTGCTCATGTAGTCTAAACACTTATACTATCATAATTGTCTCTATTCCTTTCACATTCGTTAGTAGTCCATGGCAGTGATGCAAAGAACTCAGTGTAGTACACTTCTATCTTTTGATAGGATAAGACTTGGCATAGTGCACTGCTATCTTTCGATAAGATAGGATCCGGTATAGTGCTCTTCTATCTTTTGATAGGATAGGACTCAGTTTAGTGATCTTCTATCTTTTGATAAGATAGAACTCAATATAGTGCACTTCTATCTTTTGATAGGATAAATCAGATCAACACGTCATGGACTGAAAAAGTATCTGCATCAAAGCCTCTATATGAATCTCATTATCTCAAATCAATAACAACCTTGTACCTCAAGCTCCCATCATAACCTCAACTCGCATTCTATGTCACATCTCATCCATTAGATAACTTAATTAAGCTAGGCACCTCTAAGTCAATTCATTCTCTCACCCAAACAATCATCTCCCGAACAACATATATCCTTACTTAAAATCAGCTAGGCATAGTATTAAAAACTAGGCATATCATGCATCACACAATATCAGGAAATATTCAAATATCTCAATATCATATAAAGAAATTTATCACAACCAATGCATAATAATCAAATAAAATAAATAACAAAGTCAGACTCTGTCACGGCCAGGCCATGATAGCCATCACGGCCTTGACAGACAACAAACATCCTCAATATCATAAATATTCAAACACCGCAATAATACGTCACATGCAGATGGAATACCTCAACCAGCGTATCATAGTAAATTTGATAACATAAAATCAAACATCCTCAAATACTTAAAATCAACTTAATGTCGATAAACCTACAATCCCCGAATCACCATTGGTTTTACAGAAAAGATTTCCAATGGGATTTTTGTCTTGTCGATTACTCGACTACTAGTAGGGTTTAGGTCACCCTACACAATTATCATATAATCTACTACTTATCGATTCCGACGATAGGTTGATTCTTTTCCCCACCTGAGCTAGCACCGGAAATACGTACACGACGATCCTCGTTATCCCGCCACGAGTTAACACAACCACCTTCAACCAAACAACATAACTATAATTAATCAAATGACAACCATCTATGACACTTTAGGGCTAGGTTCGGCCAAGACTTAGAAAATAGGTTTAGGGTTATCTTCTTAATGCCATCTTTTGGATCCTAGTTACTAGAGTCTTAACTAACATAGATTACTTATTACAATACTAAAATTTGAAACAAAATGCTCTAACCTTTAGGGTTAGGGTTTCGACCAAGGGCTGAGTTTTAGGGTTCAAAATCCTTAAAATTTCTAATCATGATTAAGTCATAGATTAATGGTCCTTAATTAACCTAAATCACGGATTACTAAACAACTAAAGTTGAAACTCAAAACTTCCTAACTCTTTTATACAAGGATTCGGCCTCAACATGTTCATAGGGTTAGGGTTCTTAGTTTAATAAACCAACTTGGATTTATTAAGCATACATACTAATGGCTTAATTAACAAGATCATTAATGAAAACTATGAACAAAAACTCATCAAATCTCACCCATCTAGGGTTCGGCCAACATAGAGATTTTTGAGTAAAGATTTTCCTTTTAAGAAACTAACATGGATTAGAGTGTGTAGACATACATGCCATATAGAATACGTGATCATACATGACAACACATGAACAAAACTCTACCAAACCTACTTTGATAGATTCGGCCAAGGCTAGGTTTTTATGAAAGAAATTTTTGATTACATCATGCTCTTAGATTTAGATAATATGCATGATATCAAGAAGATAGAAAATAGTTTCATCATCATAAGATTTTTATAGAATTTATTATGATTTTTCAAAGTTCTAGATCTAGAAACTTAAAAGTGATGAACATAGATGAAATAGACTTTGAACTATGAAAATTATTGAAGAACATAGACATGATTAAAGAAGAAGAATAGGATTCACCTCTTGAAGATCAAAAACAAGTGAAGATTCAAGGACTTGCTTGACAAGGTGATGCTAAAAGACTTATAACTTAAGAGTTTTTGAAAGAAAGGAAATAGGAACCAAATGAAATGTGAGGGAGGGTATTTATAGACATGTGGGCTACGCCACTTTGGAGGATTTAGGAGAAAGGAGGTGGCTTTTCAAAGGATTAAAGTGCAAATAATTCATAGGGACCATTTTGCAAAGATTCCAAAAGTATAAGGACTATTTTGCAAATTGTCAATAGATTGAAATGATGACCATGTGCCACATTAAATGTGGTCTTATTTTGACTATTTTGGGCTGATTTTGGTCATGAGATATTTTAAGAAAACCCTAGAACACTTGAGAAGATTTGAGAATGTTGTAGAATAATGTAGAAGAATGTAGAATGGTGTGGAATGTAGTGGAAAATTCTAGAACAATCTTGGCTCATCCAAAAATGATGAGGGCAGCCTCTTCTCCCTCATGGGCTTTTGCATGGGCCTACTCAATTTGGGCTTGAATTCATTTTTGTGGGGCCCACTTAAATATTTAAGCTTAAGCATGACGTAGGAAACTTGTATAGTTTCAAATAGGCTTTATGGAATCAATCCAAGAACTAGGAAACTTGGCCTTCATAGACACGTCCATTAAGAGATTGGGAACAAGGATTCTATCCCAATTCACTTGAAAAAATCTTAGAAACTAACTTAGGGACAAAAGAGTAATTTAACAGAAAGTTCAGGGACTTAAGCGTAAAATTCCTAAATTTTTACTTTAACCCTGTAGAACCTTCTAGACTTAAAAATATGATTCATCCCCTTGAATCATCTCAAAATCCTAAGATAAACCCTCTATCGGCTCTTAGAAACTCCAAAATCCCTTCTGTCGTCTACCCGATTACGCGTTTCACCCGAAAAAACATAATTTTTTTGTTCTGAAATAAATCTAAAAATACAAAATTGTAGGAAATAAAATACTAAACTTAAGTCTTTCGTTCACGAATTAAAATTAGGTCTTTTGAGCAGTATTATTATACTGTCAATGGAATTCGCGGGCCGGGTTTCGCCTGACTTTCCAACCTAAATTTTAATATCGTAGCTTCCTACATTCAAGTAGGATTGAGTAGTAAACTCCGTTTATTTAAAATAATTTTCTAAAACTCAAATAAATTTATAAACATATAATCGTTCGCATTTCGATTATTTTGAAACAGTGAAAATCGGGGTGTTACAGACTCTAGTGTGGATGTATGGGTTTCATCAATTGGCCCTGAACCACAATAATTTTTGTCTTGCTTTCTATTCTTTTTTTACTGCTTTAACTCAATTCAATTTCTTCTTTCTGTCTTGCATCAATCTTGATCAGTTCTCAGTAGCAGAAACTCTAACATCAAGGGTAAACATAAACGTAACCAAAAACAGATCCTTATCTACTTCGTTATAATTTGTCATGGTAATCAATATACTCATATACAACGGAAGTGCTAAGTGGAAAAATTGCAGTAATAAGATTATTGAATATCATAAAGAGAAAGGTTTTGTATACACATCGAATGGCTCGCAGGCTATTTACTGTGTTTCCTGTTGAAATAAAAGGAAATGGAAGGAAAGTAACAGGTTAGAGTAATAATTTGGGCTCTCTACGTGACACATATTATTTATTTAGTCCCTACACATAAAAAATTTGAAAATGAGTCCCTACATGTGTAATCATTAGCAAATTTGATCTCTACATGCTCAAACGTTAGCAAATTCATCCCTGTCGTTAGCAAATTGGTCCTTATAAATAACATAAATTGTTTATTTAGTCTCTAATAAAGCTTACCCTCTTTTTTTATTCCTTAATCAGTGCCCTATAGGAAGTGATTATGATCAAAATTCTAGCAACATCGAGCATACGTCAACCTACACGAATAGTTTGAAAAAGAATCTACCATTCTGATATTGTTAAATACCTTCTAATTGGGATGTTTAAACAAAAAAATTTTAGTTGAGTATTGATTTCCTTTGTTATAACTTCTTTCAATACCTTCAATTCTGAAAATAAATTAAGACAATTAATATCATAATACTCACCAAAACTTGCAAACTTTTTAAAATTAATAATACAATTTTTTTTGATAAATAATATAATATTTTTATAATTCATCCTCGTCCAAAGTTTAAATTGTTGAAATTCAAATAAAAAACAAAATGGTTTTATAGTATGAAAGTTATCCAAGTTGACTCTCAAAAGAAAAAATAGATTGATATAACACATAGAAAATAATCAATACTAAAAAAAATATATTTAACTAGGTCTAAGCTCCTTGAAAGATGATAAGGATAAAACTATTATTAACTGCACATATAGGGACCAATTTTTTTTTTTTTCAGGTTTAGGGACTAAATAAAAAACTTGTGTCACGTATAAGGACCAATTTCTCTAAGGCAAGGACGAATGCTAACATTTGCACATGTAGGGATCAAATTTGCTAACATTAACACATGTAGGGACTCATTTTTAATTTTTTTTATGTATAAGACTAATTCTAAATAAAGAATCCGTGTCATGTATAGGACCAAATTATTGCTTTAACCAAAATGATAAATAGCAAAGGTCAGTTCAACTATAAAGAACCACAAATTAAACCACCAATACCAGCGAGGCTGCCTCCGGTCAAAAGCATGGAAACAAGAGATGTTACCACACCGCCACCAACACCACCACCATCATTACCAACATTTCTGATGGCAGTGCGCATTGCAGTAAGAATGCTGCCAAAAGTAGCACCATGACCACGCTCTATGGCTTGGATGAAGCAAAACGTCATGGCCCTAGTTGATGTAATCTTCGATAGTGCCTGTTTACACTGATAGTGATCATATTCCCACACAAGGGGTTTCATAACTACTATAGATTGAAACAGTCTCAGACAAATATCAATTTAAATCATCTGAAACTTACCAATGTATCAGCAGATGTTTGATGATCGTCACATCCACTAAAGGAGATAACTTCTCCACCATTTGATCCTTTCCATATACCTGACCTGGGGCGATGGTCCTCCCATACATACTGTCCACTCATATTACAAAGAAGATAGAAATAGAGTAAACCTCAAAGTGCTCTTCCACTCATCCAGCATTTTCTTTCACCTCATTTCCTCATTGGAGGGTGGAAATAGTGAAAATTACAACACTTAACATGCTCAAATTGACATAAATAAACTTGATATTGAGCTTCAAAAATGAAAAGGATTAATTGATTACAAATAACATGAAAATGTTATCATCTAGTAACAATTTGGTTATTGATCAATTAAAGACTTGAAATCACTTTAGTTTCTAGTAGATGTAAGTATATGTTTTGCTTTAGAGAAAGTATTCAAGTAAAGTTAAGAATTGTTTATCAAACATCAAAATGCCAAAGTCAACAAAGCCAAAATTCATAATAGTTAAACCATGCAATTAGAAAACATAAGCAAACTATCTACAGAAGGTAACCTGTTCATTCTGCAAAGAAATGGCAAATCTAGAACAGGCCACTATGGTAGGCATCAATTAGTGCATGCAGCCTAACCCCATGAGGAAGAGGTCTGACAATTGCTGCATTGATCTCATCGTCTACGATCATACCCTGTGTTTCAAAGCCTAAGGGACATAGAGTTTTATCATACCAATCAGCTTCTTCACCACTATAGCTCCTTTGCTGTGATCTATGACCAGAATAATGAAAAATCGAGGAGTCTCCTGGTTGACATACTTGTACAAGGACGGCTAGCAGTCAGTTGAGGAGTGACTCTGAGGAGCCACAACTCGTAGTTAGGATTTCCAGTTTTCTGTTATTAGTTTAGCTTGGTTTAGTTGTTTATCCGAGGACATTTATCTGATTGGTTATACCAGCTCTGTATGTGACATCAGGGGTTGGGTTATGTTTCTTTTTAAAACCTATGTTATTTTCCGCGTTATGACTTTTGGTTACAATGTGGTATTCTCTACCCATTGGTTTTCTTTTGATAATAAATGTTATGCATGTTTTTATATTCACCTTTATCATTTATATGCTTATAAATACATGCGGGGTAGAGGGTGTGACATTTAGTGGTATCAGAGCAGGTCTATCCTATCAGACCGTGGTATGAGTCTGTTGTGAGTCTTTTGTGTGCTCTTCTTTGAATTGCATGTATTGATAATATGCAATGATGCTTGGTGTTAGTAACCGTTAGCTTTTCCTGCTTTAAGTTCTCTGTATTTAATAAGTTGTCTTGGGCATTTACAGGAACTTATGGTAAGAAGAGGTAGAAACGATGAGGTTATCGCGGACGCTTTGGTACTCCTTGCCAACACGATAGGGCAAAATCACAATGTCAACAATAGGGGACCAACTAAGTTTCAGGGTCTTGACAAGTTCCAGCCAAACAATCCACCGTCCTTCAAGGGAGCTTATGATCCTTAGGGTGCCCTGTTGGGGATGAGGGAGATTGAGAAGATCTTCCGGGCCATGGGATGCAATGACCAGCAGAAGGTCATCTTTGGGACATTCATGTTGAAGAAGGAGGTTGAACACTGGTGGGAGAATTGTTGCCAACGCATGCCGGCTGAGGGTACTATGGTTACATGGACTGTCTTCAAGGACAGATTTCTAGAGAAGTACTTTCCAGCTGACTTCCACGACAAAAAGGAGATGGAGTTCTTGGCACTGAAGCAGGGTAACATGTCAGTGGGAGAGTATACGGGTATGTTTGAGGATCTCGCTCGTTACTATACGTTGTATCAGTGTGTGACAAACGACCACCCCATGTGCGTGAAGTTTAAGGATGGTTTGTGTCCAGAGATTAAGCAGGCTATCAGCTACCAGGAGATCCGCGTCTTTCCAGTCCTAGTGAACAAGTGTAGGATCTTCGAAGATGCCTACAAATCTGGAGAGTCAGGCAACAAGGGATCATATACTCAAAGCAGCAAGAAGAATGATCAGGGGAACAAGTGGAAACAACGTCTTGCTCCAGCTGGCAGAGACTTCAAGCGGGATGGCAAGAAGCCCCAGTTTTCTTCAGACGGGTCCAAGAGATGGGATTCTTCTACTCCTAGACCTCTTCGGTACGGCAAGTGTGGACGAGATCACTTTACTACTCAGTTCAAGGAGACATACATATTCTACTTCAAGTGTGGAAAATATGGCCACATTAGTCGGGACTGCGGTGGAGGAAAGTCAGAACCACAAAGTGCTAGCAAGAATCAGAAACCTCAAGCCAACCGACTGAAGACCACGGGAAGAGTCTTTACTTTTAGTGGAGCCGTGGCCTCCGAGTCCGAGGACTTGATCCAAGGTATGTGCCTCATTGATGGATCCCTTAACTGTTTTGTTTTCATAGATGACATCTTACTTTTTATATCACATGAATGTGTCAAAACTCTTAAGTTGTCTGTGACCCTCCTTGACTATGATTTGATTGTTGCTACACCCAAAAATAAACCTATTCTTACTTCTCATCTTTAAAATTGGGATAGTACCAAAGATGGTAGCAGCTTTATTGTAGATCTTGTATGCTAACCCCAAAGGACCTTGAAAGTATTAGGAGGCATGGGTTTGATTATCTTCCAACGACGTCCTCTAGAAGGTTTTTGATAAAACCATTGTTTTTGAAACTCTTATGGAGTCTCACCAGGATCCAAGGTTTCTCTTTTGGGACTCCAAGTTAAGGGCTTCGATGAAAGAAGAGGCCTAAGTTTACTTGATTCTATCTTCCTAGAAGTAGAGAGACCTTTTGATGTTGGAAGGTTTAGGTGCAAGAATTTCTGCAAGTTTTTAGGGGATGTTTATAACTTACCCCTGAAAGAGATGTGGAGTTCACCATACCCTTGACCTAGAATTAGGAGTCTATATCCATTGCACCTTATAAGATGTCTCCTCTAGAGCTACCTTTAGTTAAAGATAAGATAGAGGTCTTTAGTGATCATAAGAGTTTGAATTATTTGTGTGCCATGGGGAGCACCAATGTTGAAGTAGATGGAAGAAGGATGGCGCTTGAGGACTATGTTTTGAGTTGTCCTACCGCCCAACAAAGTGACCATTAAGAATCGGTAAACCCTCCCTAGGATTGATAATCTTATGGCGAGATGGATAAGAGATAGTGAGTTCTAAGATAGATTTGAGGTCGGGAAGTTACCCTAAGAGTATTAGGGTTAAGTCGAAGACATACCCGATAGATAAGCGTGAGAAGGCAAGATAGATATGGTCTCTTAGAGTACTTAGTTATGCCCTTTGGTGAGACCTAATGTTTCGAAGTGTTAATGGACTATATGAACAAGACCTTTCACCCTTACTTGGATAAGTTTGTGGTGGTTTTCATAGATGACATCTTAGTTTACTCCAATACTAAGGAAGATGTACCAGGAACACTTAAGGGTTGTCTTGCTGGCCTAGTAAAAGGAGAAGCGAGTTGTATGCTAAGTTGTCTAAGTGCAAGTTTTGGTAAGAGGAGGTGACAAGCCTTCGGGGATTGCATCTTTAAGTGGGATCCCGTGAATGGAAATGGAATAGTGCTCCGTGGGAAACGCCAAAGATAGTGACCAAGATTAGGAGTTTCATGGGTTTAGCAGGGTACTATAGGAGGTTCATAGAAGGTTTCTCTAAGATAGCTTTACCCTTGACCCGTCTCACCAAGAAAGGAAGCTCTTTGTGTGGGACTCTAAGTGTGAGGAGAGTTTTCAGACCTTGAAGGATAGGTTGACATCAGCACCAGTGTTAGTTTTACCCGATTCTAGTAGACCTTTCGTAGTGTACTGCGATGCATCTAAGTAAGGTTTAGGTGGAGTATTGATGCAAGATGGTAGGGTAGTGGCTTATGCTTCTAGGTAGCTGAAAACCCATGAGAAGAACTACACTACCCATGACCTAGAATTAGGAGCGGTGGTGTTTGCCTTAAAGATTTGCAGGTTTATGGAGATAAGTTTGAGGTCTTTAGTGATCATAAGAGTTTGAAATATTTGTTTGACCAGAAAGAACTCAATATGAGGCAACGTAGATGGATGAAATTCCTTAAGGACTATGATTTTGAGTTGTCCTACCACCCAAGAAAAGCCAATGTAGTGCCAGATGCTTTGAGTAGGAAAACCTTGCACGTCTCTGCTTTGATGGTTTGGGAGATGGATTTGATATAGGAGTTTAGAGATATGAGTTTGGCTTGGGAAGTTACCCCTAAGAGTATTAGGCTTGGAACCTTGAAGGTTACCAATAGTTTGATGGATGAAGTGAGAGAAGGCCAAAAGATAGATAAGTTTCTCTTAGAACGGAGGGAGTTGCTTGCTAAGGGTAGAGACCTTAGTTTCAAGGAAGAAAGTGATGGAGTTTTGAGATTCAAGGATAGAGTTTGTATACCAGATGTTCCTAAGCTTAGGAAGTTGATCCTCGAAGAAGGACATATTGGTGGTTTGAGTGTTCACCCAGGTGCCACTAAGATGTACCAAGACCTTAATCGTATGTTTTGGTGGCCTAGGATGAAAAAGGATGTAGCTGAGTTTGTATACGTTTGCATAGCGTGCCAAAAGGCTAAGATAGAGCACCAAAAGCCTTCAGGAAAATTGCAACCTTTAAGTATCCCAGAATGGAAATGGAATAGTATCTCCGTGGATTTTGTGTCTGGACTCCCTAGGACTCTAGTTGGTTGTGATGCTATATGGGTTGTTGTGGATAGATTAACTAAGTCTGCCCATTTCATCCCTATGAACATGGAATATCCCATAGAAACGTTTACCAGGTTGTACATCAAAGATATAGTTAGGCTACATGGTGTACCCTTTAGCATAGTGTCATATAGAGACCTTAGATTTACCTCTAGGTTCTGGAATAGTTTGCATTAGGCTTTAGGGACCAAGCTTAGACTAAGTTCAGCTTATCATCCACCTAGAGACTCAACTGCAGAGGACCATCCAGTCCTTAGAGGACTTGTTGAGAGTTTGTGTGCTAGAACAGTCAGGTAGTTGGGACAAGTTTTTGCCCTTGGTAGAGTTCACCTACAACAATAGCTTCCATTCCAGTATTGGGATGGCACCCTATGAAGCTCTTTATGGGAGGAGATGTAGGGCACCTTTGTGTTGGAAGGAACCTAGTGACAATATGGTTCTAGGACCAGAGATAGTGCAAGAAACCACAGAAAAAGTAAAGATGATTCGGGAAAAGATGAAAGCGTCACAGAGTAGGCAAAAGAGCTACCATGACAAAAGGAGGAAGGCACTCGAATTCCATGAGGGTGATCATGTATTCTTGAGAGTTAATCCAACAACTGGGGTTAGTAGAGTGATGAAAGCGAAGAAACTTACTCCTAAATTCAGTGGCCCTTACCAAATTCTTAAAAGAGTCGATGAAGTTGATTACCAAATAGCCTTGCCACCCTTCTTGTCTAAACTTCATAATGTTCTCCATGTGTCACAACTTAGAAAGTACATTCGTGATCCAAGACATGTGATAGTACCCTATACAATTCCTTTGAAAGAGAACTTGACTTTTGAGGTACTACCCCTTCGATTTGAGGATCGAAGGGTGAAGCAGCTGAGAGGCAAGGAGATCCCTTGGGTTAAAGTCGTTTGGAGTGGGGCAACTGAGGAAAGTGCTACATGGGAGCTTGAGAGCAAGATGATGGAGGCATACCCACACCTTTTTGTTTGAGGTGAGTAGAAATTTCGAGGACGAAATTTTTATAAGGGGGTGGAATTGTAACACCCTGTTTTTTGTTATAAGCGCTTCTTTGTGTTGTTTGCATGTTTGCTCGTTAGAAGTATGCTTAGGAATGTTTAGAAAAGGCTAAGTGGGATTTTAAGCTGAAAATCCCTTCCTGATGCATGGGCATGGCCATGCTCATGTATCAGCATTCCCGTGCTCATCTGGTGTATTCAGTGGTTACTGAAACCACGAGCACGACCGTGCTCAAAGGGAGCACGATCGTGTCGGAAACACGCATCGCTTGACGGTCTTTTTTCTTGATCATGCTTAAGTGAGCACGACCCTGTGCTAATGTTAAGCTCGATCGTGCTTAATGGGGAGCACGGTCGTGATCGAGTCAGACTCAATATAAACGAGTCATTCAGCGAGGTTTACGAATATTAACCCTCATTTTGGCACTTTAGGCAACCCCAGTGTGACGACGGCCTCTTCATCTCTTTCCTTTGAACCCAATCGTTTTTGGTGTTCCGTTCTTGTTTGGGAGAGTTAAATCACGTTCTAAGTGCCAATAGAAAGGTAGTGGTTCTTCCCTCTCTTTAATTCCTTTTCCTTTATGTGAATTAGGAACTAATTGGTTAACCTTTTTGTGTTGGTCAAGGCTTGAGTTGTTCGTTGAGCCGTTCGTGGGAACCAATTTAGAGTCTTCATCGATTTAAAAAGGGAAATCTTCATACCAGGTATGGGGAGAAGGGATAGTATAAATATGTAGGCTTGGGGGTAGCGTAAGACGTAGGGTTACCCACGACCCTAGTGTTTGATAAAATGCCTATATGTCTATTTGTTGCCTATATGCCTAATTTGTTATGATGTTGATGTTTAGCATGATTGATAATATGTTTTTTGCTATAAATATGTTAATTTGATGATGCCATGATTGGGTGATTTATGATGATGAAATTATCATGAATTGGTTGTTGGTTAGTGTTGTGAACATTATGATAAATAAACAATAAATTTGTTAATGTTGATGTTAAGGGAGGTTTTTCCCTTTTGTTCATATAACTAAACGATAGTGATGAGAGGCAAGGTTAATGCCAAAAGGTTTAGTCAAGGACCCTAGGGAATGATCTATGAGTGTTTATGGACAGTTAAAATGAAGCTGAAATTAAAGGATTAATTCTCGTTTCTATAAAACATGGAGATTTTGTGACACCCTCTACCCCGCATGTATTTATAAAACGATAACATAGAAGGAAATATTTAATTTTTGAAATTAAAATAAACACACACATATTATTTATTATTAAAATAAAACTAACGGGTAAAGGACACCACATTGTAACAAGATCTCATAACACGGAAATAAAAAAGTTTTAAAAGGAATAATAACTAGAACATAAAAACGAAACCCAATCCCGATGTCACATTACAGAGCTGGTATAACCATATTCTGAACATTCGAATAAACAACATAAACTAAACATAAGTCCTAACTACGTGTAGCGGCCCCTCAAAGTCACTCATCAATAACTTGTTCACCGTCCTCTGCATAACCGAAGAGAAACATGCAAAGCAAATAACAAAAGACGGGGAGTAAGAAACATATATATGAACATAACGGCAAGGAAGTAGTTAGCAAGATGAGCATGCATCACATATAATATATACATAGCATATAAAAACATAATAACATCCAAAGTATCACAATCATATCATATTCATCATATCAACATGCATGCTATGCGATGCAGTGTAACACCTTTCTCGAGCACTACATTTTCCGTGACATTTTAAGGCCGAAAAGTAGGTTAATTAAATTCCTGTAATATAATGGGGTAATTTTCTTTTTCTTTTTCACAAGACATCAATATAAATACTTGGAATCAAGTGACTATTCAATAAAATATTTCATAGTCATAATTAAGATTATAAGTTCGAAAGTCATTTACATAAACACCCAACCCGACTCATAACCAGAAAACAAAAAAATATGCAGACCCAACATAAAGCTATGGAGACACAGCTCCTAAAATATAAGATACTTGGAGTCGCAGCTCCATTAACGATAACACTAACTCCCAGACATTCCAAGGTGGCCAAACTAAAATATAAAAGATATCATCTCTCGTACATCGTGAGAAGGATAAACCCAACTGACGGGATCTAGTGGAAACTCTACTTGAGTCCACTATCGACATCGTCACAAACGACACTACAAGAATCACTTCAAAAGTAGCTCTCTGACTAAGCCCTTTCCCTTACCAAGGAGAAATTCATAGCCAGGAAGGCTTATATGAATTGATTGGTACTACCTATACTAACAAGATGCATCTTCTTTTCGAGAGCCCGTCACTTAAGAACTCCACATTTAAGCGTGCTTGACTTGGAGCAATTTTGGGATGGGTGACCTCCTGGGAGACCCGTGTTGGTCTGTGGGGACAGTTGTCAATCCATAGAGCAGCCAGGGATGTTACACCTACAAACAAACGACAATCATGCCTATCTCAGAAAAGAAAGGCCAGGCGTGACAGAAAACACAAAGTTCATCATCTTGGACCATCTGAAAGCCGGAAGACGTCCACTAGAAACTCCAACCTATCGTCTGCAAGCTCAAACCTCAATCTCTATGATGAATCAGCCAAGCGACTTCTTGAAATCTCAGTATTCTCAAAAGAACACAGAAGGCACATAGCTAGCTGACATAGGCAATATAAAATAAGGAGGTGAGATTCCCAAACATCACAACATATGGCAGATATGAAAATAGAACAACACCACATAGCATATATTCATATCATGTAAACATATATCTCAGTCAAACAGTCCAGTATATACAAGTAATAGATAACACGTGCACATATAGTCAACAATACACAAATCAGTGTGACCATAACCCCATCAAGCATGACTGGACACTGTTAGTTCACAGAGACCCGAGAACAGAGGTAACTGATTGAAATTGAATGGTCTCATTCCTACACAGACTCAAGGAAGATTTGACCCTAACTCCGGAGCTAAGAGAACATTCAGAAGGAGTGATTAGAGCACATGTATCACAATTGCCAGTAGTAGGCATCTTGTGCGTTCAATATTAACAGCCACATAGTGGTACTATAATTCATTGTGAAACACTCTCGATAACCTTGACCAACTAGCATCTAGTTGTTGATGTCAGTGTATTGCATGGAACACCATGACCAAGAATAATCACCAACTGGCTATTTGTGACCCTCCTACCCTGACCATCCCCAAGACCATTTAAGATCGTCACTGGCACGTCCTCATGCGCACATACATGTCGGCTCAACTTCCTAGGTAAAAAAGCCCTACGGAACACAGTATCAACTATATGTTTAGGCAATAATGTCGTTACTGGCCTGAGCGTTCATATTTATCCACGAGATAAATTTCGGGGTTCCTTACGGAAACCAAAAGCCATTCTAGAGGCAAAGCAGACAGTACCAACCTGTTTGCGATCACCCCTCATTGGACTATCCATGTTTCAACGCTTTAGTACATTATGAAGGTTGGTCATTTTTCACCAACTCAATTATGCCTCTTTAAGTCCATTCCTGAACAGGATTGCTTGTCAAGCAAGTAACCTTAAAGTACTCTTTGTCATTAAGTATTATGTAGGTAAGGATAAGTGAATCGTCCTTACTTTATAACATATGGTTTTGCTCCACCCCGAGCCATAATCATTAGGTCTTTGTTTTCACTAAGCCATCCTCGACTTAGGTTTTCCATTTAACTTGAAATACTAGTCTTGAAATCCAAAACCACTTTTATCCAGAATCAAAACCCTGTGTCTAAAACCAAATCATTTTGGAAGTAATATTGTCTCATAGGTATATTGATACCAAATCCTTCAAAACGGTATTTCAATTCCGTAAAATTATTGAAAGACGATTTTCCCCTTTTTACTTGATTTAGGTCCAAACCCCCTAAACTTTCAAGATAAGCTTCCTTTACTCAAAATCATCAATTATCTAGGTTCTAATACTCATTTTAAGGTATTAAAATACCAAATTAAGGTCTTGAATAACATTTCACTCAAAAGTCTTAAAACTTGACCGAAAGCTTCTAAGTTTGAAAATTGGGAAATTCCTTTCCATAAACTCTTTGATTCTAAAGGTTAATAATTCATTTTGGAATCTTAGGACAATTAGTTAAGTGTCAAAAACAGTTTCCAACTCCCAAAAATAGTGTTGGTCGAATTATTTAACTTTGGTCCATTTTACCATTTTAAACTCTTCAAAAACTCAATACCATTACCTCTTGAAACATGATTTTATTCTTCTATGACCTAAACAGTTGTCAAAGTTATTTTTGAAATCAATTGAACACTTTAAGATGGTTTTAAACACTGTAAAAACAGTTTTGGAAAAATAACACTTTCTTCTTGTTTTCATTTATCCTTAAAACACTTATTTCCTTAGTTTCTAAAGCATCATTTTGGTAATTCAAAATATAACGTACGATCAAAATATTTCTCAAACCATTTCTAAAATATTAACCAAAAATCAAAAGTTCCAAAATCATTGCTCAAAACCAATCCTTTTTCCTTTATGGATTTGAAACATTCATTTCTCACTTAAGGATATTAATGTCGCTTAAGTTTCAAGGATTGGAGTTAAACTCCCATTTCCATTCACACTTGGCCAAAAGCCAATCACAACCAAAGTGAAGGTTATGCTTCACCAAATAATCTCACAATTATACTTACGCATCAATATATAAAGTTATATCAAATCATCACAATAATCAAGTTATAAGAAATAACCAATTATTAAATCCTCACTTTTGATCCAATGATCAAAGTGATGGTTTTAAACATGCTAGAAATCATTTTCTAACCAATCAATCACACCAATTAAACATAAATCCAACAACAATTAACCACTACAATAATGTCCTCATAAGGGACTAAATAAACCAAGTGGATAATCCTTGATTTAGGATTTTCCAACAACCAGATAAATAAAGCCATCTTCACATCCACCAATATGGTGTGATGTGGTTCACTCCCCCCTTACCTCTTGTAGACAAGGGAAGATCATTTGCTTGGTTTTCAACAGTCAGATTCCCTCAGATCGAAGCTGCACAAAACTAAGCTCCAACTAATAACCCGACTAGACACTCCAGTTTCCTTTGACACCTTGCGACAGGTGCATACAACTCCTGACAACTCCCGAACAATATAAAACCTGCTTCCCCAAGCAAACACAACCACGACAACATCCCGGAGAAGGAGTCAAAACATTTTCAACAATAAGACAAATAGGTACCCATCATCAACTACTCACTTTAAGTTTATTTAAACACTTAATTTTACAAAATAGAACCAATTTCGATAAAAATTAGTTTTAGGAAAATTAAGATTCATCATCAAAATTGGGGAAAATAGATTTTACATTAGAAATGCGAAATCAGTTTGTCAGAACATCAACAACAGTCCCAATTACACAAACATAGTTAATTTCACAAAAACATAACCAATTTCAAATAAAATCATATTGGGACTTTAGGGTTCATATCATAATTTGGGGAAAAACCAATCTACTTAAAAAATCATGAAATTGATTTAGGGAAACACAAATTCATAATCCCAATTGCATAAAACAAGGTTCAATTTCAAAATCCAAAACAGAATTCAAAAGCTAGGGTTAGGGTTTCAAAATCAATTGGGGGTTTTTATGAATCTGAACAAAATAGATGAGGTTTCACTCACCCAGGGAGGAAGGAAGAAAAGTGGTGGCTGCTGGGACCTCCGGTGCGGTGGTTGTGGCGGCGACTCCGGTGAGGACAACAACCAAATGGAAGCCAAACGGACCACACATGGGCGAGCTCAGTATGCAATCGGCTCCTCCCTACCAGTGCGGCCGAATGACGACGAGGTGTACGAGACGCTCATGGTTGGATGATCAGCATCTGGTTCGACTAGTTTTTAACTAGTAAGACCATAGGTTTTATACGAGTTATCTCTCGTTTTTGCCCAAATTGGATTAGATTGTCCTCAAGCAACATTTTGAGTATCTTAAGTAGTTTTATGTTATTTTAGTTGATTTTGAGTCAAATAAAGCACTTATTGATATTTCATGTTTTCAGGTTCAAAGGGAAGCATTTAGAGCCAAGGGAATGAAGAAAACAATGGAAAAATGCAATTCTGGAAGATTCGCCTCGCGAGAGACTACTCACCTCGCAAGCCTGAAGACCAGCACGAGCAGCAACAATCACCCTCTCTGGCTCGCCTCGCGAGAAATCCAAACACGGAAGGACTGTTCATAAGATTCGCCTCGCTAAACATGTTTCGCCTCGCGAGCGACCGCAACACAGAATCTGTATTTATAGTCTGTTTTAGGGCAGAACTGATCCTTATCTTCTTTTTCTTCATCTTTTTGGTAGACGACTACGAATTAGGTTTAGGGTTTATGTTTGTAATGGAGAACTAGTCTCCTTCGATTGATCTGCTGTAATCGGGTTCCATGGACGCTTGAGGTTATGTAATTCCCAAACTCATTGCTAATCTCTTTCAATATTTGTTCTATATATTCTGTTTTCTTAATTCAGTTTGTATCGAATAGGTATTGATTTGTTTCGATGATTGTGTGTTCCTAAACTTAATCGTGTTTGCTTAATTCGTGTGTGTTCAATTCGTGTTTGCTTAATTCACGAAGGGCTTAATCCGTTTGCTTAATTCGGAATTAGGAACATATGTCCCGTAGTGCCAATTTCGCTAGTTAATTGTTGCTACAATTGAAAAGGGCGTAGAATCCGCTTAGGGCTTGGAATTATGTGAACCGATGATAGTGGGAAACCGAGAACAGTAGGTTGATCGATTTTATCTTATTGATAATCATTTAGTTTGCAATGTTTTCTTCTTTGTTTTCTTTATTCAAATTCAAAACCAAACCCCCCCAAAAAAACTGACTTTTCTGTTAACGACAATCAAAGAGTCCTTGTGAGACGATACTCGAGTTGTCACTTCCCTAACTACATATTTTTCCAAACCGCTCGCTTTTTGACGCGTGCGCGACAGCGCGTCAAAATTGGCGCCGTTGCCGGGGACTCTTATTGTTATTGATAGAAAATAAAATTAAAAAAAAATTGCATTACTGAATTAGTTACGACTGCTTTGTCTGGTTATGAATCTTAGTACTTCCCATAGATAATCACATGTATGGTTATATGCCTAATGTTTATTATGAGCCACCACCATGCATATATTATCCTAACTCTGCTAGGAGTTATGAATTTAGTAATGATTTTGGCATGTTTGGAGTGAATGATTATTCTAGCCAACATAGCGGTGGAGATCAAGGCAGCAAGGATGAGTTAGCTTCTCTGATACAACGAATGGACGAGAACACTCAACGGATGGAAGAGAACAATCAACGGATGGCAGAACAAAATCTCGAATTTCAACAGAGGATGGAAGCAAGTAATATTGAATTTCAACAGAGGATGGAGGCAAGTCGTCGGGATTTTGCCACTCAAAATGCTCTCATCGTTTCCTCCTTGGCTACACTGCAAACTCCACATCCCCTTGAAGAACATACAGATTCACAAATAGTTGTTCTTGACAATACTTCCTCTGAGGAAAATTTTGATAATGATGTCAAGAATACTTCTATTGATGAACTGTGTGTTGAATCTCCAGATATTTACGCCTCCCCTGATTCTATCTATTATACTTCATGTGCTGATTGTACTGACTTTGCTTCATGTGTATCATGTTTTGAAAGCTCATTCTTTTCAGGGTGCGAGGAGCAAAACGTCCATATGGAACATGAGACAAATGAGGTTGAGGGCCCTGTTCAGCCAAGAAATACAGAAAATGAGGATCAGGAGGACATATGCTTCACCATGCTTGAGGATGATGAAGAACCTTTGGAATTAGATGATTCAATTAATTCATATGCATGTGTTGAATGTGATGGGATGGATGAACTGTGTGTTGAATTTCCAGACATTCGAGCCTTTTCTGATTCTGTTTGTTGTACTATATGTACTGACTCTACTGACAGTAACCCTTGTATGGTGTGTGCTGAGATTTCTGCATGTATAGCAGGTGATGTATTTATCAGTGCAGTGAATGAAGATCGTGCAGAAGTTGAAGAGGCACTAGAGACCCTCGACACCTGTTTGCCACCTCCCACTGTGGAACAATCGGTGATGGAGTTCAAGCCTCTGCCAGAGAGACTGGATTTTGCACCATGGCCAGTCCAAGGGGTTGAACCTCAATTTTATTGGGACGCCCCCATGAGTTTTCTCTGAACCTTACTCTTTTTAATTGCTTTGCCTTGCTTTGTTTTTGTTTTGTTTTTCTTTTAGCTCTTGAATAATTTGAGAAGATCAAGAGCTTGTGTGTTGAGTCTTGTGTCGGCAAGCTTGATTGGGTTTTGATTGAATTTTGCATAGATGGATTGCATGATATGTGTTGACTGTTGACTATTTTCCCCCCAAGTCTTGAAAATAGAAAATTTGATCCCCATTTGAAAAATTGAAAATTGAACTTTGAGATATTTTGTTATGATTGCATGATTTATGATAAGTTTGGGGTGAAGGGGTGCACACACTAGGGATAGTAATCTCGGTCAAACAATTTGCAAAAATGTCCAGGTGAGGATTTGAGCCTCCAACATGTTTTTGATTGTGTGAATCACTTTTAAGAGCACTTTCCCGAATTTGCTTGAATCTCTTCATGGTTTGCATGTTTATGTGTTGCATCAGATGATTTAGGCAATTTTCTTTGAATTAGCTACTTGGCCTAAATTGAACCAGTCCCTAATGCAGGTTCCCTAGTTAGCCCCTTTGAGCCTAATTAGCCTATTATTTCTTGATGACCTTATGTTATGAGCCTAAAATCTGGAAAAACCATGTTAACCCGATCTTAGGATTAGGAGAGCATGGAAGCTTAGCAAGAGAATGGTTTCAAGAAACTAAGTTTGGGGTGGCTACAAGGATGTGACATGTCATTATGGGGTGAAAAAAAAAAGAAAAAGAAAAAAATAAAGGTTGGAGCCAAAGGGCAAAAAGAAAAAGAAAGAAAAAAAAAGAAAAAAAAAAGAGAACAAAATGTCAAAAAGGGTATTAAAGGAGAAAGGCTGTAGTCACCCAAAAGCATAAAGAAAAATGGAAAAAGGAACTTGAGTGGAAATTCGGTATGTTGAAAAGTTTCATGCTCTCTTAGTTCCTAGGGACTTAAGCCTAGTACCTTTGTATATCCTACCCTTAGCTAGGCCCCATTACAACCTTAAAAGACCTTTTGATGTTGCATGCATGTTTCCGTGGGAACCGTTTCGAGATGAAAATCAAATTCATGGAAAGTGCTCTTGAAAGTGAAATTGAGTGAAAGGTTCATAGCCTAGACAAACTGAGCGAATGGGTGAAACATTAATTACCCCTGTGAGGAAGGCAATTGTTTGAATTTGGTGATCTCCCTTTTGCGTGTGACTTGGATCCCTTGCTTAGATTAATGACTGCATGAATGATAGAATTCTCAATGTTTAAAGAAAATGAATGTGGGGATTACTTTGTTGAAAAGGGGGGAATCATTGAGGAAAAATTGTTTTGTTGAAATTGCATGAAATTTGTGCGAATTTGATTGAAACTTTCAAGCTTGCCAAGTTTGAGTCTTTTTTGAGTTTTAGTTTGCTTGGGGACAAGCAAAGTTTAAGTTTGGGGTATTTTGATCAGCCTCTGGTTCGACTAGTTTTTAACTAGTAAGACCATAGGTTTTATTCGAGTTATCTCTCGTTTTCGCCCAAATTGGATTAGATTGTCCTCAAGCAACATTTTGAGTCTCTTAAGTAGTTTTATGTTATTTTAGTTGGTTTTGAGTCAAATAAAGCACTTATTGCTATTTCATGTTTTCAGGTAAAGGGAAGCATTTAGAGCCAAGGGAATGAAGAAAACAATGGAAAAATGCAATTCTGGAAGATTCACCTCGCGAGAGACTACTCGCCTCGCAAGCCTGCAGACCAGCACGAGCAGCAACAGTCACCCTCTCTGGCTCGCCTCGCGAATCATGTTTCACCTTGCGAGAAATCCATACACGTAAGGACTGTTCATAAGATTCGCCTCGCTAAACATGTTTCACCTCGCGAGCGACCGCAACACAGAATCTGTATTTATAGTCTGTTATAGGGCAGAACTGATCCCTATCTTCTTTTTCTTCTTCTTTTTGGTAGACGGCTACGAATTAGGTGTAGGGTTTATGTTTGTAATGGAGAACTAGTCTCCTTCGATTGATCTGCTGTAATCGGGTTCCATGGACGCTTGAGGTTATGTAATTCCCAAACTCATTGCTACTCTCTTTCAATATTTGTTCTATATATTCTGTTTGCTTAATTCAGTTTGTATCGAATTGGTATTGATTTGTTTTGATGATTGTGTGTTCCTAAACTTAATCGCGTTTACTTAATTCGCGTGTGTTCAATTCGTGTTTGCTTAATTCACGAAGGGCTTAATCCGTTTGCTTAATTCGGAATTAGGAACATATGTCCCGTAGTGCCAATTTCGCTTGTTAATTGTTGCTACAATCGAAAAGGGCGTAGAATCCGCTTAGGACTTGGAATTATGTGAACCGATGATAGTGGGAAACCGAGAATAGTAGGTTAATCGATTTTAGCTTATTGATAATCATTTAGTTTGCAGTATTTTCTGCTTTGTTTTCTTTATTCAAATTCAAAACCAAACCCCCAAAAAAACTGACTTTTATGTTAACAACAATCCAAGAGTCCTTGTGAGACGATACTCGAGTTGTCGCTTCCCTAACTACATAATTTTATAAATCGCTCGCTTTTTGACTCGTGCGCGACAGCGTGTCATTGGACAACGACGCAGCGGTGACAGCCCTTGCGATCGTCGTTTCCCCTCACTTCGGGCATTGAGCGATGGTGACATAGAGGTCAAAGGGTGGTCGGACGTTGCTCAGGCGGCGGCTGGTCGGCGTTGTGAGCTAGGGTGGAGGATGAAGAAGATGAAGTGAGGAGGAAGAAGAAGAGAGAAAAAAAGAAAGCAAGAAGTGGGGGAAGGGGTCGTGTGTACTGGGCAGAGAGGAGAGGAACTTTTATGTTCTTTTTGTGTTTTTTTTTCATTTACTTAGTAATAGGTAAATTGTGTGGTTAAGATAGAGTTTAGAATAATAATAATAATATTGATCATTGGATCTAAAAATAATGAATGACAAATATATACTTTCAAAATTCAAAATAGGGTAAAGATTAACGATTGAACTAGTCAACCAAGAAAATTAGTGATCCAAAAATTAATCTCTAGTTAACACTAAACTAATTTATTTTCAAATCTAAAATTAATTAGAGTAACATCTAAAAATAAATTCCTTTGAATCATATTATTTAAAACACGTTTCTAGACAAATAATAATAGAGACAATAGCGTAATATTATTGTCTAGCAAGTGTTTATACACTGCAGTAACACATTGCTAACAACAAATAAAATAATTTAAATGAGTAAATAAAATTACTCAAACTAAACAACATAAAAATGTACAAAAATAAACATCCAGATAATTAATTATTCAAATAAAATAATTAAACATATACGAAAGAACTGGGATGTTACAACACTACCCCACTAAAAGGAATTTCGTCCCCGAAATTCTCTCATCTAAAGAAAACAAACGTGGACACCATGCTTCTATCTCTTGTCTCAGATGCGCAACATCCTCATCGCTCAACACATGACATGATGTACCTCATAGATTAAGCTCTCTTTCAAACTTATAGTGTATTTGTCAGAGGACACGAGAAAACACTCAAGGTAAAACCTCTTTAAATTTCTGAAACTCAAAGTACATTCAGATAGTTTGAATGTCAAGCTGAATAAAGTATATAGATATCGGATAAATCTTGACATGTAAGTGATACGAAACTTCGACTCTATATCAGGTGGCGATTCTAACACACCAGTGATGAGATAAAAACTTAAATTTGAACGAGAAGTTTTCGGAAAAAGAGGAATAAATCCTTCTGTTCCACTCTCACGAGAGAGAACAAAGTAAAATGAAGAGAAGACAAATGGTATTCAATATGCAAAATTGGTCTTTAATAGGTTCCTGAATGTAAAAATGCACTGTACACCCACATATTTACAAACGTGACTCTAATAAAGTTCATCCTTCCATGAGAACTTCCTTCGAAAGACAAATATGAAAATAATAATTTTTTTTTCTTCTCAAGAGTCTAGAATGCAAGTCGAAAATACTCTTGGTCTTTAAAAATGCATCCTTAAAAATTTTGTGAGTTCCCTCACTCGAGGTAACTCTGATTCACTTGGCACAAAAGATGAAATAAATTGCCAGAGTTTTCATCCCCAAGGGAATTTTATGACTTTTTCCTATAAAGGCTAACAAGATATTATCTGAAAGATATTACTCCCTTTCTCAGTTGTATTCATTTGTGGAAAAGGCAAATGATCAAGTTCACAAAAATTATTTCTCTACAACAATGGAGAATTCAAACAGATTTAACCCACAAGGGTTGGTTAACCAACGATTGTAAAAAGTCATTATATCAATGATGACAGAAGAATACAAATCTTGATTGACTCACACAAAACATAAACCGTCGGAGATGAACATTTAAATCAAATCAACTCGAATCAAGATGAAACAAAGAAATAATCAATAAAGAAAAAGTGATAAGAATACCTCATACATTCACAGGGAATTTAGAATGACTTGTGTTCGAACCAAACAGTATAGTCGAAAGTTTACTCTCTATGGTACATTTTCCCACGGGTTGATCACACCTACTTGTTGTATGCCCCGATTCTCCATATCGAGAACAAGCAAGACCTCTGAGGATGTAGTGACTTCTTTTGTGATCACTCCCAAGTCATGCAATGTAATGTTGTAGTCACGAGTTGACTCACTCTACCAATTCTTTTAGAAAGTCACTGCTTGCAAACGTTCACAGTGTGATCAGGCTTTCCATATTGGAAACAAATGATCTCCTTATTGTTGCAGTTTCTAGTTGCATATCATTTTCCACATCTCAGACAACTTTAAAAGTACACCGACGTCACAAGTTTCCTTGTCACTCCTCTTTTGAGTTCACTCTCGTTATGATTGTTTCCTTAGCGTCTTTATACGCGATAGCTGATGGAACTCAAAACAACTAACATATTCTAACAAACATTTCGTCTTAGCGTAGTCACAAATCTACATTCTCCGATACGCCCCAAACTTTGCAAGAAAAGAACTCGTTCAGAAGATTATCTTGAAAACTTCCTTAGAAATGGTTTTGTTCTCCGCTTCAACCAAAAAGGCAGTCAATCCTTACAAAGGTTAAGGATGACAAACTTAAAGCAAACTAGGCATCATAATTCTATCCACTTTTATTCCTCTTTAGAAACAATAATGAAGAGAATATCAAACATCGTTGTCTCTCGTCACCAAAACATTAACACAAACAAAGATAGACCAAGGTCGTCATCCTTTCAAACATTGGTCTTCACGAAACCAAGAACACATAACAACACAAAATTATCAGAGAAAACACAACACAAACGACGACGGACCTATACCCCAAGCCCAAAAGACTCGGTCAGCTCTGATACCACCTAATGTAACATCCTTCTCGAGTGCTACATTTTCCATGACATTTTAAGGTCGAAAAGTAGGTTAATTAAATTCCTGTAATATAATGGGGTAATTTTTTTTCTTTTTCACAAGACATTATTATAAATACTTGGAATCAAGTGACTGTTCAATAAAATATTCCGTAGTCATAATTAAGATTATAACTTCGAAAGTCATTTACATAAACACCCAACCCGACTCATAACCAAATAATAGAAAAATACACAGACCCAACATAAAGCTATGGAGACGCAGCTCCTAAATTATAAGATACTTGGAGTTGCAGCTCCATTAATGGTAACACTAACTCCCAGACATCCTAATCTGGCCAAACTAAAATATAAAAGACCATCCTCTCTCGTACATCGTGAGAAGGATAAACCCAACTAATGAGATCTAATGGAAACTCTACTTGAGTCCACTATCAACATCATCACAAATGACACTACTAGAATCACTACAAAAGTAGCTCTCTGACTAAGTCCTTTCCTTTACCAAGGTGAAAGTCATAGCCTACAAACCAACAACAATCATGCTGTCTCAAGAAAAGGAAGGCCATACATGACAAAAAACACAAAGATCATCATCTTGGACCATTTGAAAGCTGGAAGACGTCCATTAGAAACTCCAACCTATCGTCTGCAAGCTCAAACCTCAATCTCTATGATGAATCAGCCAAGCAATATTTTGAAATCTCAGTCTCCTCAAAAAAACACAGAAGGCACATAGCCAGCCGACATTGGCAATATAAAATAAGGAGGTGAGATTCCCAAACATCACAACATATGGCAGATATGAAAATAGCACGACACCACATAGCATATATTCATATCCATGTAAACATATATCTCAGTCAAACAGTCCAGTATATACAAGTAACAGATAACACGTGCACATATAGTCAATCGTACACAAATCAGTGTGACCATAACCTCATCAAGCATGACTGGACACTGTTAGTTCATAGAGACCTGAGAACAGAGGTAACTGATTGAAACTGCATAGTCCCATTCCTACACAACCTCAAGGAAGATTTGACCCTAACTCTGGAGCTAAGAGAACATTCGGAAGGAGTGATTAGAGCACATAGTGGTACTCTAATTGATTGTGAAACACTCTCGATAACCTTGACCGGCTAGCATCTGAATTCATGCTGGGAGTGCTTGTATAAGCACCTGCATCTTAGCAGCCATTTCCCTTTTTTTTTTAAAATAAAATAAAATTGATGAAATGTAAGGATATTGGGTTATTGGTGGGGTCAATTTAAGAACTTTTAAGAAGCTGTTGGGTTGGAGAGGTGAGGTGCTTAAGTTATAAAAAATGAAAATGGATGATGTGTAATGGTGGGACCCATTTAAGATCTCCAAAGTGGGGTGCTGGGATGTGGATGTTCTAAGTGTCTATTCTATTCTATTCTATTAGGTTCCACCTTTTAAGTGGAACCAAAATATCCCACATTTTAACCTCATATCTTGTTTTATTCAACTTATAAAATATGTCAAACATTGGACATATGTTTTCTCCTATTGTGGCATGGCTCCCAAATGCTATTTAAATATCAAATGAAAGTCTTGGAGCATATTTGTTTCAGATTTCCAACCATAAAATCACATTTTAAAATCACATTAGCCAAAAACTCCTCTCATATAGCTTTTGAAAAAAGTGTCTTGGGACATGTATTTCTTGTTTTTGCAGTCAAAAAAAAATCTCAACTAAACAAGCTCTTAGAAGCTCATAAAGAATTTAGCTTCTCTCCTGTATAACTAGTTTTCTTCTTTTAGGCAAGCTGAAGAATCCAAGTGAAGAGAAGAGGACCATTGACCTGCATACTGAAAGGCCATCTTTTAGCAATTGTGGAGCTCAAGATGCTGCAGGCAATACTTTCTTTACCGTGATAATAAAATCACAACACCTTCAAAAGGCAAACGTAGTATGTTTTCTTAGAATAAACAATCATATAATCTACTTATCGAATCTCATGAATTAAACACTAAGTCAGGTGAAAGATTTATTACATGCAGTACCAACCAAGGAGCTTCCAGAAGACCTACATCAAACGTGACAGAAAATGTTCTACTGCTAATTGGGGAAAGATCATGGAGGGTTACTTTGCTCCATTACCAAAAACAATCACAAACTCGACTTTCTGTAGGATGGCTAGAATTTGCAAGAGAGAATAATTTGGACGTAGGAGATGCTTGCTTGTTCGAGCTGCTACACAATAGTGATGACATAGTGATGAAGGTTTCCATTTCTAAGCACTCCTCTGTTAAGCCATAAGTGGGCAGTAATCTAATGCAGTTCAGTTTTATGATGTACTTTGTGAGCGTTAAGTAACTTTGTTGGACATGGTAACCATAGTGGTTTTATGTTGAATCACCACAAGCTACTTCATTCCCAGGATTACAAAGAAGACTATTGTATAAACTAAACTTTGTGAAATAAAGATAGGCACAAATAGAAATTATGCCTAGATTCTACATGGTTCAAAAGGTGCTTATCACATACATACACAGATTCTAAACCTGGAAGACTTCAATACATTTTTCTCATGATCCCTGATAAAAAACATTTAATATTCCTCTTTCCATCCCTTTTCCCAAATACTGAATCCATAAAGGTGTGTTTGGTTCAAAGGAAGGGAGGGATTTTAACTAGCTATTGTGTTTGGTTGAGAGGGGAGGGGAGGAATTTTAAAACAAATTTACTTGTGCACCCTTATAATTAATTATTTAAAAAAACAAGTGAGGAAGTTTTGGTCAATATATGCAAAATGATTTAAACCCTCACCCCCACCCACAAATATTGGAGAGGAGACAAAATTAAGTGAGGAGGGATTTTCCTCCCGTCCCCTCCAACCAAACATTACCTAAGTGTAGTAAAACCCACGGATGACTTATTATATTACCTAGGTTGTTAGTTATAGAGAGAATGTATGGGTGTGAAGGATTGTTGAAAGGGGGATTGTTACTTTGGCATTTGCTTAGGCCTGAGAAGATTAATCTTCTAGGAGGGAGAGCATTGCTCCAGTACCTTTATTAACCTTTTTCAGTATATCTCAATAATACAATCCTTGTTTCCTATGAAGAAACCTTGAGAAAAAATTGGGCTTGTCTGCATAATCTTTTAACACTTCAATTGCACACAAGTTCATCAATTTCAAAGCTTTTTCATTATTGGGTTTCTTAAACTCGTGAATCACATAAAACGTACTAAGATCATGACCATTGCTTGACACAAATTGAGAAATAGTACGATGTTCTTAGGTTAAAAGGATGTGAGACATACTTGTAATTTCTCCTGGCCACTGACCACACATAGGTATCATGCACTTTTCCTTTTCTGCCTTCTGAAGTGTCAATAATCAAACAACTGCCATTAAACTATTAACCTCAAACCAATAAAATAAAAAAATTAAAAAAGCCCCATCTGAAAACGTAGATAAACAAAAAGAAAATGGTAAACAATGAGATATGCTAGATCAAATATCCAACAATGACAATTGTGAATAAGATTCTCAAGCACCCTACCTCAAAGTCGGCATGATAAAATATAAAATGACTGGTTCAAATGCAAAATTGATTCTTTTTAAACCAAGAATAAGACAGAGTATGTTGCTATATTCCAAACTATTCAAAATCATTCAATCAACCTAATTCTAAAAGAATTGGCAAAAACCCAGCAACCCAAAGAAGCCAAGGAATTAAGTATACCTCTAAAGAAAAACTGAACACTTATTTACCAAAATAATTGTGGTTGTCATACATAAAATATGGACATAGGAAAATCCTGTAATCATTTTCCACAAACCCATAGTTCTCTGTAAGATAGATAAAGTATGTGGTAGTAGTAAGTACCACACCTAGTGGCATAAATCTCTTGGCTGGTGTTGTGTGGAGCTACCTATTCTGTGGATGTAGATATGATAAGATTTAAGAAAATTTATAAGGATCTTATAGAAGCCAAGAA
The DNA here is from genome assembly GCA_030762895.1 of Sophora flavescens. Classification (NCBI taxonomy): domain Eukaryota; kingdom Viridiplantae; phylum Streptophyta; class Magnoliopsida; order Fabales; family Fabaceae; genus Sophora; species Sophora flavescens. The sequence goes on from CM061063.1 coordinate 217,479,094, forward strand.
CTAATGACACACTTTAGAAAATAAACCCAATAAAAACAAAAAAACTATTTCCAAAAGATATACTAATAAACTAAAATTTTCACAAAGGATAAGCTATAATGGCAAATTGACATACATAATACCAGAGTTTGATGTGCTTTACATAATTATATGTTTAGAGAAGCTATGCCAGTGTATTCCTAATTTCACTCCTGAAAATATTTTATTTTCAATTTTCACCCATTCATACAGCATCACACTTTTGTTTTGATGTAATGGACAACAGTATCAGAATACGGTTATTTTTCCCCAAACTAATTAATGCTATACATTATGACGAAAATAGTATGACTTTATTCACATAATATGATAATACAAAAACTTCTTCCTCTAGCCAAAGAATACCTTCCAACCAGAACAAGTGAATTTTGAAGTCTCCTGACTAATCCACAAAAGAATCTCATTCTAATTTCTCCATTCTTCTTATAACTGATGAAAGGCATAAAAATGATACATTTAAGTAGTTAACATAGGTGTGACTTCACAAAATGGTAGTTTAGTGACACGTTGTCACGCACGCATCAAAAAGCGAGTGGTTTTTAAAATATGTAGTTAGGGCGCAACAACTCGAGTATCGTCTCACAAGGACTCTTGGGTTGTTGTTAACAGAAAAAGTCAGATTTGGGGGGTTTTGGGATTTGAGATTAAATAAAGAAAACAAAGCAGAAAATAATGCAAACTAAATAACTATCAAATAGCTAAACGATCAACCTACTGCTTTCGGTTTGCCGCTATCATCGGTTCATATAATTCCAAGCCCTAAGCGGATTCTAATCTCTTTTCGATTGTAGCGACAATTAACAAGCAAAACCGACACTACGCGACATATGTTCCTATTCCCGAATTAAGCAAATGGGGTGAAGCTCTCGTGAATTAAGAAAACACGAATGAACACACGCGAATTAAGCAAACGTGATTAAGTATAGGTACACACAATCATCGAAACAAATAAATACCCATTCGATACAAACTGAATTAAGCAAACAGAGAATATAGAATAGTATTGAAAGAGAAAAGCAATGAAATCAGGAATTACAAAACCTCAACCGTCAATGGAACCCGATTACAGCAGATCAATCAAAGGAGACTAGTTCTCCATTAACAACTATGACAAAAACCTACGAGCAAATTCGCAGCCGTCAAAATGGGAGAGAAGAAGAGGATTAAAACTAAAACTAACTGCTACAATCTGCCCTAGAACAGCAATTTATATCCGTCAGTTCTGCGCTCGCTCGCGAGGCGAGCATACTATCGCAACGCGAATATTAATTTTGGCGCGAGTTCAAATTGGGTTCTCGCGAGGCGAGAGAGAAGTTCGCGAGGCAAGACTTCAAATTCCAGTTTGTCACAGCCGTGATACCTATCACGGGCAGGTCGTGATCACTTCTGACTTTGGGTGCTTATCTGCCATGGCCGTGACCTTCATCACGGCTAGGCCGTGATGGTCTCTGTCCTTCAGGGTTTGGATTTCTCGCGAGGCGAGACAAGGTTCGCGGGGCGAGGCAGAGAGGATGGCATTTCTGGTACAGCAAGGCTTCAGGCTCGCGAGGCGAGTAGCCTCTCACGGGGCGAATAATTCCAGAATTGCTTCTCTTTATTAACTTGAAAACAAGGAATAGCAGTAAGTGCTTTATTTGACTCTAAATCAGCTAAATTACCCTAAAACTACTTTAGAGACTGAAAATGTTGATTGAAGACAATCAAGTCTAATTTGGGCGAAAACAAGATTAAACTCGAATAAAACCTATGGTCTTACTGGTTAAAAACTAGTCGAGCCAAAGGCTGATCAAAATACCCCAAACTTAAACTTTGCTTGTCTTAAAACTCAAAAAGACTCAGACCTGGCAAGCTTAAAAGATTCAATCAAATTCGTACAAATTTCATGCAATTTCAACAAAACAATTTTTCCTCAATGATTCCCCCCTTTTCAACAATGCAATCCCCACATTCATTTACTTTAAACAATTGAGAATTCCATCATTCATGCAATCAGTACTCTAAGCAAGGGATCCAAGTTACACACAAATGGGAGATCACCAAATTCAAACAATCGCCTCCCTCACAAGGGCATTTAGTGTTTCACTCATTCGCTCAACTTGTCTAGGCTATCAACATTTTACTCAATTTCACTTTTATGAGCACTTCCCATGAATTTGATTTTCATCTCAAACAAGGTTCCCACGAAAATATGCATGCAACATCAAAAGGTCTTTTAAGGCTGTAATGGGGCCTGGCTAAGGGTACGATATTCAAAGGTACTAGGCTTAAGTCCCTAGGAACTAAGAGAGCATGAGCATTTTGATACATTGAATTTCCACTCAAGTTCCTTTTCATCATTTTTTTTTTCTTTTCGTTTTGCCTTGGGTGACTACAGCCTTTTTCTTCTAATACCCTTTCTTGACATTTTTATGCTTTTCTTCTTTTCTGTTTTTCTTTTTCTTTTTTTCTTCTTAAGCTCCAACCTTTATTTTTGTTCTTTTTCTCAATCCCAAACAACACATCACACCTTGTAGCCACCCCAAACTTAGTTTCTTGCAAACCTTGTCTTGCTAAGGATCCATGCTCTCCTAATCCTAAGATCGGGTTAACATGGTTTTTCTAGATTTTAGGCTCATAACATAAGGTTATCAAGAAACAAAAGGCTAATTAGGCTCAACGGGGCTAACTAGGGAACATGCATTAGGGACTGGTTCAATTTGACCAAGTAGCTAATTCAAAGAAAATTGCCTAAATCATTTGATGCAAACACATAGACATGCAAACCAAGAAGAGATTCAAGCAAATTCGGTAAAGTGCAGCTCAAAAGTGATTCACATAGTTAAAAACATGTTGGAGGCTCAAATCCTCACCCGGACAATTTTTGCAAATTGTTTGACCGAGATTCTATCCCTAGTGTGTGCTTCCCTATCACCCCAAACTTATCATAAATCATGCAATCATAACAGAATATCTCAAGGTACAATTTTCAATTTTTCAAATGGGGATCAAATTTTCAATTTCAAAACCTAGGGGGAAAATTATCAACAGTCAACACATGTCATGCAATCAATCTATGTAAAATTCAATCAAAATCCAATCAAGCTTGTCGACACAAGACTCAACACACAAACTATTGATCTTCTCAAATTATTCAAGAGCTAAAAGAAAACAGAACAAAAACAAAGCAAGGAAAAGACAATTAAAAAGAAGAGGGTTTAGAGAAACTCATGGAGGTGGTTCCACCGGGATCCCACTGTCTATGATACAGCGGCCACGGAATGCTCAAAGTGCGATATGGATCCTCCCGGATCCCATGGCTTGTAGCATAAGGCCCAAGTGATAGACAAGGGACAGAAGCTTATTCCATGGTCCCCTAACTTGAAGCCTTGATATGGAGGTGAGCATCTGGCAATGATGGTGACCTCGCCAAGTGCGGCGGACTTCTCACTCCCTCTTGGGTCAAAGATGACCTCCTTGTCAACCTTGTCAACAAAGTCCTCCCAATAAAAATGGGGTTCTACCTCTTGGACTGGACATAGTGCCTTTATATCCAAAGGTGCAAAATCCAGGGGCTTGAACTCCATTGCCGGTTGTTCCACAATGGGAGGTGGCAAACAGGTGTCGAGGGTCTCTGGTGTTGCTTCAACTTCTGCACGATCTTCATTCACTGCGCTAACAAATCCATCACCTACTATACATGCAGAAATCTCAGCACACACCACACAAGGGTTAGTGTTAGTACAGTCAGTACATATAGTACAACAAACTGAATCAGAAAAGGCTTGAATGTCTGGAAATTCAACACATAGTTCATCCATCCCATCACATTCAACACATGCATATGAATTAATTGAATCATCTAATTCCAAAGGTTCTTCATCATCCTCAAGCATGGTGAAGCAGATGTCCTCCTGATCCTCATTTTCCATGTTTCTTGACCGAACATGGCCCTCAACCTCATATGTCTCATGTTCCATATGGACATTTTGCTCCTCATACCCTGAAAAGGATGAGCTATCAACATATGCTGCACACGAAGCAAATTCATTACAATCAACACATGAAGTATAATAGATAGAATCGGGGAAAGTGTGAATATCTGGAGATTCAACACACAGTTCATCAACAGAAGTATTCTTGACATCATTATCAAAATTATCCTCAGAGGAAGTATTGTCAAGAACAATTGTTTGTGAATCTGTATGTTCTTCAAGGGGATGTGGAGTTTGCAGTGTAGCCAATGCGGAGGTGATGTGAAGATTTTGATTGGCAAAATACTGAATACTTGCTTCCATCCTCTGTTGGGATTCAAGATTTTGTTCTGCCATCCGTTGATTGTTCTCTGCCATCTGTTGCACCAATTCTTCCAGACTGAGTTGGTGTAGTGTGAGGTCAGGCTGATATTGTAGCTCGCGTGTCGTTTGATGCACCAAAGATGCTATCTCATCCAAGATGCCCTGTCCTCGACTATGTTGGCTAGAATAATCATTCATTCCAAACATGCCAAATTCACTACTAAACTCATAACCTCCAGCAAAGTCAGGATAATATATGCATGGCTCGTAATCAACATAAGGTACATAATCTTGCATATAGTTATCCATGGGAAGTACTACGATTCATAACCAGACAAAGCAGCCATAACTAATTCAGCAATGCAGAATTTATTATTTTTTATCTTTTTATTTTATGTTAATAACAACAAGAGTCCCCGGCAACGGCGCCAATTTTTGACACGCTGTCGCGCATGCGTCAAAAAGCGAGCGGTTTGTAAAATATGTAGTTAGGGCGCGACAACTCGAGTATTGTCTCACAAGGACTCTTGGGTTGTTGTTAACAGAAAAATTCAGATTTGGGGGGTTTTGGGATTTGAAATTAAATAAAGAAAACAAAGAAGAAAACAATGCAAACTAAATAACTATCAAATAGCTAAACGATCAACCTACTGCTTTCGATTTTCCGCTATCATCGGTTCGTATAATTCCAAGCCCCAAGCGGATTCTAACCTCTTTTCGATTGTAGTGACAATTAATAAGCGAAACCGACACTACGCGACATATGTTCCTATACCCGAATTAAGTAAACGGGGTGAAGCTCTCGTGAATTAAGCAAACACGAATGAATACACGTGAATTAAGCAAATGCGATTAAGTATAGGAACACACAATCATCAAAACAAATCAATACCCATTCGATACAAACTGAATTAAGCAAACATAATATAGAATAGTATTGAAAGAGAAAAGTAATGAAATCAGGAATTACAAAACCTCAACTGTCAATGGAACCCGATTACAGCAGATCAATCGAAGGAGACTAGTTCTCCATTAACAACTATGACAAAAACCTACGAACAAATTCGCAGCCGTCAAAATGGGAGAGAAGAAGAGGATTAAAACTAAAACTAACTGCTGCAATCTGCCCTAGAACAGCAATTTATATCCGTCAGTTCTGCGCTCGCTCGCGAGGCGAGCATACTCTCGCGACGCGAATATTAATTTTGGAGCGAGTTCAAATTGGGTTCTCGCAAGGCGAGAGAGCAGTTCGCGAGGCGAGACTTCAAACTCCAGTTTGTCACAGCCGTGATACCTATCACGGGCAGGTCGTGATCACTTCTGACTTTGGGTGCTTATCTGTCATGGCCGTGACCTTCATCATGGCTAGGCCGTGATGGTCTCTGTCCTTCAGGGTTTGGATTTCTCACGAGGCGAGACAGGGTTCGCGGGGTGAGGCAGAGAGGATGGCATTTCTGGCACAGCAAGGCTTCAGGCTCGCGAGGCGAGTAGCCTCTCGCGGGGTGAATAATTCCAGAATTGCTTCTCTTTATTAACCTGAAAACAAGGAATAGCAGTAAGTGTTTTATTTGACTCTAAATCAGCTAAATTACCCTAAAACTACTTTAGAGACTCAAAATGTTGCTTGAAGACAATCAAGTCTAATTTGGGCGAAAACGAGATTAAACTCGAATAAAACCTATGGTCTTATTGGTTAAAAACTAGTCGAGCCAGAGGCTGATCATTTAGCTTGAAAAAGTAGCCGAAGAAGTAATTTTATTGGTTAAATTAGTGTTTTGGTCCCTTATATTTATTTTAGGTTTCATTTTTGTCCCTTATCTTTTTTTTTTGTTCCGTTTTGGTCCCTTATTTTTCAACCCTTGGCCTATTTTTGTCCCTTCCATCAATTTTGCACTAACTGCGTTAGGTTTCTGCCGCCACTCACCGGAAACCACCGTAGACTCACCAGAATCTGGGTTTTACCATTTCTCTTTCTCTCTCCTTCCTTCTCTTCTTCCCTTCCTCTTTCTTTCTCTCCTTCCTTCTCTTCCTCTCCCATTCTCTCTCTTCTTCCTTGTATTTGACAGTGACAATGGCAGAGATGGGGGACCGGCAGTGATACGGTTGAAGATGTGGCGGCTGGGGTGTGTGCGAGGCGAGGTGGAGGCCGCGCAAGTCGGGTTCTATGCACCGACGCCTGCTCGCGGCGGGTCCAAGTTGGCGGAGACCATGCGGCTGAGATAGGAGACGAGCATAGTGAGGGAGATGGAGATTTTTCCAATAATGTGTATACTGTGCATGATTTAGAAGAAGGAAGGAGAAAGGGAGAGAAAATGGGGTTTCTCTCTCTAAACCCAGTTTCTGGCGGCGGCGGATACCTAACGCCGTCAGTGCAAAACTGACGGAAGGGACCAAAATAGGCTAATGGTGTAAACATAGGGGACCAAAACGAAACAAAAAAAGATAAGGGACCAAAATGAAACCTAAAATAAAGATAAGGGACCAAAACACTAATTTACCCAATTTTATTAGTGTAATTATATGACCTTTGAGAAGCGGGGTCCTTTACAACAAGCTTGTTGATGTCGTGCGCTGCGGATGCACGCGCGTGCGATTCCGGCAAGTGTACCGGACTGCCGTCAAGTAATAAAAGATATCGAACCCACAGAGACTGTGTTCTCGAATCGCAATCGGTTTTCGAATCGATTAGATCTGGACTTTTTAGAGGGTTTTGAAAAATGTTTGAATTGGAAAATTAAAAGATAGATGAGCAGAAAACAATTGTTTTTGGGGTTTTCGATTTAAACGGATTCCTAGGGATTTGGGTTACCTTTGAGGTTGTTTATGTTGCTAATATGATTTACCTTTGTTGATTACCGAAATTGCCTTGAAGGCGAGTTTATCCTCTAATAGCTTAAGCTCCCTCTCGGGTTACAAAAGCCATGCCCAATTGACCCGACCCCTACTCTCGTGGTAGTCGATCCCAGATTGGACCCTTTGCGTTCCGTGACAACTCGTTGCTCCTCGAGGGACGGCTTCTAACTCTCGTGATTTTAGTCCCAAGTCTGACTTCTATAGGTCCGACACCCAAGTTCACCGCTAGGTTCCTCCTTGAAATGTCTCAGTCATGCAAATAACCTAAGTTTACCGCTAGGTTCCTCCTTAGATCATTCACATCTCACAAACCAGTGGCTGCCGGGCTTTACGAGTGAAACACACTAGAAATCCTAAGTTCACCGCTAGGTTCCTCCTTAGAACATCTACGTCACGCAAATAAGCGGTTGCCGAAATTTATGAGTGATTAACACAGAAGAAATCAGATCTAAAACAATAACGAAATCAACAACGATTTTACATCAAATCAACATCATTTACAAACCTCGGGCAGAGCCCTAGTCCCTAGAAACTAACTACTACTCCAGTCTTGCCATGGAGATGACAAGCTGGGTTGACAACATAATGAAAATCAGAAAAGAGAAGAGAAGAGGAGAAGAGAGATCTATGCCTAAGTCCTAGTTGTTATGGATGTGATCCAGATTTACTGTATCTGATGCCTTGGTCCATATTTATAGAAATGGGGAAGTTAGAGTCCCAAACCAACTCAAAATCTGATCTATTTCGGTTTCTTCAGGTCCAAGTAATGCGCGTCACGGCGTGTGGCCACACGGCGTGGCCGCCCGCCTCCTCTGGCACTTTTGGAAAATTCGGGTCTCTCGCGTGGCAAGCCCATGCTCGCGTTGCGAGCCCTCTGTTTCACGGCTGGGCCGTGATGTGCTCTGACTTGTGGTGGTTTTGGGTCACGGCCGTGATGGCTATCACGGCCAGGCCGTGACAGACTCTGACTTCAGCCTTTGTTCTTTTTCAGTTATGCTCGATCATGGCCGTGATGGGCATCACGGCTAGGCCGTGATGGGCTCTGTTTGGCTCATTTTCTTCAGTTTTAAAGCTCCATCTTCATCCAAACTTCATCACGGTTGATCTTGAGCAATTTACCCTTGATATCTGCAAAACAACACACGAAAACCGCCTTACCCGTTCCAAAGGAAAATTAACCTAAAATCTAATAAAAATATGCCTAAACTACATGAAAATGCATGCAAAATGATAGACAAAGATGATGTGGAATCACACTCATCAAATCACCCCAAGCTTAAAACTTTGCTTGTCCTCAAGCAATTACTCAGGCCATAAGATATAAATCATTCAAAGCATGGATAGTGAACTAAAAACCCTAGAAGCTAATTCAAGTAATAGGCATTTTTAATAAGCACTCAAGAGATAATCAAGTTCAAGTCCAATTAGAAGCTTAGGTTTTTTTCAAGTTCATGTCCTCACTGATTTGGGCACTCATCTCACCTCACTCAAGTGTTTTAGGGTTTATGACAATTCACTCCATTTCCTCAAGGAAAGTATTTTACCATAGGCTTGACTATTAACCAAATCTCTACTTTATTTATGAAAACACTTAAGAATCAAGAGGTCTTTTCCTTTGGTTGTAATGTGGCCATGGTATTTATTGTTAGGTGGGAAAATCAAGGAAAGGGAATTTCAAGAAGGCTAGACAGATTATCAAACATTACAAAGCATGGCACCTTCTAAAATAGTTTTGGGGGCTTTGATTTATTTTTTTCCACCTTTCTTCTTCTTCTTTTTTTTTTCATTTCTCACTTTCTTTGTCATCCCCTTCTCCTTTTTTTTTTGTTCATTTCATTTTTATTTGTTTGGAGAAGGGGAGATTTATAGCTCAAGAGAAATATTTTCATCCCATTCTTTTTCCAACTACCATTTTGCCCCTTTTTGTAATACTTTAAAAGGTGCCATACCAAGCATTATTTATCAAAGTAATTCAAGGTACCAAGAAAAGTATTTTATCTTTAGGCTCAAAATTGGGTAACTAAGGGTAGCATTTAAACATTCAAAGCTCGGGAGGCCGGAAAAATACCTAGTGCCTCAATCATTTCCAAAAAATGTTTTCAAAAATTTTTAAGTTTTGAAATGGTTTCAAGTCAAGTTCTAGAAAATACAGTCCATGAGGAATTAAATCACTCTATCACAAGAAATGGGGTAGATTTAGTGAATACCCCTTTTGGCTCAAAATCTTACATTTAGTAGTTCAAAAATCAGTGAGAAACACAAGTTTAAGGAACCACATGCTAATTATCAACTATCAAATGACTATCTCAAGAATTTTTATTTTTAGCCATATCACAAGAATAATGAAAAATTGGGTTCAAAATTCACTATCTCATTTCATTTGGCTCCAAGTTCTTACAATCGGATGCATGTTCTAAGTGAGGGGCAATCTAGAGAATGTGATCATACCAATCTATGCCTATGCGAATGCAATATGAATGCAACAATGCAAATGCAAAATTAAATACCCCTACCCCAAGCTTGATTACTTACATTGTCTCCAATGTAAATAATCAAGTCGGAGAGAGGAGAAAAATGGAACAACTTACCGAGTCGGTAGCGGGTGTTGGCTCACATTCCAGTCAAAACTTGGGTGGAAATTTTATCACGGCCGTGAGGCTCTTCACGGGCAGGCCGTGATCGTTTCTGGTCCTCAGGAGTTGCCCTGTCACGGCCGTGATCTACATCACGGCTAGGCCATGATGCTCTCTGATCTTGGCATCCTACTCATCACGCCCGTGATGGTTGTCACGGCTAGGCCGTGATCCTTTCTGTGCTCTTGTTTAGTTCATCACGGCCGTGACCACTGTCACGGCCAGGGCGTGATAGCCTCTGACTTTATCTTTTTTATGCTCTTCTTCACTTTCTCAACCTGAAAACACTAGACAAACCTATTAATGATATTTTTGCCTCTTGATCTTCTCAAATTATTCAAGAGGTTAAATCGAAAACAAAAGGAAAAAGGGAAAGACAACTTGGGTTGCCTCCCAAGAAGCGCTTATTTATGGTCATAAGCTTGACCATACTTCCTTCAATCAACCGGGGTCGGCTGGGCGTAGAAGTGCAGGCACACTTCTCTTCCATGGAGCTCCTTCAAATAGCCGTTTCTGCTCATACGGCCAATAATGCTTCCGCTTTGCTCTTTTCTCTCGGAGCTTCCTAGCCTTCCTTTCTTCCGGCGGAAGTTTTGTTTCCGCATGGACAGCAATTCCAACTTCACCACTGGGTGCATCTTCAACCATGCATATCTTTGGGATTGCTTCCATGCTAAGTTATTTCTCTACCGCTGGAGACGTTACATCAATTCTGCACACATGGCTCTCAAAAGGAGGGTTGTTACAAGAGTTAGTCAACTGAAAATTTACCCTACCTTCCTCTACATTTAGAGAGAGTTTGCCATTCCTTACGTCTATTAATGCTCCAGCGGTTGCCAAGAATGGCCTTCCTAAAATGATGGGGAATTTAGAATTCCCTTTCATGTCCAATACCAGGAAGTCGGTAGGGATGAGAATTTTCCCTACCTTTACAGGAACATTCTCTAGTATGCCTAGAGGAGTCCTAGTTGAGCCATCCGCAATTTGTAAGGGGAATTTGAATGGTCTCAACTATTTGCTTCCCAACCTTTCCATGATAGTGAGGGACATCAAGCTCGCACTAGCCCCTAGGTCACATAAGGCTTGGTCAATTTGCACTTGTTCAATCGAGCAAGCGATGGAGAAACTACCTGGGTCTTTCAGTTTAGTAGGCATTTTAGTCTCTACATCTACTTGCTTTTTCCTGACCAACCTTTGTGGGAAAGGTATCGGGGGTTGGTACGGTGGTGGAGGGACATATTTCGGTTCTGACTCTTCCTTTTCGCTCGTGTCCTCCTCCGGTTCCACGTCCATTTCAACTACCCCCACCCCAAGCTTATCATCCCTCAAGTGTATGACATTGCAATGCTCATTGGGATTTGCTTCGGGTTGCCCCGGGAATGTACCCTTAGGTCTCGAGTACGTGCTGGCTTGTTGGGCAATATGGTTTTCTAGCATCTTGTTATGAGTTGCTAAGTTGTCTACCTTAGATGCTAGATCCTTTATTGCCTCACTCACTGCCCTTCCTTGTTGTCTAAACTCCTCATTCTGTTTTGTCTGAGTTTCGACAAAACTTTCAAATAAATTCTCGAGTTTAGATCTTTGTACCTGAGGATACCCCGGTGCTGCTCTCTTATTACCTTGACCCTCTTGGAACTCATGGTTGAGCGTGTTGCTGTAGTTGCCGTAGGAGAGGTAAGGGTTGTTCCTTCTTTGGTTGTAGGGATTTGGGGGAGCATAGTTGGGCAGCTTCAGGTTCGTATCATAGAAGTTGTTACAAGAGTTCACTTGCTCACCCGAAGCGCCGGATCCATGAGCGATGCCACGAGGGCATTCCATCATGTCATGTCCCTGCATTCCACAAATCTCACAAACAAGGTTAGTAGCACCTAATGCACTCACATTAGCTCTTTCAAGCCGATCAAAACGTTTATTAAGTGAGTCTATTTTTGACATAATAAGATCTGTGCTATTTACCTCAAACTTACCCCCCGAAATCTTGTTCGGGTTATTACCTCTTTCGGATCCCCATTGGTGGTAGTTGGTGGCGACATTCTCGATGATGTTGAATGCCTCAGTGAGAGGCCTATTCATAAACGCTCCACTGGCTGCAGAATCAAGTGACACCTTCGAAGAGTAGTCCAATCCGTTATAGAAGGTGTGCACTAATAACCACCTCTCGAGTCCGTGATGTGGGCACGACTCCAGCAGTCCCTTGTAGCGATCCCAGGCTTCTGATAATGATTCTCCGTCTTTCTGGAAGAAGCTGGTGATCTGGGTTCTTATGTAGGCCGTCTTGGATGGAGGGAAGAATTTCTCCAAGAACGCCTGCTCCAATTGGTCCCAAGTAGTCAAAGTGTTAGCGGGGATTTGCTTTAGCCAGGCCTTCGCTTTTCCAGCGAGAGATGAGGGGAACAGTCTCAAACGCACAACATCGACTAAGGCTCCATTAATCCTGATTGCATCGGTGAACTCTAAGAATGTTTCTATATGATCGGTCGGGTCCTCCGAAGGCAATCCTCCGAATTGATGTTGCCTAATCATGTTGATTAGCATGGGCGGTATGGTATAGTTTTCCGCCTCAATCTCTGGCCTTGCAATCCCAGTTCGCAAGCCTCTCGCATTTGGGGCTGCGTAGTCCTTCAAAGGTTTTGTATCCGGTTGATTCGCCATGAGTGGAACGGGACTCAACCTTTCTCCCTCTCTTTGTAGTCTTCTACGTCTGTGGAAGGTCCTCTCGATCTCCGGATCAATCTCACTAAGGCTCCCAAGACTTATGGATCTTTGCATATAACACACAGAGAGATGGATACAATAGAAGGAAAAGATTATTTTTTTATATATATTTCAGAAATAAAAATCAAATAAAAAGAAAAGGTCCAGAAAAATCAATTCAAAATTTGAATTGAGATTCGAAAAGGCATAGTCCCCGGCAACGGCGCCAAAAACTTGATGTCGTGCGCTGCGGATGCACGCGCGTGCGATTCCGGCAAGTGTACCGGACTGCCGTCAAGTAATAAAAGATATCGAACCCACAGAGACTGTGTTCTCGAATCGCAATCGGTTTTCGAATCGATTAGATCTGGACTTTTTAGAGGATTTTGAAAAATGTTTGAATTGGAAAATTAAAAGATAGATGAGCAGAAAACAATTGTTTTTGGGGTTTTCGATTTAAACGGATTCCTAGGGATTTGGGTTACCTTTGAGGTTGTTTATGTTGCTAATCTGATTTACCTTTGTTGATTACCGAAATTGCCTTGAAGGCGAGTTTATCCTCTAATAGCTTAAGCTCCCTCTCGGGTTACAAAAGCCGTGCCCAATTGACCCGACCCCTACTCTCGTGGTAGTCGATCCCAGATTGGACCCTTTACGTTCCGTGACAACTCGTTGCTCCTCGAGGGACGGCTTCTAACTCTCGTGATTTCAGTCCCAAGTCTGACTTCTATAGGTCCGACACCCAAGTTCACCGCTAGGTTCCTCCTTGAAATGTCTCAGTCATGCAAATAACCTAAGTTTACCGCTAGGTTCCTCCTTAGATCATTCACATCTCACAAACCAGTGGCTGCCGGGCTTTACGAGTGAAACACACTAGAAATCCTAAGTTCACCGCTAGGTTCCTCCTTAGAACATCTACGTCACGCAAATAAGCGGTTGCCGAAATTTATGAGTGATTAACACACTAGAAATCAGATCTAAAACAATAACGAAATCAACAACGATTTTACATCAAATCAACGTCATTTACAAACCTCGGGCAGAGCCCTAGTCCCTAGAAACTAACTACTACTCCAGTCTTGCCATGGAGATGACAAGCTGGGTTGACAACATAATGAAAATCAGAAAAGAGAAGAGAAGAGGAGAAGAGAGATCTATGCCTAAGTCCTAGTTGTTATGGATGTGATCCAGATTTACTGTATCTGATGCCTTGGTCCATATTTATAGAAATGGGGAAGTTAGAGTCCCAAACCAACTCAAAATCTGATCTATTTCGGTTTCTTCAGGTCCAAGTAATGCGCGTCACGGCCGTGATGGCCATCACGGCCAGGCCGTGACGGTCTCTGCCTCTGGCACTTTTGGAAAATTCGGGTCTCTCGCGTGGCGAGCCCATGCTCGCGTCGCGAGCCCTCTGTTATGGCCGTGAAGAATTTCACGGCTGGGCCGTGATGTGCTCTGACTTGTGGTGGTTTTGGGTCACGGCCGTGATGGCTATCACGGCCAGGCCGTGACAGACTCTGACTTCAGCCTTTGTTCTTTTTCAGTTATGCTCGATCATGGCCGTGATGGGCATCACGGCTAGGCCGTGATGGGCTCTGTTTGGCTCATTTTCTTCAGTTTTAAAGCTCCATCTTCATCCAAACTTCATCATGGTTGATCTTGAGCAATTTACCCTTGATATCTGCAAAACAACACACGAAAACCGCCTTACCCGTTCCAAAGGAAAATTAACCTAAAATCTAATAAAAATATGCCTAAACTACATGAAAATGCATGCAAAATGATAGACAAAGATGATGTGGAATCACACTCATCACTTGTGTTCCTTCCACTTTCTAATAAACAGTCCCACACTGCAAATAGAAGAAAATTATTAATTTCATGGTATACAATAAAAAAGAGGAAGTATTGCATAAACTATACAATAACAACTTTTTATTCACAAGACGAGCTATATTATAAACTAAAATTCCTGGAAAGACAAATTGTGTGACAATATTGAGGAATACAATCATGCTATGCACAAATCTAGCGAATGAACATTATTAATCATTTAAGGTATTGTCAAAAGAGTCAAAGAAAGGACATACTAGACCAGTCATGTCTTCAAGGAGTAACTAAAGACCACCAAACCAGCTATGAGAAAAGTACCCGAGGCTCTACTGCAACTGCCACTGATTAGCATGCCCATTCAGAAGTGCCAACCATTAGCACGCCAATATTTTCTTGTGTTTTCAAGGGAACGAGCATGTTTAATATTCAAAAACAATCTATAAGCCCTCTCTGTTTTATTTGAAGCAAGCAGTTTGTTACTTAGTTTACTATATACAAGCTCTCAAGCGTAACCCTTTGCGCAAAGACTCCTCCATAACAAGAACAGCATTCTCAAGCTGTCCTAAATTTCAAAGACCCCTGATGATGAACTCATAAACTTCAACATCTGAACTATATCCACAATCCTGCATCTCCTGCCACACACTTAACACTGTTCCACATTTTCCAAACTTAGAAAGACGCATAAGCATTATCTTATAAGCATCCATTGATATCGTACACCCTAATTTCCTTGCCTTCTTGTAAATCATCAAAGCAGCATATGGTGGACCATAGCTACATAATCGTTTGATTATGGACGTTATAGTACCCGTAGAAGGCATAAATCCTCGCCCTAACATCTCATCGAACATCTCTAGTGCATCCGCCACTTTCTGCACTCTGAGAAAAGCAGTAATGATTCTAGTATATGTATCAACATTAGGTTCACAATTATCACTCAACATCCCATTATAATACTTCATACACCCATCAAAATCTCCAACAGACACGAAATTGAAAATCATTGCATTGTAGCAAGCAGTGTCCGGCTGGCAATTCTTCTCCTCCTTCATACTACAAAAAACCTCAACAACATCATCAACCCTACCTACTCTCCCCAAACCTTTGATAACGAAACTAAACGTCATGCAATCGGGACAAAACCCATCATCCTCCATTTCCTTCACAATTCTCTCAACCTCACTCACCCTACCAACCTTAGACCAACCAGCAGCAACAGGATTATATGTATTAACATCGAATGCCACCTTCCCTCTCATCGATCGCATAACAGAACTCACGGTGCCTACATGAGACCTCTTACACAGGCACGCCAAAACCACATTCAAATCCTCGGTATCGCGATTCATCCCAAGAAAATAATCATCCAAGTTATTAAACACATGAATTGCCTTAGACACATGACCAGCCCTAACAAAACTATCAATAACAATAGATAATAGCATTAATAAATCAGCTTGAACTACCCTTTCTAACCTCATTTCACACAAAACTTCCATCATGAAATTGAAGAATTTCCTTCTCCTTAATGCCTTAACAATGATACAATAAGTACCAATTTTTTTAGGTACAAGTGGTTGTTTGAGTCCCCAATTGAAAAATGTAACCATGGATTGGCCACTCATGTTACCCGAGTTAACTACCTTGGCGAGAATTTCAATGGTGACGGTTACTCCAATGCTGGACAGGGCTTGTTCAATTACGGATTTGCCCTTTAGTTTTTGAAGGAAGATTCTGTGTAGTTTTTCTTCTCGGGGTAGAAACGCATCGACGGGTTTTGATTCCGTGTGGTTAGAAATGGGTGAGTCTGGTTTGGGTGTTGGAGTGGGAAAGAGGTGTGAGATTTGGTGGAGGATGAGGCGTTCGTCGAGATTGTTGGGAGAATAATATGGGGTTGTTTGGTTGGGGTGGAGAGGTTGAAACGGCGTCGTTGTGGAAGGGAATGGGTAGGTTTTTCTAGGTTTGGCAAAACGCAGGAGAAAATGGACAGAACGAAATGCCATGAATGAAAGGTGCTCCACCTGAGAGGTGGATTAGCATAGCTCGAGAGTAGTAGAAGCAGTAGCGGTGGAACAGAGCTTATTTAACCAGGAAAGCCAAAGAAAAAGAGTAAAAGCCCATTCTAATTTTTGTTGCATGTAGCATGTAGGGACTAATTTGTCCCACGATATAAATTATCATATACTACGTATACTAAATTGGGTTACTTAAATAAATTGGGTTCCTTAAAAAAAATTAATTAGGAACTTTATTGGGTCAATGCATAATTGTTTTCATGGTTTATTCTGGACTGTGGACACCTGGACACATAACAATACACATCAACACTCTAACGGTGTGTTCAGGACGGAGACAAACGGAGGGACTAAAATGTCCTTCTTTTGTCATTTCCGATGACTATTTGGTGAGTTTTTTTCCTCGTGGGCAAAAAGCGGTACCTCAAAAATTGTAAGGAACTAAAATGAGCCTTTGCTCAAAACCAAATCAGATCAATTATTCACCTTATTAAACTTGACCTTCATCATTTCGATTTCGGGTTAATCGACTGATAAATTTTTGGTGATTTTTACATCCATCAAAGTTGTGCATTTTTGTACCTAACATGGGTTGTCACATTTGTTTAAGTCTTCCGCTCATACTTGGTATGACTTGGGTTCAATTCTCGTGTTTTTCCTTTTGGTAGACGATATATAAATTCAACTATAAATCTTTGCCGATGTTGGTGGTCTTCTCGAACCCTGTCCTTCCTATAATCTAAATTTTTCATATAAAAAAAAACTTGTGCATTTTGAATTTTTGCATAATTTGCATACAATTTAGCGCATTCTATCCCATCATCCTTTTGCATATGATTTAGGGCATTTTGTTTATCTATGTAACATGCATGTAATCCTAGCATAAATTCAAAGGAGTTGTCAACTTATCAAGAATTCAAGCATTAGGACCATGTGTCCAAGTGACTAAAAATCTTAAGGTATGATATATTCTATGTAACAGAATGTTTTTTTTTTGGCTCAAAGGATTAATAATGATAAGCAAAACCAATTTTAGATAATCAAAATTTTCAAACTTATAAAAGAAAATAATCTTTAAGATATTTTCTAAATGAATTTGTTTTGCAAAATCAAATCCATTCAATTGCTTCTTTAAATTTTTTGGCAAAGAACAATTTTGATAGATTAAATCGGTTTCACGTTATGTAAAAAAAAATGATTTCACATTTTTTTTTATCAATTGATCTAAATCTCTCTTGCAATTAATTTTATATGTTATTTATTTGACACAAAATTCACTACAACTGATTTCAAGAAATCTTCAATCGGTTACTTATTGCTCAATCAATTGCAATCAAGCTCATTTGACTGCATAACTTCAAAGAGCGCGCTTTTCTACATTCAATCGATTGAGTCTCATTGTCCATTTGATTGGAAATTCAAAGGATTCCTTTTTATGGTATTCAATCGATTGATCCATTGTTCAATCAATTGACAAATTTGTAATCCACATACTTAGCAATTCAATCGATTGTCGAACCTCGTAGGACTCATTTTAAAGCATTTAATCTATTGACTCTCCATGCTCAATCGATTGCACTGATTCAAGAATGCATTTTTAAAGGAATCAATCTATTGATTGTTCTTGTGCAATCGATTTCATCAAGGAAAATGGCAGCAAAAGATACTTTCACAAAATCAGCTCTTATCTTGCTTAGTTTTTGAAAACGTGCTAATTGTCTTTTTTTTAAAATAAAAAAAAAGAAGAAGAGCTTTGGTCTTTAGAAAGGAAACGAAAGCATTTTGAGAAATACATCATATTGCTTCTAAAATCATTTGATCCCAAAATTCTTGTTCTTACCCTTATATTCTCATAGGCTTTAACATGTATCATTTGCACTATCTAGAGTGCTTTCATTTCTTCTACTCTTTGTATCAACTCAGAAATGGGTGTGGTATCCCTAGGTTGAGGGTGAGGCATCTCTCTGGTTAGAAGGTGAGGCATCCTTCTGTCGTAAAAGGATGAGGCATTCGTTTCGTGTGTGGCTTTAGGCTCAAAAGCACGGTTGACGCATCTTGGAGGTGCTAAGAAGAGTGCTAAAGGTTGCTGAGACTCTTACACGTGGGTGAGGTAACCCAAAAGGCATGGTTAGAGTGCTTTGTGGTATAATGGTATTTAAGCACCTTCAAGCTTGGTATTAGTGGATAAATCCTGAAATCATATTCTTTGAATTAGAAGCAGGTCACCAATGGTAGGTGACCAAACCAAGATAAATCTGGTTTGCAAGATTTTCTTCTTATATATTTATTTTGTGATTTATTATTATTCTTCTTCTTTAGCGCTTTGATTCTTTTCACTGTGTGCTCATTAACTTTTAATTGAGAATTTTTTTCTATAAATGAATATAGAAAAATTCATAAACTCAATCCACCCCCTATTGAGTCGAAGCCACCTATTCCAATAGTATATTTATGTCTTCATTTGGAGTTAGGACTAATTATTATGGTTATTATATACTATTACTATGTTATGCATTAACCTTTTTTGTGTGCACCAAGTATGTCCCCAACTAACAGTTGAAGACTAATCTCTTTCAAGGCACATATCACTAAATTGGGTACGACTTCTTCCAATAAAGTCTTTTCCATACACATGGTTAGGGACATGCTTAAGGCACCTAGCTATTTACCAACTATGTCAGTCCTTGTTGGTTGTTATGGATTAACGTTAATATCAAGGTTTATGATATTTAGATGTCAACTCAAGTATGATATTTAGTAAATTTATACTAAAAATTTGTAATTTTTACTTTATGAGTTATTTTTTTAAAATTATGGAATTTCTTATTTTTTTATCAATTAGTTGGGGCTTCTTTATGATAATGACACAAGTTAAATATAAATTTTACACACACAAAAACATATGGACAACTCGATGACGTGCCCAAACCAACTTGTTGGCGTTCGAGTTGGTTTGGTTCGGCTTTAACAGTTCGAAAAGGAAAAGTAAAGACTTAGGGAAAAGTTCATAAACACCTTTTGTGTTTAGTTAGGTTTAGGCATAATTTAGTTATTAAATCTAAATAACATGCAAATAGATTATTCAGTTATGTTAAACGTGTAAGTTAGTCTGAATCTGTCGCTACCATCAAAAACACCCTTTCACGTCTTCCACATTTATTCCTCAACCATGGTCGCAAGCCTCCACCAACACAATTTACAAACCACTAGAAGTGGCCCAACAAGTAACAAACATGTCCACAAGTTGTCACAAGCCATCCTCGATGTCACAACAACAACATTGCGGAGCTAGGTACACCCTTGAAGTCTAAGCATAGCAATCTGATACGACTCTTTTTTGAGCAAGGAGGAGCTCTAGAAGATTAAGGGAGAAATAGAAAGGAAACGAGGAAAATTTGGATTAATTCTTCTCTATCTCTTCCATTACAACCATCACATATTTATATCAAGAATATATCCTAGGCTCACGGATCCTATGCCACATGTACAGTGGCCCTTACATCCAACTAACAGAAAACAAAAGAATGCATAACTGAATTGGGAAATCCTACAATTGTGAAGAAAGCATGACAAAGGGAATCCTAAGAAAAATCTTTTATTCATTCTGGCAACTTCATCTACTTTGGGCTGAGGAGTTGTGTTGATTTTCGGCCCATTTTCAGTGTTGGACTTTGGTGCTGACCCATAATGCGTATCATTACTCCACTCGTCGACAACAACCTTGTCCTCAAGGTTGTAATTAGCACAGTTAAAGGAGCCACCTGGATCCCATTGTTTGAAGTGTAAGGATCCTTTTATATCACCAGCATGTGACATGATAGAATTGAATATAGTAGTGCCAACAAAACCCCAAATTGGCCATGCAATTAATCCATTAGTGTCACATAGTTGGAATGCCATTTCGCAAGTTGGGGCCATCACTTTGTTGATTCGGCCATAGTCAACTTGCTTAATTATACATGTCAGGTGCATAATCTAGATAAGCTTTATTTTGAATCTCATGATCAGTAAGCTTGTTACCTGTAACACCCTAAACTGGGGCGTCACTTTGTTACCCGTTGCGAAAAATAAAATAATTAAATTGCTGGTTGCTTCCAGTAAATGAAATTTTCTTAATAAGCGAGTATTCTAAAAAACAAAGGCAAGTGATGAACACTCAGAACATAAAATGTAAACATCATATATATATATAAAGCAGTTTATGTATGCTCTCAGAATTACTATTAATGTAATTTATTTATATAATCTATCCCAGTGGGATTCAGAGTTTAGTACAGAAACTAGGGCCTGATCAGGATGACCATTAATAATAGAGTTACAGAACATACTGCTAACAACTGTAAACTAAGTAAAGCAAAATAGGGGGTGGGTCCGGAACCACGCATCAAAAGGGTGGCTCTAAGAAGTCAAATACAGTCGGACCGAGACAGACTAACCACAAAATATACACCCCTAAGCTGGCCACTACTAACGACTAAAAGGAATACTCGCCAAGAACACTCCCACAAGAAGAGACCCCAGGTGATGGGTCCATGACGTCTCCGCCCTCATCAGGAGAGTTAGAATCATAAAAATATGGATCGTCATCAAGCACGTACTCCGGCACCTCATCAAGATCATCGTCGTGATCCAAGACGTGGTACACGGGCTCATCCTCCAGGTACTCCTCGGGGTCCTCCTCAATCAGTGAAGTCGGCTCGACTCCAGGTAATGATACCCCTAGAGGCAGGTGCTCACGTAGTTGTCCATTCATTTGTAGCACGCGTAAGAGTACCAAGGTGGTGGGAGAGCAATCCTCCTCATCTCAACTGTCTGAACTTTGCGACATGATTCGTCCTCGGCATTCTTCTCCAGCGTGGTTATCGGTCCATGATAGGTAGCCGATGTAGATCCGGGGTGAATCTGCCACGCCCCCACATACCCCACATCATCGAAGATCTCCGTCTTCGATTCCTACGGTACCAATGGGATGGTCGGATCCATATAAACTCATAGATATACAACGATGCCGAAAAGCAAAGAGAAATAACAAGATATGCAAGAGTGAGATACCAATATATGGATAGATTACAATAACCATATGCATGATACATGCATCACATCAACATATTAACATTTACCAAATATTAATAGGTAAAACAACAAGTATCATATCAATGGGTGTCATACCCGCACAATCAGCTTTTATAAAGATTATGCAAGACATTTCAATATTTCAGCTCTATAAACTTAAACTCATGAGATCCCTTCATCTTTCTAAGAGTTGATCAAACTCAAAGCCCCCCTTGGGCATCACCGTCGTGACTAAAGTCCCTGTTTGGACATCACCATCGTGACTTATATGACAGCCCCTGCTTGGGCATCACCGAAGTGACTAAAAGTCCCTGCTTGGACATCACCGAAGTGACTAATAGTCCCTGCTTGGACATCACCGAAGTGACTAATAGCCCCTTCTTGGGTATCACGGAAGTGACTAACCTGTGAGGCACGTTTGCCTAAATGCATGAAGAAAAACATTCGTTCAAGATGTTTTCTTTGTGTTCAATCTCATTCGTTGTCGAAGCTCAAAGCTAACGACCATTCATAATTTTCATCACTTGAAATTACTCAACATCAACACAGGACACGCAGACTGAGTGCTCAATCACAACACCTAAGACCGATGCCTCAGTCAAGGTTTGTGGTCATAGAAAAAGACTTACAATCCTACCCATGTTTTATTTCAACATGATTAGGACTCTTAGTCCACAACAACATAATTAGGACACTTGGTCCATAATAACGAGATTAGGACTCTTAGCCCACAACATCATGATTAAGACTCTCAGTCCACAATACTTAACACGGATCAAAGATCAACGTGCACATTATAGAATACTAGAAGCAACGTCTCGCGAACTAGATTCGATTTCACCTGTTCTTACTTTTCGTTAAGTGAAAATCAAATACCAAAATAAAACCTAGGTAACCCATCCAAGTTACCGAAATATTTTCGAAAGTATTTCTTTACAGGAAATCTTTTCATTGGAAAAACATTTGTAAACTATTATGAGAAATCCATTTTCTCTTGAAATCCTTTTCTTAAAATCATCTCTATTTAAGGTCAAATATTTTCCAAAGGCTTTTCCTTCCGTAAAAACACATATTTTCTAAATGATTTTCTCTTGTACAAAAACTTAGTTCGTAAGAAAATAATTTCCTTTAACTTGAAATTATTTAACACAAGTTCCAAAGTTTTATCCTTCTGGAATAAATACAGGTAAGATCACTTACTTTCCAAAACACATACTTTACTAAAGAACATTTTAAAATGAACACCATTACTTTCAAATTTTTCTTTGAAGCTTATTTAGGCTTTTAATCATAAGATTAGTTGAGCACCGACTAACGTCAGGCTTTTCAGACATCAATCAATATAATCATAATCTCAGTCAACAATATAATAGTTAATGACAGTTCATAACATATATGATTCACAACACTTTAAATCAAGTGAGGATCAACTTCAAACAGTTATCACAACAGTTCAAGTATACAAATCATTCAAATGTTGATTCAATATAATAACAATATTCAAATAAATCGAGCAAACCACATACATACACACATGCACATAGCTATTGAATATCCCCCAAACTGCCCCCTCTTACCTTTTATGAAGGTAAAGGTACGTGATGCTTGAGGAAGTGTACTACGAATGTCCTCGTCAAGGGAGGTTTAGCTACTCATAATAATAGCCACAACTAAAGAAACATAGATGAAGGAGAGGAGGGATTCCATGGGGGCAATCCTCCAGAAGCTGCCTCTGGTTCCAAGAGCCTTTTGGGTTTCCAAACTCGTAGCCTTCAATGTCTCCCAGGTGTCCCTTCCAATTCTGCCTTAAACAGCTTATAACAGGGGTTCTGGTTTTCGCACACTCGCGGGGCGAGATATATC
The DNA here is from genome assembly GCA_030762895.1 of Sophora flavescens. Taxonomy (NCBI): domain Eukaryota; kingdom Viridiplantae; phylum Streptophyta; class Magnoliopsida; order Fabales; family Fabaceae; genus Sophora; species Sophora flavescens. The sequence continues at coordinate 217,502,374 of CM061063.1, forward strand.
TCACGAGGCGAATATTAAACTTCTAGTCTTCAGTGATTTGATCTCTCGCGAGGCGAGGTGTGATTCGCGGGGCGAGACAGAAAGGATGCCATTTTGCTGTTTCTGGTTGTCTGCAGTCTCGCGGGGCGAGTATCCTCTCGCAAAGCGAGCATTCCCAGAATTTCATTCTCCACTGTTTCTTCATTCCCTTGGCTCTAAGTTAACCAGATTTTTCAGTGATTCCTGCAAAACAACATCAAGAAACCGCTTCACCCGTTCCAAGAGAAAATCTAACAAAATCAAATAAATAATGCCTAATCTATATGAAATACGCATGCAAAAGTGTACAACAAACATCATGTAAAATCACACTATCAAATCACCCCAAGCTTATTCAATTGCTTGTCCTCAAGCAATCACCAAGCCCAGTAGAAGAAAACAGAACATGGATATTGAACTAAGAACCCGAGTAAATGATCCAAGTAATAGGAAATTCAAACAATTCAGCAAGAGACAATCAATTCAAGTCCAATTAGAGGCTTAGGTTCCTTAGACTCATGTTCTCACTGATTTGGGCACTCTTTCTCACCTGAAGCTCACCCCAAGCTTGTTCATTTGCTTGGCTCTCTTTCTAACCTCACTCAAGTGTTTAGGGGTATATAACATTTCGCTTAATTTTCCTCAAGGAATGAATCCGACCATAGGCTTGACTATCAACCAAATCTCTACTTTATTAATGAAAACAATTAAGAATCAAGAGGTCTTTCACTGGGTTGTAACGGGGTCATGGGATTTATTCTTAGGTGGGGCAATCAAGAAAAGGAAATTTTCAAAAGGCTACAAAAAAAAAAAATCAATCATTGCAAACATGACACCTTCTAAAATACCTTTTTGGGTTTCTATTCAACTTCACCACCTTTCTTTTCTTTCTTTTTCTATTATTTTTCATTTCTTTTTGTCATCCCCTTCTATATATATATATATATATATATATATATATATATATATATATATATATATATATATATATATATATATATTGTTTTTCTTTTATTTGGAGAAGGGGAGATTTTTCAGCTCAAGAGAATTTTTTTCTGATTCTTTCATCCCATACTTTTTTCAACCACCTTTTTCACCCTTTTTGTAATACTTTAGAAGGTATCCTATCAAGCATATTTATCAAAACATTTCAGGGTACCAAGAAATGCATTTTATTCTTTTAGGCTCAAAATTGGGCAACTAAGGGGTAGCATTTCATCATTCAAAACTCAGAAGGCCAGAAAAATACCTATTGCCTCAATCATTTTCAAAAATGTTTTCAAAAATTTTTAAGCTTCAAAATGGTTTTAAGTCAAGTTCTAGAGAAAGCAAACCAAGAGGAATAACACTGTAACACAAAGAATGGGGTAAAATTTTGTGAGTACACCTTTGGCTCAAAATCTCACATTTTAGTAGTTCAACCATCAATGAGCAACACAAATCTATAGAACCATATGCTAATTATCAACTATCACAGATTATCTCAAACATTTTCATTTGCAGCCATATCACAAGAATAACAAATTGGGTTCAACAATTCACTATCACAAATTATTGGGCACTTAGTTCTTACAATTGGATGCAAAATTCAGGCAAGGGCAATCTAATAATGTGAACATGCAAAGCTATCATGCAAAACTATATGAATGCAATATGAACAAATGCAAAAATACCCCTACCCCAAGCTTAAGAATTTACATTGTCCCCAATGTAAACAATCAAGTTGGAGAGAGGAGAAAAATTGGAACGGCTTACCGAGGCTGTGACGGGTGCTGACTTTGCTTTTTCTATTCTTCTTGCTCTTCCCTCCTTCCTTCTTACCCTGCAAACACTTGGCAATTCTCAATTTATTATTTTTCCTCTTGAGCTTCTCAAATTATTCAAGAGGTTAAAATTAAAAACAAAATTATTAAGAAAATGAAAACAACTAAAGAGAAGGGTTAAGAAACTTGGGTTGCCTCCCAATAAGCGCTTCTTTAACGTCACTAGCTTGACGGGCTTCTTTCAATTAACCGGGTTTGACTGGGCATAGAAGTGCAAGAGCACTTTTCTTCCATGGAACTCCTTTAAAGAGCTGATTTTGCTTATAGGGCCAACATTTGTGCTTCCCCTTTGCCCCTTTCACTCTGGGCCTCTTGCCCTTTTTCTTACTCCTTCCCGGCGGAGGTTCTGTTTTCACAAGATGAGCAGATCCAACTTCATCACCAATTGATACATCATTTGTCTTGCAGAGCTTCAGAGTTGCTTTCATGTTGAGCTTTTCCTTCTTCTCAGGAGTAGAGGGGTGGTGCTGATGTGCAACGACTTCTTTAGCCACTGTCCACAATGTCCAAGCGGAAACACTCCTCTTCATCGCTCGTGCGATGCATAGCTTCCAATACATTGAAAGTGACTTCTTCGTCTTGCACTTTGAATCGCAGCAGGCCTTTTTCTACGTCTATCAAAGCTCGCCCAGTTGCTAGAAAAGGTCTCCCCAGTATGAGCGGAACTTCTGCATCCTCCTCCATGTCTAAAACCACAAAGTCCGCTGGGAAGATAAACTTATCCACCTTTACCAGAACATCTTCCAAGATACCATAAGGATGCTTGATTGATCTGTCAGCTAGTTGCAATGCCATCCTGGTTGGTTTCACCTCTCCTCCTCCCAGCTTATTCAAAATTGAAAGCGGCATCAAATTGATACTCGCTCCTAAGTCACATAAGGCCTTCCTGATAGCAACACTCCCAATAGTGCAAGGGATTGTAAAACTACCAGGATCTTTCAGCTTCGGAGGTAGCTTCCTTTGCAATATCGCACTGCACTCTTCAGTTAAGGCAACAGTTTCGCCTTTTAAACTTTCTTTTCTTCGTGAGCAGTTCCTTCATGAATTTTGCATAATTGGGCATCTGTTCCAGTGCTTCAGTAAAGGGTATGTTGATCTGTAGCCTCTTGAAAATGTCAAGGAACTTGGTAAACTGTTCTTCTTTCTCCTTTTTCTTGCTCAAGTGAGGATAGGGCAACTTCACGTAATAGGGGATCACTTGAGGTTTGTCTCCATCCTTCAAAATCTGACTCTTAGTTCTCCTCAAAATTGAATTCTCATCTACTAGCTTCTCCCTATTGTCTTGTTCGCTGACCTTTTCTTTTTCCTCAACTATAACATCTTTACCTTTTTCTTCTTTTTCCTCAGCACTCAATTATGTTTTTCCATCAACTTTCTGATTCTTCACCAAAGGTTCACCTCCCACATTCTCAAGACTTTTACCACTCCTCAAAACAACAGCATTGCAATGCTCCTTCGGATTAGTTTGAGTGTTACCAGAAAAACCGCTGCTAGTTTGCTCCGCTAGGTGCTTTGTAATTTGGCCAACTTGAACCTCCACATTTTTTTATAGAAGCATAGGTGTTTTTCTGGTTTGCCATGGTCAATTGCATGAACTGATTGAGGGTGTTCTCTAAGATAGAAACCCGGTCTTGAAGCGGTTGTGTAGGAGGAGGCTTGCTTGTTTGTCCGGCATCTTGCTTCCAACCAAAATTTGGTTGATTCATCCACCCTTGGTTGTAGTCGTTAGGGAATTGGTTGTTGCCCTGCCGCCCATAGTTCCCCATATAATTGGCTTCCTCATGGGAACTAGGTGGTGCCTCACATCTTCCATTCTCATGATCACCTCCACAAAAATCACATCTCATTACCTGTTGGTGTGGCATGGTTGTCCCTTGAACAGTTTGGAGTTGTTGTGGGAGTTGAGCTAGTTGCTTGGTAAGAGACTCCAGTTGTTGTGTCATGAGCTTGTTCTGAGCCAACAATGCAGTTTGTGAATCTAACTCCAATACTCCCCTTATTTGTGTGGGACCCCGATCATGATGCATCAAATAATCATTAGAGGCCATAGCCTCTATCAAAGTCAGGGCTTCCTCTGTTGTCTTTGTATTCATGGAACCTCCAGCTGAGGCATCCAACATGTACCTGGTTGATGGCCTCAATCCATTACAGAATGTTTGCATTTGAGTAAGATCATCAAACCCATGATTTGGGCATCTCCGAAGCAATTCCTTGAACCTTTCCCAGGCGTCATGCAGCGTCTCACCTTCTTGTTGAGCAAAGCTCATGATGTCACCCCTTGCCTTTACAAATCTTGAGGTGGGGAAGAACCTTGCCAGAAATTTTTCCTCTAAGTTGTCCCATGTAGTGAGGCTCCCCCTTGGTTGTGATTGGAGCCAAGACTTGGCTCTATCTCTTAGAGAAAAAGGGAACAATCTCAGGTGAATTGCATCATCGGAGGCACCATTTATCTTCACTGTATCACACAACTCTAGGAAAGTGGAGACATGACTGTTAGGATCTTCCTTCTCCAACCCAGCAAACTGATTTTGTGAAACCATATTGATGAGATTTGGCTTGATTTCAAAATTGTTGGAGTTCACCGGAGGTCTCACTATGCTAGTGACATGCCGGTTGACATTTGTATTGGCATAGTCACCAAGTGTCCTCCGTGGTGGTGGAGTATCTTCAACATTGCTTGCCATCTTGAGTTCTTCTTGACAAACTTGAGAGATGGAAGTCTCTTGTTCTTCTCCTTGTTGTCTTAACAAATTCTGCTGTCTTGCTTGCTTCCTATTCTTCCTAGCTGTTCTTTCAATTTCTGGATCGTATAGGAGTTGCTCAGCTGGAATAGTACCTCGCATATACAAACAGTCTAGCAACAAGAGTGTTAGTAGTAAAGGTTAGCACACAACAGCAAACACACCAGAAAAATGACAGCAAACAGTTTATAACAGAAAAGAAAAATTTTAAAACAGAAAAATTTTGTGCTCAAATTAGTAACCAAAATGGATATGCTAATATTGAGACGCAGTCCCGAAAGAACGGCGCCAAAAACTTGTTGACGAATCTGGGCAAGTATACCCAGTCGTGCAAGTAATACGGTGGTGAGACCGTTTTATCGTTCCCACGAGGACTGCGACAAGTACTAGCACGTACCACTTCAACTACTATCTAAGCGATTCTTGGATTGAAGAGAGTTCTAAACTAACAAAAGTTAAAACTAACAAAATAAGAAAAACAAACTCTTTTTGTAATTTTCTCAAATACTTGGAAGGCGATAAAAGAAGGTTTTCAAATATGATAAAAGATGTTGGGATTAGGTTCACTAAACTTCATCCTCATGCAATGAAACAACTAACAAACAGTTTCTACTTTAATTATGACAATCAACCCACTAAATTACTCAAGTCCCGATCCCTCGGATGACAAGAGCCTAAATCCACTAATAGGCCCTAATTCCTTAGATGGCCTAGATTAGTGAACTTGCATTAAGATTAGGGATCATGCGATTACTAATAAACCTAGTTCCATTCCTAGATACAAGGCTTATTAGGTGATTAATTTCAGTTCCGGTTTTAACATGAATTTTCCAATTGCATATCAAAACACTAAACAAGTCATGGGGGTGCTAGCCATAACAAGCATTAAGTACAGAAATCAATCACTCAATAACAAAGCAGAAACTGTATTGCAAGATTAAATCAAATACAGGAGAATTCGGAAATAGCTACCCTAACCCCAACAAGGGAGGTTTAGCTACTCATAATAATAGCCACAACCAAAGAAACATAGATGAAGGAGAGAAGGGATTCCATGGGGGAAATCCTCCAGAAGCTGCCTCTGGTTCCAAGAGCCTTTTGGGTTTCCAAACTCGTAGCCTTCAATGTCTCCCAGGTGTCCCTTCCAATTCTGCCTTAAACAGCTTATAACAGGGGTTTTGGTTTTCGCACACTCGCGGGGTGAGATATATCTCGCGAGGCGAATATTAAACTTCTGGTCTTCAGTGATTTGATCTCTCGCGAGGCGAGTCACTGTTCGCGTGGCGAGACAGAACATGTTACATTTTCCTGGCACAGTCATCTTTCAGGGTCGCGAGGCGAGGTGTGATTCGCGGGGCGAGACAAAAAGGATGCCATTCTGCTGTTTCTGGCTGTCTGCATTCTTGCGGGGCGAGTATCCTCTCGCGAGGCGAACATTCCCAGAATTTCATTCTCCACTGTTTCTTCATTCCCTTGGCTCTAAGTTAACTAGATTTTTCAGTGATTCCTGCAAAACAACATCAAGAAACCGCTTCACCCACTCCAAGAGAAAATCTAACAAAATCAAATAAATAATGCCTAATCTATATGAAATACGCATGCAAACGTGTACAGCAAACATCATGTAAAATCACACTATCACCCTCAGCTGCTCCTGTTGGTTCTAGGCAGCCATCGTAGCAGTGAAAAGCAATTGCCGCAGCCACATCAGCCATTGCTTGGGCGGAGAAGTCCATCCCACTATTGCCTTTGCCACGATCACCACGCCCGCGAGCACCTCCTGGTTCCATACTGACTTGTAAGACATAATCAGTAAGATGGTAACTAGAAAAGGAAAATCTAACCAGAATAGACCAACTCTGATACCACTAATTGTGACACCCTGAATCGGGTGTCACTTTGTTACCCATTGCGGAAAATAAAATAATTAAATTGCAGGTTGCTTCTGGTAAATGATATTTTCTTAATAAGTGAGTGTCCTAAAAAACAAGGGTAAGTGATGAACACTCAGAACGTGAAATGTAAACATCATATAAATATATATAATCTATCCCAGTGGGATTCATAGTTTAGTACAGAAACTAAGGCCTGATCAGGATGGCCATTAATAACAGAGTTACAGAACATAAAGTTAATAGTTGTAAACTAAGTAAAGAAAAATAGGGGGAGGGTCTGGAACCACGCATCAAAAGGGTGGCTCTAAGAAGCCAAATATAGTCGGACCGAGACAGACTAACCACAAAATATACACCCCTAAGCTGGCCACTACTAACCACTAAAAGGAAGACTTGCCACGAACACTCCCACAAGAAGAGACCCCAGGTGTTGGGTCCACGATGTCTCCGCCCTCATCAAGATCATCGTCGTGATCCAAGACGTGGTACACGGGGTCATCCTCCAGGTCCTCCTCAATCGGTCAAGCCGGCTCGATTCCAGGTAATTGTACCCCTAGAGGCGGGTGCTCTTGTAGCTGTGCATTCATCTGTAGCACGTGTAAGTAGTACCAAGGTGGTGGGAGAGCAATCCTCCTCGTCTCAACTGTCTGAACTCTGCGACATGGTTCGCCCTCGGTATTCTTCTCCAGTGTGGTTATCAATCCATGATAGGTAGCCTATGTAGATCCGGGGTGAATCTGCCACGCCGCCGCACTCCCCGCGTCATCGAAGATCTCCATCTTCGATTCCGACAGTACCTATGGGATATTCAGATCCATCTAAACTCATAGATTTACAGCGATGCTGAAAAGCAAAGAGAAATAACTAGAAGATATGCAAGAGTGAGATACCAATGTAGGGATAGATTACAATAACCATATGCATGATACATGCTTGACATCAACATTTATATTAACATTTATCAAATATTAAGTGATAAAACAACAAGTATCATGTAACAGCCTGATTTTCATTATACTGTTTAATCAATTAAAATATAAGTAATTATATTTTAATATGAAAGTATAAAATATTTTGTTTTAATAAAATAAAATCATATTCCTAATCCACCTTATCATAGGAAGCCACAGTAAAATTTTTGGTCGAAAATTCAGACGAAAGTCGGTCTACGTTTCCACTGCCAGTATAAGTTTACTGAGCAGAAAACATAATTTTGACCCGTGAACGAGACGGTTAGTGTTTTTATCATGTTTCCTTCAACGTTGGTTATTTTAAAAATTTTCGTTCAAAAATAAAATAAAATAAAATACTTTATTCGGGTGAACACGTCGGGAATATACAATCGGAACTATAACTGGGTACGAAATGGAGCAGACTAGGGGACAGAAAAGAGATAAGGTGTCTTGTTAGGGAAAGGATGCATGGTTGTAGAAGCTTTATGTCACATCCATAAAAGTACCATCATTACTTTTTTTTCAAAATGTACTATTTTATAATCAATTAAGTCATTCCTTTCAACTTTTGCCAACCAAACATGACATAACTCAAAACTTGGCCTCCAAGCACACATTTCTCTCCCTCAACACCGTGGCCCTCTCTCTCCCCCTATATATCACACTTTCATTTTCTTCAACTCACTTTTTCTTCTCCGAAAGCACTATTTCTTCATCTTCTTCCTTTCTCTTCAAACTTCATACTCATAATGCTTGCATTTTATTCATCTTTTCAACTCAAGTTCTTCACAAAAGTTTATCCTTGTATCAAGGGTAATACTATTATGTCAATCTTTTTTCAAGTTTATTCTTTTACCTTATGGTTTACTCTACTTTTTCTTTAAGTGTTTTTAATGGGTTTTCAACTTCTAAAACCTTTAGAAAATTGTAGAAAAATCATTTTGAGTTGAAACCACTTTCTATAGTCTTTTATTAACTTATATTTTCACATACTAAGAGTTTTTATAAAACAAAAATTTCTACCTCTTAGTTCCAAGGATGGCTGAAACCTATACATGGTGGCCTAGGAAGTTTTGTTTCAACTTTTTGAAAGATGGTCATGTATTTGAGCTTCTAGATCCCTCTTGATCTTAAATCTAAAGTCTTGAAAGGTTTGAAAATCTCTAGCTTATTTATCCAACGATGCCCAAACCTATATGGTTTTGGACCTAGGATGCTTGAGTTCAACTTTCTAACTATAATCATGGATTTAGACCTCTTAATACTTTGTGATGCCAAACCTAAGAGTTTTCATCAAACAAAAGTCTTTTCCTCATTCTCCTAGGCTAGGCCTAAACTCAATGTTTTGGAGCTAGGATGTTTGAGTTTTCATTTTCCAAAATGATCATGGACTTGAAGATCCTTAAGACATTAGGATGCTAAGTCTAAAAGATTGGAAAGTTTAGAGATTTCTAACCTAGTTATCTTATGATGGCCGAACCTATGAGGTTTATGGACCTAGGATATTTTATTTTCTTTTATTTTCAATATGATCATGGATTTGAGCTCCTAAATACATTGGGATGCAAAATCTAAGAGATTGGAAGGTTTAAAGTTTTCTAACTTATTTTACTATACAAGGAAGAAACCTAACCTAAGAGTTTGGATAATTTTATTCAATATTTTCATGTTATAACAAATTATCTAAGTCACCTAGAACCTAAGAGTTAACTATCTAAAATCTTAGAGTGTGAAATGAAACCTAACTCTCATTAGATTTAAATGACTGAACCTACCTAATGAGAACATAGTTGAGTTTATTTGATTTAGTTGTTTTTATGTTGTTTGGTTGAAGGTGGTGTTAGCACCTCGTGGTCGGACAACGAGGAGCTGGGAATTCAAGCTTTCGGTGATAACTCGGGTGGGGGAAAGAATCAACCTATCGTCGGAATCGATAAGTAGTAGATTATGTTGTAATTATGTAGGGCGACCTAAACCTTACTAGAGGTTTAATAATCAACAAGACCCGAATCGCTTTAAATTACTTTTATAAAACATCCATGGTGATTCGGGGATTGTAGGTTGATCGATATTAGGTTGATTTTTATACTGTTGATGGTTGATTTGAGTTTTATTACCTTTATTGAACTGATTTAGTGCTATGTTGATGTTTTTAAATATCTTTGATTGACTTGATGTTATGCATGATCTGTGTGGTATTTACTTTATGCTTAGTGGATTAAGAGAAGATATATATGTGGTCTAAGAGATGAGTTGTTTTGGGCGTGAGGATTCATGATGATTTTTAGAGGTGCCTAACCTACATGAAATATGTTAAAGAGGTGTTGTGACATAGAGCATGTGTTGAGGTCTTGATGAGAGGTTAAGTCACTAGGTGATGACCATAGGAGTCTGCGAGGTTCATAAGTTGTGTTGTTTCTATAACCGTATGTGGAACACATTCAAGACCCGAAGTCCTTGTGGGATCGTCCAAAGGGTAAACCTAACTTGCGCAGCTACGAGTGTCATTGCTTTGCCTGAGCACCTCTGGGAGTGGACAATGTGTGCACCGGGATCATCGTGCAGCTGTAGTGTCACGCTTTGTGTGAGCGTTCTTACCATGGTGAAGGTGTGCACCGGGATAATCGTGCAGCTATAGTGTCATTGCTTTGCATGAGCACCCACGGTTCGGGGTGTGCACCGGGTTTAATGTGCAGCTATAATGTCATTTCTTTGCATGAGCATTCTCACCATGACCAAGGATGTGCTCCGGGAATGGGACGTGTCGCTTGGAAGATTGACCGATAACCATAACTATGATAGGGAAACCATAGCCATTTTCATTATCAAGTTTTAGTTGCAGGAGTGAGGGTGTGATGGATATAAGAATTTTATGGAAGATGGATGACTTGATTGATGTTGTGTCTGTGATAATTACTGTATAGTTTACTATGACTCTTTTACGCTTTTGATGATATAACTGTTTCTTATCCCCTGTATATTTTTGTATGTTGTATTTTGTCTCCTCGTGGAACCATATGAGAAGACCCTGTGGATGAACGTAACCAGGAGGAGTTGGATGGAACTCCCTACGAACCAGATGCCGGAAGACGAGCTGTGACCCATGGTGATTAGGGTCTAGTTAGTTATGGCCAGTGCGTCTGTGTCATGAAGCTTTATCTTTCCGCTTATGTTTTGTATAACTATGCACCAGTTCGGGATCCTATTGATGGGATGCCCTGAAATAGTGTTTTGATAACTCTGATGCTTTAAGTATGTTTAATATATTTATGTTTTCATATTCTGTTCTATATGAATCTATTTGCTTAAGAAATTAAGTTTCAATTTTTACGTAATTTTCACATTAAGCGTGCGATTAAGTAATTAAATAATGAGGTTTTAAACTAAATGACATAAAGGGAAACAACGGGGTGTCTCATTTGGTATCAGAGCAGTTTGATTCTGATCGGACTGCTAAAAGTTAGGGTGTTGTTACTGGCCGTGTCTAGTTGAATCAACATCGGATTTAGACTATGTTTAGAAGTAGGGTAGAGTGTCCAAACCTAATACAAAAGTTAATATTAGTATGGCATATGGTATTTATATACTTTCTTATGTAGTATTATATGTCATACTAATTAGAACGGATGATTTCTGTCACCAGAACCATGGCACGTGGAAGAGGACGTCCAACTAACAGTGGAGAAAGGACTCCACAAAGGGTCATTGGAGCTGTCAATGACAATACTGACATTGGAGGAGGATCATCTTTGACTCCCAACACCATGGAGACAATAGCTGCTGCTATGCAATTGCAAACCCAGCAGAATGCTGAGATGCTGCAAATGAACAAAGAGCAGCTAGAGATCAAGAACTAGAGGAGGGCAGTAGCAGCTGAGGATGCCGGATTGGCAGCCTTTATGAACGGGAAGCCACCTAAATTCATAGGAGAATACGATTCAGAGAAGACAGAATGGTGGATACAAGAGATTGAGAAGATATTCGACACTATGCACTGTCGAGAGAGGATAGAAAGGTGACTTATGCTGCCTTTATGTTGACTGAGGGGGAAGAATTCTGGTGGAAGGGCAAGAGAAGGTTATTGGAGGCTGAAGGTAGTGTAGTTACCTGGAAATTATTCCCTGATTGCTTCTTCGAGAAGTATTTTCCGGGTATAGTTAGACGCGAGAAGGAAAAGGAATTCACAAACCTCAAGCAAGGCAATATGTCTGTTGGTGAGTATGCATCGAGGTTTGAGGCGCTGATCAAGTTTTCAGAATACTATCAGAGGTTCCCGAATGAAGACTGGCAGATCAGCCTCTGGCTCGACTAGTTTTTGACTAGTAAAGACCATTGTTTTATTGGAGTTTAATCTCGTTTTCGCCCAAATTAGACTTGATTGTCTTCAAGCAACATTTTGAGTCTCTAAAGTAGTTTTAGGGTAATTTAGCTGATTTCGAGTCAAATAAATCACTTAATGCTATTTCTTGTTTTCAGGTTAATAAAGAGAAGCAATTCTGGAATTATTCGCCTCGCGAGAGGGTACTCACCTCGCGAGCCTGAAGCCTTGCTGTGCCAGAAATGCCATCCTATCTGTCTCGCCACGCGAACCATGTCTCGCCTCGCGAGCCTGGAAGTCAGAAAGCATCACGGTCAGCCCGTGATGCCCATCACGGGCATGATGAGAAGACCCTGAAGGACAGAGACCATCACGGTCTAGCCGTGATGAATGTCACGGCCGTGACAGACTGGAATTTGAAGTCTCGCCTCGTGAACTGCTCTCTCGCCTCGCGAGAACTCAATTTGAACTCGCGCCATAATTAATATTCGCGTCGCGAGAGGCTGTTCGCCTCGCGAGCGCGCGTAGAGTCTGAAGCTATAAATTGCTGTTTAGGGAAAATTGCAGAGACCATCTTATCATCTCTTCTTCTCTCCCATTTTGACGGTTGCGAATTTGTTCGTTGGTTTTTGTCATAGTTGTTAATGGAGAACTAGTCTCCTTGATTGATCTGCTGTAATCGGGTTCCATTGACGCTTGAGGTTTTGTAGTTCATGATTTCATTGCTTTTCTCTTTCAATACTATTCTATATTCTCTGTTTGCTTAATTCAGTTTGTATCGAATGGGTATTGATTTGTTTCGATGATTGTGTGTTCCTATACTTAATCGTGTTTGCTTAATTCGCGTGTGTTCATTCGTGTTTGCTTAATTCACGAGAGCTTCACCCCGTTTGCTTAATTCGGGAATAGGAACATACGTCGCGTAGTTTCAGTTTCGCTTGTAAATTGTCACTACAATCGAAAAGGGATTAGAATCCGCTTAGGGCTTGGAATTATACGAACCGATGAAAGTGGGAAACCGAAAGCAGTAGGTTGATCGTTTAGCTTATTTGATAATTATTTAGTTTGCATTGTTTTCTGGTTTGTTTTCTTTATTTAATTTCAAATCCAAAACCCCCCCAAATCTGACTTTTCTACGAATAACAACCTAAGAGACCTTGTGAGATGATACTCGAGTTGTCGCTCCCTATCTACATATTTTTACAAACCGCTCGCTTTTTGACGCGTGCGCGACAGCGTGTCAAAATTGGCGCCGTTGCCGGGGACTCTTGTTGTTATTAACAGAAAAAAAAATATAAAAAATAAAAAATAAAAAATTCTGCATTGTTGAATTATTTATGGCTGCTTTGTCTGGTTATGAATCGTAGTACTTCCCATGGATAATTATATGCAAGATTATGTACCTTATGCTGATTATGAGCCATGCATATATTATCCTAACTTTGCTAGAGGTTATGAGTTTAGTAGTGATTTTGGCGTGTTTGGAATGAATGATTATTCTAGCCAACATAATGGAGGACAGGGCATCTTGGATGAGATAGCATCTTTGGTGCATCAAATGACACGCGAGCTACAGTATCAGCCTGACCCCACACTACACCAACTCAGTCTGGAAGAATTGGTGCAACGGATGGCAGAGAACAATCAACGGATGATAGAAGATGGTTTTCAGAAGTTGGCCATTCAAATTGATCACATTGTCTCCACCTCGGTTGCATTCCAAACTCAACATCTCCTTGAAGAACATACAGATTCACAAACAGTTGTTCTTGACAATACTTCCTCTGAGGATAATTTTGATAATGATGTCAAGAATACTTCTGTTGATGAACTGTGTGTTGAATCTCCAGATATTCACACCTTCCCTGATTCTATCTATTATACTTCATGTGTTGATTGTAATGAATTTGCTTCGTGTGCAGCATGTGTTGAAAGCTCATCCTCTTTAGGGTATGAGGAGCAAAACGTCCATATGGAACATGAGACATATGAGGTTGAGGGCCCTGTTCGGCCAAGAAACATGGAAAATGAGGATCAGGAGGACATATGCTTCACCATGCTTGGGGATGATGAAGAACCTTTGGAATTAGATGATTCTATTAATTCATATGCATGTGTTGAAAGTGATGAGATGGATGAACTGAGTGTTGAATTTCCAGACATTTAAGCCTTTTCTGATTCAGTTTGTTGTACTATATGTACTGACTGTACTATCTCTAACCTTTGTGTGGTGTGTGCTGAGATTTATGCATGTATAGCAGTTGATGGATTTGTTAGTGCAGTGAATGAAGATCGTGCAGAAGTTGAAGCAGCACCAGAGACCCCCCCCCCCCCCCCCCAACTTGTTCAACACCTCCCACTGTGGAACAACCGGCAATGGAGTTCAAGCCTCCACCTGAGAGACTGGATTTTTCATCCTTAAGTTTGAAGGCACTATGGCCAGTCCAAGAGGTTGAACCCCATTTTTATTGGGAGGATTTTGTTGACTTTGTGGACCAGGAGGTCAACTTCGACCCGAGAGGGAGTGAGAAGTCCGCCGCACTTGGCGATGTCACCATAATTGTCAAGCGCTCACTCTCATGCTTATGCTTCATGCCATGGGATCCGGGAGGATCATGTCGCACTTTGGGCACTCCGTGGCCGCTCTATCACAGACAGTGGGATCCCGATGGAACCGCCTCCATGAGTTTCTCTAACCCTTACTCTTTTTAATTATTCTTGCTTTGTTTTTGTTTTGTTTTGTTTTAGCTCTTGAATAATTTGAGAAGATCAAGAGTTTGTGTGTTGAGTCTTGTGTCGGCAAGCTTGTTGGTTTTTGATCAAATTTTGCATAGATAGATTGCATGATATGTGTTGATTTTTTATGATTTCCCCCTAGGTTTTGAGAATTGAAAAATTGACCCCCATTTGAAAAAAATTGAAAATTAAACTTTGAGGTATTTCATTATGATTGCATGATTTATGATAAGTTTGGGGTGATAGGATGCACACACTAGGGATAGAATCTCGGTCAAACAACTTGAAAAAAAATGTCCAGGTGAGGATTTGAGCCTCCAACACGTTTTTAACTGTGTGAATCACTTTTGAGCTGCACTTGCCCGAATTTGCTTGAATCTCTTCTTGGTTTGCATGTTTATGTGTTTGCATCAAATGATTTAGGCAATTTTCTTTGAATTAGCTACTTGGCCTAAATTGAACCAGTCCCTGATGCATTTTCCCTAGTTAGCCCCATTGAGCCTAATTAGCCTATTGCTTCTTGATGACCTCATGTTATGAGCCTAAAATCTGAAAAACCATGTTAACCCAATCTTAGGATTAGGATGGCATGGAAGCTTAGCAAGACAAGGTTTGCAAGAAACTAAGTTTGGGGTGGCTACGAGGATATGATGTGTTGTTTGGGATTGAGAAAAAGAAAAGAAAAATAAAGGTTGGAGCCAAAGGCAGAAAGAAAGAAAGAAAAAAGAGAAAAGTGCAAAAATGTCAAAAAGGGTATTAGAAGAAAAAAAGGTTGTGGTCACCCAAAGCATAATGAAAAATGGAAAAAGGAACTTGAGTGGAAATTCGGTGTGTTGAAATGTTCATGCTCTCTTAGTTCCTAGGGACTTAAGCCTTGTACCTATGAATATCCTACCTTTAGCCAGGCCCCATTACAACCTTAAAAGACCTTTTGATGTTGATGTTTTCGTGGGAACCTTGATTGAGATGAAAATCAAATTCATGGGAAGTGCTCTTAAAAGTGAAATTGAGTGAAATGTTGATAGCCTAGACAAATTGAGCGAATGAGTGAAACACTAAATGCCCTTGTGAGGAAGGCGGTTGTTTGAATTTGGTGATCTCCCTTTTGTGTGTAACTTGGATCCCTTGCTTAAATTATTGATTGCATGAATGATGGAATTCTCAATTGTTTAAAGTAAATGAATGTGGGGATTGCATTGTAGAAGGGGGGGGGGGGGGGGGGGGACATTTAAGCAAAAATTGTTTTGTTGAAATTGCATGAAGTTTGTGCGAATTTGATTGAATATTTTAAGCTTGCCAAGTTGAGTCCTTTTTGAGTTTTAGTTTGCTTGGGGACAAGCAAAGTTTATGTTTGGGGTATTTTGATCAGCCTCTGGCTCGACTAGTTTTTGACTAGTAAAGACCATTGTTTTATTCGAGTTTAATCTCGTTTTTGCCCAAATTAGACTTGATTGTCTTCAAGCAACATTTTGAGTCTCTAAAGTAGTTTTGGGGTAATTTAGATGATTTAGAGTCAAATAAAGCACTTACTGCTATTTCTTGTTTTCAGGTTAATAAAGAAAAGCAATTTTGGAATTATTCGCCTCGCGAGAGGGTACTCGCCTCGCGAGGCTGAAGCCTTGTTGTGCTAGAAATGCCATCCTCTCTGTCTCGCCATACGAACCATGTCTCGCCTCGCGAGCCTAGAAGTCAGAAAGCATCACGGTCAGTCCGTGATGCCCATCACGGGCATGATGAGAAGACCCTAAAGGACAGAGACCATCACGGCCTAGTCGTGATGAAGGTCACGGTCGTGACAGACGGGAATTTGAAGTCTCGCCTCGCGAACTGCTCTCTCGCCTCGCGAGAACCCAATTTGAACTCGCGCCATAATTAATATTCGCGTCGCGAGAGGCTGTTTGCCTCGCGAGCACGTGTAGAGTCTGAAGCTATAAATTACTGTGTAGGGCAGATTGCAGAGACCATCTTATCATCTCTTCTTCTCTCCCATTTTGACGGCTGCGAATTTGTTCGTTGGTTTTTGTCATAGTTGTTAATGGAGAACTAGTCTCCTTGATTGATCTGCTGTAATCGGGTTCCATTGACGCTTGAGGTTTTGTAATTCCTGATTTCATTGCTTTTCTCCATCAATACTATTCTATATTCTCTGTTTGCTTAATTAAGTTTGTATTGAATGGGTATTTATTTGTTTCGATGATTGTGTGTTCCTATACTTAATCGCGTTTGCTTAATTCGCGTGTGTTCATTCGTGTTTGCTTAATTCACGAGAGCTCCACCCCGTTTTCTTAATTCGGGAATAGGAACATACGTCGCGTAGTGTCGGTTTCGCTTGTAAATTGTCGCTACAATCGAAAAGGGATTAGAATCCGCTTAGGGCTTAGAATTATACGAACCGATGATAGTGGGAAACCGAAAGCAGTAGGTTGATCGTTTAGCTTACTTGATAATTATTTAGTTTGCATTGTTTTCTTTATTTAATTTCAAATCCACCCCCCCCCCCCCCCCCCCCCAAATCTGACTTTTCTGCGAATAACAATCTAAGAGTCCTTGTGAGACGATACTCGAGTTGCCGCTCCCTATCTACATATTTTTACAAATCGCTCGCTTTTTGACGCGTGCGCGACAGCGTGTCAAAAGGTTATTGGAGGCTGAAGGTAGTGTAGTTACCTGGAAATTATTCACTGATTGCTTCTTCGAGAAGTATTTTCCGCGTATAGTTAGACGCGAGAAGGAAAAGGAATTCACAAAACTCAAGCAAGGTAATATGTCTGTTGGCGAGTATGCATCGAGGTTTGAGGAGCTGATCAAGTTTTCATAATACTATCAGAGGTTCCCAAATGAAGACTGGCAATGTAGAAGATTCCAGGAAGGGCTCAGAGATGAGCTGCAGAGGGCTGCAGTGTCTCTTGACATACAGTACTTCGTAGATCTAGTCGAGAGATGCAGTGCGATCGAAAGCATAGATCTGAGGATAGCTAATGAGAAGAGTTTTCAAAAGGTGAAGGAAAGGTTGACTACATCACCTGTACTGATCTTACCAGACCCTCTAGGATAGTTTGATGTATACTGTGATGCATCATACCAAGGTTTAGGTTGTGTTCTGATGCAAGAGGGAAGAGTCGTCGCTTATGCTTCCCGACAGTTGAGGATTCATGAGAGGAATTATCCGACTCATGATTTGGAGTTAGCCGCAATAGTGTTCGCATTAAAGATATGGCGACACTTTTTGTATGGAGCAAGGTTTAATGTTTTCAGTGACCGTAAGAGCCTGAAGTACCTTTTCGATCAAAAGGAATTGAATATGAGGCAGCGGAGGTGGATGGAGTTCATAAAAGATTACGATTTTGAGTTATTGTACCACCCTGGTAAGGCCAATATGGTAGCAGATGCCTTAAGTAGGAAGTCCTTGCATGTATCTGCAATGATGGTTAAGGAGTTAGAATTGCTTGAACAATTCAAAGATCTGAGATTAGGAATGGAATTACGGAAAGATAAAGTTTGCTTTAGTATGGTCACTATTAGTAGTGATTTCTTGAAAGATCTTAAAGATAAGCAAGTTTAGGATATATACATTCGGGAGACTAGTAAGGGGATATACGGGGGTAAAGTTTGAGTTCACTAGTGGAGCAGATGGTGTGTTAAGGTTTAAGGATAGGATATGTGTGCCAGAGGATGTAGAACTTGGGAAGATGATTTTGGAAGAAGCACACAAGAGTAAGTTGATTTTTCATCCTGGATCCGCAAAGATGTATCAAGATTTGAGGAAAATGTTTTGGTGGACCAGAATGAAGAAGGAAGTAGCAGAGTATGTTTTATCTTGCTTGGTGTGTCAAAAGGCAAAGATTGAACATCAGAAACCAGCAAGATTATTACAATCTTTAGATATCCCAGAATGGAAATGGGATAGTATAGCTATGGATTTCGTGGCCGGATTACCACGAACTTCTAAGAAGCATGATGCGATTTGGGTTATCATTGATAGGTTGACGAAGTGTGCTCACTTCTTACCTATTAGAGAAGGTGATAAATTAGAAAAGTTATCCCAGATTTACATCAGCGAAGTGGTTAGATTGCATGGTGTGCCATCAAGCATTGTCTCATATCGAGATCCTAGATTTACCTCTTAATTTTGGAAACAATTGCAACATGCCTTGGGAACGAAATTGAGAATGAATTCTGCCTATCATCCCCAAACCGATGGGAAATCAGAGAGGACAATTCAATCATTGGAGGATCTATTGAGAGCTTGTGTGTTGGAACACAGTGGCAGTTGGGATGAGTTCTTGCCAGTGATTGAATTTACTTATAACAACAGTTTCCATAATAGGATCGGAATGGCACCGTATGAGGCTCTGTACGGCAGAAAGTGTAGGACCCCATTATGTTGGTATGATACTGGTGAGAACCAAGTTTTGGGTCCGGATGTGGTACAACATACTACGGAACAAGTCAGGAAGATAAGGGGAAAGATGAAGGAAGCACAGGATAGGTAAAGGAGCTACAGTGACAAGAGGAGGAGACCATTAGAATTCCAGGAAGGTGATCACATATTCTTGAGAGTTACTCGGTAAACTAGAATTGGAAGAGCTATCAAATCTAGAAAACTTACTCCTCGTTTCATGGGACCTTTTCAGATTCTTCGACGAATTGGTCCAGTAGCTTACCAAATTGCCTTGCCACCAAATCTTTCCAACATTCATGACATCTTTCATGTTTCTCAGTTGAGAAAGTACTATCCCAATCCATCTCATATGATTGAGTCTGAGTCGATACAAATGCGAGAGAACCTAGAGTATGAGGCCTTACCTGTGAGGATCGCAGATAGACGGATTAAGGAGCTTCGTGGTAGACAGATTCCTTTGGTTAAGGTCATATGGGATGAAACTACTGGAGATGCAACTTGGGAATGCGAGGCGGATATGCAACAATAATATCCACATCTTTTCTGAGGTATGTAAATTCCGAGGACGGAATTTTCTTTTAAGAGGGGTTGTAATGTAACAGCTTCATTTTCATTATACTGTTTAATCAATTAAAATATAAGTAATTATATTTTAATATGAAAGTAGAAAATATTTTGTTTTAATAAAATAAAATCATATTCCTAATCCACCTTATCATAGGAAGTCACAGTAAAATTTTTGGTCGAAAATTCAGACGAAAGTCGGTCTGCGTTTTCACTGCCAGTATAAGTTTACTGAGCAGAAAACCTAATTTTGACCCGTGAACGAGACGGTTAGTGTTTTTATCATCTTTCCTTCAACATTGGATATTTAAAAAAAAATCGTTCAAAAATAAAATAAAATAAAATATTTTATTCGGATGAACACGTCGAGAATATACGATCGAAACTGTAACCGGGTACGAAATGGAGCAGACTAGGGGACACAAAAGAGATGAGGTGACTTGTTAGGGGAAGGAGGCATGGTTGTAGAAGCTTTATGTCACATCCATAAAAGTATCATCATTATTTTTTTTCAAAATTTACTATTTTATAATCAATTAAGCCATTCCTTTCAACTTTTGCCAACCAAACATGACATAACTCAAAACTTGGCCTCCAAGCACTCATTTCTCTCCCTCAAAACCGTGGCCCTCTCTCTCTCCCTATATATCACACTTTCATTTTCTTTAACTCACTTTTTCTTCTCTAAAAACACTATTTCTTCATCTTCTTCCTTTCTCTTCAAACTTCATACTCATAAAGCTTGCATTTTTATTCATCTTTTCAACTCAAGTTCTTCATAAAAGTTGATCCTTGTATCAAGGGTAATACTCTTATGTCAATCTTTTTGCAAGTTTCTTCTTTTACCTTATGGTTTACTCTACTTTTTCTTTAAGTGTTTTTAATGGGTTTTCAACTTCTAAAATCTCTAGAAAATTGTAGAAAAATTATTTTGAGTTGAAAACACTTTCTATAGTCTTTTATTAACTTATGTTTTCACATACTAAGAGTTTGTATAAAACAAAAATTTCTACCTCTTAGTTCCAAGGATGGCCGAAACCTATACATGGTGGCCTAGGAAGTTTTGTTTCAACTTTTTGAAAGATGGTCATGAATTTGAGCTTCTAGATCCCTCTTGATCTTAAATCTAAAGTCTTGAAAGGTTTGAAAGTCTCTAGTTTATTTATCCAAGGATGGCCAAACCTATATGGTTTTGGACCAAGGATGCTTGAGTTCAACTTTCTAACTATGATCATGGATTTAGACCTCTTAATACTTTGTGATGCCAAACCTAAGAGTTTTCATCAAACAAAAGGCTTTTCCTCATTCTCCTAGGCTAGGCCGAAACTCAATGTTTTGGAGCTAGGATGTTTGAGTTTTCATTTTCCAAAATGATCATGGACTTGAATATCCTTAATACATTAGGATGCTAGGTCTAAAAGATTGGAAAGTTTAGAGATTTCTAACCTAGTTATCTTATGATGGCCGAACCTATGAGGTTTATGGACCTAGGATATTTTGTTTTCTTTTATTGTCAATATGATCATGGATTTGAGCTCCTAAATACATTGGGATGCAAAATCTAAGAGATTGGAAGGTTAAAAGTTTTCTAACCTATTTTACTATACAAGGCTGAAACCTAACCTAAGAGTTTGGATGATTTTATTCAAAATTTTCAAGTTATAACAAATTATCTAAGTCACCTAGAACCTAAGAGTTAAGTATCTAAAATTTTAGAGTGTGAAATGAAACCTAACTCTCATTAGATTTAAATGGCCGAACCTACCTAATGAGAACATAGATGTGTTTATTTGATTTAGTTGTTTTTATGTTGTTTGGTTGAAGGTGGTGTTAACACCTCGTGGTCGGATAACGAGGAGCTGGGAATTCGAGCTTTCGGTGATAACTCGGGTGGGGGAAAGAATCAACCTATCGTCAGAATCGTTAAGTAGTAGATTATGTAGTAATTATGTAGGGCGACCTAAACCTTACAAGAGGTCGAATAATCGATAAGACCCGAATCGCTTTAAATTGCTTTTTTAAAACATACATGGTGATTCGGGGATTGTAGGTTGATCGATATTAGGTTGATGTTTATACAGTTGATGGTTGATTTGAGTTTTATTACCTTTATTGAACTGATTTAGTGCTATGTTGATGTTTTGAAATATCTTTGATTGATTTGATGTTATGCATGATCTGTGTGGTATTCACTTTATGCTTAGTGGATTAAGCGAAGATATATATGTGGTCTAAGAGATGAGTTGTTTTGGTCGTGAGGATTCATGATGATTTTTAGAGGTACCTAACCTACATGAAATATGTTAAAGAGGTGTTGTGACATAGAGCACGTGTTGAGGTCTTGATGAGAGGTTAAGGCACTAGGTGATGACCATAGGAGTCTGCGAGGTTCATAAGTTGTGTTGTTTCTATAACCGTATGTGGAACACATACAAGACCCGAAGTCCTTGTGGGACCTTCCAAAGGGTAAACTTAACTTGTGCAGCTATGAGTGTCATTGCTTTGCATAAGCACCTCTGGGAGTGGACGAGGTGTGCACCGGGATCATCGTGCAGCTGTAGTGTCACGCTTTGCGTGAGCGTTCTTACCATGGTGAAGGTGTGCACCGGGATAATTGTGCAGCTATAGTGTCATTGTTTTGCATAAGCACCCACGGTTCGGGGTGTGCACCGGGTTTAATGTGCAGCTATAGTGTCATTGCTTTGCATGAGCATTCTCACCATGACCAAGGATGTGCACCGGGAATGGGACGTGTCGCTTGGATGACTGACCGATAACCATAACTATGATAGGGAAACCATAGCCATTTTCAGTATCAAGTTTTAGTTGCAGGAGTGAGGGTAGGATGGATATAAGAATTTTATGGAAGATGGATGACTTGACTGATGTTGTGTCTGTGATAATTACTGTATAGTGTACTATGACTCTTTTCCGCTTTTGATGATAGAACAGTTTCTTATCCCCTGTATATTTCTGTATGTTGTATTTTGTCTCCTTGTGGAACCATACGAGAAGACCCTGTGGATTAACGTAACCAAGAGGAGTTGGATGGAAATCCCTACGAACCTGATGCCGGAAGACGAGCTGTGACCCATGGTGATTAGGATCTAGTTAGTTATGGCCAGTGAGTCTGTGTCGTGAAGCTTTATCTTTCCGCTTATGTTTTGTATAACTATGCACCAGTTCGGGATCCTATTGATGGGATGCCCTGAAACAGTGTTTTGATAACTCTGATGCTTTAAGTATGTTTAATATATTTATGTTTTCATATTCTGTTCTTTATGAATCTTTTTGCTTAAGAAATTAAGTTTCAATTTTTACGTAATTTTCACGTTAAGCGTGCGATTAAGTAATTAAATAATGAGGTTTTAAACTAAATGACATAAAGGGACACAACGGGGTGTCTCATATCATATCAATGGGTGTCATACCCATACAATCAGCTTTTATAAAGATTATGTATGGCACTTCAATATTCCGGCTCTATAAACTTAATCTCATGAGATCCTTTAATCTTTCTAAGAGTTGATCAAACTCAAAGCCCCCACTTGGGCATCACCTTCGTGACTAAAGTCCCTGTTTGGACATCACTGTTGTGACTTATATGACAGCCCCTGCTTGGGCATCACCGAAGTGACTAAAAGTCCTTGCTTGGACATCATCGAATTTACTAATAGTCCCTGCTTGGATATCATCGAAGTGACTAATAGCACCTGCTTGGGCATCACCGAAGTGACTAATAGCCCCTGCTTGGGCATCACCGAAGTGACTAACCTGTGAGGCACGTCTGCCTAAATGCATGAAGAAAAACATTCGTTCAAGATGTTTTCTTTGTGTTCAATCTCATTCGTTGTCAAAGCTCAAAGCTAGCGACCATTCATAATTTTCATTACTTGAAATTACTCAACATCAACACAGGACACGCAATCCGAGTGCTCAATCACAACACCTAAGACCGATACCTCAATCAAGGTTTGTGGTCATAGAAAAAGACTTACAATCTTACCCATGTTTTATTTCCACATGATTAGGACTCTTAGTCCACAACAACGTAATTAGGACACTTGGTCCATAATAACGAGATTAGGACTCTTAGCCCACAACATCATGATTAAGACTATCGGTCCACAATACTTAATACGGATCAAAGATCAAAGTGCACATTATAGAATACTAGAAGCGACGTCTCACGAACTAGATTCGATTCACCTGTTCTTACTTTTTGTTCAGTGAAAATCAAATACCAAAATAAAACCTCGGTAACCCATCCAAGTTACCGGAATATTTTCGAAAGTATTTCTTTACAGGAAATCTTTTCATTGGAAAAACATTTGTAAACTATTGTAAGAAATCCATTTTCTCTTGAAATCATTTTCTTAAAATCATCTCTATTTAAGGTCAAATATTTTCCAAAGGCTTTTCCTTCTGTAAAAACACATATTTTCTAAATGATTTTCTCTTGTACAAAAACTTAGTTCGTAAGAAAATAATTTCCTTTAACTTGAAATTATTTAACATGAGTTCCAAAGTTTTATCCTTCCGGAATAAATACCAGTAAGATCACTTACTTTCCAAAACACATACTTTACTGAAGAACATTTTAAAATAAACACCATTACTTTCAAAGTTCTCGTTGAATCTTATTTAGGCTTTTAATCATATGATTAGTTGAGCACCGACTAACGTCAGGCTTTTTAGACATCAATCAATATCATCATAATCTCAGTCAACAATATAACAGTTAATGACAGTTTATAACATATATGATTCACAACACTTTAAATCAAGTAAGGATCAACTTCAAACAGTTATCACAACAGTTCAAGTATACAAATCATTCAAACTTAGATTCAATATAATAACAATATTCAAATAAATCAAGCAAACCACACTCACACATGCACATAGCTATTGAATATCCCCCAGGCTGTCCCCTCTTACCTTTTATGAAGGTAAAAGTATGTGATGCTTGAGGAAGTGTACTACGAATGTCATTGTCTACTCCACGATGAAAGTCTAGGTTTATGAACACAAAACCACAAGTTAAAAGTTAACCAAGAACACTAAACCCAGAAGGTATAGGTTCGGCCATGGTATAAAATAGGGTTAGAGGTTTTCAAAATGAATACAACATATGGATTAATGATATGATACTTATGTGTTAGGAGTTCATAACCAAGGTTCACTTTACAAAGATAGAACTAAATTCCACTAAATCCATGCTTAGGGTTTCGTCCTCTTTAGTATAATTAGGCTAGAAGTTTCCAACCCTTCTAAGCTCTTAGATTTAGCGTTAAAAGATACCAATAAGTCTAAATTCATGATTATATTGGAAAATGAAAACAAAACATCCTAGGTCCACAACCTACTAGGTTCGACCATCATAAGGTAAATAGGCTAGAAATCTTTAAACTTTCCAATCTCTTAGACTTAGCACCCAAATGTATTAAGAAGCTCAAGTCCATGATTATATTGGAAAATTAAAACAAAACATCCTAGGTCCACAACCATCATAGGTTCGGTCATCATAAGAGAAATATGCTAGAAATCTTTAAACTTTCCAATCTTAGACTTAGAATCCAACTGTATTAAGGAGATCATGTCCATGATCATATTGGAAAATGAAAACAAAACATGCTAGGTCCACAACCATCACAGGTTCGGCCAACATAGGATAAATAGGCTAGAAATCTTTAAACTTTCCACTCTCTTAGACTTAGCATCCAAATGTATTAAGGAGCTCAAGTCCATGATCATATTGGAAAATGAAAACAAAACATCCTAGGTTCACAACCATCATAGGTTCGGCCATCATAGGATAAATAGGCTATAAATCTTTAAACTTTCCAAGACTTTATATTTAAGATCAAGATGTATCTAGAAGCTCAAATACATGATCATCTTTCCAAAAAGTTGAAACAAAACTTCCTAGGCCACTAATACATAGTTTCGGTCATCCTTGGAAAAATAGGTTAGAGTTGTTTGTTTGATACAAGCTCTTAGAATATGAAATTAGAGATTAATAGAAGTTCATAGAAATTGGTTTCAACTCAAAAGGATTTTTCTACCATTTTCTAGGGATTTTATAAGTTAAAAGATCTTTAAGAACTTTTTAAGAAAACATAGAGTAAACTCATGAAATAAGTGAAAAACTTGCAAGAGAAGAGTATGAGGCAGTTACCCTTGAAACTAGAAACAAAAAGTATGAAGAACTTGAAGCTTGAAACTAAGTAAAAATGGAAACTTTAAGTGTTAAACATAAAAATGAGAAAGTGAAGAAGTAGGAAAGTGATGAAGAGAAAATGAAATGGGTATTAATAGAGGGAGGGGTGAGATTGGCGTGAAAGAGAAGGTGATGGAAAGTCTTGATGGCCAAGTTTTGGCTTATGCCTTGTTTGGTTGAAGAAGAGAGAGAAAAATGGGTTTTTAGAATATAATATAATATAATTTGAAAAGTGTGATGATTACACTTTTGGAGTGTTTCATAATCCATGTCCATCACATCCCATCAAGTCACTTCACTTCTTTTGGGCTCTCTTTTCTGCTCCATTGCGTATCCGGTTCAAGTTTCCGATCGTATTTCGCCCGGAATAAATATTATATTTTATTTCCGAACGCAAATTTCGAAAATTTCCAATATCTTACTAAACATCACAAAAACACTAACCGTTTCATTCACGGTTCAAAACTAGGTTTTCTGCTCAGTAAACTTGTACGGCAGTGAAAATGCAGTCCGGCTTTAGTCTGAATTTTCAACCGAAAATTTAACCGTGACTTCCTACGATAAAAGAACATAACAAAATGATTTTAATTTATTTAAAATCACACTCTGGATTTGATCAAAAATTAATACATATACACATGTATTTACTACTACAGATGGACACAGAAATCGGGGCGTTACAATACTACCCCTCTAAAAAGAATTTTGTCCTCGAAATTACGAACCTTGAAATAACTCAGGGTATAGCAATTTCATCTTGTCCTCGATTCCCCAAGTATCTTCTCCGGTTGCACCATTCCAGATGACCTTGACTAACGGAATTTGTTTACCTCTGAGCTGCTTCGTATCTTATCCGCGATTCAGACAAGCGAAGTCTCAAAAGACAAGTTCTATTTTAATTGTACATTATCGGGCTCAATTATATGAGATGGATCATGAACATATTTTCTCAGTTGTGAAACATGGAAATCATCGTGAATATTGGAAAGAAAATATGGCAAGGAAATTTTATAGGCTACTGGACCTACACGATGAAGGATTTGGTAGGGTCCCATGAATTTGGGAGTGAGCTTTCTGGATTTAATTACTCTGCCAATCCCAGTCGTAGGCGTGACTCTCAAAAACAAATGCTCGCCTTCCTCAAACTCAAGAGGTCGTCGTCTCTTGTCAGCATAACTCTTCTGTCGACTTTGAGTTGTTCGTGTTTTCTCCTGAATCATCTTTACCTTTTCTGTTGTCTGCTGCACAATCTCTGGTCCTAACAAAAAACTTTCTCCATCCTAGTACCAAAATAGAGGTGTTCTGCACCATCTACCATATAGAGCTTCATAAGGCGCCATTCCTATGCTTGAATGGAAATTGTTGTTGTAAGTGAACTCTATCAGTGGTAGAAATTCGTCCCAGTTCCCAGTGTCTTCCATCACACACGCTCTCAGCAAATCTTCCAGTGACTAAATCGTCCTTTCTGATTGTCCATCAGTTTGTGGATGAAAGGTAGAACTCGGTTTGAGTTTCGTTCCCAATGAGATTGTAGTCCTTTACAGAACTCTGACGTAAACCTCGGATCACGATTCGAAATGATACTCGAAGGTATACCATGCAATATGACAATCTCATCAATATACAACTAAGTCAACCTTTTTATCGGGTACTTCATACTCATAGGTAAGAAGCGAGTTGACTTGGTCAGTCGATCCACTATTACCCATATAGCCTCATGTCCCTTCCGAGTCCTTGGCAAGCTGGTCACAAAGTCCATTGAAATACCATCCCATTTCCATTTTGGAATGTCTAAAGATTGTAGCATCCCAGCTGGCGTTTGTTGTTCAATCTTAGCCTTCTGACATACTAGATACGAAGCAACGTATTCCATTACGTCCGTCTTCATTCCATACCACCAGTTTAACTTATTGAGGTCTTGATACATCTTCGTGGCTCCTGGATGCAAACTCAACTTACTCTTGTGAGCCTCCTCCAGAATCAACTTTCTAAGATCAGTATCATCTGGCACACAAGTCCTTTCACCGAACCTCAAAATTCCATATGTTCCTTCCTTGAACTCTGACAATGCTCCTTGTCGCACTAGTTCTCTTTCTCCTTGTAGGTAATGATCGCTCCCTTGCTTTTCTCTTATTTGATCCCAATCCATTGGACACCATGATCCTTCCTAAACAAAGCTTTCCTGGAAACATTTCAACTGACAAACTCAGATCCCGGAATTGTCCCAACAATTCCTTCTCTCTAACCATCATCACTAACGCATGTATTGACTTTCTGCTTAGAGCATCAGCCACTACATTTTCCTTCCTAGGGTGATAATGTAGTTGGAAATCATTATCCTTCAAGAATTCCAACCAACGCCTCTGCTACATGTTCAACTCCTTTTGGTCGAACAGATACTTCAAACTTTTGTGATCGCTGAAGACATTGTATGTGGCTCCATACAAATAATGCCTCCAGATTTTCAATGTAAAGACCACTGCCGCTAACTCCAAGTCTTGCGTAAGGTAATTCCTTTCATGAATCTTCAACTGCCTCGAAGCATACGCTACAACTTTCTGGTTCTGCATCAGCACACAGCCTAACCCTTGATGTGAAGCGTCACAATAAACCTCAAAAGGTTCCTTGGGATCAGGTAATATCAACACAGGTGAAGTTGTCAACCTATTCTTCAGCTCTTGGAAACTTTCTTCACATGCTTCCATCCAGGTAAATGCTTGATCCTTCTGAGTTAACTGGGTAAGGGGTCCTACTATCTTGGAAAATCCTTCAATGAATCTCCTGTAGTATCCAGCTAAACCCACAAAACTACGGATCTCTGTTGCCGTTGTTGGCCTTTCCCATTTCAAAACAGCTTCCACTTTTGACGGGTCCACTGCAATTCCTTCACGCGATATGACATGACACAAGAATTGAACTTGGTCCAACCAAAATTCACATTTTTCCAGTTTCCTGTAAAGTTGCTTCTCTCTCAAGGTTTGAAGAACGATGCTGAGATGTTTGGCATGTTTTTCCTTGTTTGGGGAATAGATTAGAATGTCATCGATGAAGACAATGACAAATTGATCTAAGTAAGGATGAAAGATCCTATTCATGTAATCCATGAATATTGCAGGAGCATTCATCACTCCAAACGACATCACCAGATACTCATAATGCCCATAGCGTGTTCGAAACACGGTCTTAGGAATATCCTCTTCCTTCACACGGATTTGATGGTAGCCTGACCGTAAATATATCTTTGAGAAAACGGTTGCTCCACGTAACTGATCCATTAGATCATCTATCCTTGTAAGCGGATACTTGTTCTTGATCGTTACCTTGTTCAACCTACGGAAATCCACACATAATCGAGGGGTTCCATCCTTCTTTTTCACTAACAAGACTAGGGCTCACTATGGAGACTTACCGGGTCTAATGAATTTCTTTCTCATCAGCTCCTCAAATTGTTCCTTCAAGGTTTCCAGCTCCGATGGCGACATAAAGTATGGTGCCATAGAGATTGGCCCAGTGCCTAGAACCAGATCAATCGCGAACTCGATATCTCGAACAAGCGGTAGTCCAGGTACATCTTCAGGAAATACTTCCGAAAACTTATTGAAGACAGGGATGGACTCTAAGTCTAACTCGTTCTTAACATCTAAGGAAAACAGCAGTATGTATCCTTGTGCCCCCTCTTTCAAAGAAGCCCTTACATGACTAGCAGATAACAATCCAGAAATCTCATCCCTAAAAACTAAGGTATTCTGAGAACAATCTATTAAGATATGGTTGGAAGATAGCCAATCAATGCCTAAAATTATATCTAACTGAATTAAAGGCAAACAGATCAGGTCTACAAGAAAATGTCTATCTTGGACAATGATAGAACAGTTCAAACACACAGAATTTATAGTAATTGGCTCAGCAGTTGGGGTTGAAACAATCAGGTTACATGGTAAGGAAGAAATAGGCAAACTTAGAAGTTTCACATGATCCAGTGAAATGAAAGAATGTGTTGCACCCGAATCGAAAAGTACAGTTAAAAAATTACCATCTATGTCACACTTACCCTGCACAAGACCGCTAGAGTTTAATGCCTCAGCTCCACTTATCGTATACACCCTTCCTTTTGCAGTAGGCTTGTTGGCCCTGGTGTGGTTGACAGCTGGCTCACGCTTTTGTGCTCTGCAGTCTTTAGCCAAGTGACCCAAACAATCACAGTTGAAACATCGTGTCCCTCTCATCGGGCAAGTGTTAGCCAGGTGGTTAGGATCTCCACACTTAAAACACTTCTTCTCTTGGCCTTTATTTTGGCTCCTCTGACCTCCAGTCCCAGTCCCCAAAGTACCGGAACGATGTTGCTGTTACCTTTGATTGTTGTTGGGTGATTGGTAGTATGGCTTCCTCGGGTTCTGCTTCCATTTCTGGTTCTACCCTTGAAATTGGCTCTTAGGACGAGAGGGTCCCCAGCATTCCCTTTGGTGTCTCATCCTTTCCGCATTAGCTCTACTTTTATGTACTTTTCCACTAAGTCTTTGAAGTTCTTGATTTCCAGTGGTAGCACTGACTCCTTGATTTCAAATCGCAGTCTGCCTTCGAACTTCTCACACTTCCATTCTTCGCTTGGGTTGTTCTGAAAGAAGTAAAAATATTTGGCAAGTGATTCAAATCTTGCCGCATATTCCCCCAAAGTCAGGTATCGTTGATGTAAACTCAAGAAATCTTGTCCCTTCTCATTCTGAGTACTCTGAGGAAAGTATTTATCCAGAAACTTGTTGCGAAATACTCCCCAGGTGATTGCTTGGTGCTCTTCCTTTAAAAGTTGTCTGGTGCATTTCCACCGGTACTCAGCATCTCCTACCAATTGGAAAATTGCATAGGGCACCTTTGCTTCCTCAGGTGTATGAACTAGCTCAAAGATCTTTTCCAACTCCTGGATCCACAGATCAGCCTTCGTAGGATCCATGTCTCCATCAAACTGTGACAGATTATGACATCTGAAAGCATTCAAATGCTTTCCCTCAGATGCTTGTTCAGCCCTCCGCTGCTCCTGTTGGTTCTGGACAGCCATCGTAGCAGTCTGAAAAGCAATTGTCGCAGCCACATCAGCCATTGCCTAGGCGGCGAAGTCCATCCCGCTATTGCCTCTACCACTATCTCCACACCCGCGCGCACCTCCTGGT
Organism: Sophora flavescens; assembly: GCA_030762895.1. Taxonomy (NCBI): domain Eukaryota; kingdom Viridiplantae; phylum Streptophyta; class Magnoliopsida; order Fabales; family Fabaceae; genus Sophora; species Sophora flavescens. Next base: position 217,533,212 of record CM061063.1, read on the forward strand.
TCCATACTGACCTATAAGACACAATCAGTGAGATGGTAACCAGAAAAAGAAAATCTAACCCAACAATTATTACACATTACTCCTAAGAAGTAATTCAATCAAGTCTTAATCAGAGAACACACAACATCAACTCAACAGACCTAAACCTCAAAGATTCCCGAAAGACTTGACCAGCTCCGATACCACTGATTGTGATGCCCTGAACTGGGGCGTCACTTTGTTACCCATTATGAAAAATAAAATAATTAAATTGCTGGTTACTTCCGGTAAATGATATTTTCTTAATAAGTGAGTATTCTAAAAAACAAGGGTAAGTGATGAACACTCAACATGAAATGTAAACATGATATAAATATATATAATCTATCCCAGTGGGATTCAGAGTTTAGTACTGAAACTAGGGCCTGATCAGGATGGCAATTAATAACAGAGTTACAGAACATAATGTTAACAGCTATAAACTAAGTAAAGCAAAATAGGGGGAGGGTCTGGAACCACACATCAAAAGGGGGGGCCCAGACTGACCACAAAATATACACCCAAGCTGGCCACTACTAACATCTAAAAGGAAGACTCACCACGAACACTCCTACAAGAAGAGACCACGGGTGATGGGTCCACGATGTCACCGCCCTCATCAAGATCATCGTCGTGATCCAAGACGTGGTACACGGGCTCATCCTCCAGGTACTCCTCAGGGTCCTCCTCCGGGTCCTCCTCAATCGGTCAAGCCGGCTCGACTCCAGGTAATGGTACCCCTAGAGGAGGGTGCTCATGTAGCTGTCCATTCATCTGTAGAACATGTAAGTAGTACCAAGGTGGTGGGAGAGCAATCCTCCTCGTCTCAACCAAATTGATTCTTCTCAGGTGGTTATCGGCCTGGTGGTATCGGCCCTCCGGGAGCGATCCCCTCGGAGGTAATGATGCGAAAAGGGTTAAGAGATGCCCCCGCGTCGACACCGCCCGCCGAGAATAGGCGAAACAAAAAGAGGGAGAAAAAGAAAAAGCCAAATGGTGAGAAAAGTGAAACTTAACTTCCCAACAAATGTATTAAGGGCGCATTTGAAAATAGTTCCAACCTCACAGTTTGGCCCGTATGGATATTTAAACTTTCCAAGACTTTAGATTTAAGATCAATAGGTATCTAGAAGCTAAAATACATGATCATCTTTCTAAAAAGTTGAAACAAAACTTCCTAGGCCACTAATACATTGTTTCAGCCATCCTTGGAAAAATAGGTTAGAGATGTTTGTTTGATACAAGCTCTTAGAATATGAAAGTAGAAATTGGTTTCAACTCAAAAGGATTTTTCTACCAATTTCTAGAGTTTTAGAAGTTAAAAGAGCTTTATGAACTTTTTAAGAAAACATAGAGTATACTCATGGAATAAGTGAAAAACATGCAAGAGAAGAGTATGAGGGGGTCACCCTTGAAACTAGAAAGAAAAAGTATCAAGAACTTGAAGCTTGAAACTAAGTAAAAATGGAAACTTTAAGTGTTAGAAACTTAAAAATGAGAAAGTGAAGAAGTATGAAATTGATGAAGAGAAAATGAAATGAGTATTTATATAGGGAGGGGTGAGATTGGCGTGTAAGTGAAGGGGATGACAAGTCTTGATGGCCAAGTTTTGGCTTATGCCTTGTTTTGTTGAAGAAGAGAGAGAAAAATGGGTTTTTAGAATATAGTATGATATAATTTGAAAAGTGTGATGATTAAACTTTTGGAATGTGTCATAACCCATGTCCATCACATCCCATCAAGTCAATTCACTTCTTTTGGGCTCCCTTTTCTGCTCCATTGCGTATCCGGTTCAAGTTTCCGATCGTATTTCGCTCGGATTAAATATTATATTTTATTTCCGAACTCAATTTTTTGAAAATTTCCGATATCATACAAAACATCACAAAAACACTAACCGTTTCGTTCACGGTTTAAAATTAGATTTTCTGCTTAATAAACTTGTACCAGCAGTGAAAATTCAGACCGGCTTTCGTCTGAATTTTCAACCGAAAATTTAACCGTGACTTCCTACGATAAAAGAACATAAGAAAATGATTTTAGTTTATTTAAAATCGCTCTCTGGATTTTATCAAAAATTAATACATATACACATGTATTTATTACTACAGAATGACACAGAAATTGGAGCGTTACAAGGTTTAGGGCAAATGGTTTAGTTAAGGCCCTAGGATTTTATTCGAGAGTGTTTAGGTAGTTCCTCACTTAAAGAACACCATGAATCTGCCCAGTACATTACGGTTAGCTCCAAGAGCACGGTCGTCCTGAACAGGGAGCACGGTCGTCCTCCCAGTTTGAATTCTGGTAGATGGTCGCGCTTTAAGCATGATCGTGCCGAACAAGAGCACGACTGTGCATCTGGGCATGATTGTTCATAAAAATAAGCACGATCGTGCTTCAATTAAATGGAAGCACGCACGTGCATAGGGTAAGCACGCCCGTGCTCCCCCTCCTGTACAGAATCCGAGATTAAAGGTTTTAAAGGGTGTTTCACCCCAAATGTCGCCAATAATGAAATAAGACACCAATCGAATGAAGACAGTAAGATAACTTAATTAAAGACTAAATAAGATGAAACAAGAATTACTAGTTGGTTAAGCCGGTGCCCAACGGATTGCCGCACGTTGATAAGCTTTGGTGCTTTTTGGCCAAATTGGCTTCGATGATTTTTGGTTGAGTTGTTGATAAGTTGAACCTTGGTGCTTTTTGGCCAAGGGGGGCCTTTACTCATAAGGGTTAAGGTGTTGATGTTTATAATGAGTCTTAGGTGCTTATTGGCCCAAGCGAAGGAGGTGGTTGCCCTTGTTTGTTGTTGTGCTCATGCATCACGCATTGGAGTTGTTAGTGGGGGAAGATCAACATAAGGGAGGTCGTCCTAGAGTACGGCGATCTGGTCGTCAGCGGGTGGTTCACCCAGCGTTTGATGGACCGTGCGCCCCCGTGGTGGCACGTCGTAGAGTATGGTGCGTCGGCTATCCAACGGGTTCACTCATGGTTTGATGAACTGCCGGCGTTGGTGCTTTTTGGCTAATGTGGCTATGTAACTCCATAGTTGCCTTACTGAGATAGTTTAGATCCACACGCATAATGGAGTAGCGGAGTAGGGTTGCACCGCATAGCATATGCTGGTTGAAATGACATGATGATTTGAATGTATATGCTGTTTATATATATATATATATATATATATATATATATATATATATATATATATGTTGTATATTGCTATGCCATGCTATGATGTATGATCATCTTATTTACTATCTCCATGCCGATGTGTTTACATGTTTTCTTACTCCCCGTTTTCTCTGTTTCTGTTTTGGTATGTATCTCTTTATGCAAAGGATGGTGAGCAGCCAGTGGAGGAATGACTCCGAGGAGCCGCGACTCTAGTTAGGATTTTCAGTAGTTATAGTTGTTATTAGTTTAGTTGTTTCAGTTTGTATTCCGTGGATTTTATTCCGGAACGGTTATACCAGCTTTGCATGTGACATCGGGGTTGGGTTATGTTTATGCTTATGTTTTATGTTCCTTTTTTTTTTCCATTTTAAAAACTATGTTTCTTTCCGTGTTGTTGAGACGTTACAATGTGGTGCTTTCTATCCAGTTTTGATTTTATAAAATAAATGCATGTTTTTACTTATATCTTTTATATAAATGTTTTATAATTAACATGCGGGGTAGAGGGTGTCACATTTAGTGGTATCAGAGCAGGTTTGTCCTATCAGACCTTGGTATGAGTCTGTTGTGAGTCTGTTGTGTGATCTTGTTTGAATTGTCTATGCTTGTTATAGAAAACGATGCTTATAGTTATGAGGCTATTGTTTTTTCCTGCTTAAGTTCTCTGTATTTAATGGTTGTTTTGGACATGTACAGGAACTCATGCCAGGAAGAGGCAGATCAGGCAATCACTGACGCGTTGGCACTCATTGCCAATGCCATAGGGCAAGTCCAGAACAACAACAACGGAGGACTAGCTGAGTTTCAGGGTCTTGACAAGTTCCAGCGGAATAATCCGCCATCTTTCAGAGGAGCTTATGACCCCGAGGGTACTCTGTTGTGGATGAGGGAGATAGAGAAGATCTTCCGAGTCATGGATTGGAATGATCAACAGCAGGTTATCTTCGCCACGTTTATGCTCACAGAGGAGGCTGAGCACTGGTGGGAGAACTGCCATCAGAGGATGGTGACTGAGGTTACGGCGGTCACGTGGTCCGTTTTCAGAGAGAGTTCTTAGAGAAGTATTTTCCTGCGGCATGAAGAACGTGTAGAAGGACAAGGGCGAGCCGCGTTACGCTCCAGCCGACCGGGATTTCAAATAGAGTGGCAGGAAGCCACTAATTTCTTATGATAGGTCCAGGGGTGGGACCTCTAATGCCCCTAGGCCCATGAAGTGCGCAAGTGCGGCACACCAAATCACTTCACTACCTAGTGCAAGGAATCAGACGTCATCTGCTTTAGGTGTGGCATGCCTGGCCACATCAGTCGGGGTTGTGAAGTGTAGGATCTTTGAGGCTACCACCTACAAGTCCAGAGTGGCCAGTTTCAGGAATTCGGATAGCCAGGGCGGCATGAAGACCGAGTAGAAGGACAAGGGCAAGCAGCGTTACGCTCCAGCCGGTCGGGATTTCAAACAGAGTGGCAGGAAGCCACTGCTTTCTTATGATAGGTCTAGGGGTGGGACCTCTAATGCCCCTAGGCCCATGAAGTGCGGCAAGTACGGCACACCAAATCACTTCACTACCTAGTGCAAGGAATCAGACGTCATCTGCTTTAGGTGTGGCAAGCCTGGCCACATCAGTCGGGATTGTAGAGGAGCGAAGTCAGAACCTCCAAGTGCGACACCCCTTCTAGGGTCATCACATAGTTACCCGAATAAAGAAAAATTAAATTATTAAATGCTGGTTACTTTCGGAAAATATACTTTTAGGTAAACGTCCCTTACGAAAATAGTGCTGAATTTTTTTTTCTTTAACATCGAACCGTTGTAAACATAAACAAACATATATGTATATCTATATATATACATCACCTTTTAAATACACCATATACCTAATAGGATATAACAAAAGAGCCCTCATAAGTATAGGCTATTCTCCATCAAACTAAGCAAAGAAAAGAAAGACATATACATATAAGCAACGAGTAGTCCAGAACCATACCAAAAACTCATGACTCTCAGTAGCCAGATCAAAAACTGATGACATTCGCTACCCCAGAACTATACCTATAGCTGGTCAAGCTAATGAAACCCATTGGGGAGATCATGATGATCAACCCCACCTACAACAGATATGTTTGATGAAGATGCCTCCGTTCCCGCTACGTCGTCGGAAGAATCATCATCATCAACAGCAGGAGGGTGGAACTCAAGATCGTCCTCCACGTACTCATCGTGGTCCTCCTCGTCCTCATCCAACACTACCTCAACAGGAGGTATTTCTAGTTCTATTATCTGAAGCGGATGTGGCTGAGGGGGCAGATCAAGTAACCCGTGCTCGACCAAATACTGCGAGTATAGCCATACTGGAGGTAGAGGTACCTCAACAGTCTCAACAACATGTATCCTTTGCTGCGGTCCTTCTTCTACCGTGCCGATGACTTCTCTGTTGGGGCCATGATAGGTGGTGCTGAGTGCCCCAGGGTTAATCTCCCAGGCACCACCAAACTGCGCTCGATCAAACGTGATCGAGCGGATCCTCGAATGTACCAGAGGTATATCCGGTTCCATCTAAACACGTAAGGGTGAGAAACCAATATTTGGATTTTACTCGACAACTACATGCTAAACACCACATAACACATACACATTTACTAAACACAAGCATTTATAAGCAAAAAGGTTATCACTGGGTTCAACACCCCAAACATCATCTTGTGAAAATTATGCATGAACACTTCAAATTAGCCACCTAATTTCGTCCTAATCTCATGAGATATCCCAACACATGATGAGTTGATCAGGCTCAATTGCCACCACTAGGCAAAACAGGCACATAGCCATAACCCATCGTACACTGTCCACACTCAGGGCACAGTGATAACAACAGAGATGGGGTCTCATTGTCCAAACCCCGGGCACAATGAGGAAATCACAGTATGAAATACCTAACGCCGCAAGGCAATCACACATAGAACCGCGGGCACGTCTGCCAAATGCATGCAAAACACTTTTGCTCATAACTCTTTCCTTTGTGTTCAATATTTCTTTGCCAAAGCTCAAAGTGGCTTACGACTCACATAGTTTTAACATCTTCAGAACTTTCATTACAACACAGGACCTCATAGTCCGAGTGCTCAATCACGACACCTCTCGACCGATGCACCAGTCATATGTTCGTGGTAATAAAACATCTTAAATGTTTAAATACGATATACACCACGTATACAGTACAGGACCTCAAAGTCCAAATGACCCCAAGTCCATAACAACACAGAACCTTAGTACCCCGACGTCTCGGTTACTAAGTTCAACAGCACTTTCAACAAGGTTGAATTAATTTTTGTTTTCAGAAAATCTTTAAAAATTGGAAATTCATCAATAAAACCTTTAAATAATAAAGATTAGTGTTTAAAAAAATATGAGTCACTTGAGGTTCTAACTTACTCAAAATATACACTACCGTTTCAAAATACTTGCCGTCTACGTTTTTCCAAATTTGCTGTCAATTATCATTTTTAAAGCTTTTTAAGCCAAAATTTAGCTTTTTCCACTTAAACAATTTTCTAAAATCATAATTAACTTATTTTCACCAATTAATTTCATAAAATAATATTTTATAATATTCAAGAATTTCTTACGTAAAAATTAGTAATGCAAAAATATTTTCACAGTTTCGCGCTCATTGTGACTCAGAATTCACTCTTACGGTAATAAATTATTAAAATAATAATATTTTCCAAAATCCCTTATTTTTCCCAAATAAAATTTCCATTAATATTATATATCAATATTTTATCGTTAAAACATTGAATATAATTTACGAAGCTTCTTAAAGCTTTTATCCCGTTAATTTAATTGGGCACTGACCACTGTCAGGCTTCTCAAACATCAATCAACAATAATGTCACAGAGATATTTCCAGGCAGATCATGCATCACAGTAGCATAATATAATTACACATAAACAATTAAGCATAATTAAAACCACACAGATACAAATACCATAACTTAAACAACTTAAATAAATACTAACAGACAAATAATTACAAACAAACACATGATAGCATATAGCCATCGAATATATCCCTCAGGTATTCCCCTCTTACCTTCGTAGAGTTTCTCGTGAATTAGTGAATTTCTTCGGAAGTCCGGATATCGCGTATATGTTGCACTCACTCAACCTTCAACCATTACAATCAAATAATTACAAATCAAGAAACTAAAAACATTCTAAACCCTACTACATCGTCACGACCTCTAGGGTTTTGAGTGACTAAAATTCCTAATCATGATTAAGTCATGGATTAATGGTCCTTAATCAACAAAGATCATGGATTAGTGACTAAACCACTAAGTTTTAAACTCAAAACTTCCTAACTCTCCTATACCAAGATTCGGCCTTAACATGTTCATGGGGCTAGGGTTTTTAGTTTAATAAACCAACTTGGATTTATTAAGCATACATACTAATAGCTTGATTACCAAGATCATTAATGAAAACTTTGAACAAAACTCATCAAATCTCATCCACCTAGGGTTCGGCCAACATAGAGATTTTGAGTAAAGCTTTTCATTTTAATAAACTAACATGGATTAGAGTGTGTAGACATACATGTCATATGAAATACATGATCATACATGACAACACATGAACAAAATCCTATCAAACCTATTCTCCTAGGTTCGGCCAAAGCTTGTTTATTAGGAAGGAACTTTTTGATTACATCATGCTCTTGGATTTAGATAGTATGCATGATATCAAGAATATAGAAAGTGGTTTCAACATCATGAGATTTTTCTAGAATTTATTATGAATTTTCAAAGTTCTAGGCTTAGAAACTTAAAAATGATGAACATAAATGAGATAAACTTTGAATCAAGAAATTTATTGAAGAACATAGATATGATTAAGGAATAAGAATAGGATTCACCTATTGAAGATCAAATACAAGTGAAATCCAAGAACTTGCTTCACAATGTGATGCTAAAAGGCTTATGAACTTATGAGTTTTTTTTTTTGAAACAAAAGGCAATAGGAAGAAAATGAAATGTGTGGGGGGTATTTATAGAGGTGTGGCTGCGCCACTTTTGGAGGATCAAGTAGAAAGGAGGTGATTTTTCTAAGGACTTAAGTGCAATTAATTCCTAGGGACCATTTTGCAAAGATTCCAAAAGTATAAGGACTATTTTGCAAATTGTCAATAGTTTGAAATGATGACCATGTGCAACATTTATTGTGTTAACATGTGACTCATCTTGGTGAATTTTCTTGAGACTTTTTGGGAAGAACCTAGAATACTTTGGAACTTGTTAGAAAAGTGTAAAACTTAGGAGAACATGGTGGATGCTTCAAGAATCAACTTGACTCTTCCAAGTTAAGGGCAGCCCCCACTCCTTCTTGGTCTTGCACATGGGCCTTGGAAATTTGGGCTTGGATTTAATTATTTTGGCCCACCAAAATGCTTAAGGCATAAACATGACATAGGAAACTTACATGATTTCTAATGGGCTTCATGGAATTTAATCCATGGACAAGGAATTTGGGCTTCATGGCCACGGTCCATTAATAGATTGGGAACAAAGATTCTGGCCCAATTCTAAGATAACCTCTTTTTCTGCTCTTGGAAACTCCGAAATTCACTCTGTCGTTCACCCGATTACGTATTTCACCCGTAAAACGTAAATTATTTTATTTTTTTATGAAATAATTCTAAAAATACAGAATTTTAGGAAATAAAATAAAAACCTTAAGTCTTTTGTTCACGAATTAAAATTAGGTCTTTTGAGTAGTATAATAATACTGTCAGTGGAATTCGCGGGCCGGGTTTCGCCTGACTTTCCAACCTAAATTTTAATCGTAGCTTCCTACATCCAAGTAGAATTAAGTGGTAAACTCCATTTGTTTTAAATAATTTTCTAAAACTCCTATAATCCTATAGACATATTTATATGTATTACTGTTATTTAAAACAGTGAAATACAGGGTGTTACATTACTACCCTGCTAAAAAAATTTCGTCCTCGAAATTATGTACCTGTAAATAGATCAGGATACTGTAACTTCATTTTGTCTTCTACTTCCCACGTTGCTTCTCCAGTCACGTCATCCCAAATAACTTTGACCAATGAGATTTGTTTACCTCTGAGCTGCTTTGTCATCTTATCCGCGATTCGTACAGGTAAAGTCTCATAAGACAAGTTTTCTTTTAGTTGTACTAAATCAGGTTCAATTACGTGAGATGGATCAGGAATATACTTCCTTAATTGTGAAACATGAAAAACATCATGAAGATTGGATAGAAAATGTGGTAAAGAAATTTTATAGGCTACTGGACCTACTCGGCGAAGAATTTGGTAAGGTCCAATGAGTTTAGGAGTGAGTTTCCTGGATTTAATTACCCTGCCAACCTCAGTCATTGGCGTGACTCTCAAAAACACATGCTCACCTTCCTCAAACTCAAGAGGTCGTCGTCTCTTGTCAGCATAACTTTTCTGTCGACTCTGAGTTGTCCGCATTTTCTCTTGGATCATTTTCACCTTTTCCGTCATTTTCTACACGATATCTGGTCCTACCATTAAACTCGCACCATCTTGGTACCAACATAAAGGCGTTCTGCACCGTCGACCATACAAAGCTTCATAGGGTGCCATTCCTATGCTCGAATGAAAACTGTTATTGTAAGTGAATTCTATCAATGATAGATATTCATCCCAACTTCCGGCATTTTCTAGCACACAGGCTCTCAATAAATCTTCAAGATACTGAATAGTCCTCTCCGATTGTCCATCCGTTTAAGGATGATACGCAGAACTTAATCTAAGTTTCGTTCCCAACGAATCTTGCAGACTTTGCCAAAATCTTGACGTAAATCTCGGATCACGATATGAGATAATACTCAAAGGTACTCCATGTAATCTAACAGTTCCATCTATGTATAAATGGGTTAGTCTTTCCAGTGAGTATTTCATATTAAATGGTAAAAAGTGAGCTGATTTAGTCAGTCGATCAACTATTACCCATATAGAGTCATACCCTTTCCGAGTCTTTGGAAAACCTGACACAAAATCCATCGTAATACCATCCCATTTCCATTATGGAATGTCTAAGTATTGTATCATTCCGGCCGGTCTTTGATGTTCCACTTTAACCTTCTGACAAGTTAAACACGCAGCTACAAACTCCATTACATCTTTCTTCATGCCATACCACCAATACAATTTCTTGAGATCTTGATACATCTTAGTTGCTCCGGGATGCAAACTTAACTTACTCCTATGAGCTTCTTCAAGTATTAACTTTCTCAGCTCGACATCATTCGGTACGCAAATTCTTTCACCAAACCATAATATTCCATCATTTCCTTCTTTAAATTCCGACACAGCTCTCTGTCGTACTAATTCTCTTTCTCCTTGTAGGTACTGATCACTCTCTTGTTTTTCTTTAATTTGCTCCATCAGTCCATCTGAAACAGTAATCATACCTAAACACAATTTTCCTGGCAATGTCTTAATCGTCAATCGCATATCTCGGAATTGTTCCAATAATTGTTGCTCTTTGACAATCATTGCCGATATGTGCATTGATTTCCTACTCAAAGCATCTGCTACTACGTTTGCTTTTCCTGGGTGATACTTTAATTGGAAATCGTAATCCTTTAGAAGTTCCAACCAACGCCACTACCTCATGTTAAGCTCCTTTTGATCAAACAGGTATTTTAAACTTTTATGGTCGCTAAAAACATTAAAAGTCGCTCCATACAAATAATGTCTCCATATTTTTAAAGCGAATACCACTGCTTCTAGCTCCAAGTCATGTGTAGGATAATTCCTTTCATGAATCTTCAACTGTCTTGAAGCATAAGCCACAACTTTTCGGTCTTGCATCAATACACATCCTAATCCTTGATGTGAAGCATCACAATAAACCTCAAAAGGTTCATGAGGATCAGGTAGTATCAATACCGGTGAAGTAGTCAACCTTCGTTTTAACTCTTGAAAACTTTTTTCACATGCTTCAGTCCATATAAACGCTTGATCCTTTTGAGTTAATTGGTTAAGGGGTCCTACTATTTCAGAAAATCCTTCAATGAATCTTCTATAGTATCCCTCTAAACCCACAAAACTACGAATCTCGGTTACCGTCTTAGGACTTTCCCATTGTAAAACAGTTTCAACTTTCGACGGATCAACGACAATTCCTTCACTTGAGACTCTGTGTCCTAAAAATTGAACTTGGTCTAACCAAAATTCACACTTTTCAGGTTTCGCGTAAAGCTGTTTCTCCTTTAAAATTTGGAGAACCACACTGAGATGTTCAGCGTGTTTTTCTTTACTGGGAAAATAGATTAGAATATCGTCTATAAAAACAATGATAAACTGATCTAAGTAAGGACGAAAAATCTTATTCATGTAATCCATGAATATCGCTGGAGCATTCGTAACTCCGAACGGCATCACAAGGTACTCGTAATGTCCGTAACGTGTTCTAAACACTGTTTTAAGAACATCCTCCGCCTTCACGTGAATCTGATGATAGGCCGAACGTAAATCTATCTTTGATAAAATGGCTGCTCCACGTAATTGATCCATTAAGTCATCTATTCTTGGAAGTGGATACTTATTCTTAATTGTCACTTTATTCAACTGATGAAAATCTACGCATAAACGAGAAGTTCCGTCTTTCTTTTTCACTAATAAAACTGGAGCTCCCCAAGGCGATACACTGGGTCTAATGAATTCTTTCTGCATCAGTTCCACTAGTTGTCCTTTTAATTCCTCAAGTTATGATGGTGACATTCAATATGGTGCTATGGATATTGGTCCAGTGCCTGGAACCAGATCAATCGCGAACTCAATCTCCCAAACAGGTGGTAATCCAGGTACATCTTCAGGAAAAACTTCCAGAAACTCGTTGACAACAAGTATACACTGCAAGTCTAACTCACTCTTAACGTCTAAGGAAAATAATAGCATGTATCCTTGCACTCCCTCTTTTAAAGAAGCGTTTACTTGATTAGCAGTTAAAAATCCAGAAATCTCATCCATAGGAAAAACTAGAGTTTTACAAGCACAGTCAATCAGGATATGGTTAGAAGACAACCAATCCATGCCTAAAATTGCATCTAACTGTATTAAAGGCAAACAGATCAGGTTAACAAGAAAATGTTTATCCTGAATAATGATAGGACAATTCAAGCAAACAGAAGTGACTAAAACTGGCTTAACAGTAGGAGTTGAAACAATAAGATCACACAACAAGGAAGAAACAGGTAATTTTAGCAGTTTCACACAATCCATCGAGATAAAAGAATGTGTCGCAACTGAATCAAAAAGTACACTTAAAAGATTACCGTTTATGTCGCACTTACCTTGGATGAGATCGTCAGAATTTGAAGCCTCAGCTCCACTCATCGTATAAACTCTCCCTTTGGCTGTCGGTTTATTTGCTCTGGCATGATACACAGTCGGTTCACGCTTCGGTGCATTACAGTCCTTCACCATGTGTCCCAATTGATTACACTTAAAACATCTTACTCCCCTCGTAGGGTAAGTATTTAACACGTGGCCCGTATCTCCACAGTTAAAGCATCTCCTAATCTGACCTTGATTCTGATTCCCTTGGCCTCCATTCCCTGATGTAGCAAAATTCGAACGGTATTGTTGTTGATTCCGATTATTTCCTTGGGGACAGAAATAAGGTTTCCTCTGATTCGGGTTTCCTTTCCAGTTCTGCGTTTGGTTCTTGAAATGAGAGGGTCCACCTACACTCCCTCTATTATCCTTTCATTTCCTCATTTGCTCGATCTTACAACTCATTTCCACTAGAGCTTGAAAATTACGAAGTTTCAAAGGTAAAACGGACTCCTTAATCTCAAATCGCAGTCCTGCTTCAAATCTTTCACACTTCCAGCTTTCATTCGGTTGAGCTTGAAAGAAATGGAAGTATTTGGCAAGTGATTCAAACTTCGCTGCATACTCCCCTACAGATAACTCTCGTTGTTGTAACCCCAGAAATTGTTGTTCTTTCTCGATCCTTATGCTCTCCGGAAAATATTTGTCCATGAACGCAGTTCGAAAAACGTTCCAAGTAATGTCTTGATGATCAGCCTCTAATAGTAGCCTAGCACCTTGTTAGTGTGATTTCACATCATAATTCCTGTACATTTTTGCATGCATTTTGCATATAGTTTAGGCATATTTGATTTGATTTTATCAGTTTTTACCATGGAACGGGTAAGGTGGTTTCTTGGTGTTGTTTTGCAGGAATTTAAGGAAAAATGCTCAAGATTAGCCGTGATGGAGCTTGGATGAAGACAAAGCCTGAAAAGTGAATAAAATGACCCAAGCAAAGCCCATCACGGTGTGGTCGTGATGCCCATCACGGTCGTGATCGAGCAATAATTGAGAAGAAAGAAGGCAAAAGTCAGAATCTATCACGGCCTAGCCGTAATAACCATCGGTCGTGACATGTTAATGGAGACAGACCCCCTCTTGGCAGAATTTGTCACGGCCAAGCCGTGAGGCCCATCAAGGCCGTGACAGATCATTTGATGAAGGCAGAAGCTATCACGGCCTGCCCGTGATGAGCATCACGGCCGTGATGCTCCAATATTTGAAAGCGCTCCAAGGCAGAAAGCGTCACAGCCAGGTCGTGATGGCCATCACGGCCGTGACGCGAATCCTGATCTATAACGAGGCACGGGCAGAACAGAGCAAAACAATTTTTGAAACCCTAAAGACTCTCTGAACCAGGGGCAGCTGCACAAGAATTCCATGGAGTTTCTCCTCCTTTTCATCTCTATTTCTTTTGTTGTGGCTATGATCATGAGTGGTTAAACTCCCATTGTTGGGGTTAGGGTAGCTATTTCTGAATTCTCCATGTATCTGACTTGATTTTGTAATATAGTTTTTACTTCTTTATTGAGTGATTGATTTTATGTGCTTAATGCTTGTTGTGGCTAGCACCCCCATGACTTGATTAGTGTTTTGATATGCAATTGGAAAATTCGTATTAGAACCGGAACTGAAATTAATCACCTAGTAAACCTTGTATCTAGGAATGGAACTAGGTTTATTAGCAATCGCGTAATCCCTAATTTTAATGCAATTTCATTAATCTAGGCCACCTAATGAATTAGGGTCTATTAGTGGATTTAGGCTCTTGTCATCCGAGGAATCGAGGCTTGAGTAATTTAGTGGATTGATTGTCATACTTGAAGTAGAAACTGTTTATTAGTCATGTCATTGCATGGGGATGAAGTTTAGTGAACCTAATCCCAGCGTTGTTCTTATATTTGAAGAATCCTTTTAAGTGCCTTCTAAGTGTTCGACAGAAATTCTCAAAGAACTTTTCTCTTTATTTTGTTTATTTTAGATTTAAATCTTATTTGGGCTTGGTATTTATTATCGAGCTCCCTTCAATCCAAATATCCACTTAGATAGTAATTGATTCGGTACGTGTTAGTACTTGTCACAGTCCTCGTGGGAACGATAAACGGTCTCACCACCATATTACTTGCACGACTGGGTATACTTACCCAGATCCGTCAACACACCTTTCCACCAATACTCCGCATCTCCCACCAGTAGGAAAGCAGCATAAGTAACCCTAACTTCTGCCGACGTTACCACCAACTCGAAGATTTTCTCCAGCTCCTGAATCCACAAATCAGCCTTCTCATGATCAGCATCCAAACCAAACTGTGAAGTATTTTCACTTCGAAAAGCAATCAAAGTCTTACCTTCCACAGCTTGCAAATTGTGAGCATTCATAGCTGCAGTTTGATTTGCTATCGTCGCTGCCACATTTTCCATTGCTTGAGCCGCATAATCTACTCCTCCTTCATACTCCTTATTCATGTTACCACGACCTCCAACACGTCCACCTCTACGGCCTCTTCCACGACCACGTCCACATCCATGTCCAGCTTCTGGTTCAACCACTCGTTCCATAACTGACCTACAAATCACAATCAGTGAAACCAAAACCAGAGACTGAAACGTAAACTTACTCGTTACCACACGTTACCTCTAAGAAGTAATTAAAACAAGTCTAAGTCAGAGATCACACAACAAAGACATAACATACCTATTTCCCAACATTCCCGAAAGACTCGACCAGCTCTGCTACCACAAATGCGACACCCCTTCTAGGGTCATCACATAGTTACCCGAATAAAAAAAATTTAAATTATTAAATGCTGGTTACTTTCGGAAAATATACTTTTAGGTAAACGTCCCTTACGAAAATAGTGCTGAATTTGTTTTTTCTTTAACATCGAACCGTTGTAAACATAAACAAACATATATGTATATCTATATATATACATCACCTTTTAAATACACCATATACCTAATAGGAGATAACAAAATAGCCATCATAAGTATAGACTATTCTCCATCAAACTAAGCAAAGAAAAGAAAGGCATATACATATAAGCAACGAATAGTCCAGAACCATACCAAAAACTCACGGCTCTCAGTAGCCAGATCAAAAACTGACGAGACTCGCTACCCCAGAACTATACCTATAGCTGGTCAAGCTAATGAAACCCATTGGGGAGATCATGATGATCAACCCCACCTACAACAGATGTGTCTCATGAAGATGACTCCGCTCACGCTACGTCATCGGAAGAATCATCATCATCAACAGCAGGAAGGTGAAACTCATGATCGTCCTCCACGTACTCATCGGGGTCCTCCTCGTCCTCATCCAACACTACCTCAACAGGAGGTATTTCTGGTTCTACTATCTGAAGCGGATGTGGATGAGGGGGAAGATCAAGTAACCCGTGCTCGACCAAATACTGCGAGTATAGCCATACTGGAGGTAGAGGTACCTCAACAGTCTCAACAACATGTATCCTTTGTTGTGGTCCTTCTTCTACTATGCCGATGACTTCTCTGTTGGGGCCATGATAGGTGGCGTTGAGTGCCCCAAGGTTAACCTCCTAGGCACCAACAAACTGTGCTCGATCAAACGTGATCGAGCGGATCCTCGAATGTACCAGAGGTATATCCGGTTCCATCTAAACACGTGATAGTGTGATTTTACATGATATTTTCTGTACACTTTTGCATGCATTTTTCATATAGATTAGGCATTCTTTATTTGATTTTATTTTGATTTTCCCTTGGAACGGGTGAAGCGGTTTCTTGGTGTTGTTTTGCAGGAATTAATGTAAAAATGCCCAGAAATTAGCCTTGATGGAGCTTGGATGAAACAGATCCTGAAAAGAGAAGAAATTGAGCCAAGCAAAATTCTGGAGATTCGCCCCGCGAGACTTGATTCGCCTCGCGACCCTGAAAGCTGACTGTTCCAGAAATTGCAAGCTTTTTTGGTTCGCCTCGCGAACCATATCTCGCCTCGCGAGTCTGAAGAACAGAAGCCACCACGCCCAGGTCCTGATGCTCCTCACGGGCGTATTTGAGAAGAACCTTTCGGTTTCGCGTTGCGAGAAACTCTCGCCTCGCGAGAGTTCAATTCTCTGAAATAGCTGATTTTTAACATTCGCCTCGCGAGAGGACATTCGCCTCACGAGCGAGCGCAGAACTGATTGGTATAAGTTGCTGTTTTAGGGCAGAATTGGAAGAGCTCTTGGAGGAGGTACTTGGAGCTACGGCTGGACTAGGGTTTCAACCCTAGTAGGGGATGTTTTCCTTGCTCTGGGAATGGAAGAAGATTGGAGGATCCTTCTATGAGTGTTCTTCATCCCTTCTCTCCTTCTCTTTTGTATTCTCATTTTTCATGAGTAGTTAAATCCCTTGTTGTTGGGGTTAGATGTAGCTTTTCTAAACTTGTTTGTATTTGATTTGGTTGTTTTTATGCAAGTCTCTATTTCTTTATGAGTTTGTGATTATGTGCTTAATGCTTTCCTTGGCTTAGCTACCCATAGGAATGATATGTTGCTTTGATAGACAATTGACAGATTGATGTTAAGGCATGCTCATGAATCAAATGCCAAGTAGTTCAAGAATCTAGACATAGGTGTTGGCTGCTTGCAATCTTATAAGTCTTGACTTAATGCAAAATCTCAGGTTAATCCACCTAAGACATTAGGGTTTAATTTGGGGTTTTAGGCTCATTGCACCTAAGACATTAGGCTTGAGTATTTTAGAAAAGACTTGATTGTCATTATTGAATTAAGACTTGTGTTAGAAGCCATTTCATTGCAATTAAGGGAGGATTAGTGTAGTCTAACCCTG
The DNA here is from genome assembly GCA_030762895.1 of Sophora flavescens. Classification (NCBI taxonomy): domain Eukaryota; kingdom Viridiplantae; phylum Streptophyta; class Magnoliopsida; order Fabales; family Fabaceae; genus Sophora; species Sophora flavescens. The sequence continues at coordinate 217,550,599 of CM061063.1, forward strand.
ACAAACTTTAGCCACATTTCTGTTGCCCTCCAAGTGTTCGATAAAATTCCCAAAAGACCAAAAATATTTTATTTCCTTATTTTATGATCTTTTCATACCATAGTTTAGTCTAGATAGTTGTTGAGTTTGTGAATTGGTAATTGGTAACCGATCCCTGTGGATACGATAACCGGTCTCACCACCGTATTACTTGTTTGCGACAAGGTGCACTTGCCTTTATTCTTAAAAATACACATCAAGTTTTTGGCGCCGTTGCCGGGGATTGGCTTTGCCAATATCAGTAGTAACAAAGGAGATAACTAATTTAGACATTTTTATCTTATTTTCTTTTGTATGTATTTGATTTCTTTCTTTTGTTAGTTTTGTATATATTTGATTTTGTGTTTATTTGATCTTGGGCTTATTTGTCTGTGAGGTGGAAATTTATTTGGCAGGATCATGGACTATAATTATTATCAGCCATCTGATGCAGAAATTGAGATATATGAGCTGCAGCTGCGGGCAGATATGCTGCAATTAGCCATAAACATCCAACAAGTGAATAATGAGTTGTCAAGGGCAACTGTCTCTCCTCCACCAGTGGTAGCCTATTCTGAACGGGGAAATCAATTTCCCAACACTTCCACTCCATGGTGGGGGAATCCTCCAAACAATACTTGGATTGATCAAGAGGAACATTGGAAATCTTCCACATCTTCATATCAACCACAACCATCTCAATGGCATGATGAGCCATCACCATTGGAAATTGCTTGGGAGAACTTCAAATCTGAATTCGCGGTCAATTTTGAGCAACCTATTCCGGATAGTCGGTCTCACTTAGAGGATATATTGGAGAACTTCATGGTAACAACAATGGAAAGTTTAAAAAATCAAGAAGATACCATTCGAAGTCTCGGAGTACGTATTGAGGAACCCTCTACCCAACTATCCGAAATGCCAAATGGGAACTTGATGGATGATGATGAAGATGATGCAATAATGGATGATGAGGAAGATGAAGAAGTGGGAGCAACTGAATTATGAAATGAAGACCCTATTTTGGAAGACATAGTTGCACCATCTCCCATTGAACCCTTGACTAAAGAGCTTGAAGGGAAGAGGCATTTGGAGAACATATATTTCGCCATGCTAGAGGATGATGAAGAATGTTTGAAATTGGATGATTCTATTGATTCCTATGCATGTGTTGATTGTGATGGGAGAAACACTTGTGTGGTTTGTGCTGAGATTTCTGCATATATGGAAGGTGATGGATTTGGTGATTCGGTGAATGAAGATTGTACATAAGCCAAAACAGCACCAGTGATCCTCTCGACTTGTTTGCCACCTCACATTGTGAAGCAACCCACGATGGAGTTCAACCCTCTGCCTGAGAAATTGGATTTTGGATCTTTAAATATGCAGGCACTATGGCCAGTCCAAGAGGTTGAACCCCATTTTTATTGGGAAGATTTTGTTGATGAAGGGGTCATCTTTGACCCGAGAGGGAGTGAGAAGTCCTTCACCCTTGAAGAAGTCACCATGATTTTCAAGCGCTCACTCCCATATTTATGCTGCAAACGTGGGATCCAGGTGCAGGATCTCACATGGTTCGCATCCCTTGGTCCTTATACCACAGGTTATGGGATCCAGGTGGATGCTTTTCAATAAGTCAAGTTAGTGACGTTAAATAAACGCTTATTGGGAGGCAACCCAATTTTTCTTTTCCTTTTTCCTTTTTGTTTTTGACTTTTAAACTCTTGAATAATTTGAGAAGATCAAGAGTTTTCTTCTATTAATAAATTTGTTAAGTGTTTTCAGGCTAATAAGGAAGGAGAATCAAAAAAGGCAGGGAGAAACACAGCCAGTAAGCATGCGAACCAGCACCCACTACCGCCTCGGTAGGTCGTTCCATTTTTATTTTATTTTATTTTATTTTTCTCCTCTTTCCAACTTGATTGTTTACATTGGGGACAATGTAAATTCTTAAGCTTGGGGTAGGGGTATTTTGCAATTGCATTTTTCATGTTGCATTCATATAGTTTTGCATGATAGTCTTGCATGACCACACAATTAGATTGCCCTTGTTTAGATTTTGCATCCAATTGTGAGATCTAAGTGCCTATTAAATTGAGATAGTGAATTTTTGAACCCAATTTTTTTCATTCTTGTGATACGGCTGCAAATAAAAAATGCTTGAGATGATCTTGGATAGTTGATAATTAGCATGTGGTTCTGAAGATTTGTGTTTTTCATTGATCTTTGAACTATTAAAATGTGAGCTTTTGAGCCAAAGGGGTACTCACTCAATTTACCCTATTCTTTGTGTTAGAGTGTTATTCCTCTTGGATTGTATTTCTCTAGAACTTGACTTGAAACCGTTTCGAAGCTTGAAAATTTTTGAAAACATTTTTGAAAATGATTGAGGCACTAGGTATTTTTCTGGCCTTCTGAGCTTTGAATGACTAAATGCTACCCCTTAGTTGCCCAATTTTGAGCCTATATGGAAAAAAATGCTTTTCTTGGTACCCTGAAATATGTGGATGAATGATGCTTGATAAGGGACCTTCTAAAGTATTACAAAAGGGTAAAAAGGTAGTTGAAAAATTTTTAGGATGAAAGAATCAGAAAAAAAAAATCTCTTGAGTTGAAAAATATCCCCTTCTCCAAGTAAAAGAAAAATAAAAGAAAAAAAAGAAAAAGAAAAAATATATAGAGAAGGGGATGACAAAAAGAAATGAGAAATAAAAAGAAAAAGAAAGAAAAGAAAGGTGGAAAAGTAAATCGAAAACCCAAGAAGGTATTTAAGAAGGTGTCATGTGTTGAAATGTTTGATATTTCGTGTAGCCTTTTGAAATGTCCCTTTCTTGATTTCCCCACCTAACGATTAATCCCATGGCCACGTTACAACCAAAGTGAAAGACCTCTTGATTCTTAATTTTTTTCATTAATAAAGTAGAGATTTGGTTGATAGTCAAGCCTATGGTAGAATTCATTCCTTGAGGAAAATTGAGCGAAATGTTAAATATCCTTAAACACTAGAGTGAGGTGAGAAAAGAGAGCCAAGCAAATGAACAAGCTTGGGGTGAGCTTCAGGTGAGAAAGAGTGCCTGAATCAGTGAGAATATGAATTTAGAGAACCTAAGCCTCTAATTGGACTTGAATTGATTGTCTCTTGCTGAATTGTTTGAATTGCCTATTACTTGGATCATTTACTTGGGTTCTTAGTTCACTATCTATGTTCTGTTTTCTTCTACTGGCCTTAGTGATTGCTTGAGGACAAGCAATTGAATAAGCTTGGGGTGATTTGATAGTGTGATTTTACATGATATTTTCTATACACTTTTGCATGCATTTTTCATATAGATTAGGCATTCTTTATTTGATTTTATTTAGATTTTCCCTTGGAACGGGTGAAGCGGTTTCTTGGTGTTGTTTTGCAGGAATTGATGTAAAAATGCCCAGAAATTAGCCTTGATGGAGCTTGGATGAAACAGAGCCTGAAAAGATAAGAAATTGAGCCAAGCAGAATTCTGGAGATTCGCCCCGCGAGACTTGATTCACCTCACGACCCTGAAAGCTGACTGTTCCAGAAATTGCAAACTTTTCTAGTTCGCCTCGCGAACCATATCTCGCCTCGCGAGTCTGAAGAACAGAAGCCACCACGCCCAGGCCCTGATGCTCCTCACGGGCGTATTTGAGAAGAACCTTTCGTTTTCGCGTCGCAAGAAACTATCGCCTCGCGAGAGTTCAATTCTCTGAAACAGCGGATTTTTAACATTCGCCTCGCGAGAGGACATTCGCCTCGTGAGCGAGCGCAGAACTGATTGGTATAAGTTGCTGTTTTAGGGCAGAATTGGAAGAGCTCTTGGAGGAGGCACTTGGAGCTGCGGCTGGACTAGGGTTTCAACCCTAGTAGGGGATGTTTTCCTTGCTCTCGGAATGGAAGAAGATTGGAGGATCCTTCTATGAGTGTTCTTCATCCCTTCTCTCCTTCTCTTTTGTATTCTCATTTTTCATGAGTAGTTAAATCCCTTGTTGTTGGGGTTAGATGTAGCTTTTCTAAACTTGTTTGTATTTGATTTGGTTGTTTTAATGCAAGTCTCTATTTCTTTATGAGTTTGTGATTCTGTGCTTAATGCTTTCCTTGGCTTAGCTACCCATAGGAATGATATGTTGCTTTGATAGACAATTGACAGATTGATGTTAAGGCATGCTCATGAATCATATGCCAAGTAGTTCAAGAATCTAGACATAGGTGTTGGCTGCTTGCAATCTTATAAGTCTTGACTTAATGAAAAATCTCAGGTTAATCCACCTAAGACATTAGGGTTTAATTTGGGGTTTTAGGCTCATTGCACCTAAGACATTAGGCTTGAGTATTTTAGAAAAGACTTGATTGTCATTATTGAATTAAGACTTGTGTTAGAAGCCATTTCATTGCAATTAAGGGAGGATTAGTGTAGTCTAACCCTGACAAACTTTAGCCACATTTCTGTTGCCCTCCAAGTGTTTGATAAAATTCCCAAAAGACCAAAAATATTTTATTTCCTTATTTTATGATCTTTTCATACCATAGTTTAGTCTAGATAGTTGTTGAGTTTGTGAATTGGTAATTGGTAACTGATCCCTGTGGATACAATAACCGGTCTCACCACCGTATTACTTGTTTGCGACAAGGTGCACTTGCCTTTATTCTTAAAAATACGCATCAAGTTTTTGGCGCCGGCTGAGGGGGAAGATCAAGTAACCCGTGCTTTACCAAATACTGCGAGTATAGCCATACTGGAGGTAGAGGTACCTCAACAGTCTCAACAACATGTATCCTTTGCTGTGGTCCTTCTTCTACTGTGCCGATGACTTCTCTGTTGGGGCCATGATAGGTGGCGTTGAGTGCCCCAGGGTTAATCTCCCAGGCACCAACAAACTGTGCTCGATCAAACGTGATCGAGCGAATCCTCGAATGTACCAGAGGTATATCCGGTTCCATCTAAACACGTAAGAGTGAGAAACCAATATATGGATTTTACTCGACAACTACATGCTAAACACCACATAACACATACACATTTACTAAACACAAGCATTTATAAGCAAATAGGTTATCAATGGGTTCAACACCCCAAACATCATCTTGTGAAAATTATGCATGAACACTGCAAATTCGTCATCTAATTTCGTCCTAATCTCATGAGATATCCCAACACATGATGAGTTGATCAGGCTCAATTGCCACCACTAGGCAAAACAGGCACATAGCCACAAGCACACAGCCACAACCCATCGCACACTGTCCACACTCAGGGCACGGTGATAACAACGTAGATGGGGTCTCATTGTCCAAACCCCGGGCACAATGAGGAAATCACAGTATGAAATACCTAATGCCGCAAGGTAATCACACATAGAACCGCGGGCACGTATGCCACATGCATGCAAAACACTTTTGCTCATAACTCTTTCCTTTGTGTTCAATATTTCTTTGCCGAAGCTCAAAATGGCTTACGACTCACATAGTTTTAACATCTTTAGAACTTTCATTACAACACAGGACCTCACAATCCGAGTGCTCAATCACGACACCTCTCGACCGATGCACCAGTCATAGGTTCGTGGTAATAAAACATCTTAAATGTTTAAATACGATATACACCACGTATACAGTACAGAACCTCAAAGTCCAAAGGACCCCAAGTCCATAACAACACAGAACCTTAGTACCCCGACGTCTTGGTTACTAAGTTCAACAGCACTTTCAACACGGTTGAATTAATTTTTGTTTTCAGAAAATCTTAAAAAATTGGAAATTCATCAATAAAATATTTAAATAATAAAGATTAGTGTTTAAAAAAATATGAGTCACTTGAGGTTTTAACTTACTCAAAATATACACTGTCGTTTCAAAATACTTGCCGTCTACGTTTTTCCAAATTTGCCGTCAATTATCATTTTTAAAGCTTTTTAAGCCAAAATTTAGCTTTTTCCACTTAAACAATTTTCTAAAATCATAATTAACTTATTTTCACCAATTAATTTCATAAATTAATATTTTATAATTTTCAGGAATTTCTTACGTAAAAATTAGCAATGCAAAAATATTTTCACTGTTTCGCGCTCATTGTGACTCAGAATTCACTCTTATAGTAATAAATTATTAAAATAATAATATTTTCCAAAATCCCTTATTTTTCCCAAATAAAATTTCCATTAATATTATATATCAATACTTTATCGTTAAAACATTGAATATAATTTACGAAGCTTCTTAAAGCTTTTATCCCGTTAATTTAATTGGGCACTGACCACTGTCAGGCTTCTCAAACATCAATCAACAATAATGTCACAGAGATATTTTCAGGCAGATCATGCATCACAGCAGCATAATATAATTACAGATAAACAATTAAGCACAATTAAAACCACACAGATACAAATACCATAACTTAAACAACTTAAATAAATACTAACAGACAAATAATTACAAACAAACACATGATAGCATATAGCCATCGAATATATCCCTCAGGTATTCCCCTCTTACCTTCGTAGAGTTTCTCGTGAATTAGTGAATTTCTTCGTAAGTCCGGATATCGCGTATACGTTGCAGTCACTCAACCTTCAACCATTACAATCAAATAATTACAAATCAAGAAACTATAAACATTCTAAACCCTACTACATGGTCACGACCTCTAGGGTTTTGAGTGACTAAAATTCCTAATCATGATTAAGTCATGGATTAATGGTCCTTAATCAACCAAGATCGTGGATTAATACTAAACAACTAAGTTTTAAACTCAAAACTTCCTAACACTCCTATACCAAGATTCGGCCTTAACATGTTCATGGGGCTAGGGTTTTTAGTTTAATAAAACAACTTGGATTTATTAAGCATACATACTACTAGCTTGATTACCAAGAACATTAATGAAAACTTTGAACAAAACTCATCAAATCTCATCCACCTAGGGTTCGGCCAACAAAGAGATTTTGAGTAAAGCTTTTCATTTTAATAAACTAACATGGATTAGAGTGTGTAGACATACATGTCATATGAAATACATGATCATACATGACAACACATGAACAAAATCCTATCAAACCTATTCTCCTAGGTTCGGCCAAAGCTAGTTTATTAGGAAGGAACTTTTTGATTACATCATGCTCTTGGATTTAGATAGTATGCATGATATCAAGAATATAGAAAGTGGTTTCAACATTATGAGATTTTTCTGGAATTTATTATGAATTTTCAAAGTTCTAGGCTTAGAAACTTAAAAATGATGAACATAAATGAGATAAACTTTGAATCAAGAAATTTATTGAAGAACATAGATATGATTAAGGAATAAGAATAGGATTCACCTCTTGAAGATCAAAGACAAGTGAAATCCAAGAACTTGCTTCACAAAGTGATGCTAAAAGGCTTATGAACTTATGAGTTTTTTTTTGAAACAAAAGGCAATAGGAAGAAAATGAAATGTGAGGGGGGGTATTTATAGAGGTGTGTCTGCGCCACTTTTGGAGGATAGAGTAGAAAGGAGGTGATTTTTCTAAGGACTTAAGTGCAATTAATTCCTAGGGACCATTTTACAAAGATTCCAAAAGTATAAGGACTATTTTTCAAATTGCCAATAGTTTGAAATGATGACCATGTGCAACATTTATTGTGTTCACATGTGACTCATCTTGTTGAATTTTCTTGAGACTTTTTGGGAAGAACTTAGAATACTTTGGAACTTGTTAGAAAAGTGTAGAACTTAGGAGAACATGGTGGAAGCTTCAAGAATCAACTTGACTCTTCCAAGTTAAGGGCAGCCCCCACTCCTTCTTGGGCTTGCGCATGGGCCTTGGAAATTTGGGCTTGGATTTAATTATTTTGGCCTACCAAAATGCTTAAGGCATAAACATGACATTGGAAACTTACATGATTTCTAATGGGCTTCATGGAATTTAATCCATGGACAAGGAATTTGGGCTTCATGACCACGGTCCATTAATAGATTGGGAACAAATATTCTGGCCCAATTCACTTAGAAAAACATAGGAACTAACTTAGGGACCAAAGTGCAATTAATAGAAAGTTCAAGGACTTAAGTGAAAAATCCATAAATTGCCACTTTAACCTTGTGGAATCCTCTAGACTCAAAAGTGTGATTCATCCTCATGATTTATCTCAAAATTCTAAGATAACCTCTTTTTCTGCTCTTGGAAACTCCGAAATCCACTCTGTCGTTCACCCGATTACGTATTTCGCCCGTAAAATGTAAATTATTTTATTTTTTTATGAAATAATTCTAAAAATACAGAATTGTAGGAAATAAAATAAAAAACTTAAGTCTCTCGTTCACGAATTAAAATTAGGTCTTTTGAGCAGTATAATAATACTGTCAATGGAATTTGCGGGCCGGGTTTCCCTGACTTTCCATCCTAAATTTTAATCGTAGCTTCCTACATCCAAGTAGAATTAAGTGGTAAACTTCGTTTGTTTAAAATAATTTTCTAAAACTCCAATAATCCTATAAACATATTTATATGTATTACTGTTATTTAAAACAGTGAAATACAGGGTGTTACACCAAGTGCTAGCAAGAGTCAGCAGTCTCAGGCTAATCGACTGAAGACCACTGGGAGAGTCTTTACTCTTAGTGGTGCAGAGGCCTCCGAGTCTGATGACTTGATTCAAGGTATGTGCTTAATTGATGGAACTCCTTTAACTGTGTTGTATGATTCAGGTTCTACACACTCATTTATATCACATGATAGGGTCAAGAGTCTAAATTTTCCTGTTACCTTTCTTGAGTATGATTTGATTGTTTCCACGCCTACAAACAAGCTTGTTATGTTCTTACATCTCATGCATGCAAGAACTGTCATATTACCATTAATGGTAGAACTTTTATTGTAAATCTTGTATGCTTACCTTTAAAACAACTTGATGTTATTCTTGGCATGGACTAGTTCTTTCTGCCAACCAAGTTAAGTCTTCAATGAAAGACGAGGCCCAAGTGTACATGATGTTGTCTTCCCTGGAAGTAGAGAGCCTTCCTAATGTCAGAAGTGTGTCTGTTGTGTGGGAATTTCCTGAAGTGTTCCCGGGGGATGTTTATAACTTGCCCCCTGAGAGAGATGTTGAGTTCACCCTAGATTTCGTGTCTGGCATCGTGCCAATATCCATAGCGCCCTATAGAATGTCTCCTCTATAGCTAGTTGAGTTAAAGAAATAGATAGAGGATCTGATCCAGAAGCAGTTTGTTAGGCCTAGTGTATCCCCATGGGGAGCGCCAAGGTTACCATTAAGAATCGGTATCCCCTCCCTAGGATTGATGACCTTATGGACCAGTTGAAAGGAGCTTGTGTTTTCTCTAAGATAGATTTGAGGTCGGGGTACCATCAGATTCATGTTAAGTCTGAGGACATCCCAAATACAGCATTTAGGACGCATTATGGTCACTATAAGTATTTGGTTATGCCCTTTGGTGTGACCAATGCTCCTGCTGTGTTCATGGACTGCATGAACAAGCCCTTTCACCCTTACTTGGATAAGTTTGTGGTGGTTTTCATAGATGACATCTTAGTGTACTCCAAGACCAAAGAGGAACAGGAGGAACACTTTAGGGTTGTCTTGCAGACCCTTAAGGAAAAGCAGTTGTATGCTAAGTTGTTTAAGTATGAGTTTTGGTTAGAGGAGGTGAGCTTCTTAGGACATGTCATCTCTAAAGGAGGCATAGTCGTGGATCCGGCTATGGTTGAGACGGTGCTCCAGTGGGAAGTACGGAAGTCAGTGACTGAGATTAGGAGTTTCTTGGGTTTAGCAGGGTACTATAGGAGGTTTAGAGAAGGTTTCTATAAGATAGCTTTACCCTTAACCCGTCTCACCAAAAAGGGACAGTTGTTTGTGTGGGACTCTAAGTGTGAAGAGAGTTTCCAAACCCTTAAGGATAGGTTGACGTCAGCACCAGTGTTAGTTTTACTAAATCCTAGTGAACCTTTCTTAGTTTACTATGATGATTCGAAGCAAGGTTTAGGTGGTGTGTTGATGCAGAATGGTAAGGTGGTAGCTTATGCTTCTAGGCAGTTGAAAACCCATGAGAAGAACTACCCTACCCATGACCTAGAATTAGGAGTTGTGGTGTTTGCCTTAAAGATTTAGAGGCATTTCCTTTATGAAGTGAGGTTTGAGGTCTTTAGCGATCATAAGAGTTTGAACTACCTTATTGATCAGAAGGAGTTGAATATGAGGCAACGTAGGTGGATGGAGGTTTTAAAGGATTATGAGTTTGATCTAACCTACCACCCAGGAAAAGCCAATGTAATGGCATATACTTTAAGTAGCAAAACCTTGCACGTCTCTGCTTTGATGGTTAGGGAGATGGATCTAATCGGGGAGTTCAGAGACCTGAGTTTATCTTGGGAGGTTACCCATAAGAGCATTAGGCTTGGAACCTTGAAGGTTACCAACAGTTTGATGGATCAAGTAAGAGAAGGCCAAAAGGTAGATAAGTTTCTCTTAGACCAGAGGGATTTGTTTGCTCAAGGTAGGGACCTTAGTTTTAAGGACGGAAACGATGGGGTCTTGAAGTTCAAAGATATAGTTTGTATACCAGATGCCCCAGAGCTTAGAAAGTTGATCCTTGAAGAAGGACATAGGAGTGGACCGAGTGTGCACCCAGGTGCCACTAAGATGTATCAGGACCTTAAGCGCATGTTTTGGTGGCCTAGGATGAAGAAGGATGTGGGTGAGTTTGTGTATGCTTGTTTAGTGTGCCAAAAGGCTAAGATAGAACACCAGAAGCCATCAGGAAAGTTACAACCGTTAATTATTCCAGAATGGAAATGGGATATTACCTCCATGGATTTTGTGTCTGGACTCCCTAGGACTCCAGCTGGTTTTGAGACGATATGGGTTGTTGTGGATAGATTGACTAAGTATGTCCATTTTATCCCTATGAACATGGGGTATCCCTTAGAAAAGTTGACCAGGTTGTACATCAAAGAGATAGTTAGGCTACATGCATGGTGTACCATCTAGCATAGTGTCAGATACAGACTCGAGGTTTACCTCTAGGTTTTGGAACATTTTGCATGGCGTTAGGTACCAAGATTAGGCTAAGTTGATCTTATCACCCACAGACTGATGGTCAGTCTGAGAGAACCATCCAGTCCTTAGAAGACTTGCTTAGAGCTTGTGTGCTAGAACAGTCTGGTAGTCGTGACAAGTTTTTGCCCCTGATAGAGTTCACCTACAACAATAGTTTCCATTCCAGTATTGAGATGGCACCTTATGAAGCTTTGTATGGGAGGAGATGTAGGGCACCCTTGTGTTGGAGTGAACCTGGTGACAATGTGGTGCTAGGACCTGAGATAGTGCAAGAAACCACAAAAAAAAAGTGAGGATGATTTAGAAAAAATGAAAGTGGCACAAAGTAGGCAAAAGATCTACCATGACAAAAGGAGGAAGGCGCTCGAATTCCAGGAAGGTGGCCATGTGTTCTTGAGAGTTACCCCGACAGCTGGGGCTGGTAGAGTGATGAAAGCGAGGAAACTTACTCCTAGATTCATTGGTCCTTACCAAATTCTGAAAAGAGTCGGTGAAGTCGCCTACCAAATAGCCTTATCACCGTTCTTGTCCAACCTTCATGGTGTTTTTCATGAACCTCAACTCAAAGTATATTCCTGACCCTAGCCACGTGATAGGCCCGATAGCATACAGTTAAAAGACAACTTGACTTTTGAGGTATTACCCCTTCGAGTCGAGGATAGGAGGGTGAAGCAACTAAGAGGAAAGGGGATTCCTTTGGTCAAGGTCGTTTGGAGTGGGGCTACTGAGGAAAGTTCTACATGGGAGCTGGAAAGTAAGATGATGGAAGCGTATCCACACCTTTTCTTTCGTGGTGAGTAGAAATTCGAGGACGAAATTTTTATAAGGGGGTGGAATTGTAACACCCCGTTTTTTGTTAAGTGCTTTTATGAATTTTTTTTTTGCTTGTTTAAACCTTAGGACTTAGCTTAGAGTTGTTGTTGAGGGATAAGTGGGATTTCTAGGCTTAAATTCCCTTTCTCGTACATGAGCACAACCGTGCTCATGTCCAGCACCCTCGTGCTCAATGCTGTGTCTTGTCTCCATTTGGATCACAAGCACGATCGTGCTTAATAGGAAGCATGACCGTGCAAGGGATCGGCGTCACGAAGATGCTAATGTAAGCACACCCGTGCTTAGTAAGGTGCACGACCATGCTTAGGTCTGCAGCTTATTAACGTGGCACAGAAACCGAGAGTTGTGTTTTAAACACTGTTTTTTGCCCAAGCAGAAACCTTAGTGCGGCTACAAACCCTTTCTTTCCTATTCTCTCTAAACCCATTGAATTGTTAGAGCTTTAGAGATTTTTGGGAACGTCTAGTTCATCTGTGTTGATCATTTTATTTAATGGTTCCTCCCTCATAGTGATTCATTTTCTATTATTTAGATTTGCGAACTAATTGGTTAACCCTTCCTGTTTGACCAAGGCTTGGAAAGATAACTGGACCTCTCAAGGAACGCGTTGGTTTACCGTTTGAGTTGTCACTTCCAGATTCTTCATACCAGGTATGGGGAGAAGGATAGTGTAATCATTAGGCAAGGGGGTAGCATAAGATGAGGGGTTCCCATAACCCCGTTGTTATTAATTGTTGTCAATGCCATGCTATATTTTATTATATGTTCATGTGGATTAGTTGCTATAATTGGTCTTTGGTTAATGGTATGTTTGTTGATGCCTAGTTCATGTATCTGTTTTGATGCCAAATAAGAATGATGAATAATAAGTTATGTTATGATTAACTGGTTAAGTTGTACTATTGATAATGCTGTTATGAGTATTGGCAGAATGTAAGTTTATTGATGTTGGTTTGTTAAAAAGACTCCAACTGGCTAAAATAAGACTCTTAATTAACATGATGGTTAAAGGAATAATTCCCCTAACATGTTCATAAAATATAATTTAATAGTGAGAGGTGAGGTTTATGCCAAATTGTTTTGTTAAGACCCTAGGATTTGATTCGAGAGTGTTTAGGGAGTTCCTCACTTCAAGAACACCATGAGTCTACCCAGAACAGTACGGCCAGCTCCAGGAGCACGTTCATGCTGAATAGGGAGCACGTCCATGCTCCCAGTTTGAATTTTGGAAGATGGACGTGCTTTAAGCACGACCGTGCAGAACAGGAGCATGACCGTGCATAAAAAGAAGCACGAACGTGCTTCACTTAAAGGTTTTAAAGGGGTGTTTCACCCCAAATGTCCCCAATACTGAAATAAGACACCAATTGAATGAAGACAGTTAGATAACTTAAATTAAAGACTGATTAAGATGAAACAAGAACAACAAGTTGGTTAAGTCGGTGCCCAATGGATTGCTGCATGTTGATAAGCTTTGGTGGTTTTTGGCCAATGTGGCCTCGATGCTTTTTGGTCGAGGTGTTTGATGTCGTGCGTTCGCATGTGCGATTCCGGCAAGTGTACCAGATTATCGCCAAGTAATAAAAAGATATCGATCCCACAGAGACCGCGATCTCAAATCACAACTAATTGTTAAATGATAAACTGGACTATATAAAGAGATTTTTGAAAAGGTTTTTATATTTGAAATAAGAGATACTTAGCAAATCAAATAAGGAATGCAATCAAGTAAAACAGAAAGTAAATCAGCTTATGGTTTTTCAGATCTAAATGGATTCCTAGAAATTTGGGTTACCGACAAGATCATTTATGTTACTAAATTGATTAACCCTTGTTAATTATCGAAATTGGATTGAAGGCGAATTTATCCTCAAATAGTTTAAGCTCCCTCTCGGGTTACAAAAACCGTGCCCAATTAAACCGACACATACTCTCATGGTAGTCGAATTTTGATTGAACCTTTTACGTTTTGTGACAATTCGTTAATCCTCGAAATACGGCTTCTAACTCTCGTGATTTCAGTCCTAAGTCTGATTCTATAGATACGACACCTAAGTTCACCGCTAGGTTCCTCCTTAGAATGTCTACGACATGTAAATAAGTGTGCACCAGATTTACAAGTAATTAAAACACTAGAAATCAGATCTAAAGCAAAATCGCAATTAACAAAGATATAACATCAAATTAACAACATAAGTCAACCTTGGGCATAGCCCCAATCCCTAGAAATTAAGCTACTACTCAAGCCTTGTCATGGTGATGACAAGCTTGGTTAACAACAACATGAAAATAAAAATAAGAGAAGAGAGGAGGAGAAGAAGAGAGATCCTAAATTATATCCTAAGAGTAGCAGCCAAAAAGTCCTTTCTTAAGTCTCTGCCTTGATCCCTTATTTATAGATTTGGGAAGTTTGAATCCCAATCTAACTCAAATTAGATCCAAATCAGTTGCTTCTGATCCAAGTAACGCGCGTCACGGTCGTGATGGCCATCACGGTCAGGCCGTGATGGCTTCTGCCTTGTGCGCTTCTTCAGTGATTGGTCTGTCACGGCCGTGATGGTCATCACGGGCAGGCCGTGACAGATTCTGCCTAGAAGGGGTCTGGCTCAGCTGACAGGTCACGGCCGTGATGGCCATCATGGCTAGGCCGTGACCAGTTCTGACTTTGGCCTTCCTTCCTTTTTAGCTCTTCTTGATCATGGTCGTGATGGTCATCACGGCTAGGCCGTGATGGGCTCTGTTTTGCTCATTTTTTTCACTTTTCAAGCTCCATCTTCATCCGAGCTCCATCATGGTTGATCCTGAGCATTTAATCTTTAATTTCTACAAAACAACACCTCAAAAACCGCCTTACCCGTTCCAAGATAAAAACTAACAAAAATCAAATTAAATATGCCTAAACTATATGAAAATGCATGCAAAATGATAAACAAAGAAGAGGTGAAATCACACTCATCAAATCACCCCAAGCTTAAGACTTTGCTTGTCCTCAAGCAATCACTAAGGCCATAAGATATAAATAATCAGAGCATGGATAGTGAACCAAGAACCCGAGAAACTAATCCAAATGACAGGCATATTCAAATAAATCCCCAATAGATAATCGATTTCAAGTCTAATTAGAAGCTTAGGTTTCCTAGATTCGTATTCTCACTGATTCTGGCACTCTTCTTACCTCACTCAAGTGTTCAAGGGTATATGACAATTCACTCAATTTCCTCAAGGAAGGTACTCTACCATAAGCTTGACTATTAACCAAATCTCCATTTATTAATGAAAACACATAAGAATCAAGAGGTCTTTTACTTTGGTTGTAACGGGGCCATGGGATTAATTGTTAGGTGGGGAAATCAAGAAAAGGAAATTTCAAGAAGGCTAAACAAATTATCAAACATTGCAAAGCATGACACCTTCTAAAATACCTTTTTGGGCTTCGATTCATTTTTTCCACCTTTCTTTCTTTCTTTTTATTTTGTTTCATTTTATTTCTCACTTTCTTTTGTCATCCCCTTCTCCATTTTTTTTTGTTTATCTTATTTTATTTATTTAGAGAATGGGAGATTTTCAATTCATGAGAAATATTTTCTAACTTTCTTATCCCATACTTTTTCAAACTACCTTTTTACCCTTTTTGTAATACTTTAAAAGGTGTCATACCAAGCATTTTTCATCAAAATATTTCAAGGTGCCAAGAAAAGTATTTTATTCTTTTAGGCTCAAAATTGGGTAACTAAGGGGTAGCATTTAATCAATCAAAGCTCAGAAGGCCGGAAAGATACCTAGTGCCTCAATCACTTTCAAAAAATGTTTTCAAAAATTTTCAAGTTTCAAAACAGTTTCAAGTCAAGTTCTAGAAAATACAATCCAAGAGGAATAAAAACACTCTATCACAAGGAATGGGGTAGCTTTAGTGAGTACCCCTTTTTGGCTCAAAATCTTACATTTAATAGTTCAAAAATCAGCGAGAAACACAAATCTAGAGAACCACATGCTAATTATCAACTATTAAAAGATCATCTCAAGAATTTTTATTCTTAGCCTTGTCACAAGAATTAAAAAAAAAAATGGGTTAAAAAATTCACTATCTCAATTTATTTGGCTCCAAGTTCTCACAATTGGATGCATACTCTAAGCAAAGGGCAATCTAATCATGTGATCATGCAAAACTATGCCTATATGAATGCATCATGAAAAATGCAAAAATGCAAAAATTTGCAAAAATACCCCTACCCCAAGCTTAAAAACTTACATTGTCCCCAATGTAAATAATCAAGTCGGAGAGAGGAGAAAAAAATGGAATAACTCACCGAGGTGGTAGCGGGTGCTGGCTCACATGCCTGGTCAAAAACTTGTTGGAAATTGTATCACGGCCGTGAGGCTCATCACGGGCAGGCCGTGATCAATTCTGGTCTTCAGGAGCTGGCCTGTCACGGTCGTGACCTGTATCACGGCTAGGCCGTGATGCTCTCTGATCTTAGGGTCCTACTCACCATGCCCATGATGGATATCATGGCTGGGTCGTGATCCTTTCTGGTCCTCTTGGTTAGCTCATCACGACCGTGACCATTGTCACGGCCTGGGCGTGATGACTTCTGACTTTGTTTGTCCCTGCCCTTTTTGCCCTTCCTTCCTTCTTAACCTGAAAATACTTGGCAAATATATTAATTTATGATTTTTGCCTCTTGATCTTCTCAAATTATTCAATAGCTAAATTCAAAAATAAATGTAAAAAGGGAAAGAAAACTTGGGTTGCCTCCCAAGAAGCGCTTATTTATGGTCTTAAGCTTGACCATACTTCCTTCAATCAACCGGGATCGACTGGGCGTAGAAGTGCAGGAACACTTCTTTTCCATGGGAGTCCTTCAAAGAGCCGATTCTGCTCATATGGCCAATTGCGCTT
Source organism: Sophora flavescens (assembly GCA_030762895.1). Classification (NCBI taxonomy): domain Eukaryota; kingdom Viridiplantae; phylum Streptophyta; class Magnoliopsida; order Fabales; family Fabaceae; genus Sophora; species Sophora flavescens. The sequence goes on from CM061063.1 coordinate 217,567,416, forward strand.
CCATTTTGCTCTTTTCACTCTGAGCTTCATGGCCTTACTCCCTCCCGGCGGAAGTTTTGTTTCCACATGATGAGCAACTCCAACTTCATCACTATTGGGTGCATCATTTTCCATGCAAATCTTTGGAGTTGTTTCCATGTTGAGCTCTTCCTTTACCACTGGAGACGTTATATCGATCCTGCACATATGACTCACAAAAGGAGGGTTGTTATATGAGTTAGTCAATTTAAAATCTACCCTACCTTCCTCTACATTCAGAGAGAGTTTACCATTCCTTACGTCTATTATTGCTCCAGCGGTGGCCAAGAATGGCCTTCCTAAAATGATGGGGAATTCAGAATTCCCTTTCATATCCAATACCAGGAAATCGGTAGGGATGAAAAATTTCCCTACCTTTACAGGAACATTCTCTAGTATTCCTAGAGGAGTTCTAGTTGAGCCATCCGCAAATTGTAAGGAGAATTTGAATGGACTCAACTCTTTGGTTCCCAACCTTTCCAATATAGTGAGCGGCATCAAGCTCACACTAGCCCCTAAGTCACATAAGGCTTGGTCTATTTGTACCTTTTCAATCGAGCAAGCGATAGAGAAACTACCTGGGTCTTTCAGCTTAGGAGGCATTTTAGTTTCTATATCTACTAGCTTTCTCTTGACCAACCTTTGTGGGAAAGGTATTGGGGGTTGGTACGGTGGTGGAGGCATGTATTTTGGCTCTGTGTTTTTCCTCTTTGATCATGTCCTCCTCTGGTTCCACATCTTTTTCAACCACCCCAAGCTTATCATCCCTCAAGTATATGGCATTACAATGCTCATTGGGATTAGCTTCGGGTTACCCTGGGAACGTACCCTTAGGTCTAGAGTATGTGCTGGCTTGTTGGGCAATCTGATTTTCTAGCATCTTGTTATGGATGGCTAAATTATCTACTTTAGATGCTAGCTCTTTTATTGCCTCGTTTACTGCCATACCTTGTTGTCTAAACTCTTCATTTTGTTTTGTTTGAGTTTCAACAAAACTTTCCAATAAAGACTCGAGTTTACACTTCTGTACCTGAGGATACCCCGCTGCGGGTTTCCAATTACCTTGGCCTTCTTGGAACTCGTGGTTCAGCGTGTTGATGTAGTTGCCGTAGGAGAGGTAAAGGTTGTTCTTCCTCTGGTTGTAGGGATTTGGGGGAGCATAGTTTCGCAACTTCGGGTTCGTGTCATAGAAGTTGTGACAAGAGTTCACTTGTTCCCCCGAAGCGCCAGATCCATGAGCAATACCACGTGGGCACTCCATTATGTCATGTCCCTGCATTCCACAAATCTCACAAACAATGTTAGTAGCACCTATTGAACTCACGTTAGCTCTTTCAAGCTGATCAAAGCGTTTCTTTAGTGAGTCTATTTTAGACATTATAAGATCTGTGCTATTCATTTCAAACTTACCCCCCGAAATCTTTTTCCGGTTATTACCTCTTTCTGAACCCCATTGGTGGTAGTTGGTGGCCATGTTTTCAATGATGTTGAATGCCTCAGTCAGAGGCTTATTCATAAAGGCTCCACCAGCTGCGGAATCGAGTGACACCTTCGAAGAGTAGTCCAATCCGTTGTAGAAGGTATGCACTAGCAACCACCTCTCGAGTCTATGATGCGGGAAGGACTCCAGCAATCCCTTGTAGCGATCCCAAGCTTCGGACAAGGTCTCTTCGTCCTTTTGGAAGAAGACGGTGATATGGGTTCATAGGTAGGCCATCTTGGATGGAGGGAAGAATTTCTCCAAGAACGCCTGCTCTAGTTGGTCCCAAGTCGACAAGGTATTAGCGGGAATTTGCTTTAGCCAAGCTTTCACCTTTCCAGTAAGAGATGAGAGGAACAACCTCAAACGAATAGCATCAACTGGGGCGCCTTGAATTCTAATTGCATCGGTGAACTCCAAGAATGTCTCCACGTGATCAGTCGGGTCCTCCGAGGGCAATCCTCCGAATTGATGTTGCCTAATCATGTTGATTAGCATAGGCGGTATAGTGTAGTTCTCCGCCTCAATCTCTGGCCTAGCAATCCCAGTTCGCAAACCCCTCGCATTTGGAGCTGCGTAGTCCTTCAATGGCTTCGTATCCGGTTGATTCGCCATTAGTGGAATGGGGGTCAACCTCTCCCTCTCTCTCTCTTTGTAGTCTCCTACGTCTATGAAATGTCCTTTCGACTTCAGGATCGACCTCTCTAAGGTTTCCAAGACTTAGAGATCTTTCCATAAAAACACAGAGAGATAGATACTCTAGAAGGAAAAGAATTTTTTTTTGTTTTTTTTTTGTTTTTTGTTTTATGAAAATTAAATAAATAAAAAGAAAAAGTCCAGAAAAATCAATTTAAAAATTAAATTGAGATTCGAGTTAGCACAGTGATAAGCCTCTGGCTCATCTAGTTTTATGGCTAGTATGACCAGGGTTTTGTGCAAATTATATCCTATTTTCACCCAAATTAGATTAGATTGTCCTCAAGCAAGGTTTTGAGTCTCTAGAGTAGTTTTAAGTTAATTTAGCTAGTTTTGAGTCAAAATAATACGCTTATGGTTATTTCCTTGTTTTCAGGTTAAGTAGAAGTTGAGAAAATAAAGAACAGGGGATTCGGCCCGCGAAAGATATACTCGCCACGCGACCCCGAAGCCTGACTGTTCCAAGAAAATGCAAGGTCTCTGGTTCGCCTCGCGAAGAAGGTCTCGCCCCGCGAGTCTTGCAACCCTGAAAAAGTCAGAGACGATCACGGCTTGCCCGTGTTGAAGGTCACGGCCGTGGCAGTTTTGAAGTTGAAGAGTCTCGCCTCGCGAGCATCCATTCGCCTCGCGAGCCTGGAAGTCAGAGAGCATCACCGTTGGCCCTGATGTCCATAACGGGCGTGACAAGAAGACTCTTCAGTTTCTCGCCTCGCGAAGGATTGTTTGCCTCGCGAGAATACCAAAAGTTGCAGACTGTTCACAAGAGTCGCGTCGCGAGAAAAGCTTCGCCTCGCGAATAAGCTTAAATTCTGACTAGTATAAATTGATGTTCTGAACAGTTTGTAAAGACTTTTGCTTTTCCATTGTTTAGTTTTACATTTTCTCTGTGTGATTTCGTTTTTGCCATGGAGAACTAAGTTCTAGGATTAGTCTACTGTATGAGAATTCTATATACTTGAGGTTTTGTAAATCCCTATTTTAATTGCTTTTCCCTTTTCAATACCATATTATACATTTCTGTTTGTTATTTCAGGAGTGTGTAGTATTGTATTGATTTGTTTCAGTGATGTTATTTTCCTATACTTAATCGCGTTTGTTAATTCGCGTGTGTTCATTCATGTTCGTTTGTTCATGAGAGCTTAACCCCGTTTGTTATTTCGGGAATAGGAACTTGCATCCATAGTAGCAATTACGTTGTTAGTTGTTGCTGTAACTGAAAGGGGATTAGAATCTGCTTAGGGCTTGGGATTACATTAACCAAGGATAGTTGGGAATTCTTGACAGTAGATTAATCGTTGTTTGATAATTGATAATCTCTTTTCAACTGCCTTGTTTTTAATTGCTCTGTTTTGCTTGTTTCTTATTTGCACTCCAATCCAACCCCCCCCCCCCCAAAAAAACTGATTTTTGTGGAAGATAACACTTTCAGAGTCCTTGAGAGACGACATCCGAGTTGTCGCCCTAAACTACAATTTTAAACCCGCTCGTCCTTTTTGACGCGTGCGCGACAGCGCGACCAAAAATTGGCGACGTTGCCGGGGACTCTGAGTTGTTATTTTTCGCAATTTGTTTTATTTTATTTTTCTTTCTTTCTTCTATTTTCTGTTTTGTTTTGAATTGGTCTGGCTACTAGGTATCATTGCCCTGAACTGTGTGATTTTGACCCGGAAATTGAAAGAACACTGCACACACTCCGTAGGGAATTTCGGGCTAGGACTAGTAGTGATTCCAATTTTAAAACTGTTTTTGAAAACATGGGAGACCAGAGGACATTAAGACAGCTTGCTGCCCCTGATGTCAACTATAATGGATTGTGTATTTCATATCCTGGTGCTGACACTCCTTTTGAACTGAAATCTGGTTTTATTCATTTGTTGCCCAAGTTTAATGGTCTTGCAGGTGAGGATCCACACAAGCACTTGAAGGAATTCCAAGTTGTATGCTCCACAACCTCGAGATCAGAGGGAGTCACTAAGGATAGTATCAAGCTGAAGGCTTTTCCGTTTTCACTCCAGGGAGCTGCAAAGGATTGGCTATTGTATCTTGAGCCCAACTCCATCACCACTTGGAATGATTTGAAGAGGGTGTTCCTAGAATGATATTTTCCTGCTTCAAGAGCTGCTTCAATAAGGAAAGAGATATGTGGCATCAGGCAAGGGAATGAGTCACTAGCTGAATACTGGGAAAGGTTCAAGCATTTGGTATCCAGTTGCCCTCAGCATCAAATTTCTGAACAACTCCTGATCCAATACTTTTATGAAGGATTGCTGCCGATGGATAGGAATCTTTTGGATGCTGCTAGTGGGGGAGCATTAGTTGATAAGACCCCAGCTGCTGCCAAGCAACTCATTGAGAATATGTCATTGAATTCCCAGCAGTTTTCTACAAGAAGAAATTCAGTTGAGCCAAGAGGTGTGCATGAGATTCATAGTTCATCTTCCAACCAGGCCGCCCTTGAGAATAGATTGGATGAGCTGACTTCCTTTGTAAGGCAATTGGCAATAGACAAAGTTCAGCCTGCAAAGTTATGTAGCATGTGCAATTCACCTGAGCACCCATTTGATCCATGCCCGATCCAGAGAGAAGAGTTTGTCAGTGAAGTACCTCAAGCTTATGCAGTAAACCCCTATAATCAAGGAAACAGTCAGAATCGGTACAGCACTCCAGACCTCTCTACCAATAGGTACCATCCCAGCTGGAGGAATCACCCTAATCTGCGGTATGGGAACTCATCCCAACAACAGCCGATGGCACCTCAGAATCATCCTCCAGTGACCACTTCTGCACCTTCTGGACCATCATTAGAAGACTTGGTAAAGCAAATGGCTGCATCTAGTGTACAGTTTCAGCAGCGGACAGATGCTAGTATTCAAGATTTGAGGACACAGATTGGACAGCTGGCCACATCCATGAATAGCATACAGCAAGGTCAAGGGACAAACCAGCTGCCTGCACAGCCAGTGATAAATCCTAATGCCTCCAACCCTAATGTGAGTGCCCTCTCTCTGAGATCTGGAAAGGTTGTTGAGGCCACCTCTGGAAAGGATGAAGAAACTGTTGAGGTTACTCCTGAGCCTACTGTTGAGGTTACTCCTGAGCCTATGGTTGAAGTTGAAGCTGAGAAAGTGTATAGACCACCCATTCCATTCCCACACAGAATTCAGAAAAATTTGAAGATTGGTGGTGAAAATAAGGAGAAGGAGATTCTTGATGTTTTCAGAAAAGTAGCTGTAAATATTCCTCTCCTAGATGTGATCAAGCAAGTGCCCAGATATGCCAAATTTCTGAAGGACCTATGCACCAACAAGAGGAAGATGAAGACTAATGAGAGGGTTGAATTGGGATTGAATGTCTCAGTGCTTATCCAGTCTAAGATAGAAAGAGTTGCTTCTATAGCCCCTACTCAAGCACTACCACAGAAGTGCAAGGATCCAGGCACCTTCACTATTCCATGCACTATTGGGGACAGGAAGTTTGAGAACTGCATGTTGGACTTGGGAGCATCAATCAATGTCATGCCTACCTCCATCTTTAATAACCTTGATCTTGGGCCATTGCAGTATACAGGTCTTACCATCCAGTTGGCTAACAGGACCAGTGCCCGACCCATGGGAATGGTAGAGGATGTGCTAGTGCAAGTTGATGATTTGATATTCCCTGCGGACTTCTACATCCTAGACATGGCAGGAGAGACTCGACCCAAAGAGATCACCTATAATCTTGGGCAGACCATTCATGATGACATCCAAGACCAAGATTGATGTTTATGATGGGACTATGTCTATGGAGTTTGGTGGTATTGTGGCCAAATTCAAGATCTTTGATGCTATGAAACACCCAAAGAGAGGAGCACTCTGTATTCCACTTAGAGTTGCTTTTTGAGCTTATTGAGGATACACATGATGACTTTATTTCTGATTTTCCTCTTATTTCTGGTTTTGATGATGTATATACTTGTACTAACTGTACTAACACTAACCCATGTTCTGTTTGTTCTGAGTTTTTGGATTCAACCTTGCGGGGTGAGGATGATAGTGATAGTGATAATGAGAGTGAAGCTGTCTATTCAAAGGAAGTCCTTGACCCCATGGCTACTCCCAATGCACCATCTGTTGAGCAGCCACCTTCTTTGGAACTCAAACCACTTCCTGAGAACCTGAAGTATGCCTACTTGGGGAGGAATGCAACATTGCCAGTCATCATTTCCTCCAGCCTCAACTCTGATCAGGAAGCCAAGCTTTTAGAAGTTCTGAGGAAGAACAAGAAGGCTATTGGGTGGACATTGGCTGATATTCCAGAATTAGCCCCTCCGGATGCATGCACGAATTATATTGGAGGATGGGGCTAAGCCAGTCAGGACAGGCCCAAAGGCGACTTAACCCACTCGATTCTCGGATGTGGTAAAGAAAGAGGTGACTAAGCTTCTAGTGGCATGTATTATCTACCCCATCTCTTTTAGTACTTTGGTAAGTCCGTTGCTAGTTGTACCAAAGTAGTCTGGTCTAACAAAGTAGTTAGGAATGAAAATAATGAACTTGTTCCTACTAGAGTCCGGAATAGTCAAGCGAGTTTGTATAGACTATAGGAAGCTAAACCAGGCCACCGAAAGGATCATTTTCCTTTGTCGTTCATAGATCGGATCTTTGGATCGGCTGGCTGGTCAATCCCATTATTGTTTTCTAGATGGCTTTTCCGGTATTTCCATATTCATATTGCCCCCGAGGATCGGAAAAGACCACCTTCACGTGCCCATTCAAGACGCTTTGCTTATAGGAGGATGCCATTTGGCCTCTCGTAATGCTCCTGGCACCTTTCAAAGATGCATGCTTAGTATTTTCTCTGACTTTATTGAAAATTGCATAGAGGTGTTCATGGATGATTTTACTGTGTATGGCTCCTCATTTGATGCTTGTTTGCATAGTCTAGGTCTAGTTCTACAAAGATGCATTGATACTCGATCTCGATTTTGAATTATGAGAAATGTCACTTCATGGTAGAACAGGGGATAGTTTTGGGTCATGTAATTTCTAAAGAGGGTATTTCAGTAGATCCTGCAAAAATTAATGTGATTTCTTCATTGCCTTACCCATCTTGCGTACGCGAGATCCGTTCTTTTCTTGGACATGCAGGTTTCTACAGGCGCTTTATAAAGGACTTCAGCAAGATAGCACTGCCATTGTCAAATCTGCTGAAGAATGATGCCCTGTTCAAGTTTGATGAAAAATGCAAAGAGTCATTTGACTATCCCAAGAAAGCGTTGACTTCTACCCCTGTCATCCAGCCCCAGATCTGGACACTCCCTTTTGAACTGATGTGTGATGCCTCCAATTTTGCTGTGGGAGCAGTTCTGGCACAAAGGGTGGGCAAGGTTGCCCATGTAATTCACTATGCTTCTAGGACCTTAGATGCCGCACAAGCAAATTACACCACCACTGAGAAAGAATTGCTAGCTGTTGTATTTGCACTTGATAAGTTTAGGTCTTATTTGCTAGGTTCTAGGGTGACTGTTTTTACTGACCATGCAGCTTTGAAATATCATTGAAGAAGCCAGAAGCTAAGCCAAGACTGATCCGGTGGATGCTTTTGCTCCAAGAATTCAATGTGGAGATAAAGGATAAAAGTGGAGCTGAAAATTTGGTAGCAGATCATTTGAGCCGGATAGCAAGGGATGAGGATACTTTTCCCATCCAAGATGATTTCCCTGATGAGAGACTCTTACATTTGTATGGGGTAACCCCCTGGTTTGCTGACATTGTAAATTTTCTTGTTGCTGGTGTTGTTCCTGCAGGTACAAGTAGACATAAGTTCCACAAGCTGAAAAGCGATGCAAAGTACTATGTGTGGGATGATCCCTACCTGTGGAAGTTTTGCAGTGACCAGGTTATTCGGAGGTGTGTACCCGATCATGAGACGGAGTCCATCCTGCATTTCTCACATGCCTCTCCAGTTGGAGGACACTTTGGACCTCGAGAGGACAGCAAGAAAAGTCCTGGATTCTCGGATTTTATTGGCCCACAATTTTTAGGGATTCATATGAGGTATACAAGAATTGTAAAGAATGTCAAATAACAGGCCCTGCAATCACTCGTAGGAGCGAGATGCCTCAACAGCCCATGCTCTTTTGTGAAGTTTTTGATGTGTGGGGGATGGACTTCATGGGTCCTTTCCCTCCTTCTTTTGGTTTTATATATATTCTGTTGGCTGTAGATTATGTTTCAAAGTGGGTGGAAGCAATCCCCACTAGGACTAACGATGCTCAGATTGTTTCCAAATTTGTTAGGTCCAAAATTTTTTGCAGGTTTGGCATACCCAAGGCCATCATCGGTGACCTGGGCACACATTTTTGCAAATGAGAACCATGGAGGCCTTACTCGAGAAATATGGGGTTGTACATAGAGTGTCCACTGCTTACCACCCCCAAACCAATGGCCAGGCTGAAATATCCAACAGGGAGATCAAGCAAATTCTAGAGAAGATGGTGCAGCCTAATAGAAAGGAATGGAGCCGCCGTCTGGAAGACGACTTTGTGGGCACAAAGGACTGCTTTCAAGACCCCTATAGGAATGTCCCCATTTCGGCTAGTTTTTGGTAAGGCTTGTCACCTCCCGGTGGAAGTTGAGCATAGAGCATATTGGGCAGTAAAGTGTTGTAACATGGACATGAAGAAATCTGGTGTTGAAAGAAAGCTGCAGTTGCAGCAACTTGAGGAGCTTAGGCTTGAAGCCTATGAAAGCTCCAAGATTTATAAAGAAAAGACAAAACAATTTCATGATAGAATGATTGTTAGGAAAGAATTTTTTGTGGGCCAGCTAGTCTTATTGTTTAACTCCCGCCTGAAATTGATGGCTGGGAAACTTAGGTCCAAATGGGATGGCCCCTTTGTCGTTACTAATGTGTTTCCTTATGGTGCAGTAGAGATTACACGTGCAGGTACACACAAGCCCTTCAAGGTTAACGGGCAGAGGTTGAAGCCATTCCATGGTGTGGATGCTGTTGTTCCTATGGATGCAAATGTTGAGGAGCTCTCCTTGGAAGCTCCCACTTACACTGATACTTAATCAGGGAGTTCCCTTTTCCTTTCCCTCACTCTGATTGTATAGTTCTGTTGTTCATTGGGGACAATGCATGTTTTAAGTGTGGGGGAGGGAACTAGTTGTAGTTTTTCTTGTTTCTTTGAATAAAGCTCCTGAATAATTTGAGAAGCTCAGGAGCGTTTGTGTGTTAAGTTTTTAGTTGGCAAGTTTGCTAGATTTTGATTGATGTTGCACAGATTGCTTGCTTGATTGATATGTGATGATTCCCCCTAGGCTGAAAAATTTTTGTTTTTGAAAAGTGATTCCCATGTGAAATTGAAAACTGAACTTTGGGATTTTGTTATGATGGCATGATTTATGATAAGTTTGGGGTGATAGGAAGCACACACTAGGGATAGAATCTCTTTCAAACAATTTGCATGAATGTCCAGGTGAGTTTTTGAGCATCCAAAATGATTTAAAACGTGTGAAAATCACTTTCAAGTTGCACTTCCCTGGATTTGATTGAATCTCTTTTTGGTTTGCATGATTATGTGTTTGCTTCAGATGATTTAGGCAGTTTCTTTGTAAATAGCTACTTGGCCTGAATAAAACAATTCCTAATGCATGTTCCCTAGTTAGCCCTTTTGAGCCTATTAGCCTGTTAGTTCTTGATAACCTAATGTTATAAGCCCAAAAATTTGGAAAACCATGTTAACCCGATCTTAGGATTAGGAGAGCATGTAATCTTAGAATGGGTGCAAGAAACTAAGTTTGGGGTGGCTGCAAGGTGTAAGATGTTGTTGGGATTGGAGCCAAAGGCTTGTGAAAGAAAAAGTGTACAAATTTCAAAAAAAAATACAAAAATGCCAAAAAGGCTATTGAAATAATAAAAAAAAAGGCTGTAGCCACCCAGAAGTATACTGAAAAAAAATAAAGAAAGGAACTTGAGTGAATTTCAAAATGTAAAAGGTTCATGCTCTCTTAGATCCTAGGGTCTTCAGCCTAGTTCCTTTTGTATATCCTACCCTTAGCCAGGCCCCATTACAACCCATAAAAGACCTTCTGATGTTGCTTGCATGTTTTCTGTGGGAACCATTTTGAGATGAAAATCAAATTTTTGGGAAGTGTTCTTGAAAAGTGAAACTGAGTGCAAGTTGTTAGCCTGACACAAACTGAGTGATTGAGTGATATACTAAATGCCCTTGTGAGGAAGGCAGTTGTTTGAAGTTGGTGATCTCCCTCTTGTGTGTAACTTAGATCCCCTGCTTAGATTTATGATTGTTTTCATAATGAAATTCTCAAATGTTTAGAATAAATGAATGTGGGGATTGCTCTGTTTGAAAAGGGGGGAAACAATGAAGAAAACTGTTTTGATGAAGTTGCTTGAATTTGTGCAATGTTGATTGGATCTTTTAAGCTTGCCAAGTCTTGAGTCTTTTTGATTTTTGAGTCTTAGTTTGCTTGGGGACAAGCAAAGTTTAAGTTTGGGGTATTTTGATAAGCCTCTGGCTCATCTAGTTTTATGGCTAGTATGACCAGGGTTTTGTGCAAATTATATCCTATTTTCACCCAAATTAGATTAGATTATCCTCAAGCAAGGTTTTGAGTCTCTAGAGTAGTTTTAAGTTAATTTAGCTAGTTTTGAGTCAAAATAATACGCTTATGGTTATTTCCTTGTTTTCAGGTTAAGTAGAAGTTGAGAAAATAAAGAACAAGGGATTCGCCCCACGAAAGATATACTCGCCACGCGACCCCGAAGCCTGACTGTTCCAAGAAAATGCAAGGTCTCTGGTTCGCCTCGCGAAGAAGGTCTCGCCCCGCGAGTCTTGCAACCCTGAAAAAGTCAGAGACGATCACGGCTTGCCCGTGTTGAAGGTCACGGTCGTGGCAGTTTTGAAGTTGAAGAGTCTCGCCTCGCGAGCATCCATTCGCCTCGCGAGCCTGGAAGTCAGAGAGCATCACGGTTGGCCCTGATGTCCATAACGGGCATGACAAGAAGACTCTTCAGTTTCTCGCCTCGCGAAGGATTGTTTGCCTCGCGAGAATACCAAAAGTTGCAGACTGTTCACAAGAGTCGCGTCGCGAGAAAAGCTTCGCCTCGCGAATAAGCTTAAATTCTGACTAGTATAAATTGATGTTCTGAACAGTTTGTAAAGACTTTTGCTTTTCCATTGTTTTGTTTTACATTTTCTCTGTGTGATTTCATTTTTGCCATGGAGAACTAAGTTTTAGGATTAGTCTACTGTATGAGAATTCTATATACTTGAGGTTTTGTAAATCCCTATTTTAATTGCTTTTCCCTTTTCAATACCATATTATACATTTCTGTTTGTTATTTCAGGAGTGTGTAGTATTGTATTGATTTGTTTCAGTGATGTTATTTTCCTATACTTAATCGCGTTTGTTAATTCGCGTGTGTTCATTCATGTTCGTTTGTTCATGAGAGCTTAACCTCGTTTGTTATTTCGGGAATAGGAACTTGCATCCATAGTAGCAATTACGTTGTTAGTTGTTCTTTGAATCTGAAAGGGGATTAGAATCGCTTAGGGCTTGGGATTACATTAACCAAGGATAGTTGGGAATTCTTTGATGAGATTAATCGTTGTTTGATAATTGATAATCTCTTTTCAACTGCCTTGTTTTTAATTGCTCTGTTTTGCTTGTTTCTTATTTGCACTCCAATCCAATCCAAACCCCCCAAAAAAAACTGATTTTTGTGGAAGATAACACTTTCAGAGTCCTTGAGAGACGACATCCGAGTTGTCGCCCTAAACTACAGTTTTAAACCCGCTCGTCCTTTTTGGCGCATGCGCGACAGCGCGACCACACAGTCCCCGGCAACGGCGCCAAAAACTTGATGTCGTGCGTTCGCACGTGCGATTCCGGCAAGTGTACCGGATTGTCGCCAATTAATAAAAAGATATCTATCCCATAGAGACCGTGATCTCAAATCGCAACTAATTGTTAAATGATAAACTGGACTGTATAAAGAGATTTTTGAAAAGGTTTTTATATTTGAAGTAAGAGATACTTAGGAAATCAAATAAGGAATGCAATCAAGTAAAACAGAAAGTAAATCAGTTTATGGTTTTTCGGATCTAAATGGATTCCTAGGAATTTGGGTTACCGACAAGATCGTTTATGTTACTAAATTGATTAACCCTTGTTAATTATCGAAATTGGCTTGAAGGCGAATTTATCCTCAAATAGTTTAAGCTCACTCTCGGGTTACCAAAACCGAGCCCATTCGTTAGATTGAACCCTTTACGTTTTGTGACAATTCATTAATTCTTGAAGGACGGGTTCTAACTCTCATGATTTCAGTCCTAAGTCTGATTCTATAGATCCGACACCTAAGTTCACCGCTAGGTTCCTCCTTAGAATGTCTACGACATGCAAATAAGTGCGCACCAGATTTACAAGTAATTAAAACACTAGAAATCAGATCTAAAGCAAAATCGCAATTAACAAAGATATAACATCAAATTAACAACATAAATCAACCTTGGGCATAGCCCCAATCCCTAGAAATTAAGCTACTACTCAAGCCTTGTCATGGTGATGACAAGCTTGGTTAACAACAACATGAAAATAAAAATAAGAGAAGACAGGAGGAGAAGAAGAGAGATCCTAAATTATATCCTAAGAGTAGCAGCCAAAAAGTCCTTTCTTAAGTCTCTGCCTTGATCCCTTATTTATAGATTTGGGAAGTTTGAATCCCAATCTAACTAAAATTAGATCCAAATCAGTTGCTTCTGATCCAAGTAACGCGCGTCACGGCCGTGATGGCTTCTGCCTTGGGCGCTTATTCAGTGATTGGTCTGTCACGACCGTGATGGTCATCACGGGCAGGCCGTGACAGATTCTGCCTAGAAGAGGTCTGGCTCAGCTGACAGGTCACGGCCGTGATAGCCATCACGGCTAGGCCGTGACCAGTTCTAACTTTGACCTTTCTTCCTTTTTTAGTTCTGGTTGATCATGGCCGTGATGGTCATCACGGCTAGGCCGTGATGGGCTCTGTTTGGCTCATTATCTTCACTTTTCAAGCTCCATCTTCATCCGAGCTCCATCATGGTTGATCCTGAGCATTTAATCTTTAATTTCTGCAAAACAACACCTCAAAAACCGCCTTACCCGTTCCAAGATAAAAACTAACAAAAATCAAATTAAATATGCCTAAACTATATGAAAATGCATGCAAAGTGATAAACAAAGATGAGGTGAAATCACACTCATCAATGTTGATAAGTTGAACGTTGATGGTTTTTGGCCAAGTGGGGCCTTGACTCATAAGGGTTAATGTGTTGATGTTGATGATGAGTCTTGGGTGCTTATTGACCCAAGCGAAGGAGGTGGTTGCCTTTGTTTATTTTTGTGCTCATGCATCATGCATTGGAGTTGTTAGTGGGGGAATATCAGCATAGGGGTGTTCGTCCTAGAGTATGGAGATCCGCCGTCCGCATGGTGGTTCACCCAAGGTTTGGCTGATCGTGCGCCCCCGTGGTGGCCATCCTAGAGTATGGTGCGTCGGCTATCCAAGGGGTTCAACCATGGTTTGGTGGACTGCTAGCGTTGGTGCTTTTTGGCCAATGTGGATATGTAACTCCGAAGTTGCCTTCCTTAGATAGTTTGGATCCACATGCATAATGGAGTAGCGGAGTAGGGTTGCACCGCATAGCATATGTTGGTTGAAATGACATGATGATTTGAATGTATATGTTGTTTATATATATATATATATATATATATATATATATATATATATATATATATATATATATATATATATATATATATGTTGTATATTGCTATGCCATGCTATGATGTATGATCATCTTATTTACTATCTCCATGCCGATGTGTTTACATGTTTTCTTACTCCCCGTTTTCTTTGTTTCTGTTTTGGCATGTATCTCTTTATGCAGAAGACGGTGAGCAGCCAGTGGAGGAGTGACTCTGAGAAGCGTCGCGACTTTAGTTAGGATTTTCAGTAGTTATAGTTGTTATTAGTTTAGTTGTTTTAGTTTGTATTCCGTGGATTTTATTCAGGAACGGTTATACCATCTCTGTATGTGACACCGGGATTGGGTAAATGTTTTATAATTAACATGTGGGGTAGAGGGTGTCACATACATAGTTTGCAAGGAAAGGCCAACTCTTCGCATGACTGGGAGACTGATAAGTTTCCCTTGGTCGTGCACGATTATGAGGAGAACACAGGAAACAACAACAAACCAGACTAAGCTTGTCTGGAAAGACCTTTAAGCTTGTTGGAACCAAGGCAAGCCGATTTGAATTTTCAACCTTAGGTGAGTGTCTCATGATTAAGAAACTCTTAACCGTATTATTCATTCCCTTATAAACTTGTAGATAGACGATTGTCCCTCGAGTTCTTATGGTTGTATTAAATAATCACTGCGACCAATTTTGTACATGTCAAACCGACTTTTTTTACTTTGATTTGAAATCTATCAGGACTCATACATTGGTTATGCTAGTCTGTAAGCTCAAAATACTCTAATAGATTTCTTTGTATGTGAGAAGTTGTGCTCACACTTCTAAATAACCATCATTGGATTATACATTTGAGTGGATTGATTTGATAACATCCATTGGTCTGGTTATTTTCACATTGGGTTGAAATATTAGTTATGACTATTCCTCGAGTTGTAACACAGAGGGCTTCTTGATAATAGAAGTTTCTTGATGAAACTTATGCTAGTCACTTTTAATTTTGGTAGATGTGACACAATCTGATTTTTGGTCAGACTGTTTCCCTATTAAATCATCGTTTTGTAAATTCCTTGTACTAATTGAATTCTCTTGAGGTTAGGAATTGTTCCTCTTTTGATTTCCTAATCTAATGGAAGTTCTTGTGAAAGAAGGAACTTTAGTAGAGTCATGTTTGTAAGAATGTACCGGCCATTTTTACACTCACGATCCTATTGAAGAATCTTTTTACATAGTGAATATTCTTGTATCTTTCCAATTGACAAAATTCTTCTATATACTTTCTTGTGGGGGTAAGACCAAGAAATTTCCCTTCTTAAGAATTTCTTTTCGTAATCTTTAAGGCCAAGTCTTGTTGTAGTTCGATAGAACTTATCTCTTCTAAATCAATTTTACCCTATATCTTTTCGAAAACGTCATTGACATATGAACTATCTGATAATTCATGAGGATGGTTATCTAATCCATATCACGATATCAGATTTAGTTAAGTGCAGAAAAAAGATAACTTGAATGTTTGAGACCTCTCTTGTTAAGATGATAGCATCGCAATGATTTTTGTCGTGGGTTTACCGAGAACCTCTAAGATTCTTGATTTGGTTCGAGTGATCGTGGGTAGGTTGACGAAGTCGACACCCTTCTTACCGGTTAATATCCACTATGCAATGGAGAAACTAACCCAAGTATGTTTCGACAGATTGATCAGACTTCATGGAGTATCTTCAAGCATCGTTTCAGATGAAGACCAGAAACTTACCTCCCATTTTTGGCAAAATCTGTATCAAGCTTTAAGCACCAAGTTGAGGGTAAGTTTAGTATATCAACCTCATATGTCGGTATCTCACCCTTGCAATATATCTGTGTGGTCTTGTGTTGTACCTTGGTACGTGGCTGCAGATGATGCTTGTAACACCCCGATTTTCACTGCTTCGTAATATCGGTAATAAATATATAAATATATATTTTTATCCGAGACTTAGAAAATGATTTTGGATAAACCAAGGTCATTTCCTTGTTATACTTATTTTCATAAGGTTACGGGAAAATTTTTGGTTGAAAATTCAGATGGAAGCCGGTCTGCCATTTTCTGCATTTTCACTGACAGTAAAAGTTTACTGCTCAAAACCTAATTTTAATTCGGGAACAAGATGAAAAAAATTTTCATCGTAGTTGCTACGATACTGGAAGTTTTGAAAATTTGGTAAAAAAAAATTAAAATATTATATTTGTTGCGGGCGTATACGTCGAGATTATCTCTAGGAAAAGCCTGCGCCAGATGAACCAAGGAGTCGGCAACGGGGCTGAGGTGATGGATTTGACCGACTTGACAGGCATTTATGACGAGCTTATCCGTGTCATAATGGCCATAATGGCGCATTTATGACAGAGGAATCTTTTGCCTGGAAATGACGATTTTACCCTTGGCTCTTCATGAATATTTCAAGTCATGCCATTGAGAATTTGGACCAAATTACCCCCAATCCACACGGTTTCCTCCTCCATTCCAAGCATTTGGACACCACTTTTTCCAAGCCATAATTGAGCATTGATGTTAAGTGGATGAGTCATAGGCAAAGTCACATTCTCATCATTATCCCGAAACTGCCACGAATTTATGACTCTTATCTGTTCTGAATCTCGGAAAACTTTATACATGAAAGTTGTTCATATTTCTCTCTTCTTTCCAACGACATAAAGATCATCAAAAACAGACAAGTATAGTGAAAGATATGTCCAAACTACCGAAACTGCTCTAAATTTTCATCATCTTTATCTTTCTCTCTAAACTTCTCAAGAATACTTAGAAAACCAAGGTTTATTAACCATGATTTGCAACCCAAAATATTTTCTCCCTAATATGTGGTGTAGGAGGCAGTCACATCTCTTCAAAATTTAGGACCACATATTTTATTAACCATGATTATACATAAACCCTAGTTAGGTTACTATTAACTATAGTTAAGTTATTATATTATTTTCTAACTTAACCTTGATCAAATAAACTCAACCATGGTTCTTTTGTCTCATCAAACCAAACATTTTCTCCTCACACCCACCTCTAAACCGTGCCCATCATCCACACTTGGATCATTTTCACTCATTTTCCAACTTCATCATTTTGTCTCTCTCAAAACTTCATGTTCTTCATTTTCTCTCACAAGTTCTTCACTTGTTCTTCATTTGTTCTTCATTTGTTCTTCACTTATTCGTCATTTATCTCTAACTTAGAAACATAATCTCATGATTCTTCATTCATGAAACTTGTTCCTTAGATCAATAACCATCACTTGATCCATTTTGTTCTTGAATCCATGAACTTTCAAGTTCATCTTTTCTTTCCTTCAAATTCGGCCCATACCCATATATAACCATCCAAACCTTGTTTTTATCTTCTAAGATCATATTCTCACTTATCTAGATGATCTAAACAATTTCTATTTCACATCTCAAGTTTTTTCCCACAAAACACAAAGAACTCCTTAGTGTTCTTGCTAAGATCATCTTTGTTCTTCAAGTTCTTGAATAAATCTTTTTATTCCAAGGTGAGGAATCTCTCTCTTAATCTTGATATTTTAAGCTTTTCTATTCACAACTTTTATGGATTTATGCTTGTGTTCATCATGTTCTTCATATGAGTCAAAGTTCTTGAAGCTTTCTTCAAAAAATCATAACTAATTCTAGAAAAATCCTTTTGACATGAAACCAATTTCTATGATCTAGATATAATCCCTAATTTATTTATCCAAGAGTATGTGATCAAAATCATTTTCCTTCCCTATTAACCATTAAGGGCCGAACCTAGGTAGGAAAATGGGTTTGGTGTTTTGTTGTTTGTTTTGAAAGTTAGTACTTGACTTAAGTTCTATAATACATATATAGCTTAAATCCAAGAGCTTGAATCCAACTAAATTTACTAGCTTATTTTCCTAATATGGGCTGAAACCCTAACCCTAAAGGTTAGAGGATTTTGTTTCAAATTTTAGTCTTGTAATAAGTAATCTATGTTAGTTAAGACTCTAGTAACTAGGACCCAAAAGATGGCATTAAGAAGATAACACTAAACCTATTTTCTAAGTCTTGGCCAAACCTAGCCCTAAAGTGTCATAGATGGTTGTTATTTGATTAATTATAGTTATGTTGTTTGGTTCAAGGTGAAACTATTAAGCTGTGGGGTGATATCGAGGAACGTCGAGTTCGAGATTTCGGTGTTAGCTCAGGTGGGGAAAAGAATCAACCTATCGTCGGAATCGATAAGTAGTAGATTATATGATAATTGTGTAGGGCGACCTAAACCCTACTAGTAGTCGAGTAATCGACAAGACCAAAATCCCATTGGAAACCTTTTATGTAAAACCAATGTGATTCGGGGATTGTAGGTTTATCGACGTTAAGTTGATTTTAAGTATTTGAGGATGTTTGATTTTGCTATTGAATTTACTATGATACGCTGGTTGAGGTATTCCATCTTCATGTGACGTATTATTTCAGTGTTTGAATATTTATGATATTGAGGATGGTTGTTGTCTGTCACGGTCGTGATGGTTGTCATGGCCAGGCCGTGACAGGTTCTGTTTTGTAGAATTCTTGCCTTTGTTGTCTGTCACGGCCATGATAGGTCGTGACAGAGTCTGACTTTGTTATTTATTTGATTGGACTATTATGGGTTGGTTGTGATAAATCTCCTTATATGATATTGAGATGTTTGAATATTCTGTTGATTAATGTGATATGCATGATCTGCTTGGGTTTAATACTATGTTTAGATGATTTTAAGGAAAGATATATATTTCTCGGAGGTATTTTGTTTGGGCGAGAGTTTTGAATATGAATTAGAGGTGCCTCGCTATTATTGTATAGAAGTGATGTGATATAGAATGTAAGTGGAGGTTATGATGAAAAGCTTGAGGTACTAGGTTGTTATTGATAAAAGTCAGTGAGAATCATATGTTGCATTGTTGTTCATAACCGTGTATTTGAGATACACGAGGTCCGAAGTTCTCGTGGACCGTTCCAAATTAGAATTTAAGTTATGCAACTATAGTGTCATTACTATGCATGAGCACCCTTGATAGAGAGGAGAGAGAGAACCAGGGTGTGCACCGGCGGTACTGTGCAGCTATAGTGTCATTGCTTTGCATGAGCATTCTCACCATGGATGAGAATGTGCACCGGCGTTGGGAACGTGTCACTTGGACTACTAACTGACATTCCTAACGAGGGATGTGTGACAGGATTAGCAGTGGCCACGTCAACATAAAGGTTTAGTTGCAAGAGTTGGAGGGTAGAGGATGATACTTGAGTTTGAGAATGTTTTGTTAGGTGTTGAATGATGTTATGTCTGTGACAGTTATTGTATAATTTACTATTACTCTTTTCCGCTTTTTGATGATAGAACTGTTTCTTATTCCCTATATCTTTCTTTGTGTTGTATTTTATTTCTGATGTGATCGTACGAGAAGACCCGATGGAGGAACCAATTGCTTAGAAGATGGATGGAACCCTGTACGAGACGGAGGTGGAGGAGGAGTTGAATGACATTCCGTATGAAGTTGACGCTGGAGAACAACCGACTGATCCTAATAATATAGAGTAGTAAGTTTAGGGCCAGTGAGTCATATAAGATATTTTTATTGTCTGTTAGTTATAAGTAGTTTGTATAAATAAGTACCTGTGTGGGATCCTACTGAGAGGATACCCTAAACAGTATTGTGTAAAATAAAGGATAATTATGTGTGTATTTATGCAATATAGTTTGCTGTGTTTTATATTTGTAGAAGTTATGTGATTATTAATTAAGTATTAATTTTTACGTATTTTCAACAATAAGCGCGCGATTAAGTAAATAAATATTAAGTTTTTAATGTAATAATACAATGGGGCACAACGGGGTGTCTCAATGATGAGGGGTCCTCTGCCCTACTCGGAGGTGTAACACCCTGTATTTCACTGTTTTAAATAACAGTAATACATATAAATATGTTTATAAATTTATTAGAGTTTTATAAAATTATTCTAAGTGAACAGAGGATAGTATTTAATCCTACTTGACCGTAGGAAACTACGATTAAAATTTAGGTTGGAAATTCAGGTGAAACCCGGCCTGCGAATTCCATTGACAGTATAATAATACTGCTCAAAAGACCTAATTTTAATTCGTGAACGAGAGACTTAAGTTTAGTATTTTATTTTCTACAACTTTGTATTTTTAGAATTTTTTCAGAAATAAATAAAATAATTTACGTATTATGGGCGGAAAGCGTAATCGGGTAGACTACGGAAGAGAAATTAGAGTTTCTAAGAGTAGTAAGAGGGTTTATCTTAGGATTTTGAGATGATTCAAGGGGATGAATCATATTTTTAAGTCTAGAAGGTTTTTCAGGATTAAATAGAAAATTTCGAAATTTACGGTTAAGTCCCTGAACTTTCTGTAAGTTACCTTTTTGTCCCTAAATTAGTTTTTTTCGTTTTTTCAAGTGGATTGGGCTAGAATCCTTGTTTCTAACCTTAAATAGTCCTGGCTTATAAGCCCAAATTTTTCTAGTTCATAGTTGAGTCCATAAAGCCCATTTAAGTTTTCTTATCTTTGGTTTAAAGGCTTAAATCTTCAAGTGGGTCCCACAACCAATAAGAAAATGAAATCAAGCCCAAATGTTTCAAGCCCATGCGTAAGCCCATGTGAATTGTGGCTGCCCATTGTTGTTGGAATTGTCAAGTTGGTTCTAGAATTTTCCATAAGTTTCTACTTATCCTAGATTTTTCTACAAGTTTCTTGATTCTTCCTAAATACATTGAATTATCTTACTTTCTTACTTGTCTTTCACTCATAAAAATCAGCCAAGCAAGTCAAATATAAGATGGCATTTAATGTGATTAAAACCATCATCATGACATTTTATTGTCTATTTGCAAACTAGTCCTTCAACTATTGGAATCTTTGCAATTTGGTCCTTAGAACTTATTTGCACTTTGATCCTTTAACATGACAACTCATCTTCATCTAGAGTTTTCTTGAGATGTCGCCACTCACACTATAAATACCCTCCTCTCACTTTTCATTTAGTTCTTTGGTCATTTGCTTACTAAAAACTCTAAAGTTTCTAAGTTTCTTAGTTCTAAGTTTCAAAGCAAGTTCTTGGCACTAGTGCAGAAAAGGGATTCTACATCGGAGTTTACACATCGGTTTAGTATAAACCGATGTGTAAAATGAGGCGGTGGCATTTTTGAAATTAAAACGAAAGTATTACACATCGGTTTAGAGAATAACCGATGTGTAAAACTTTTCCACATCGGTTATTTATAACCGATGTGTAAAATTAAAATAAAAAAAATTAAAACTCGGAATTTTTAACATTCAACATCGGTTCTTTTTGAACCGATGTGTAAAATGGTGAGTAACCACATCGGTTTTTAAATAACCGATGTATAAAATTATAAAGAAAAAAAAATAGAAATTTAGATTTTACTTTTACACATCGGTTTTTATTAACCGATGTATAAAATTTAAAAGAAAAAATCAGAATTTAAATGTTTCATGTTTACACATCGGTTTTGTCATAACCGATGTGTATAAGATGTTTAACACATCGGTTTTCCTCATAACCGATGTGTAATAGTCCCAATTTTTCTATTTCCCTCCGTGTGTTTTGCGCCCTCATTCTTCAGTTTCTGAACGTGCCTAAAACACAACACTCCCTCCCCTCGCTAACGCGTTGTCACTGCTTTTCCATCTCTCTCACTGCACTCACATCCGCGAGCTACCCTCAGGTATGCGTCTCTCTCTCTCTCATTCTCATTCTCTCTCTGCATTTCCTTCTTCTCATTCTCTCTCTCTGCATTTCCTTCTTCTCATTCTCTCTCTTTCTTTCTCTTTCTCTCTCTCGCTCCCTTCTTCACGTCCTTTTTCCCTTTTCAATCGTAGACAAAGAAGACCACTGCGACTGCGAGCCTTCATTTTCTGCTTCGTAAGAGAACCACTGAGAACGATCATCCGCGAGCTACCCTCGTTTGCGTGAAGAGCGCCATTTTTGCTCGTCCCTCAGGTATATATTTGTTTCTTGTTTAGAAAAGTTATGAACTTTGACTCGAAATGGTTGGATAATATACTTGCATGTGTTGTTCTGTTGCTCCAAGACTGGATTTTTCCAGTGGTGGTATCACCCGTCACGGCCGTGCTGCCTGTCACGGCTAGGCCGTGACGGATTCTGACTTGGAGGTTGCTTCACTGGTTGTTCTGTCACGGGCGTGACCACCATCACGGCAAGGCCGTGATCAGTTCTGCCTGTGAGGGTCTGGTTCAGTTGGCATGTCACGGCCGTGATGGCCATCATGGCCAGGCCGTGATAGGTTCTGCCTTGGAGGATGCTTCACTGGTTGGTCTGTCACGGCCGTGACCACCATCACGGCTAGGCCGTGATCAGTTCTGCCTGTTTACGTTGATATTTATAAGTTATGTTTATGTACGTTGATCGATATTTATAAGTTATGTTTGATATTTATCCTGACATACTAACAAGTTTTTTTTTGTTGTGTTTAAACAGGTATACATGGCTGATCATGAGGATACACCTCCTTCATGCGGCGGGTCGAGACCCCGTCTACCCAGTAGAAAGGGTAGACGTGCCACACGGATGAGGCATTTGAATGCCAACCGTGGGTCAAATCAGAGGATAAGAGTAGATTTTGATGATAACCTCAAACCTATTGGGCCAATGGAAGATCAGTTTACCAGTTTTGTGGCGACCCTTGCTAGGAACAGGCCTAGTATACTCATTGATAGGTGGAGAGATGTACCGGCGGACGTGAAGGAGCAGATATGGGAGAGTATTCCGGTATCTATACTTCTACGTCCTGTGTTTGTCTCTGTATCTACTTTATTTTTATCTTAATAATATCATACAAGAATTCGTTGATTCTTTTGGTCTTAATGTAGTTGACATTTGACATACCTGGATACATACGCTATGAAGAAGTGTTTTTCAAGTATCTTTGGAGAGCGTTGGAGGGGGTTTTAAGGCCGACCTGGGCAGATACTATATATTCGGTCCAAAAAGTAAAAAGAACCCACTTGAGGTGTATCCGTTTCTTGACAAGGCGACGTGGGATCGCTTTGTTCAGAGCCGACGTGATCCCGGCTTTCGAGTTAACTTATTTGATTTGTCTCTAAATTTATGTAATTGCATTAATTTCATTTACTTATGTAATTTAATTGTCTTTTATTTATAACGAGGAGAAGAGGAAAAAGGGGCAGGAAAACCAAAGCAAGAATGTCTACCCCCATGTCATGTCTCGTGGGGGATATAAAAAGCTTGTTAAGAAAATGGTTGAAGAGGAAAAGAAAGCACGTCGGCAGCAAAGATCTCAAAGCGGATCCTAATGCTGAAAATATTCCAGAGGTTGTTGATCCACCTCCACCCCCACGCCATCGTTCATGGAAGAGGGGCCGACAAAGAAAAACGGGACAATATACATCCGAGGAGGCCCACCAAGTAGCCGAGAGGATTGTAAGTATAGTTTGTTGTAATTGTCATTTTAAGATTGTTACCGAATTGTAATGTGACCTGATATTTTTATGTGATAGGATGCCTTGGATGATCGGCTAACCCAAGGAACCTTTGTTCCTAGAGGACGCAATGATATCTTATCTATCGCCATCCAGAAACAGCACCACCCGGCCGTGTCATTGGTGTTGGATGGGGAGTCGGCATTCGCCAATACCATGGTTCATCTTCACACCAATGCCACGAGGGATTCGGTTGCGAGATAGAGCACAACTAAAACAGGAGATTGCAGCTGTGCTTCCGGACAGGAGATGGCCGATCGCCCGCCCGAGATGGCAATATTTACTTCTTTGTCCAAAGCAGATGACAGCCGGTGTCCAACCCTCTGTCCAACCTCTCCGTCCATGTGAGCACTAAGGGCTCATGTGATCCTCCTCATCATCCTGAAAATGATGATGATGCTGCTGCTGATGATGATGATGATGATGATGATGATGATGACGACCCGGATAGGTGTGAGCTGTATGTTGATGATCATCATCATCATCGCCGCTTAGTGGCAGTGTGTAGGGCATATAATAAGTTAGGTAATACCATACACCATCGGTTATTACCGGATGATCATCTCGAGGGTGTCTGTTGAGATTATTCGAGATGCCGATGCTCGAGTCCCCGTGCCCACTCGAGGAGGTTCAAACAAAGGGGTCGGGCCCCCAAGAACTTCATCCTCTGGCCAAGAAGACTGGTCAGCTTTCTTGTTGCATCTGATGTATTCGGTTAGTTGTGTTTTTCTATATTCATAGTTGAAATATATTTATTATTGTTTAAAGATAATGCTTTATTTGTATTTGTTATAGGATGTTGGAAATGATAGTGCCTAAAAGGTCAGATCTAGGAAGACCAGAGATGTCTCGCTCTGTCAAGGTATTCATTTGACCATTTAGTTCATAACGAATTAAATAACTTAATTATCCGTGATTACTAATATATATCTATGTTGTTTAGGGGATTGACAAAGGGGCACCTGGCCATGGTGATGTTTTCAAAGATCTTGCTATACAGGTTGTCACCATGGAGGATGATGCAGCATTGGTAACGTTGGAACATGATGCCACCCTGGTGAATCTGTATATACCAAAGAAAGAACTTATGGAGATGGCACTCAATAAAGAAATGGCCAGTTCGCACACATATCGTTTTGGTGCACGTAAGTACATTTTATTTATAAGTTAAGTACGTAATTAATTTTTAAATACAATGATAATTAACATGTTTTTCCAATATATTAGGTATCTGCATCGTATGTTAGTCGATCAGGGTAACCTCGCCCTTTATGGGTTCATTGACCCCATGTTCATTCAGGGTGATGTTCTCGTAGCATCGGAAGACCCCGGTCACTACCATACGTGATATACTTGCCCGAGACGATCATCAATTCTATCTTGCGCCTTATCTCAATAAGTAAGTACCGGTTATTAATTTAAGTATAACTATATATGACTTACAGTCACTAATTGTTCCGCAAATACAGCAAGCATTGGCAACTGTTGCTCTTGTACCCAAGAATGAACATCGTGGTCTTCTTCTGCTCATTGGGACATAAGCCGCGAATGAACTGAAGACGATCATCGAAACGTAAGCGTTAAAATACTTTATAATCAGTAATGCAGTTGTTTTAATTATCTGAAATCTATTATATATACTTTAATTAATGTTTTTGTCATGATAGGTCTATTAATGCATCCCACATGCAGCGTGGTGAAAGGCGTACTCGGGCTATCAGATGGATTATTCCCAGCGTAAGATATTTATTAGTTCAAATGCATCAAATGCAGTGGGTACAATAATTGATTTCTATTTTATTTAATTCCTCATATTCTAATTGGGTTTCATTTGTACGTAGTCACGTATACAACGTGGGTCATGGGAATGTGGCTAGTATGTGATGCAGTGGATGTTGGAAATTATCTCCTCCGGGATCACTGAAAGATGGAGTGAGGTAAATGTTAATTGACATAATTAGAAGTAATAGTATAGATTCGTTATATGTTTTATGTTAGTTTATTACTTAAAAGTAATAATCTTTTGTCCAATTAAACTTGCAAATATTCAACAATCCATCTCCATTGTCTGGTTCTGACATCAACATCATAAAGAGGCGTTGGGCAACTTTCTTTCTTGAAGTGTACCACCCATAGTTTGTATATATGTAGTTAGTTTAAAAACTTATCATATACTAGCTATAGTGTACGTACCTTTGACTGATGATATGTATTAGTGCTCAGGTCTGGTTCAATTTTTCTTCTCTTGTGTTTTGATGTAGCTTTGATAAAGTGTTGTTTTCATTCATAAGAAAATTGAATGAAGTATGTTTTGCTTTTGAATGATTGTGTCAAAACTGGTTTGGTGTTCTCGTTGTTGTTTCTTGTTTGATCGAGTGGTACTGCTGGTTTGTTTATTGATCCGCATTAGAGAAACAGGAATGATTGAAATGTAAATAACAGATTAAAAAAAAAAGAGATTTTACACATCGGTTCTCAGTAACCGATGTGTATATTTAACTTTCTACATCGGTTTTACATAAAACCGATGTGTAAATTTAACTTTACACATCGGTTCTTTAGAAAACCAATGTAGAAGGTCAATTTTACACATCGGTTTTAGGCAAAACCGATGTAGAAAGTTAAATTTACAACTGCTTATCAATTGCTAAATTAATTTTACACATCGGTTAGTATTAAACCGATGTTTAAAATATACTTTACACATCGGTTTTAAAACCGATGTGTAAAGTGGCAATAAACCACATCGGTCGTTTCCACATCAGTTTCAAAACCGATGTGGAAAGCCAAAAATAACCGATGTGGAATCCCCTTTGTGCACTAGTGTGGATTTCCTTCATCATTGATTCTCAAGAGGTAAATCCTAATCTTTATTCTTAATCATGCCTATGTTCTTTAGTAAGTTTCTTGATTCAAGACTTATATCATGGTTGTTTATCATTTTCAAGTTTCTAACCCTAGAACTTTGAAAAATCATAATAAATCCTAGGAAAATCTAATGATGATGAAACTACTTTCTATCTTCTAGATATCATGTCTACTATCTAAATCCAAGAGCATGAAGTAATCAAAAATCTCTTTCTTGAAAAACTAGCCTTGGCCGAATCTATCACCTTAGGGTTGGTAGAGTTTTGTTCATGTGTTTTCATGTATGATCATGTATTCTATATGGCATGTATGACTACACACTCTAATCCATGTTAGTCTCTTAAAATGACTATTTTACTCAAAAATATTCATCTTGGCCGAACCCTAAGTGGGTGAGTTTTGTTGAGTTTTGTTCATGATTTTCAATGATGATCTTAGAAATCAAGTTTTTAGTAAGTATGCTTTATAAATCCAAGATGATTTGTTAAACTAAGAACCCTAGCTTTATGAACCTATAGAGGCCGTGACTATGTATTAGGGTTTAGAATGTTTTAGTTTCTTGATTTGTAACTCTTTGGTTATAATAATTGAAGGTTAGTTGAGTACAAGTTTACAAGGTAACGGAAATTCTGAAGGAATTTGTAGGTTGAACAAGGAGTCTTCAAGAGGTAAGGGGGGAACACCGAGAAGGATTCTATTCAATGGCTATATGCTATCCAATGGTTGTTTGTAATTAATTGTTTGTTAGTATTTATTTATGTTGTTTATTGTTGCGTTATTTGTATCTGTGTGGTTTATTTTGCGTTAATTGTTTATTTGCAATTATATTATGAACTGTGACGCATGATCTGCCTGGGAAATATCTGTGATATAATTGTTGTTTGATGTGTGAGAAGCTTGCCGACAAAGTGGTCAGTGCACAATTAAGAAAGTCGGATAAAAGCTTTAAGAAACTGTATCGAATTATATTCAAGGTTTTAGTGGCAAATTATTGGTATATGATATCAAAGAGAATTTCTTTTGAGAAGAATAAGAGTGTTGAAAAATATTATTATTTTAATAAGTTATTTTTGGAAAAGTGAATTATGAGTCACAATGAGTACGACACGGTGAAAATATTTTAGTACTGTTAAATTTTATTTAAGAAAACCCGGAATATTACAGAATATTCTTTTATTAAAATTATTGGTGAAAACAAGTTAAGTGTGATTTTAGAAAATTAATTAAGTGGAAAAAGTTAAGTTTTTAGCTTAAAAGTCTTAAAAATAAAATTTGACGGCAAATCTGGAAAATCTAAACGGCAAGTATTTTTGAAACGGCAGTGCCTATTTTGAGAAAGTTAAACCTCAAGTGACTCATTGGTTTGTGAAAACTAAGTTTTATTTGTTAAGAATTTTATAATGAATTTCTACCATTCGAAAAGAATTTCTACAAATCGAAAGTTGATTTAATAAAGTTGAAAATACAGTTGGACTTAGTAACCGAGACGTCGGGGCACTAATGTTCTGTGTTGTGATGGACTCAGTCATTTGGACTTGGAGTGCCTATATTGTATACATGAGGTATACTGTGATAAAACATTTGAGATGTTTTCTAGAAGCACGAACCTCTGATTGGTGCACCGGTCGAGAGGTGTCGTGATTGAGCACTCGGACAGTAAGGTCCTGTGTTGTAATGAAAGTTTTAAAAAGTGTTTTAAAACTATGTGAGTCGTAAGCCATTTTGAGCTTCGGCAAGAGAAAGATTGAGCACAAAGAAAAGAACAAAACAAAAGTGTTTTGCATGCATGTGGCAGACGTGCTTGAGATTTGTGGTTCAATGCATTAATTACCGGCGGCTGAGGTAATTACGATATGCATTTATCTCATTGTGCCTTGGAGGACATTGAGACCCCATCTTACTTGCTAATGGTATGATGCCACTGGTTGTGGACGTTAGCAATGTGTTTGGCCTTGTGAGTGCCTGGCTGTGTATGCCTTGTTTTTAAAGATGGGAAGAGGTTGCGCACCTGTTGGCAGTTAGCCAAGTTAGCCAGTGTGGCTATGGAGTCTGATCAACTCATATGATGTTGGGATATCTCATGAGATTAGGATGAAAAATTAGATGATGAATAGAAGTGTCATGCATAATTTTATGGATGATGTTTGGGGTGTTGAACCCACTGATAAACTGTTAGTTTATAACTAATTGTATGTGATAAATGTTGATGTGGTATTTGATGGCTAGAGTGTGGTTATTGAGTAAGATCCAAGTATTGGTTTCTCACTCTTACAACATATTCAGATGAATCCGGACGTACCACTAGTGCAGTCGAGGGTTCGTACACTCACTTTTGATCGGGCACAGTATAGTGGTGCCTGGGATATAAATATTGGGGCACTTAGCGCCACCTACCATGGCCCTAGTACTGAAGTTATTGGAACGTTAGAAGAAGGACCCAATCAGAGGACTCATGTAGTAGAAACAATCGAGATATCGTTACCACCGGTTTGACTGTATCTTCAATATCTGGAGGAGCATGGAATGATGGATCCTTTACCTCAACCTCAACCTCTTCAGATATTAGGAAATGGAGAACCTCCAGTTGAAGGAGAACTAGTAGAAGGTGAGGAAGATCCAGAGGAATACCTAGAGGACGATCCGGAGTTTCAACCTCCTGCAGTGGATGATGGAGATTCTTCAGATGAAGCAATGGAAGCGGAGGCATCATCAGACTCATCAGCTGTAGGTGGGATTGATCCTTATGGTCTTCCCAATGGGTTTCACTAGCTTGACCTGCTTAGGTATAGTTTCCGGGGGTAGTGAGTCTTGATAGTTTTATTTTGGCTTCTTAGAGCCATTAGTTTTTGAGATGGTTTTGAATCAGTTGTTGTTGGTAGGTATATATCTTTATCTTCTTTGTTTAGTTTGATGGAGAATAGTCTATGTTTCTAAAGGCTTTTTGATATCTCCTAATATAGGAGTTGTGTATGTAAACGATGAAGTATATGTATATATATGGATGTACATATATGTTGTTTATGTTTATAATAGTTGTATGTTGTATGTTAAAGAAAAAAAAATTTAAGCACTATTTTTATATAAGGTTAATCACCCTAAATTATATTTTCCGAAAGTAACCAGCGTTATATAATTATAATTTATATTTGGGTATTAATAGGATGACCCTAGAGTAGGGTGTCGCAGGAGGAATTGGTTCCGACTTTTGAAGAAGGTTGAGTAACTAGAATAACCATGGGGGTCTTTTCCAGTAAGAGTCTCACAGTACGACCAGCTTAGTTATCGAGTCAATTTTATTTTGGAGAATGTCATAATTATCTGTATTATGGCTTTGAGAGTCTTTTCTTGGATTACTATTATGACTAGGAATTTTATTATTGGATGTTTTAAATTTATGATCAGGAATTTACTTATCTATTGAGTAAATGTGATTTAATTAAGTTTTGGTGGAATGTTGTTTTACGGTGATAATGTATGTTCAACCTTGCGAAAATGCCCAGAGAATTTTTTTGTTATACTTTGTTTTCAGGAAAAACATAGCAAATATTTTTCGAAAGTAACCAACCATTTTATTTTATGTTAAGTTTTTTTTCCCACACGTGTTCACCATGTAATGCCCAAGGGGGGTGTTACAAGTTCCATGGTTGCTTGAGTGTCTGACCTTTTGAGTTTCTTGATTCTCGTGAGAGAAAGCTTCTGTAAACCTCTGACTGAGTAGACAGCTCCTAAAATTTCTTTTGTCATTGCATGTTTCTCATCGAAGAACCATATACGAGAGCTTCATTAGACAGGTTGACTCTTCTATGCAGACAATCAACACTTCAGTCAGAAGACAGGTTGACTTTACTTATCAGACAGGTGATCTCCATGAATGACCAAGTTACTTTTTAGGCGACAGATGATGGATATACTTTAAATAATAACTCGCACACTAAGTAGACAAGTCAGTGTAACACCCCGGTTTTTACTGTTCTTCAATAACAGTAAATATGTATATATGTTTATATTATTTTATTTGGACTGATTAATTTTCTAGATATTTATTTTAATCTATTTTATGTGGTTTGGTTTGAGTAATTTTAATTACTCATTTAAAAATTAATTGTTGAGTGTGTTAATACTGTCTTATGTCAGTGTATGCACAATTACTAGACAATAATATTATGTTATTATCACTAGTAGTATTTGTTTAAAAAAATATTTTAAATAATATGATTGAAATAAAATTATTTTCCTATTTGACTCTATTTAATTTTAGATATGAAAATATGTTGGTTTAAAATTAATATGTGATTAATTTTGGATCATCGATTTTCTTGGTAGAACAACTCAACTATCAATCTTAACTCTAATTTGAATTCTGAAATTTATATTTGTCACCAATTGTTTTTAGATCTAATGGTTCATATTATTTCCTTTTTTCTAAAATCAATTTCAACCACACATTTTACCTATTAACTAAAAGAAAAAGAAAATAAAACAAAAAAAATACAAGTTCCTCTCCTCTTTCTGTCCCTGTACACGACTCACCCTCCCCCACTTCTTTCTTTCTTTCTTTCCTTTCTCTCTTCTTCTTCCTCCTCCACCCTAGCTCCCAGCCGCCACCCTGCCATCACCGTCCAACCGCACGCCACCGCGCCGTCCGACCACAACCAACACGAAAACACGACCCAACCTCGTGTACGCCTGTTCTTCCTCGTCGTGGAGGCCCTGTCGCCATCGCACCGGGCCGCCGCACCTCCAGCCGTTGTCTGCTTCGTCTTCCCCATGGTGTCCGCGCAAAAACCCACTACTCAAGTCATCATTCAAAGCCACTAGCTGGATCTGTCACAAATACGACCGTCGCGCCGCCATATCTGCCGTCGAGCTAGATACTTAAACCGCCACCACTTCTCTTCTCCTTTGTTGGGTAAGTGGAAATTTCACTCACCTCTCATTAAGATTGAAAATTCCCAATTTGTCAAACCCTAACCCTAAGTTCTAAATTAGAACCTCAATCCCCAAATTGATGATGTTACTTGTAAATTGGATATGTCAATTTCAAATTCCCCATTGTTGTTTTGGCTTCAAAGACTCGGGGGGGGGGGGGGTGAATTGAGTTTTCAAAAATTCTTCCTTTTCAAAAACTTACTTTTCAAATCAGAGTTGTCTCAGGATCTTTTACAAAAACAGTAAAGGGCTTTTTATGAAATCTTGAATAGAAGGAGATGAGGATAAGAAAGATTGATTCAGAATTAATAGATCACAGAATAGGTTCAGGTTCAAAACTCAACAATAGCGAAATACAAAAACTTATTAAGCCTTTAAAGATTAAGAACAAGTTATGCAAGTTTCAGATACAAGGATTAACAATCAAGAACAAACTTGCTGGTTTCAGTTTCAGTGATTAAGAACCGTTTTAATCAACTCAGTTTTGAACAATTAATAACTCAAGACTGATTGCAGTAATACTCTGGTTTTAATTCAAATTAAACAGATCAAGAACAGAAGTTGTATTGATCAAAGAACATCAATAAACTCAGTTAAATTCATACAAATCATAAATTAAAGAGTTTGAGTTTAGAGATACCACACAACCAGATTTATCCTGGTTCAGTCACCACCACTGTGACCTACATCCAGTCCCCACTCCACCTGTGGATTTTCACACACTAACACAACAAGATTTAGCCAGGTAGCTTGAAAAACCTTTACACCACGAAGCACTCCTTCACCTCGAGATACCACACTCTTGTGAAGAGACTCAATGTTCTTCCTTAGGGATACCTCACCCTAATCACACAGAGAGACTCCCTCTCTCTTTACAATCAAAATAGAACGAAAAATTGATTCCTAACTCTCAATAGTCAGATATACAAATTGAAGCACTTATGAGAATGAAACACTCCTTTTAACAATAAGCTCAAGAAAGATGATGAATGATTTTCACAATTGATCTCTCAAATTGATTTCGTGTAATTCTGATGTGTTATTGATGTATTGTGATATGATAAAAGTGTTCCTTTGATCCTTCTATATATAGAAAACAAGTTATAGACGTTGGGATCAATCAAAATAGGTTTGGATCTGATAACAGAATCCATTTTCTTGATTCTGGTTCTTGAAATAAGATTCTACATCGATGTCGTCTTCAATCCTCAAGTCTCGTAGTTGATAGTAGACAAGCTCCATATGCCACGTCATTGGACGGATACTCTTTTAACTGGTTGAACGTAACCTAGTAGACGAGCTCCATATGATTACGTCATTGGATGGATACTCCTTTAACTGGTTGAACGTAACCTAGTAGACGAGCACTTCTGTCACTTTAGTGGATGGGTGCTTCTATCACTTCAGTGGACGCGTGCTTCTGTCACTTTTGTGGACGAGCACTTCTGTCACTTTAGTGGACGAGCGCTTCTATCACTTTAGTGGACGGGCACTTCTTTCACTTTAGTGTACGAGCGCTTCTGTCACTTTAGTGGACGAGCGCTTCTGTCACTTTAGTGGACGAGCGCTTCTGTCACTTTAGTGGACGAGTGCTTCTGTCATTTTAGTGGACGAGCGCTTCTTTCCAAAAATCATTTTCATTAACAAAAACTTATTCCTTTTAATGCAGCTTATGAAAATTGATTTTCTTCAAGCATCTTTTTAGTTGAGCTATTTTGTGACTAAGAGATTCCTTTCTCTTACAAATCATCTGAGACTTAAATCTAAACTTCTCCTTTAAGCTTGGTCTTGATGATCCTTTGATCTTTGACTTTGCTCTTTTGATTTCTACATGCAGCTCCTTGATTCCTTCAAGTTATTCCTTGAATATTTTCCTTGAATTTGCTTAATGAACTTGTTGATCACTGCTTGATACCTGTCTTTGCAATTTGACACTAAAACACCTTCACACACATTAAATTGTATTTGCCATATATCAAAATCTCTAAGTCATTGAGTCTTACAAACTCCCCATTTTTTATTATGACAATTCTTTTAACAAATATAAGATCAGAGTATAAGTGTAGCAGACGCTAAGTGTTTTTGACAGATTTATATCATGGTATCAGAGCAGAAGTATATCAGAGCAAAAAAATATTATCATAGAAGAATTTGATTTACTCCCCAATAAATCATGCAAGCTTATAAGCTCCCCCTCAACATATGCGTGTATAATTTGTTATTATCCCCTTTCTCTATATCATACTTTTTCCTCCCCCTTTTGGCATTATCAAAAAGGTAAAGAAAAGAAACATTCAAAGTAATGGAGAAAGCAAGAATTTAAACATTCAAACATAGCATATAAAATTGTTCATGATAGAGGATAGGTGCAGGGACAAATCAAAAAGAACAAAAACCATCCGTCAAAATTACAAACTAAGACTTTTACCTTTCAAAAACTAAGTTCTAATTCCTATGAATTCCTAGAACTAGTTCTTACTTTTTGATTTTCTTTTGTTTCTTTAGAGATTAGATATAGGATTGATCAATTATGCCCAATTCTCTTCTAATGAAAAAGAAGCTTTCCTTGTTCAAGGGCTTGGTAAAAATATCAGCAAGTTGTTTAGTTGTATCAACATATTCAATCTCAATTTCTCTACTTTGAATATAGGTTCTTATGATAGAGATCATGTTCAAAGTTAATTGTTGCATAGCAAGTAGAACAAATCATTTTAGGCTTCATCAATTTTCTTAGATTCAATTTGTGAAACAAAAGCCATATGATTATTCCAAGATAGATCAAATAACTTTAATACAACAATGTAGACATATTATACAATGATATATAAGTCAACACAAAGATTAACAATCATACATTAATAATGATAATTAGAAAACATATTCAATCAATATTATTTCTTTATTGTTACCCATTTTGTGTTTGGTGAAGGCTCTATGTCATGATTTCAATTTTTGCTCTTAACCTTCCACCACATCTACAAAACAGAATTTCTTGTTTTTGCTATAGGTACCCAAATTTTCTTGGGCCCTTCATGGTTAGAATATGATAAAGTTCCTTTTGGAACCCATATTTGCCTTATCTGCAATGAATAATTATTTCTCAAATTACAGAAAGCACCTTTTCTATTGCAATAATGACATCTAGCATATTGTGATGCATTAGCATAATGAGAAACATGAAATTTTCTAAAGGTTTTTGCCTTTCTCTCAATTTTGTACACTGAATCAACTTGGTTTTTCATTTCTTTTTGTTGTCCAAGTAATGCATTCAAGTTGTCTTTATCACAAGTAATTCTAGATAGATCACCATTCAAATGATTTATATGTTTCTCCAACTTAGGACAATTATCACATATAGATGGTTCCAAAACAGTAGCCAATCTTTCTTTTACAGCACAATTTTCTATTTTTAATTCATCTAGCTCTTTGTTTAAAACAGAATTTTTCTCTTCTAGGCATGTGATGGTTTTCTTAGACTTAATTAGCAATCTAGCAAGTCTAATGGATTCTTTATGAAGTTCTTCAAAAGCATTTTGCAATTCATCATAAGAAGGTAATTCATCAAGGTTAGAATCATTTATCTCATCATCTTCTTTATGAAGATGAGCAGTTAAGCACAAGCTAGATTTTTCATCATTGGAATCATTCGTTGAGCCAAGATTGTTATCCTCCCAATCTATGTATGCACGTTTAAGTTTCTTTTCCTTCTTAAGTTTTTTGTCAACCTTTGTAGATTTTACAGCTTTGAATGTGATGATTCGATTGTTCTTGTCTTCTTCTTCACTTAGCGCCAATCTAGTCAACTCCATTTCATGCTCTTGTAGCTTTCCAAAGAGCGCTGCAATTGACATTGTTGAAAGGTCTTTGGATTTTGAAATTGCAGTTACTTTAGGTTTCCATTCTCTACCTAGGCATCTCACGACTTTGTTAACTTGATCTTCATCGAAGATTGTCTTTCCAAGTGCAGTCAATTGATTCACAATGTGTGAGAATCGCATTTGCATAACCTCCATTGGTTCTCCTCGATTCATGCAAAATAACTCATATTCATGTGTGAGGGTATTCATTCTTGCTCTTTTGACATCTGTGGTTCCTTCATGTGTTACTTGCAATGTATCCCACATCTCCTTTGCTGATTTGCAATTTGAAACCCTGAAAAACTCATCACGGCTTAAAGCAGATGTTATAATATTCTTATCACGTGCATTATATTGAACTCTTTTCTTATCGTCCTCATTCCATTCAGTTTTAGGCTTATTTCTTAAAGCACCATTAGAATCTACAGTGGAGGGGACAAATGGTCCATTCTCTACTGCATCCCAAATGTCTACACCTGCTGTCTCAAGAAAGATTATCATTCTTTCCTTCCAATAGATATACTCAGATCCATTGAAGCCAGGAGGGCGTGCATGGGAAGCCCCTTCATTCAAACAGTCATTGGAAGCCATACTCTTATAGCTGTTAAGCCAAACTTAACAGTTTAGCTCTAATGGCAATTGTTGTTTTGGCTTCAAAGACTCAAGAGGAGGGGGGGGGGGGGGGGGGTTAATTGAGTTTTCAAAAATTCTTCCTTTTCAAAAACTTATTTTTCAAATCATAGTTGTCTCAGGATCTTTTTAAAAAATAGTGAAGGGCTTTTTATGAAATCTTGAATAGAAAGTGATGAGGATAAGAAAGATTGATTCAGAATTAATAGATCACGGAATAGGTTCAGGTTCAAAACTCAACAATAGCAAAATACAGAAACTGATTAAGCCTTTAAAGATTAAGAACAAGTTATGCAAGTTTCAGATACAAGCATTAACAATCAAGAACAAACTTGCAGGTTTCAGTTTCAGTGATTAAGAACGGTTTTAATCAACTCAGTTTTAAACAATTAATAACTCAATATTGATTGCAGTAATACTCTGGTTTTAATTCAAATTAAACAGATCAAGAACAGAAGTTGTATTGATCAAAGAACAACAATAAACTCAGTTAAACTCATACAAAGCAGAAATTAAAGAGTTTGAGTTTAGAGATACCACACAACCAGATTTATCCTGGTTCAGTCACCGCCACTGTGACCTCCAGTCCCCACTCCACCTGTGGGCTTTCACACACTAACACAACAAGCTTTAGCCAGGTAGCTTGAAAAACCTTTACACCACGAAGCACTCCTTCACCTCGAGATACCACACTCTTGTGAAGAGCCTCACTGTTCTTCCTTAGGGATACCTCACCCTAATCACACAGAGAGACTCCCTCTCTCTTTATAATCAAAATAGAAAGAAAAAATGATTCCTAACTCTGAATAGTCAGATATACAAATTGAAGCACTTATGAGAATGAAACACTCTTTTTCACAATAAGCTCAAGAAAGCTGATGAATGATTTTCACAATTGATCTCTCAAATTGATTTCGTGTAATTCTGATGTGTTATTGATGTATTGTGATATGATAAAAGTGTTCCTTTGATCCCTCTATATATAGAAAACAAGTTATAGAAGTTGGGATCAATCAAAACAGATTTGGGTCTGATAACAGAATCTGTTTTCTTGATTCCGGTTCTTGAAATAAGATTCTACATCGGCGTCGTCTTCAATCCTCAGGGCTCGTAGTTGATAGTAGACGAGCTCCATATGCCACATCATAGGACGGATACTCTTTTAACTGGTTGAACGTAACCTAGTAGACGAGCTCCATATGATTATGTCATTGGACGGATACTCCTTTAATTGGTTGAACGCAACCTAGTAGACGAGCACCATATGATTACGTCATTGGACGAATACTCCTTTAACTGGTTGAACGTAACCTAGTAGACGAGCACTTCTGTCACTTTAGTGGACGAGTGCTTCTATCACTTCAGGGGACGAGTTCTTCTGTCACTTTAGTGGACGAGTGCTTCTATCATTTTAGTGGACGAGCACTTCTGTCACTTTAGTGGACGAGTGCTTCTGTCACTTTAGTGGACGAGTGCTTCTATCACTTTAGTGGACGAGCGCTTCTTTCCAAAAATCATTTTCATTAACAAAAACTTATTCCTTTTAATGCAGGTTAAGAAAATTGATTTTCTTCATGCATCTTTTTAGTTGAGCTATTTTGTGACTAAGAGATTTCTTTCTTATTACAAATCGTTTAAGACTTAAATCTAAACTTATCCTTTAAGCTTGGTCTTGATGATCCTTTGATCTTTGACTTTGCTCTTTTGATTTCTACATGCAGCTCCTTGATTCCTTCAAGTTCTTCCTTGAATTTTTTCCTTGAATTTGCTTAATGAACTTGTTGATCACTGCTTGATACCTATCTTTGCAATTTGACACTAAAACACGTGCACACACATTAAATTGTATTTGTCATATATCAAAATCTCTAAGTCATTGAGTCTTACACCCATGTCAATTTATCCAATTTCTTATTTTCGGATTTCCCCTAATTCCACTCAAAAACCTAATTTTTCATCTTACTCTAATCATGAAATTGATTCTATTTTGGTGCAATTGAAGTTGTTTAATGATGATTTCCAATGCCAATTTCTTGTTTTAATGACCAGAAAAATTTCCCCCTAAATTGTGATTAGGAACCCTAAAGCCCAATTTGATTTTTTAATTGACATTGGTTATGTTTTTTGTAAAATTAACTTTGTATATATGAAATTGGGACTGTTAATTGATGTTTTGACAATTCAATTTCTCAATTCTATGAACAAATCTCATTTTCCCCAATTTTTGTGATAAGAGCCTTTTACCCAAATTGGTGTTATTGAAAACTGATTCTATGTTTGTTAAATTAAATATATGGTTTTTTTTATGGTATGTTTTGAGGATGAAAATTTATTTGGTGAAATTGTCTGTTTGATATCTTGCTTGGTTTATGTCTCTAGGACGTTGAACGTGGCTATGCTTGCTTGGTGGAGCAGAGTTTGTACCCTTGGAACAAATTGGAGCATTAAAATGAGGACCTTTCTCTTGTCTTCAAAGGTTAGGGGAGGTTGCCTGAGGGATTTTCGGTAACTGCATGCTATCTGTGTGTCGTATGTGAGTTTATCTGTTGTGATGTGAGATATTAAATTAAGTTGTTATATGACTGTTATGTGGTTTTCAATGTTTTCTGTGAAAGCATGATTATATATGTGATGTATGGATATTTTCTATGTATGGATTATCTGTTGGTTGGTTGGTTAACCAAGAAGCTTGACAGTGGTCAGTGCTCAACTAAATTAAAGATAAAAGCTTTGGAAAAGGTTCAGGAGAAATTTAATGGATTTGATTTATGGAAGTAGAAGAAAAATATTGAAAATATTTATATTTGATGATGTTTCGAGCAAAAGAGTGATTTATGAGTAAATAGTGATGACGGCATCTTGAAAATATTTCAGTTACGTTGTCTTTTCAAAATAAATTCGAAAATATGATGAAAAGTTATTACGAGAAATTTAAGTGTCAAGAATATGTTAAACTTTGATGGTGAAGAATTTT
The DNA here is from genome assembly GCA_030762895.1 of Sophora flavescens. NCBI lineage: Eukaryota > Viridiplantae > Streptophyta > Magnoliopsida > Fabales > Fabaceae > Sophora > Sophora flavescens. The sequence continues at coordinate 217,606,174 of CM061063.1, forward strand.
TTTTATAAAAGAGAAAATCATTTGATTTATAAATGGCTTTATGTCCAACGAAAAATAATTTTAGAAAAGTATTTTACGGCGAAAACTATGAGGAACAATTTTATTATTTCGAATAGAAATGGGTTGTAAAATGATTTTACAAGGATTCGATGTTATTTCGGAAAAAGAAGTTTCCAAAAGAAAATGAATTTGAGAAAAATGGATTTCTCAATGATTTGACGGTTTTATAAATGAATTCCAAAACGGAAAAAGATTTTTTGTAAAAGAGTTTTATTGAGTGGAGTTATTTCCAACAACTTCGATGAGTTGTGGAGGTTTTGTTTTGGATTTGTGCTTCACAGAACGAAAATAATTTTAAAGTTGAAATGTGGACAAAGTGGCCGAGACGTCGAGACTCTAGTGTTCTATGGTATGGACTATGTGTCCTAAAGGTGATATTGTGGACTGTGTGTCCTAAAGAGGAAGTTGTGGGCTGTGTGTCCTAAAGTTGAAGTTGTGGACTGTGTGTCCTATAAACGTTATGTTGGTTTTTGTGCTCTAAAATCTATGAATCTAAGACTGGTGCATTGGTCTAGACCTTCGTGATTTGCACATTCAGACTTGGAGTCCTATTGTTGAAAATGAAAGACGAATTTAAATGTTTAAAAGTTGAGATGGTCGTGAGACTTTGAGCTTCGACAAGGAAATAATGAACAAAAAGAAAAGTTATGAGAAACAAAATGTTTTACATGCATTTTTTTGGCAGACGTGCCCATGAGGTTAATCTGGATATCTTGATGGCAAGGTATGCAAGGCGTTGTATCATTGTGCCTTGATGGACAATGAAAACCATATACGGTGATCACTGTGCCTTGTTTTGGACAGTGCTATGGTTAAATCCGGTGTGCCTTATTTGGCAAAGAGAGTTTGATCAGCTCATTTATACGGTGTTGGGATCTCCGGAGATTAAGTACATAATTTTAGTCGGTGAATATTGAAGTATCAGGCATTATTTTAAATGACAATTGTGATGTTTTGACACATCAATAATCCTTTAACTAAAAAAATTATCATAACTATCAAATTTAAATCTTTTCCTTACCGACAGTAATTTATTTCCTAATTAACCAAATAAATTTATACGCCTTAATAAAATACTTTAAAATTAACTGAAGATATATAGTTTTTCAGTAAATAGATAAGCATTTGATGTAACACCCCCCTTAGGCATTACATGACCAACTTAATTTCGTTATAACATATTAAAATAAAATAATAATTGCTGGTTGCTTTCGAAAAAAATCTCGTATAATTCTCTATAGGTCATGAAGGTGGGTATAAAATTTTTCATTTGGTTGCGGTAAAACTTAAACCTATTTTAAAATAATAACACCACATTTTAATCTATCATTGTATATATTCTGGTCATATATATATAATTTGTCACGACCTAACACCTAAGTCGTGACCGGTGCACAGGATTACAATCATAACCTGGCAAGTCTATTTATTTTAGAAATGTAATTGAATAAAAGGCTTGAATTTTTACAAAAATTTCGACAGAGTCTCCTCTGTAATTCCAACATCCCAAAATGAAAACACCTGCTGAAATATTTATATTTTCATCCTAGAAGTTCCAGTCAAACAAAAATACATCAAGATGGTGTTATTCTGAAAATATTTACATCAACAAACTATACATGACCAAAAGGAAAATCTTAGATTTCCATCCAAAAGAAAAGCTCTCCGAGCCACAAAATATTCCATTCAAAATAAAAGCTCTCCGAGCCATGAACATAAACACTATCATTAATCAATAACATCTCAAAAAAAAACCTAAGCTGGTCGTTCTATAAGATATTTTTGGGGAAGACCCCCATGGTTCCCCCCATTATAACTGACAACAGACATCTTCAAGGATTTGGACTAATATCCCCGAGTGAAGTTGGGAACTTCTTTGCCTCATCTGTTCACGAAAATAGTATACCACAAAAAAAAAAAAATCAAACAAAGATAATGCAAAGGTGAGATAGGGACTCTAACCCTCGACACAACAGATATTCAACTGTGTGACTTGGGACTCTAACCCACGACACACACATCAAATATTCAAATGTGTTGACTGGGACTCTAACCCACAACTATGTTAACTGGGACTCTAAACCACAACACATTGAACATAGATTCAACTGTGTCAACTGGGACTCTAACCCATGACACATAAACAACAGATTCCAATGTGCCAACTGGGACTCTAACCCATGACACGCACAACATTAATTCAACAATGCCATATAGGACTTTAACCCGTGACATACAGGACACATAGTCCACATACTTACTCATAGGAACACTAGCTTGGCTCTTCGGTTATCTAGGTCCTCACAACTTCCACTTTTAACATAGTTTTCTTTCTAAAAAAAACCAACTCATCAAAACCAAATTCCGAAACTTATCCCCGATTTTCTAAAATATTTTCCTTGACATAAGCTCCTTTTCATAACACATTTTCCGCTAAAATTCATTTATAAAACATTGTTTCACCCCGAAATACAAATTTTCTCAAACTCCTTCTCTTTTGAAATCTCTTTTCCGACAACACCCCAAATCTTTGAAAAATATTTTCCAACACGTTTTCATTCCAAATAATGCACTATTTCTCATAGTCTTGCCATTAATCACTTTTCTGAATCATGTTTCGTTTTGTAATAAACTTCATTTTATAAATCAAATGACTTTGTTCTTTTCTAAATAAATTATTCAACATCAACACTTAAAATTATTTTAGAGTTTTTCTTTCTCTTTTCTTTATTTAAAACTATTTCTCAAATCATTTTGGACTTCCTCAAAATCATAACTCTTTAATCCGAAATATATTTAATTATTCTTAACTGAAAAATATTCTTCTACTTACATAACTCAAAACTTTAAATTTTCCACTAAAGTTTTTAAAGCATTATTCTTACTATCCTTGAGCTCTGACTACTGTCAGGCTTTCAATCAAACCAACAATCAACATTTCAATCTAGACATACAGATATACTTAAACCACATAAACAGTTATCTCATCGAATTTAGAACACACATCATACATAACCACAACAACCTTACACACAACAACCAAATAGCACATAGTTACCAAAACCGTTCAGGTAATCTCCCTTTACCTTTGAAGACCAGAAAAAGATCTTTTCCTTTGCGCATTAAACCATTAGCTTCCTAGAATGAAATTCAGGTTCCCTCAAACTAGCGTAGTTACAAACCATCTTCCAGAGAGAGCATTCCACACACATTCAACACCCAATAAATATAACAGTCAATATTCACAACATCAAACATAAAATTCAAAGGAAATTATATATTTAATTTAGCAAAACATACTTGATTTCTCAATAAAATCAATTTGGGTAAAAAGGGCTTTTTCACAAAAATTGGGGAAAATTAAATCTAGCCAAAGAACAATGAAATTAGTTGAGGGAAACACTAATTCATATTCCCAATAGCATAAAACAAGCTTCAATTTCAAGATTGAAATCTGAGATTAAAGGGTTAGGGTTTCAAAACCAGATTTGGGATTTTTCAAATAGAAGAGGTTATGGTGAAGTACTTACCCAAGATAATAAGCGAAGAGGTCATGGTGGTTGTTGAAATGGCCGGAACGGCGGCAACGCGGCGGACGACGGTTCTACAACAACCATGGACAAAAGAGATGAAGAAAAACATAAAATAAGAAGAAGGAGACTCAACACTTAAGGGTGGTAGAACCACCCTGAATGGAGGCAGCGCGACGCTTACCATGACAAAGAATGGTGGTTCACGCGGCGGAGATGGCGAAAAATGTGCTCAGGCGACGCGGGCAGTGGTGGCACGGCACCAAGTGACGGCGGCACGACGAGCGCCATTCCTGGGCGGCTAAGGGTGGCTGGTACAAGGGAGGAGAAAATACCAAGAGGGAAGGGAGAGTGATGTGTGAGAGGAAGAAGAAATATAAAGAAAAAGAGGGGGGTTCTGTCGCATACGCACGGGGAAAGGGAGGGGACTTGGGGTTTCTTTGATTTATTCTACATGTACTTAGTGGTTAGGTACAAAATGAGTGATAAATATTGAGTCTAAAAATAAACATGTGTTTTAGTTTTAAAATCTAAAAATAAAGGGTGACAATATACACTTTCACAATTTGAAATAAAGTAGAGATTGATAGTTGAATTGATCAACTAAGAAAATCCACGGTCCAACATTTAATCCTGATTAATGTCAAACCAAATTATTTTCAAATCTAAAATTAAATAGAATAAAATATGAAAATATTTTTCTTTCAATCATATCATTTAAATTATTTTTTCTAAATAAATACTAGTGGTGACAATAACATAACATTATTGTCTAGTAAAAGTACTTCTACTGGCAGTACTGACGTACTTAATAAAATAATTTTAATAGAGTAAATAAAGTTAGTCAAGATGAAGCGTTATAAAATAAACAAAATTTAATGTCCAAATAATTATCATTCCAAGAAAAAATATAAACATATATATTTTACCTATGTTGAAAACCCGTAAAAATCGGGGTGTAACATTACTTCCCCACTTAAAAAAATTTCGTCATCAAAATTTCGTGACTCGAAACTAGATAGGATCGTGTAATTACATCTTAATCCCAAGATCTTATATTGTACTTCCCGTATTCACTTTCCCTTAGGTGACTTTTTGTAACTCAACAACACATTTCATACTTATTCTTTGCTATATTGATCCTCAAAATTTACTCCATTAGCCTCATTCCATACTTCCTGTCCTTAACAATTTCATCTTAATACACATACAGACATAATCAAAACTTAATCTCTTCTTCCTTTAATACAAGTCCATTAGAAAAATTTTCCTCTACATCCTTAACTCTTACAGTTCACACCAAGATTTAAACTAAAATTCACACTTCTTTCGCAGCACCCACATCATTTTCTATCCAAGATATCCAAGCGTAGTCCTAGTTCTTTTGAATGAAATAAAACATTCCATAATACATCAAAATCACACGTCTCTCAACCTTGAAAACATTATTACATCTTTTAATGTAATTTACACTGAAAGAAACTACATCGAGTAGGATCATCTAACTCATCAATTTTACGTTTCTCTAGCAACCTTAATTTATATGAAATCACTGTAAATATGCTCCTTCTAATCTTCCTACTTTATACAATCAATCTTAACTGCAATTCCTTCTGTCTCGATCAACAATTGATCATTTGATCTATAGAAATCGTCATTGCCTATTGGGGTTAATCTTAGGGATTCTCATTTTACCAGTCATATCTACACCTCAACAAAACTCATATCACCTCTTGTTTATCCCACTGTAGGGATGATCATACTTAGGTACTAAACCTACTCCCAGCTAACCTTCTAAGAATGATTGTTTCTTACTTGCCCATCAAGTTGAAAATGATCAGCTGGACTTAGCCTCAACTTGGTCCTCAACACTTATAGCAGACTTTACCGACAAATGTTGGTAAACTTCGAATCTTCTTCTGAAACGATACTTGATGATACTTCATGAAATTTGATCATATCAGTCCTCTAATACATACTTCGGTTTAGCTTCTCCACTTCATGGTGGATCTTAACCTATAAGAAGGGTGTCAACTTCATCAGTCGGTCCACGATCACTCGAACTCAAACAAGACTCGTATAGATCTTCAGTAACTCATAACGAAAATTCATGGCGACGCTAACATCTTAACAAGGGAGGTCTCAATTGTCACATTGCCTTCTTACAGTACTAAACTAACTCTGATATCGTGATGTGAATCAAGTAACCATCCTCATAACCATATAATATAGGTAACATGTCAATGACATTTGGAAAAGATACAGGTCAAAATTGATCCAAAAGGAACAAATTCTATCGAACTACAACAAGACTTGACCTTAAATATTACGAAAAGAAGTTCTCAAGAAAGGAATTTTCTTGTTTCACTTTCCCAAGAAAGCATAGAGAATAATTTTATCAATTTGAAAGATACTTGAGTGTCCAATATGTAAAAAGATTCTTCAATAGGATCGTGAGTGTAAAAATGCCCAGTACATTCTTACAAACATGGCTCTACTAAAGTTCCTTCTTTCACAAGAACTTCCAGCGAATTAGGAAATCAAAAGATGAATAGTCCCTAACCCCAAGAGTATTCATTCTTAGCACAGGGAATTTACAAAACGACGATTTAAAAAGAAGACAGTCTGGCCAAAAATCAGACTGGATCACATCTACCAAAAGTAAATGTGACTAAGCTAAGTTTCATCAGGAAACTTCTATTACCACGAAGTCATCTGTGTTACAACTCAAGAAATAGCCATAACAATTCTTTCGACGGATTGTGAAAATATCCAGGCCAATGAATATTACCAAATCAATCCACTCGAATGTCTAATACACTGAAGGTTATTCAGAAATGTGAGTACAAATTCTCACATACCAGAAAATCCATTAGGGTAAATTAAAATTACTTACTAGCATGACTAATTGCTATATCATGATAGACTTTAAATCAAGATTAGAAAATCAGTTTTACAAGACGAAATTGACCATAGTGATTGTCAAATATAACCATCGAAATTTGAGGAGAAATTGTGGATTTACAAGTTCATAAAGGAATGAACAGTATAGATAAGAATTTCCTTAATCATGAGACACTCACCCAAGGTTGAAGATTCAAATCATCTTGCCTTGGTTCCAACAAGCACACAGGTCTTTCCAGACATGCTTAGTATGGTCACTTTGAATCGGGCATGTTCGCGAACAACTTAGTCAATCTCTCAGACATGTGAAGAGTTGATCTCTTCTCATAAGCTGATTTGACGGCACAAAATCTTAGATAAGTCATCACTCCAATCTGGTGATAACTCGTCCTCAAGTCGATCTTTGAGTAGACAACAACTCCTCACGAGTGATTACCTTGCGGCGTCAGGTATTTCATGCTACGATTTTCTTCATTGTGCTCGGGTTGGACAATGAAACCCCATTTACGGTTTTATCACTGATGCCCTGGGTGTAGACAGTGTGCAATGGGTTATGGTTGCGTGCCTTTCTGCCATGGGATGGAAATTGAGCCAGATCAACTCACCATGAGTTGAGATATCTCATGAGATTAGGTGCGAATTTAGATGACGAATATGAAGTGTTCATGCACAGTTTTTCACATGATGACGTTTGGGGTGTTAAGCCCATTGATAAACTATTTGCTTATGAATGCTTGTGTTGTTATATGTGTATGTGTTTTATGTGGTGTCTAGCATGTAGTTGTCGAGTAAAATCCATATATTGGTTTCTCACTCTTGAATGTTTTATTTGTGGTTTCTCTACTTGTGCATATATCTTTACGTCTGAGATTAGATGGACCCGGATATGCCTCTGGCACATTCGAGGCTTCGGTCGATCATGTTTGATCGCGCTCATTTTGGTGGTGCCTGGAAGATAAACCCTAGGGCACTCAGCGCCACCTATCATGGCCCTAGTAGAGAGGTTGTTGGCACAGTAGAGGTAGGACCGCAGCGAAGGACGTATATTGTGGAGACTGTTGAGGTATCTCTACCTCCGGTATGACTATACTTACAGTACTTGGCTGAGCACGGGTTACTTGATTTACCACCTCAGTTGATTCCGCTTCAGATAGCATGACCAGCAGTACCTCATGTTGAGGAAGTTTTGGATGAGGTCGAGGAGGACCCAGATGAGTACTTTGAGGACGATCTTGAGTTCCACTCTCCTGCTGTTGATGATGATGATTCTTCCGACGAGGGAGCGGGAGCGGAGGTGTCTTCATCAGATACATCTGTTGTAGGTGGGGTTGATCATCATGATCTCCCGAATGGTTTTCATTAGCTTGACCAGCTATAGGTATAGTTCTGGGGTAGCGAGTCTTGTCGGTTTTTGATCTGGCTATTGAGAGCCATGAGTTTTTGGTATGGTTCTGGACTGCTTGTTACTTATATGTATGTCTTTATTTTCTTTGCTTAGTTTGATGGAGAACAGCCTATACTTATGAGGGCTCTTTTGTGATCTCCTATTAGATATAGTGTGTATTTAAATGATGATGTATATCTAGACATGTGAAGAGTTGATCTTTTCTCATAAGATGAATTGACGGCACAAAATCTTAGATCGATCATCACTCCAATCTGGTGATAACTCGTCCTCAAGTCGATCTTTGAGTAGACAACAATTCCTCGCGAGTGATCCATCAAATCAACTACGCATGGTAGAGAATACTCGTTCATAATCATCACTTTGTTGAGTTATCAGAAATCAACGCGGTGTCTCAAACCATCACACCACATTGGTGCTTCCTATGATAAACACTTAGTCTAACAAACTGCTTAGACAACAGATCTTTCACTTAAATTGAGTCATCTAACTCGATTAACTTTGTAGGCGACATTCTACACGAAGCGATAGAGAATCAGACCGAATCTAGAAACTAGATTGATCGAAAGTCAATATCCTTCTCTAGCAGCAAACCTATAACATTTCCAAGGGACATTCCCGGAAAATCCTTTCACAAACGATAAACCTGGAACATTCTCAGTGAACATTCCTAGAAATTATACCTTATCAAGCACACTTATTCAAATGTCTGACACAATCCAAAAGGATAACCCAAAGTGTCACACATGGACCCAAAACACAATTTACCAGCCATGGGTTTCCTACAAGTCAAAACTCGTATAACCCATCAAGATAAAAAAAACATACTTATAATCCAACCAACATTGTTTCGACAAGGAAACAATTTAAGTGATGGCCAACCAGAGATCACACAACAAAAACATAACAGACCTATTTCCCAAGGTTCCCGAAAGACTTGACCAGCTCTGGTACCACTAATGTAACACCCCCCTTGGGCATTACATGACTAACTCAATTTCGTAATAACATATTAAAATAAAATAATAATTACTGGTTGCTTTCGGAAAATATCTCATGTAATTCTCTATAGGTCATGAAAGTGGGTATAAAATTTTTCCTGTGGTTGCGGTAAAACTTAAACCTATTTATCATCGTTTAGATTCTGGTCATATATATATAATTTGTCACGACCCAATACCTAAGCCATGACCGGCGGACATGATTACAATCCTAGCGTGGCAAGCCTATGTATTTTAGAAATGTAATTGAATAAAAAGCTAGAATTTTTACAAAAATTTCGACAGAGTCTCCTCTATAGTTCAACATCCCAAAATGAAAACACCTGCTGGAATTTATATTTTCATCCCAGAAGTTCCAGTCAAACAAAAATACATCAAGATGGTGTTATTCTGAAAGTATTTACATCAACAAACTATACATGACCAAAAGGAAAATCTTAGATTTCCACCCAAAATAAAAGCTCTCCGAGCCACAAATATTCCATTCAAAATAAAGGCTCTCCGAGCCATGAACATATACACTATCATTAATCAATGACGTCTCAAAAGAAAGCTCTTCGAGCCATGAACATACACACTATCATTAATCAATGACGTCTCAAAATAAACCTAAGTTGGTCGTTATAAAAGATATTCTTAGGGAAGACCCCCATGATTCTCCCCATTATAAATGATATCAGACATCTTCAAGGATTTGGACTAATATCCCCCGAGTGAAGTTGGGAACTTCTCTGCCTCATCTGTTCACGAAAATAGTATACCACAAAGAAAAGAACCAAACAAAGATAATGCAAAGGTGAGATACCGACATATGAGTTTTATCTTGATAACTACATGCGCGACACACGAACAACAACAGCGTGTACACATACGTACTTCACATAAATTCTCAGAATAAACAAGATATTCTAAATAATCGGATTCATACCTGGCAGTCATTGCAATTTATAAAATTACACGACACTTCCACATCCACCATCAAATCTTAATATTGGTTCTCTTTACTTTTCTTTTCGTTCATTTCTTTCTTTGTCGAGGCTTACTGCTCACGAGTATTCTTACTTAGGCATCGAAATCGTTCACTGTCAACATAGGACACGAAGTCACATGTGCCAACTGGAACTCTAACCCTCGACACACAATACAGAGATTCAATTGTGTGACTTGGGACTCTAACCCACGACACACAATACAAAGATTTAACTGTGTGACTTGGGACTCTAACCCACGACACACACATCAGAGATTCAACTGTGTGACTAGGGACTCTAACCCTCGACAACAGATATTCAACTGTGTGACTAGGGACTCTAACCCTCGACCCAACAGATATTCAACTGTGTGACTTAGGACTCTAACCCACAACACATCGAACGAAGATTCAAATATGTTAACTGGGACTCTAACCCACAACACATTGAACATGGATTCAACTGTGCCAACTGGGACTCTAACCCATGACACATAAGCAACAGATTCCAATGTGCCAACTGGGACTCTAACCCATGACACGCACAACATGAATTCAACTATGGCGACTAGGACTTTAACATGCAACATACAAGACACATAGTCCACATACTTACTCATAGGAGCACTAGCCTGGCTCTTCGGTTATCTAGGTCCTCACTACTTCCACTTTTAACACAGTTTTCTTTCTAAAAAAAACAACTCATCAAAACCAAATTCCAAAACTTATCCCCGATTTTCTAAAATATTTTCCTTGACGTAAAGCTCCTTTTCATAACACATTTTCCGCTGAAAGTCATTTATAAAACATTGATTAACCCCGAAATACAAATTTTCTCAAATTCCTTCTCTTTTGAAATCTCTTTTCCGACAACACCCCAAATCTTTGAAAAATCCTTTCCAACACGTTTTCATTCCAAATAATGCACTATTTCTCATAGTCTTGCCATAAATCACTTTTCTAAGTCATGTTTCGTTTTGTAATAAAATTCATTTTGTAAATCAAATGACTTTCTTCTTTTCTAAATAAATTATTCAACATCAACACTTAAAATCATTGTAGAGTTTTTCTTTCTCTTTTCTTTATTTAAAACTATTTCTCAAATCATTTTGGACTTCCTCAAAATCATAACTCTTTAATACGAAATATATTTAATTATTCTTATCTTGAAAATGTTCTTCTACATACATAACTTAAAACTTCAAAATTTCCTCTCAAGCTTTTAAAGCATTATTCTTAATATCCTTGAGCTCGGACCACTGTCAGGCTTTCAATCAAACCAACAATCAACATTTCAATCTAGACATACAGATATATTTAAAACACATACACGATTATCTCATCAAACTTAAAACACACATCATACATAACCATAACAACCTTACACACAACAACCAAATAGCACATAGTTACCAAAACCCTTCAGGTAAACTCCCTTTACCTTTGAAGACCTGAAAAAGATCTTTTCCTTTGCGCATTTTACCGTTAGCTTCCAAGAATGAAATTCAGGTTCCCTCAAACTAGTGCAGTTACAAACCATCAGCCAGAGAGAGCATTCCACACACATTCAACACCCAATAAATATAACAGTCAATATTCTCAACATTAAACATAAAATTCAAAGGAAATTATATATTTTATTTAGCAAAACATACTTGATTTCTCAATAAAATCAATTTGGGTAAAACGGGCTTTTTCACAAAAATTGGGGGAAATTAAATCTAGCCAAAGAACAATGAAATTAGTTGAGGGAAACACTAATTCATAATCCCAATAGCATAAAACAAGCTTCAATTTCAAGATTGAAATCTGAGATTAAAGGGTTAGGGTTAGGGTTAGGGTTAGGGTTAGGGTTTCAAAACCAAACTTGGGGTTTTTGAACTAGAAGAGGTTATGGTGAAGTACTTACCCAAGATAACAAGAGAAGAGGTCATGGTGGCTGTTGAAATGGCCGGAGCGGCGACAACGCAGGGAGGGGGCGCGGCAGCGGTTCTACAACAACCATGGACAAAAGAGATGAAGAAAAACATAAAATAGGAAGAAGAAGGAGATTCAACACTTAAGGGTGGTACAACCACCATGAATGGAGGCAGGGCGACGCTTATCGTGATTGAGAATGGCGGTTCACGCAGTGGAGATGGCAAAAACGCGAGGCGGGGTGGCACGGCACCAGCGGCAGACGGCGAGACGAGCACCGTTCCCTGGGCGGCTAAGGGTGGCTGGCGCAAGGGAGGAGAAAAGACCAAGAGGGAAGGGAGAGTGATGTGTGAGAGGAAGAAGAAATATAATAAAGAAAAAGAGGGGGGTTCTGTCGCATACGCACGGGGAAAGGGAGGGGACTTGGGGTTTCTTTGATTTATTCTACATGTACTTAGTGGTTAGGTACAAAATGAGTGATAAATATTGAGTCTAAAAATAAACATGTGTTTTAGTTTTAAAATCTAAAAATAAAGGGTGACAATATACACTTTCACAATTTGAAATAAAGTAGAGATTGATAGTTGAATTGATCAACTAAGAAAATCCACGGTCCAACATTTAATCCCGATTAATGTCAAACCAAATTATTTTCAAATCTAAAGTTAAATAGAATAAAATATGAAAATATTTTTCTTTCAATCATATCATTTTAAATATTTTTTCTAAATAAATGCTAGTAGTGACAATAACATAACATTATTGTCTAGTAAAAGTACTTCTACTGGCACTGACGTACTTAATAAAATAATTTTAAGAGGGTAAATAAAGTTAGTCAAGATGAAGCGTTATAAAATAAACAAAATTTAATGTCCAAATAATTATCATTCCAAGAAAAAATATAAACATATATATTTTACCTATGTTGAAAAACCGTAAAAAATGGGATGTAACATTCGACATTATTTATTGGGCAGATTAGAGAACTTGATAGTAAATACACATTTATTCTAAAGATTTAGAACTTGATAGTAGATACTGCCAAAATCCTTTATGATTTATAATTGAAATATAACTATCGAATAATCCTTTTCTATTGTGATGCTTTAGCACATCAATAATCCTTTGTCTAAAAAAAATTTATAACTATCGAATTTAAAACTTTTCATTACCGGCAATAATTTATTTCCTAATTAACCAAATAAAATTATACGCCTTAATTAAATAATTTAAAATTAAATGAATATATTTAGTTTTTTATTAAATAAATAAGAATTTGACATTATTTATTGGGAAGATTAGATAACTTGATAGTAAATACACTTTTATTCTAAAGATTTAGAACTTTATAGTAGATACGGCCAGCTGTCCGTCTATCATAGAGTAGATATATATCGTGTGTAACATATAATTCAATTCAATATTTTTTTTTTGAAAGTAATATATAAAATCCTTTCTAAATTATAATTGAAATATAACTATCGAATTTAAAACTCTTTCCGTACTGACAATAATTTATTTCCTAATTAACCAAATAAAATCATACGCTTTAATTAAATAAAATCATACGCTTTAATTAAATTCTTATTATGCTTAATTTGTTTCTTGATTAACCCAATAAATTTATGTGGTTCAAATCATATACTTTGAAATTGAAGAAATCATTTACAAACTAGAATATGATTAATTGAGGAAATCAATTTTAAATGGAATTTTTTTATTTTTTATTTACATTAAAGAGGTAACAATTTGAAAAAAGAATATATGTTGGAGTAGATAGGAGATTAAATTAAAGAAAAATTAAGGGGATTTTGGATGATAAGGATAAGGATAGCCGTAATACAAACAGAAATGATTTGCTCTATATAATGAGATCGTTCACTCTCATTTGACACATTGAACACCATGGCCACTCATAGTTCTGTAATCTTTTGTGTCTCTTTTATTCTTCCATACATATTTTTCTCAAGGGGTGATGCTATTGATGATAATCCAAAACTCCATATAGTATATATGGGGTCACTCCCAAACACACCATATTCTCCAACCTCTCACCACCTCAGCTTGCTGCAACAAGTCTTTGATGGCAATGACGTAACAAATTCCTTAGTTCATAGTTACAAGAGAAGTTTTAATGGGTTTGCTGCCATGCTCACTAATCAACAAAAGGAAAAACTAACTCACATGGAAGGTGTAGTCTCAGTGTTCCCAAGCAGGATTCTTCGAACACTTACAACAAGATCTTGGGACTTCATGGGACTAACTAAGTCAACCAAACGAATCCATGCCGTTGAGAGTGATGTAGTAGTTGGAGTTATTGACACCGGCATATGGCCAGAATCAGATAGCTTCGGTGACGTGGGTTTTGGTCCTGTTCCAAAAAAGTGGAAGGGTGCTTGTCATGGTGGCCAGAACTTCACTTGCAATAAGAAGATCATTGGAGCGAGGTATTATACAGATTCATCTGCTAGAGACATTGTAGGTCATGGATCCCATACTGCATCAACAGCTGCTGGAAACATTGTTCATAATGCAAGCTTTTATGGACTTGCACAAGGCATTGCAAGAGGGGGAGTTCCATCAGCAAGAATTGCTGCATATAAAGTATGTAGTGAAACAGGATGTGGAGGTGCTTCTATCTTGGCTGCTTTCGATGATGCCATAGCAGATGGAGTTGACATCCTTTCTGTTTCACTGGGTGGGTATATCCAAGTTACCTTCGAAGAAGATCCCATTGCTATTGGTTCATTTCATGCTATGGCAAAAGGGATAGTGACAGTGAATTCTGCAGGCAATAGTGGCCCTTCTCCAAGCTCAGTTACAAGTGTTTCACCTTGGATGCTTACTGTAGCAGCAAGTACCATAGTTTTGGGAAATGGGAAAACACTCACAGGGATATCAGTAAACTCTTTCACATCAAATGGAAAATATTAAAACCAGATATAAGCGCCCCTGGAGTAGATATCTTGGCTGCATTTTCACCAGTTGTTCATCCTTCAGAAAATATTTATGATAAAAGACATGCAAAATATAACATAGTATCAGGAACATCTATGTCGTGTCCCCATGTTGCTGGAATAGCTGCATATTTGAAAAGTTTTCATTTGGATTGGTCACCAGCAGCCATTAAGTCTGCTATTATGACTTCAGCACAACCCATGAAGAGTTCTTATAAGGATGATATTGGTGAATATGCTTATGGATCAGGACATGTCAATCCTGTTCAAGCTATTGATCCTGGACTTGTTTATGATATTTCCTCAGAAGATTATTTACAAATGCTTTGCAACTTGGGTTATGATAATGAAAAGGTTAAACAGATATCTGGAGGAAATAACACTTGCTCAAAGGCTCCTAACAGATCGTTGGTAAGAAATTTAAACTATCCTTCACTTGCTATTGATGTTAAGCCTATGATACCTTTCATTATCAAGTTTAGTAGAACAGTATCAAATGTTGGCTTAGCAAACTCAACTTACAAGGCAACAATTTCACCAAATCCGAAAATCAAGATTACGGCGGTACCGAAGATTCTATCATTCAAATCATTGAATGAGAAACAGACTTTTGTTGTCACCATCACTGGTGGTAAACTACCAAGTAAAACTGTACTCACATCATCACTTGTATGGTCAGATGGAACCCATAATGTGAGAAGTCCTATTATCGTAAGTGTCTCCAGCTAGACAGTGTAACAAAATTCAATGTAATAAAATTCTGAGTTTTTGCCATTAAATTCTAGTGCATTGCATTATAAACAAGTTTGTCATATGCAAATGTATTATCAGCCATTTTTTTAAAACTATTGGTGTTCCTGCCAAGATCCGACTTGCCGGAATCTCGCCGTAGAACGTCATACCAAGAGTGGACAATGGGGGTTGTTTCAGACTTTGACTTGACAGAATCTGATATTCCGGTCCTACGTATCCCAATGGGAATCAAAGCCAGACGTAGTTCTAGGTTCAACCCTTGGAGGTGCGGTGATCTCGATCTCTTAATCTTGTATCGGATGAATACTAGGGAGCAAGGACTTTCTGATAGTCTCTTGGTCGACGCTAGTTTCTCTAATATGCTTAAGAGAGAGTCACCGGAGTTCAGTGAAAAGTGAAGTCCCTATCATGGGTATTCCTCCTTTTATAATAGGATTCCCCTATCTCTTAGAGATATGATTTATCTCTGAAATATCTTTTAGAGATCTGATTTATCTCTTAAATCTCTTTTGAGATGTGATTCCTTAATTTAAGGGATATTATCTCTTTTAACCAGATAAGGTTATTTCAGATAATATCAGGATTTAATATTAATATCTTATCCCTTAATTAAGTGATTTTTAACTTATTATCTTTAACTTCCGGACTGGGACGAGTATTCGAGCTCGGTGGCCGGGTTTCACTCTTCTGCCAGTACACCATAGGTACAAAATTCACAGAGTTCTAATTTCTCAAAGTTTCCATTACCAATTAAACGTTGTTTATATAATTCTTCTAAACCCTTTTCACTTACATGAGCTAGTCTATGATGCCAAAGCTTAGTGGAATCTACTTTAGCTACTAAAATCAGACTAGCAGGATTTAGCATGGTTTTACTTGGTAATCTATAGAGACCATTCTTCCTGATTCCTTTCATGATGAGCATTGATCCTTTTGAGATTTTCAAGGTTCCACCTTCACCTTTGAATGTGCAGCCACCTTGATCCAACATTCCAAGAGAAAGCAGATATCACTTCAGGTCTGGTACATGCCTGACTTCAGTGCATGTTTTTGTTGATCCATCTACTAGCATCACTTTCACAGTCCCAATTCTAGCCACCTTGCAAGCCATATTATTTCCCATCAGCACCTTTCCTCCATCAATTTTCTTGTATGATTTGAACCAATCTTGATTGGGGGTCATGTGGAAAGAACACCCCGAGTCAAGAATCCATTCATCACAGCAATTCTCTTATGTTCCAGTCAGCACATCAGCACTGTCAAAACCATCTGCCACTACTGCAACATCACTAGTGTCCTTGCCATTTCCATTATTCGTTCTTTTTCTCTTAGGGCACTCCTTTCAAAAGTGTCCTTCTTTATGACAGTAATAGCATTCTTTCTTGGCCTTAGACTTAGACCTGTATTTTCTATACTTGCCCTTTCCTTCCCTATTCTCCGGTATGCCTCTTGCAAATAGTCCTTCAGCTTCTCCACCTTCACCATTGTTGTCTGTAATCTTCCTCTTTAGATCTCTAGAATTAATGGTTGCCTTGACTTCTTCCAAGGTGAGGGTCTCTCTCCCAAACATCATTGTATCCACAAGATTTTCAGATGAAGGGAGAGAGCATAGTAGCATGACTGCTTGATCCTCTTCATCAATATTCACATCAACACTCTTTAAATCAAGAATCACTAAAGTGAACAAATAAACATGTTCTTTTATTGAAGCACCCTCCTCCATCTTTAACTGATAGAGTTGCTTTTTCAAGTATAGCTTGTTTGTCAAAGATTTGGTCATGTACAAGCTTTCAAGCTTAAGCCATACACCTGCAGTTGTGTTTTCACCAGCCACCTCCCGAAGAACATCATCACCCAAGGGCAAAATGATTGTGCAGTGTGTCTTGCTAATCAAGTCTTTCTTCTCCTTCTCTATGAGAGTTATAGGGAGCTTGGCCATTCCACCCAAGGCATCTTCGAGTCCTTGATGAATAAGAAGTGCCTTCATCTTGATTCTCCAGAGGCTGAAGTCGTTCTCCCCATTGAATTTCTCAATGTCGAACTTGGTAGTGCCCATTCTTCTTGGCCCCAATTCGATCTAGCTACTGATACCAATTGTTAGAGTTTCTGATACAGAGAACCGATCAAGATTGACGCAAGACAGAAAGAAGAAATTGAATTAAGTTGAAGCAGTAAGAAAAGAATAGAAAGCAAGATAGAAATTATCGTGGTTCAGGGCCAATTGATCAAAACCTTACATCCACACTGGAGTCGATTTTATTCCTTCAGATCTTCCTCAATGAACCAAAGACAAGACTTCAAGGACTCTTCCTTATTGCACTCAATGTTCAACCGATCATGAAGTACAAAATCTACTCTTCCAATTACATAGCTAAGACTTTTATACTTAGTAGATAGAACCCCCAAATTTCATTACAAAAGACATTACTCTCTATACATCAATTTCAAGTAACTAACTAATGTAATTAACTAACTAGCTATTACAAGTATCACTCGGCTATATACAGGACAAGTCCTATTCTAACTAATACACAAGTGATGATCGACACGAGCTTCATGATCTAGCCATGATCTTCAACACTTGAGAATGTGATCCTGTTTTTATGCTTATAATAATAATAATAATAATAATAATAATAATAATAATAGTAATAAATAATGATGATGATGATGACAACGACGACTTTGGTTGCAGCAATTCTTGGTTAATTTTTCAATTCGTCTCAGCTTGAGTAAAATATAGTATCTAATATAATATAATATAATATAGATTTAATTGATAATATACTATTAGTGTAAAAAGTTTACACATGATCAATCAATAATAAATGATCAATTCATTTGAGAGAAAAAAAGAAAATAAATTATCAAATAATAAAAAAAATTTGTCTCTTATTATAACTATTTTAAATATTATTTATAAGTTGATTTGTGATTGGTTGATACTTGATAGTATAAAAAAACTTATATTGACAGTGGATTAATATATATATATATATATATATATATATATATATATATATATATATATATATATATATATATATATGGAGCGTATGATGTGAGAACTGATAGTTATTATGAGAAATGAGAACTTTCAACAACAACCATTATTAAAAGGTCACGTGACCTTGTTTGGCTACAGCTCTTTGCCACTGTGCCGTCAATAAGGAAAAACTTATGAACGCCATAAGCGACTAGGGTGCATGAAGGTACAGGCCGATGACCATAAGGATTATGGATTCTTCAAATAACGCCACATCCACACAATTAATATTAGAATCGGAGCCATTAATTATGATCGAATGGTTGTTGTTGGAAGTTCTCATTTCTCATAATAACTATCAGTTCTCACATGATACGCTCCTATATATATATATATATATATATATATATATATATATAATATTATTATACAAAACAAAAGTTTTTGTCTATGGATTCATGCCATGTGATAACATTATTTATTGGGCTTAAATATTTTTTTGTATCTTTTAAAATATAATATTTTTGTTAAGATCCTTATGAAAATATTTTTATTTTCGTTCAAGTTTTCTTTAAATATTTTAGTGTCTGCTATTAGTGAGTAAATATTTTAAATGGAGTAAACATTTTATTGATAATTATTTGGCTCGTTTTAAAAATGTAATGGCTTTTGATTATGATAATCATTGACTTACAATGTTGATGCAAATATTTCTACTTTTTTTTCTCAGCCAAATGTGAATAGCATAATATAATTATGGTATATTTGTTTTTATATAGAATTCAAAATATTATAATTTGTTTTAAAAAAAATTAGAATTCAATTCATTTTTTTCTTTTGGAAAGTAATATATAAAATCTTTTATAATTTATAATTGTAATATAACTATTGTAATATAACTATGAAATTTAAAACTCTTTCTTTACTAACAATAGTTTATTAATCAGTAAAAAAATTAATGTATTTCCTAATTAATTAAATAAAATTATATGCTTTAATTAATTACTTGAAAATTGGATGAAGATAACAAGTTTTACATTAAATATATCAATATTCGAGCACATTATTTATCGGGAAGATTTGTGAATTTGATAGTAAATATACTTCTAACTTCATGGTAGAGTTTAAGTTTCATGTGTAACAAAAAAAAAAAATTTATAATTGTAATATAAAGATTGAAGAATTTTTTTATCCCAGATTCCTAATTCAATTCTTAATTAATCCCATAAATTTATATGGCTTGAATCATATACTTGAAGAAGAAATAAAAAAAAATTTAATTTAAAATATTTAATTGATATAACACTTTATCTATTCTAAATATTTTAGAAGTTGATAGTCGATAGTAGTAGATACACTGCCAACTTGCTCGTCGATGAAGAACAAAATTATAAATCATGCGTTGATTTTCAATGTAAATTAAATTTGACTTTTCTTCTTAGTTGATTTATTGTTTTTACCAAAATTGTAAATGTCATTAAGCTGTTGGTTAAATGAATTTGATTTATGGTTTTAATGTTTCAGAGTTTGATATTTTAATGAGTTTAAGATTTTATATGTTTAGCCTAATTTCATAATTATAATTATAATCAAACTGATGAATACATTGTTTAGTTTATAAATAATTTATCACCCAATCTTTAGTGTGAAATTATTGAAATGATTACCCAATATTAGAGTAATTTATTTTATGTTTCTAATAATGTTATTTTTTGTAATATTATGCCTTATATTCTATAGATGCATATTCTAGTGTTTGTGTATATATATGACTAGTCTCTATGGTTATTTAACGCATGCATCATACATGGTTATTAAAACTGTGTGCTTGGAACTGTATCATGTCAGGGGCAGAATTGCATTCCAAATGCAAAAACTACTCATAGTAGCTTTTGCAAAATACATGTCAAGAGCATGCTACCTCGTTTCAAAACATGCAATTATATGTGAATTGAGAAGGTCATGCCATGATTTAGAGGCTCCTAACTAGCTAACAATCGATTAAAAACTACTTTTTTATAACCAATAATTTTAAAAAAATCGCTGATAATACATATGCATATGACAAACTTGTTTATAATGCAATGCACTGGAATCTAATGGCAGAAACTCAGAATTTTATTACATTGAATTTTGTTACAGTACTGTCTAGCTGGAGATACTTACGATAATAGGACTCCTCACATTATGGGTTCCATGTGATCATACAAGTGATGATGTGAGTACAGTTTTACCACCAGTGATGGTGACAACAAAAGTCTGCTTCTCATTCAATGATTTGAAGGATAGAATCTTTGGTGTCGCCGTAATCTTTATTTTTGGATTTGGTGAAATTGTTGCCTTGTAAGTTGAGTTTGCTAAGCCAACATTTGTTACTACTAAACTTGATAATGAAAGGTATCATAGGCTTAGCATCAGCAAGTGCAGGATAGTTTAAATTTCTTACCAACGATCGATCTGTTAGGAGCCTTTGAGCAAGTGTTATTTCCTCCGGATATCTGTTTAACCTTTTCATTATCATAACCCAATTTGCAAAGCATTTGTAAATAATCTTCTGAGGAAATATAATAAACAAGTCCAGGATCAATAGCTTGAACAGGATTGACATGTCCTGATCCATAAGGATATTCACCAATATCATTCTTACAAGAACTCTTCAAATGAAAACTTTTCAAATATGCAGCTATTCCAGCAACATGGTGACATGACATAGATGTTCCTGATATTATGTTATATTTTGCATATCTTTTATCATAAATATCTTCTGAAGGATGAACAACGGGTGAAAATGCAGCCAAGATATCTACTCCAGGGGCGCTTATATCTGGTTTCAAGATCTCTGGAACAATGGTATTTGGTCCACGTGAAGAAAACTTAACTACAACAGGGGCATTATGATCTTCAATTGTCTCACTCTTTAGTATTTCAGCTTTTGGATCTTTAGTTGAATTTGTGTAGTGTTCAACAAGACTATAGTCAAGGGAAGACAACACCAATGAAGGTAATGGAGTAACAAAGGCTGGATTACCTTCACTAGATTCCTTGGTGATTGAACCAATAGGTTGCCCAATATCAAAATCATTTAGTGCGGAATCGTCACCACATAAAACTATCTTTCCTTTCACGAGACTACTATCTAAACACTGACAGGCATCAGCATCAATGCAACCGGGTCGCGCATTTTTCTGAGCAATGGGAAATTTTGTACCATTTGATGTGAAAGAGTTTACTGATATCCCTGTGAGTGTTTTCCCATTTCCCAAAACTATTTTGTTAATGAACTTTCGATCTATGGTACTTGCTGCTACAGTAAGCATCCAAGGTGAAACACTTGTAACTGAGCTCGGAGAAGGGCCACTATTGCCTGCAGAATTCACTGTAACTATCCCTTTTGCCATAGCATGAAATGAACCAAACCTCCACATCCTGTTTTACTACATACTTTATATGCAGCAATTCTTGCTGATGGAACTCCCCCTGTTGCAATGCCTTTTGCAAGTTGTAATATCTTAAAAATTTAAATATAATTATTTTAATAAAAAAATGTAGTATAAGAGTTTATTATAATTGTTTTCTTTATAATAAAATCCAGTGGGTTCCACAATAATGTAAAATTGATTTTAAAAAAAATAAAATAAAAATAAGGATAAGAACCTACCCTAGACTAAATTATTGAGGCAATAATGATAGGAAACATAAGTATATCAAGGCCCATGCTGTGTTACCCATTATAAATAGATAGTTTGAGTGTTTTAAGCCTAATTTCTCATAATATGACTAGATACCTAACTTCATATGGATATTTCGTAACCAACGAGAACTTGCTTGAATTCGAGATCTGCATAAGAAATATAGACACTGGTGCAATAAGTGCTTTTTACGTCAGTTAAAATTGATTTTTTACGTCAGAATACTGACTGACGTAAATACAGCTGATGTTAAAAGTTTAACTTTTAACGTCAGTTGAGAACTGACGTTAAATATAACACTATTAACGTCGGTTCTTTAACACAACTGACGTTGATTTTGTCAAAATTAACGTGAGTTCTTTAACAAAACCGACGTAAATTTTGTTAAAACTAACGTCAATTGTTATCAAGAACTGACGTTAAAGGTCTTAATTTTAACGTTAATTGTAATAAATAACTGACGTTAATAGTGTACTGTATATTTTTATAAAATACTTTTAACGTCAGTTGTATGATACAACTGACGTTAATAGTATTTTTTTTTTAAATTCAGTTTTAAAATATCACTCCCCTAAGCCATCCCTGCATTCAGTAAATATCCCAAGAATACGGAATATCACACACATTACAGAATTGCAAAGGAAAAATGGAACAATGATCCATATGTATGCCTGTTCAAAACAATATATATTTATTAACATAGGTTATAAATGTATACTAAGTTTAAACTACCTATATCAATATCCCTTCGTGATGATCATCACGAGTGGCATGTACATCGTCCACCTGTGTCTCCTCGATTATAGTAGGCATGTTTGTTGAAAAAGAAGGAGTCTCAGGAATATCAAGATTTGAATCTTCATTTTCATCACTACCATTATACATGCTTTTTCCTTGGAGAACCACGGACAACCTTTTGTTAGAAGGATTAGTGATGTAGAACACTTGTTTTGCTTGGGAAGCCATTATGAAAGGCTCATTTATATGACCTAACTTGTTGAGGTCTACCAATGTGAACCCCAATTCGTCGATTTGTACACCACCGTTACTATCAACCCACTTACATTTAAATACCAAGCACCGTAAGCTTAGTGTAATCGAGCACCCAAATATCTTCAATATATCCAAAGTAAGGTGTCGGTCTTAGAACGGGTTTTGTGTCCTTTGCACTAGAGAAGTGCATTGCTTCGGCCACGATCATAACCCCACTATTTTGCATGGTACTCTTGTTATCTATTGATCCTTTGTATAAAAGGAAAAGTTATTTATGTCGTATCCGCTCCAACATATGACGTTGAAGTT
The DNA here is from genome assembly GCA_030762895.1 of Sophora flavescens. NCBI lineage: Eukaryota > Viridiplantae > Streptophyta > Magnoliopsida > Fabales > Fabaceae > Sophora > Sophora flavescens. The sequence continues at coordinate 217,629,648 of CM061063.1, forward strand.
AGGCCCACGTGCTAGCCATTTTACGTCATCAGAAGCAGTACTACCATCCTTAAGCATTTCTTCCTTGAACCATGGTAAGAAAGTCTTGTTATGCTTGTTCAACAACCACCTTTCGCTCATTCGAGGGTTTTCTTGATTGACTTTTCTTTTATGTTCAAATAAGAAAGGCTTAACACATTCGATGTTGTTCAATACATACAAATGTGCTTGAAGCACTTCCTCCCGATCCTTCCTGTTAATTCTTAAGCCATGTGTACCCTTACCTTGACATCTGATCTCATCATGCCGAGGCTTAGGAACCCCTATAGGATCCGTGTTATGAAGGTAGTCCGAACAAAACTCAATAGCTTCTTCTGCAACATACCTTTGAACAATAGATGCTTCCGGACGATGAGGATTCTTCACGTACCCTTTCAAGATCTTCATGTAGCGCTCAATTGGGTACATCCATCTCAGAAAAACCGGCCCACATAATCTAATCTCCCTCACCAAATGAACAATTAAGTGAACCATTATGTCGAAAAAGGAAGGAGGAAAATACATCTCCAATTGGCACAAGATTGTAGCAGCCTCAACTTCCAAATCATCCAACATACGGGGGTCAACGACTTTGCTACATATAGAATTGAAGAATGAGCACAACCGAGTAATAGCATGTCTCACATTTTTTGTTGCAATACCACGAATAGCAACAGGCAGAAGTTGTTGCATCAAGATGTGACAATCATGAGACTTCAAGCCAACCAATTTAAGATCACTAGAGACAAGTCTCTTCATATTTGAAGAGTAACCATGTGGAACTTTGATGCCCTGAAGACACCCGCAGAAACTTTGTCTCTCTTTTTTTGACAAAGTATGACATGCTGGCGGCAAATAAGTCCGCTTACCATCCTCAACAACTGGAGCTAACTGCTCTCGTATACCCATAGCAACGAGGTCGAGACGAGCATTCACACTATCCTTTGTCTTGCCCTGAATGTTGAGAAGCGTCCCGATCACACTATCACACACATTTTTCTCCACATGCATCACATCAATGCAGTGTCTGACATCAAGCTTGCGCAATATGGAAGATCAAAGAATATCGACCTCTTCTTCCATATGTTTTTCTCAACAGCTTTACCTTTCTTTTTGGACTTGCCGAATATAACATCGATGTCCTTTACCCTCCGATAAACCTGCTCTCCAATTAAGGCCGCGGCGCTTCTTACATCTCTTGGCATCCATTAAAAGCTTTTTTCATCTTACGATATGGGTGATCACGTCTAAGAAATCTCCGATGCCCAAGGTAAACCGTCTTCTTTCCATGATGCAACTGAGTGTAGCATGTGCCTTCTTCACATATAGGGCATGCTTTATGCCCCTTGACACTGTACCCGGACAAGTTACCATATGCTGGAAAGTCATTGATGGTGCAAAATAACATGGCACGAAGCTTGAAAGTCTCATGAGAATACCCATCAACTACATCAACACCTTCCGCCCACAGTGTTTTCAAGTCTTCAATCAAGGGACCTAGATAAACATCTAAGTCATTTCCCGGTTGCTTTGGGCCCGAAATCATCATAGACAACATCATGTATTTGCGCTTTATGCACAACCAAGGGGGCATGTTGTAAATCACCAACAGAACAGGCCATGAACTATGAATACTACTCATGTTACCATAAGGATTCATTCCATCCGTAGCAAGTCCAAGCCTTAGGTTTCTTGGCTCATCGGCGAAATCCGAAAACATAGTATCGATATTCTTCCATTGAATAGAATCAGCAGGATGGCGAACCTTTCCATCACGTTTCCTCTCATCATTATACCATCTAAGATTCTTCGCATCTTTCGCATTGGCAAACAATCGCTTGAACCTTGGAATTATGGAAGATACCACAACACCTTCGCAGGAGGACCCTTTTTTCTCACATCATCATCATCATCATCACCACCCTTCACTTTGTATCGTGATAACCCACATTTGGGGCAATCGTGTTTGTCTTCATGAACACCGGTGTACAATATGCAGTCATTGGGGCATGCGTGTATCTTCTTATACTCCATACCCATAGGACACAATACCTTCTTGGCCTCATAGTTACGGTCAGGCAATGTGTTGTCCTCCGGAAGCAAGTCTTTCAACACTTCAAGCAATTCCGTGAAGCTTTTATCGCTCCAACCATTTCTCGCCTTCACACAAACCAATTTTAGCACCGCCGACAACCGTGTATGAGTAGTACACCCTGGATATAAAGGCTTATCCGCATCACCGCACAACCTATCATACACATGCGCTCGATGAAAAGATTCTTGTCCAATATCACGGATCATGTCCTCTACTCGATCATCCTCCATATCTACGTCAACGTCCTCACTTTGGGAGACACTCGCCGTATTACTACTCAACAACATATCACCATGCCATATCCATCTTGTATAACTCAAGCAAATCCCTTCACAAATCAAATGAGTACGTATATCCTTCACCGTACATTTCCTCGTATTCAAAAACTTGACACAAGGACAACAGAACATTCCATTACTATTAGGAACATTCCTTTGAGCAAATTCTATAAATTCTCCCACCCCCTTCAAATACTCAGCACTAGTACGCTTACAAACCATCCAACTACGATCAATAACTAGATAGGTCCTGTAGATATACAAAACATATATATATCCAATATAAGGACAATACGGGAGATTGAAAACTATAGTTTTTAAAGATTAATTGCCAAGCACTGGTCATGGCCTGGCAGTGATGTCCATCACGGCCGTAACGTGCCAACTGAACAGACCATGCCATCACAGGCAGAACTAATCACGGCCTAGCCGTGATTAGCATCACGGCCGTGACATATCAACCAGCAGAGCAACATGCACTCAAAACCAAAAACAGAGACGTACATTCCAAACAACTCAAACTCACGGTTTCAAGTTTCAACTACTGAGACTACAGTTTCAACATACACTCAAAACCAAAAATACAAAAATGTGCCCTAAATACTCACTAGAAATAGGTGCTCGCGTGGTGGTGGGGATGGGTGCTTGAGTGGTGGCCAACGTTCGATGTGGTTACTGAGAGCAGAGGGACAAGGAGAGTTAGTGCGTGGGAAGGGGAAAGAGAGATGTACGTCAAGTTATTGCAAAGAATGAATGGAAAGACAGAGTTAGGGTTAATAGTGTACCTCACGGTGGTGGCGAAGAAGCCCTCGCGGTGGTTGCGGTGGAGATGAGCTCGCGATTAGGGTTCTGTGCTGGGTGAGAGTGAGAGTGAGGGTTGAGAGTGATTTAGGGTTGAGCGTGATGAAAAGAGAAAAGAGACATACGTATAGAGCGAAGTGCAGAAGGCGCGCGGGTGTAAACGTTATATAAAACAACATTTAACGTCAGTTGTATTAAACAACTGACGTTAAAATTAATTTTTTAATGTCAGTTTTATTAACAAACTGACGTTAAATATTAATATTTATTTTAAAAAAACACTTTTAACGTCCGTTGTTGAATACAACTGACGTTAAAAGTGTTAAAGAAACATTCTTCTGTAACAGTCTGTAATACTGCCTCTTCTTTTCCTCTATATTTCTATTCCTTCACAAAATGGCTCTGAGACCTGTGTTAATTGAGTGACAACAGGGCATTTCAGATAGCTAGGGATATAGGATTATTTACGTCATCTATTTATTTAACTGAAGTAAAAATCACACTTTTAACGTCAATTGTATAAACAACAGACGTTAAAAATAAATATTTTTTATTTTAAAAACACTTTTAACTTCAGTTTTATTCAACAACTGATGTTAACAGACCTGTGTGACAACAGGGCATTTCAGATAGGGATATAGGATTATTTACGTCAGCTGTTTATTTAACTGAAGTAAAAATCACACTTTTAACGTCAGTTGTATAAACAACTGACGTTAAAAATAAATATTTTTTATTTTAAAAACGCTTTTAACGTCAGTTTTATTCAACAACTGACGTTAAAAGTGTATCTTCCTATTCCTTCGGGCGTTTTCTTTTCTGCACGTTTATAATATATGACTGCCAGGCCAACTCCCAATGCGCCTTGGAACCTAATGCTCTTAATGATCAATTTAATTTTTTAGCAACTTACGACGCCTAGTAACTTCATCCCCTACTCCTATAAATAGCTTCCTTCCTTCCTTTAATTTTTCTGCTTCACAATATGGCTTTGTAATGGAGATTAACTTCATCACTCTTTCTTCCTATACCTAGACTTAAAGGTCTCTGTCTTAATGGTCAAACAACTTCTGAGGTTGTGTAAATCGCATTACATGGGTGATAAGGGTGTGTAAATCGCATTATGTGAATTGCACACACCATCATCCTTCTGGAGAATCAGCAGCTACAGTTCAAAAACCTCAGCTTTGGAACCAAGTGGTTGTTCCAAGAATATTGCTGAAACAGATCGAGTGCACCCTTCACTCTGCCACGGCTCCAAAGTGACTGTGGATTCAGATGGAGCATCGACTTCAAATGAGGGAGGGGATGCATTCAATGTTGGAGATTCTGAGGACATGACTGAGAAGAAAATGATGTTGAAGCAGAAACTTTTTTATATTTTAGCGCTATATATCTTGCGGAAATTTTTTATCTTTTAAACATGTAATTGTAACTTATGAATCGCTTCAATGAGATACGATTTGATTATACATATATAACTTGTTTTATGTTAAGTGTTTATTTATTTTAATTTGCACAAGAATTTGTTAATTTACTAATTCAAGCTAATTAATTAAGATTAAAAATAATTTTTTTTAAAAAGATTAGAAATAAACTGCACTATATGGAGTGATAATCTGCGTTAAGAGTGACAACAGGGAGATGACAACGGAAGAAAGATAGGAATGAGTTGATTATTTACGTCAGTTATTTATTTAACTGGAGTAAAAATCACACTTATAACGTCAGGTTTATAAACAACTGACGTTAAAAGTTTTAATAATTTCTTGCAAAACACTTTTAACGTCAGTTCATTAAACAACTGACGCAAATAGTGATTTAATATTTACAAAACGTCCACCGCCTCACTTTTAACGTCAGTCCTTAAAACAACTGACGTTAACAGTGAATTAATGAAGTCTGATATTTACAAAACTGCCACCGCCCCCTTTTTAACGTCTAGTTTTTGGTTAACTGACGTAAACCTTTACCGTCTAATGTATATTTTCCACTAGTGAGACCTGTCTCTTAGCTTTCCATAGACACCAAATTCGTCCAAATTGGATTCTTGTAGCTCAAGTTATGACCAAATTTTTTTTTTTAAATTCTATCCACTTTTTGACTATCTAAACTTCGGTTTCATATTTTATGGTCTTCATAACATTTGTATACAATTCTTTTATCTTTCCAATGATATAAAATTTATAATTTTTGAATGTCTAGAACTCAAGATATGTTCGAAATACAGCACCATATGCAGAGTAAGTGGGCTTAACGCGTTTTTACACGTTTTGGGCTATTGGGGGCTCTATAAATAGAATCTTAACACTCTTAGGGTGCATTTTTGAACCCTAATTACACCTAGAAACTCGGAAACGGCTAAGAAGAGAAGAAATTCAAGGATTAATAAGAGATAGTTGTGGAAGAGAGAGTCTAGGAAGAGGAAGATGATGATAACTCTTGGCAAACGTTAGGATTCGCAGTAGGAAACGCTTAGAGCTATTTGGAGGTCTTCAAGAGGTGATCAACAATACTTTTCATGAACCCTTTCCATGGGATATATGATTGCTTTTGTTGATAAGGGATTACCATGTGGTTTTGGGAGTCTTTAATTGACTTGATGCATATCGTTAGTAACCTAAATTCTAAAATTGGGGTTTTGTTTAATAGGGGAACTAATTGATTAATTGATGTTGTAACATGCTTATTCATGTATGATATGTTGTGATATTCATGATTGTTTGTTATTGGTGGAAGTTTATATGTTTAAAATTGAGGAAAATAGTTTGTTACATGCATGAGACATGACATATTTGAGTTATAATATGTTGTATGATGTTTGCCGCAATACCACCTATGATAGGGGTATCGAAAAGTAATACCACCGTAATGGGGTATCGAAAGTAACATCCTCATATAATTGGGATGTCGAAAAGAGCAATACCGCCTAGAAAAGGGGTATCGAAAGTAACACCGCCACACGTTGGGGTGTCGAAAAGGGAGAAATACCGCCATATGCACATGGGAGGTATCGAAATAGAAATGTCCCCGACATGAGGGTGACATCGAAACATTCCTCATGAGTAGGGGTGGGCAATGGGACGCCATTGTCATGTGATGTGTGAGATTTATGGCATGCCGGCAAGAGACCAATTTAGTTATAAGGCCTTCGAGCTACTTGGATTAATCTAGAATTTACTTGGTATGTGGAATGTGATGCATTGAGATGAGTTGATCTTTAGCGGATACCATGGATAGTTTTTCCGGTTACCGCACCGGCTGAGAACAATACTATTTTCGAAACATTTTATAAACTGTATTGTTGATCACTGGGATTTTATATCTCATTATAAGTGTTGTTTTCAGAGACAGAGGACATCGCTGTTGAGGATCTAGAGATCTGAAGAGTTATCTTTGATTAGCTATTTGATTAGTAATGTAGTATGGTTTAGAGTATTATGCGGACGACATTCTTTGGTTTACAAACTATTTTTCTCAGATTGTAATAGACGCCCGGTTTTGAGGCTTTTAGTTTTTATTCAAATGATTGGATTTAATAATATTTTTCAATACTTTGTAAATACTTTATTTAATATGAAGTATTTTCCTACTTAGTTATTTGAGAAAAATTTTATGACTTGTGTTTTTTTAATTAAATTTTTGAAGGATTTGTATTGAAATTAATTTGGATTACTAATGTAACGAAGGGCGTTACACAAGTCCATAAAAGCTTGCATTATGATCAATGTTTCCAGCAGCTGTTGATGCAGTATGGGATCCATGCATGGCCTACAATGTCTCTAGCAGATGAATCTGTATAATACCTTGCTCCAATGATCTTCTTATTGCAAGTGAAGTTCTGGCCACCATGACAAGCACCCTTCCACTTTTTTGGAACAGGACCAAATCCCACGTCACTGAGCTATGAGCTATCTGATTCTGGCCATATGCCGGTGTCAATAACTCCAACTACTACATCACTCTCAACGGCATGGCTTCGTTTGGTTGACTCAGTTAGTCCCATGAAGTCCCATGATCTTGTTGTAAGTGTTTGAAGAGTCCTGCTTGGGAAAACTGAGACTACACCTTCCATGTGAGTTAGTTTTTCCTTTTGTTGATTAGTGAGCATGGCAGCAAACCCATTAAAACTTCTCTTGTAACTATGAACTAAGGAATTTGTTGCATCATTGCCATCAAAGACTTGTTGCAGCAAGCTGAGATGGTGAGAGGTTGGAGAATATGGTGTGTTTGGAAGTGACCCCATGTATACTATATGGAGTTTTGGATTATCATCAACAGCATCACACCTTGAGAAAAATAAGCATGAAAGAATAAAAGAGACACAAAAGTCTTATTTGGTTAATTAGGAAATAAATTATTGTCAGTAAGGAAAGAGTTTTAAATTCGATAATTATATTTCAATTGTAAATTAGAAAGGATCTTATATATTACTTTCCATAAAAAAATATTGAATTGAATTATATGTTACACATGATATATATCTACTCTAGATTGACAATTGGCAGTATTTACTATAAAGTTCTAAATCTTTAGAATAAAAGTGTATTTACTATAAGTTCTCTAATCTTCCCAATAAATAATGTCGAATGCTTATCTATTTAATGAAAAACTAAATATATTCATTTAATTTTAAATTATTTAATTAAGGCGTATAACTTTATTTGGTTAATTAGGAAATAAATTATTGTCGGTAAGGAAAAGTTTTAAATTCGATAGTTATAATTTTTTTTAGATAAAGGATTATTGATGTGCCAAAACATCACAATAGAGCAAGGATTATTCGATAGTTATATTTCAATTATAAATCATAAAGGATTTTCTATATTACTTTCCAAAAAAAAAAAAAAAGATTTGAATTCTATGTTACACATGATATATCTACTCTATGATAGACTGGAAGTTGGCAGTATCTACTATCAAGTTCTAAATCTTTAGAATAAATGTGTATTTACTATCAAGTTCTCTAATCTGCTGAATAAATAATGTTGAATGTTACACCCTGGTTTTTACGATTTTTTAATATAGGTAAAATATATATGTTTATATTTTTTTATTGGAATGATAATTATTTGGACACTAAATTTTGTTTATTTTATAACACTTGATCTTGAGTAATTTTATTTACTCTCTTAAAATTATTTTATTAAGTGCGTCAGCACTGCCTTATTCCAGTAGAAGTACTTTTACTAGATAATAACGTTATGTTATTATCACTACTAGTATTTATTTAGAAAAATATTTTAAAATATATGATTGAAATAAAATTATTTCCATATTTTATTCTATTTCATTTTAGATTTGAAAATAATTTGGTTTGACCGTGGATTTTCTTAGGTGATCAATTCAACTATCAATCTCTACTTTATTTCAAATTTTGAAAGTGTATATTTATCACCCTTTATTTTTGGATTCAAAAACTAAAAACAAGTTTATTTTTAGACTCAATATTTATCACTCGTTTAATTAATAAGTACATGTAAAATAAATCAAAGAAAACCCAAGTCACTTCCCTTTCCCCTGGGTACGCGACTTGGTCTTTTCTCCTTCCTTGCACCAGCCACCCTTAGCCGCCCAGGAACGGCGCTCGTCTCGCCGTCGTCGCTTGGTGCCATGCCACCACTGCCCGCGTCGCCTGAGCGCGTTTTTCGTCATCTCCGTCGCGTGAACCGCCATTCTCAGTCATGGTAAGCGTCACGCTGCCTCCATTCATGGTGGTTCTACCACCCTTAAGTGTTGATTCTCCTTCTTCTTCTTGTTTTATGTTTTTCTTCATCTCTTTTGTCCACGGTTGTTGTAGAACCGTTGTCCGCCGCGTTGCCGCCACTCCGGCCATTTCAACAGCCACCATGACCTCTTCTCTTTTTATCTTAGGTAAGTACTTCACCGTAACCTCTTCTAGTTCAAAAACCTCAAATCTGGTTTTGAAACCCTAACCCTTTAATCTCATATTTCAATATTGAAATTGAAGCTTGTTTTATGCTATTGGGACTATGAATTAGTGTTTCCCTCAACTAATTTCATTGTTCTTTGGCTAGATTTAATTTTCCCCAATTTTTGTGAAAAAATCCTTTTTACCCAAATTGATTTTATTGAGAAATCAAGTATGTTTTGCTAAATAAAATATATAATTTCCTTTGAATTTTACGTTTGATGATGAGAATATTGAGTTGTTATATTTATTGGGTCTGAATGTGTGTGGCATGCTCTCTCTGGATGATGGTTTGTAACTGCGCTAGTTTGAGGGAACCTAAATTTCATTCTTGGAAGCTAACGGTTAAATGCGGAAAGGAAAAGATCTTTTTCTGGTCTTCAAAGGTAAAGGGAGTTTACCTGAAGGGTTTTTGTAACTATGTTCTATTTGGTTGTTGTGTGTAAGGTTGTTATGGTTATGTATGATGTGTGTTTTAAGTTCGATGAGATAACCGTGTATGTGTTTTAAGTATATATGTATGTCTAGATTGAAATGTTGATTGTTGGTTTGACTGAAAGCCTGACAGTGGTCAGAGCTCAAGGATATTAAGAATAATGCTTTAAAATCTTGAGAGAAAAATTTGATGTTTTAAGTTATGTATGTAGAAGAACATTTTTAAGATAAGAATAATTAAATATATTTCGGATTAAAGAGTTGTGATTTTGAGGAAGTCCAAAATGATTTGAGAAATAGTTTTAAATAAAAGAGAAAGAAAAACTCTAAAATGATTTTAAGTGTTGATATTGAATAATTTATTTAGAAAAGAAGAAAGTCATTTGATTTACAAAATGAATTTTATTACAAAACGAAACATGACTCAGAAAAGTGATTTTTGGCAAGACTATGAGAAATAGTGCATTATTTGGAATGAAAACATGTTGGAAAGGATTTTTCAAAGATTTGGGGTGTTGTCGGATAAGAGATTTCAAAAGAGAAGGAATTTGATAAAATTTGTATTTTGGGGTTAATCAATGTTTTATAAATGAATTTCAGCGGAAAATGTTTTCTGAAAAGGAGCTTTACGTCAAGGAAAATATTTTAGAAAATCGGGGATAAGTTTCGGAATTTGGTTTTGATGAGTTGTTTTTTTACAAAGAAAACTGTGTTAAAAGTAGAAGTTACGAGGACCTAGATAACCGAAGAGCCAGGCTAGTGTTCCTATGAGTAAGTACGTGGACTATATGTCTTGTATGTCGTAGGTTAAAGTCTTAGTCGGAATAGTTGAATTCATGTTGTGCGTGTCATGGGTTAGAGTCCCAGTTGACACATTGGAATCTGTTGTTTATGTGTCATGGGTTAGAGTCCTAGTTGGCGCAGTTGAATCCATGTTCAATGTGTTGTGGGTTAGAGTTCCAGTTAACATATTTGAATCTCCGTTCGGTGTGTTGTGGGTTAGATTCCCAGTTAACACATTTGAATCTTTGATGTGTGTGTCGTAGGTTAGAGTCCCAAGTCACACAGTTGAATATATGTTGCGTTGAGGGTTAGAGTCCCTAGTCACACAGTTGAATATCTGTCGACGAGGGTTAGAGTCCCTAGTCACACGGTTGAATCTCTGATGTGTGTCGTGGGTTAGAGTCCCAAGTCACCCAGTTAAATCTTTGTATTGTGTGTCGTGGGTTAGAATCCCAAGTCACACAGTTGAATCTCTGTATTGTGTGTCGAGGGTTAGAGTTCCAGTTGGCACATGTGACAGCGTGTCCTATGTTGAGAATGAATGATTTTGATGCCTAAGTAAGAATACTCGTGAGTGGTAAGCCTCGACAAAGAAAGAAATGAACGAAAAGAAAAGTAAAGAGAACCAATATTAAGATTTTAAGGTGGATGTGGAAGTGTTGTATGATAAGCCTCTGGCTTATCTAGTTTTATAACTAGTAAGACTGTGGTTTATGTGCTAATTATTCGAGTTCAATCTCAATTTCGCCCAAATTGGCCTTGTTTTGTTCTTAAGTTAGACTTTGACTCGTTTTAGGCATTTATAGTAGTTTTTAGTCTATTTTGAATAGAATTATGCCTTTAGTTTCTTTTTATTGTTTCAGGTTAAAAGGGGAAGCACTTCGAGTCAAGGGAATGAAGAAAATAGTGGAAATTGCCATTCTGGAGATACTCTACTCGTGAGAGTATGCTCGCCTCGCGATCCTGAAGACCAGCTGAAGCAACAACAATCATCCTTTCTGTCTCTCCCCGCGAAGATACCACTCACCCCGCGAGAGGTTGATCGCCTCGCGAGAGTCCAATTTGATAGCGCGCCAATTTTAATATTCGCCTCGCAAGAGCTGGCTCGCCTCGCGAGCGAGCGCAGATCCTGAACTCTATATATTGCTGTTTTAGGGCAGAATTTGAGGAGCTTTTGATTCTCCATTGATTTTGTAGCGTTTAGGCCGAATCCTTGTTACTCTGGAGCTGTGTCTCCCTCTTTTATTCTTTTATTTTACAATGGTGGTTAATTCCGATTGTTTGTTTGTCGTTACCGGCATGAGGAGCTAATCCCCTCGTCTAAGGGATCAATGAAACCACCCATGGCGGTGTAGAATTCGATGTGATGTATGTTCTCTCCCTTTTCTCAATTAGTGTTTTCCAATTCTGATTATATTGCGTTGATCATATGCATGCGTGATTGACTAGTTAAACGTGTTGAGGCTTAGGAGGCAATTCGCGTTTTAGAACTTGAATTGGGAACATCGATCGACTATTGCACGAGAGTGAGTAGGAGATCGGTACAACCTTATAGGGAACAAGAATTAATAGATTTTGATGATTAGGGTTATGAGACCTAGTAAGTAATTAATCCAATCGTTGAATACGTCCTATTGAGCACGACAGTGGATATAGGAGAATTTGGGGGTCCTGGTTGACATTGTAATTGGACTTAGGGAAGAATCATCATCACTTGGGTACTACGCATGATTGGGTAGGTGGATTTGAGACCTTAGATATTTTAATTTCTGATTTTAATACCTTAGCTTAATTGATTTGTTAATTTGAATTGCAATCCTATTTTATCTCTCTCAACCATTTGCTGTCATTTAACCAACTTATCGAATTTCTCGCAAATTAGTTGAATTGGTAGCCCAATCCTTGTGTTCGACCTCGTTAAATTCTTACCGTATTTATTTTATTACTTGCAACGACCCGGTACACTTGTCGGTGACTCAACAAGTTTTTGGCGCCGTTGCCGGGGATTGGCACAACCAATTTTCCTAATTTTTTGGGAAGTTTGATTATTTGGTTAAGTTATTATTTTTTTTTGTTATTTATTTATTATTATTTCCATCTGCTTCTTTGATTCCACTTGGTCTTGGCCCTGTTTTGTATGCGAGGTACTCTTTCAAGGTGGATTGCAAATCATGGAGACTTATTATTTTCCAGCCTTGGACGGTGTTACAAAATATCACTTTGGGCCTAATGTAACCCTGGGAGATCACTGGCGCTGGGGATGTAATTGCCCTCATGCACAAGCTTATAGTGTAATCATGAAGCATGAGGAGGAATGGGAATGGAATGAGCAAACACCTTTGAAAGTTGCTCTAGAACAGTATTCCCAAGAACTATCCACCTCTGAGGCCAAGGCAAGAGCCAATTATGACAGTATCGAAACTGTGAAGCAGAACTTCAAAACGCGAGTGGAGGAGATTTGCAAATAGTTAGTACAAGAGTTAGATGAAGCACAATTCGAGCAAAATCTGGTTCGAGGGATAGTTCAAAATGAAGATAAAGTGGTAGTGGACTCCACGATGCTTGCTGAGCAATCTGATTTTGCTGCGTTAAATAAATATGTTGGCTTGCATGCATGTGTAGACACTGGTAAGTTAGTCCCTCCCACTTGTCTGGCACACTTCCTCGAGAAAAAACCATTTGACCCGAGAGGGAGTGAGTTCATAATTGTAGAGGTCAATGGAGTTTTCACACACGTGCTAGGTGGAATTGTGGAAAGAGTCGTATTGCTTCTACAATTGCCACTTCACAAACCATGGGATCCGGGTGGAGGATCTCACATGATGAGCATCTCTTGGCCCTTATGCCACAGGCTATGGGATCCAGGTGGATGCTTCTTAATAAGTCAAGCTAGTGACGTTAAAGAAGCGCTTATTGGGAGGCAACCCAAGCTAGGTATTCTCTTTTAGTTTCTGTCATTTATATACATATATATATTAAAAAAGAAAAGCTTGATTCGCCACACGAATCCACAGTGGCCACGCGAGACAGAAGTCCTGAATCTCAGAGGCTTGCTCACGCTTCTGTCTCGCGTCGCGAGGACTGCTTTCGCCTCGCGATTCTGGGCATCATCATCTGTTGGAATTCCAGATTCGCCTCGCGAGATGCTACTAGCCTCGCGATTCTGGAAAGTGTGAATAACAATTTTCCAGATTCGCCTCGCGAGTGACCTCTCGCCTCGCGAATCTGCAATTAAGTTTTTGATTTGTAGGATTTCTTCCAGGAGAGGCCTTTGGCCCAGCAGAGGGGTGCCCGAGAGACCAATTGGATGAGGATGCAACCTTAGAAGAGCTTTGCGTGGAAGCGGCCACTACAACTTGATCAGGGAGCACCCTCTCCTTTCCTTACTCTTATTTTATATCTGTGTTCTTTCATTGAGGACAATGTATGCTTTAAGTGTGGGGGAGGGAACCAATTGCCTTGTTCTTTGTTTTTGTTTTTGTTTGTCGCTCTTGGATAATTTGAGAAGATCAAGAGTATGTGTATGAATGTGTGTCGACAAACTTGTTGGATTTTAATTAAATTTAACATAGATTGATTGCATGAATTATTTTGACCATTGATGATTTCCCCCTAGGTTCTGAAAATAGAAAAGTTGATCCCCATGGGAAAAATTGAAAATTGAACTTTGAGAAACTTTATTGTGATTTCTTGATTTATGACAAGTTTGTGGTGAAGGGGTGCACACACTAGGAATTGTATCTCGGTCAAACAATTTGCAAAAATGTCCAGGTGAGGATTTGAGCCTTCAACTTTGTTTTTGATTGTGTGGATCACTTTCAAGTTGCACTTTCCCGAATTTGCTTGAATCTCTTCATGGTTTGCATGTTTATGTGTTGCATCAAATGATTTAGGCAATTTTCTTTGAATAGCTACTTGGCCTAAAAAGAACCATCCCTAATGCATGTTCCCTAGTTAGACACATTGAGCCTAATTAGCCTATTGTTTCTTGATGACCCTATACTATAAGCCAAAATCTGGAAAAACCATGTTAACCTAATCTTAGGATTAGGAGAGCATGAAAGGTTAGCAAGAGAAGGGTTGTGAGAAACTAAGTTTGGGGTGGCTACAAGGCGATATGTCATTTTGGGTTGAGAAAAAGAAAAATAAAGGTTGAAACCCAAGGCAAAAAGGGAAAAAAAAAGAAGAAAAAAAATTGCCAAAAGAAAAAGGGGCAAAACAAAAAGCTTAGCAAGGAAAGGGCTGTAGTCACCCAAGGCAAAAAGAAAAATGAAAAAAAGGAATTGAGTGGAGATTCAATGTGTCAAATGCTCATGCTCTCTTAGTTCCTAGGGACTTAAGCCTAGTATCCTTGAATATCCTACCCTTAGCCATGCCCCATTACAACCTTTAAAAGACCTTCTGATGTTGCATGCATGTTTTCGTGGGAACTATTTTTGAGATGAAAATCAAATTCATGGAAAGTGCTCTTGATATGTGAAATTGAGTGAAAAGTTGATAGCCTAGACGAATTTGAGCGAATGAGTGAATTACTAAATGCCCTTGTGAGGAAGGAAATTGTTTGAATTTGGTGATCTCCCTTTTGTGTGTAACTTGGATCCTCAACTTAGATTAATGATTGCATGCATGATGAAGTTCTCAATTGTTTAAAGTAAATTAATGTGGGGATTACATTGATGTAAGGGGGGAAACATTGAAGAAAAACTGTTTTGTAAGATTGCATGAAATTTGTGCGAAATTGATTGAATCCTTTAAGCTTGCCAAGTCTTGAGTCTTTTTGAGTTTTAGCTTGCTTGGGGACAAGCAAGGTTTAAGTTTGGGGTGTTTTGATAAGCCTCTGGCTTATCTAGTTTTATAACTAGTAAGACTGTGGTTTATGTGCTAATTATTCGAGTTCAAGCTCGATTTCGCCCAAATTGGCCTTGTTTTGTTCTTAAGTTAGACTTTGACTCGTTTTAGGCATTTTTAGTAGTTTTTAGTCTATTTTGAATAGAATTACGCTTTTTGTTTCTTTTTATTGTTTCAGGTTAAAAGGGGAAGCACTTGAGTCAAGGGAATGAAGAAAACGATGGAAATTGCCATTCGGAGATACTCGGCCTCGCGAGAGTATGCTCGCCTCGCGATCCTGAAGACCGGTGAAGCGAAGAATAGTCATCATCTTTTCTGTCTCGCCCCGCGAAGATATCACTCGCCCCGTGAGCCTGAAGTCCTGACTGTGCCAGAATTGTCATCCTCTCTGTGTCGCCTCGCGAGAGGCTGATTGCCTCGCGAGAGTCCAATTTGAAAGCGCGCCAATTTTAATATTCGCCTCGCGAGAGCTGGCTCGCCTCGCGAGCGAGCGCAGATCCTGAACTCTATATATTGTTGTTTTAGGGCAGAATTTGAGGAGCTTTTGATTCTCCACTGATTTTGTAGCGTTTAGGCCGAATCCTTGTTACTCTGGAGCTGCGTCTCCCTCTTTTCTTCTTTTATTTTACAATGGTGGTTAATTCCGATTGTTCGTTTGTCGTTACGGGCATGAGGAGCTAATCCCCTCGTCTAAGGGATCAATGAAACCACCCATGGCGGTGTAGAATTCGATGTGATGTATGTTTCTCTCCCTTTTCTCAATTAGTGTTTTCCAATTCTGATTATATTGCGTTGATCATATGCATGCGTGATTGACTAGTTAAACGTGTTGAGGCTTAGGAGGCAATTCGCGTTTTAGAACTTGAATTGGGAACATCGATCGACTATTGCACGAGAGTGTGTAGGAGATCGGTGCAACCTTATAGGGAACAAGAATTAATAGAGTTTGATGATTAGGGTTATGAGACCTAGTAAGTAATTAATCCAATCGTTGAATACGTCCTATTGAGAACGACAGTGGATATAGGAGAATTTGGGGGTCCTGGTTGACATTGTAATTGAACTTCGGGAAGAATCATCATCACTTGGGTACTACGCATGATTGGGTAGGTGGATTTGAGACCTTAGATATTTTAATTTCTGATTTTAATACCTTAGCTTAATTGATTTGTTAATTTGAATTGCAATCCTATTTTCTCTCTCTCAACCATTTGCTGTCACTTAACCAATGGGTGGTTTCATTGATCCCTTAGACGAGGGGATTAGCTCCTCATGCCCGTAACGACAGACGAACAATCGAAATTAACCACCATTGTAAAATAAGAAAAAGAAAATAGGAGACGCAGCTCTAGAGTAACAAGGATTCAGCCTAAACGCTACTCTAAACAGTGGAGAATCAAAAGCTCCTCAAATTCTGCCCTAAAACAGCAATATATAGAGTTCAGGATCTGCGCTCGCTCGCGAGGCGAGCAAGCTCTCGCGAGGCGAATATTAAAATTGGCGCGCTTTCAAATCAACCTCTCGCGAGGCGACACAGAGAGGATGACAATTCTGGCACAGTCAGGCCTTCAGGCTCGCGGGACGAGTGGTATCTTCGCGGGGCGAGACAGAAAGGATGACTGTTGCTGCTTCAGCTGGTCTTCAGGATCGCGAGGCGAGCATACTCTCGCGAGGCGAGTATCTCCAGAATGGCAATTTCCACTGTTTTCTTCATTCCCTTGACTCAAAGTGCTTCCCCTTTTAACCTGAAACAATAAAAAGAAACAAAAAGCGTAATTCTATTCAAAATAGACTAAAAACTACTAAAAATGCCTAAAACGAGTCAAATTCTAACTTAAGAACAAAACAAGGCCAATTTGGGAGAAATCGAGATTGAACTCGAATAATTAGCACATAAACCACAGTCTTACTAGTTATAAAACTAGATAAGCCAGAGGCTTATCATCGTATAATATTAAAAATTGCAATGACTGTCGGGTATGAATCCCATTATTTAGAATATCTTGTTTATTCTGAGAATTTATGTGAAGTACGTATGTGTATATGTTGTTGTTGTCCGTGTGTCGCGCATGTAGTTATCACGATAACTCATATGTCGGTATCTCACCTTTGCATTATCTTTGTTTGGTTCTTTTTTTTGTGGTATACTATTTTCGTGAACAAATGAGGCAGAGAAGTTCCCAACTTCACTCGGGGGATATTAGTCCAAATCCTTGAAGATGTCTGATGTCAGTTATAATGGGGAGAATCATGGGCGTCTTCCACAAGAAGATCTTTTAGATCGACCACCTTAGGTTTCTTTTGAGACGTTATTGATTAATGGTAGTGTGTTTGTTCATGGCTCGGAGAGCCTTTATTTTAAATGGAATATTTGTGGGCTCGAAGAGCTTTTCTTTTGGATGGAAATCTAAGATTTTCCTTTTGGTCATATATAGTTTGTTGATGTAAATATTTTCAAAATAACACCATCTTGATGTATTTTTGTTTGACTGGAACTTCTAGGATGAAAATATAAATATTTCAGCAGGTGTTTTTATTTTGGGATGTTGAACTACAGAGGAGACTCTATCGAAATTTTTGTAAAAATTCTAGCTTTTTATTCAATTACATTTCTAAAATAAATAGGCTTGCCATGCTAGGATTGTAAGCCTTTCCGCCAGTCACGGCATAGGTGTTGGGTCGTGACAAATTATATATATATGACCAGAATCTATACGATGATAAATAGGTTTAAGTTTTATCGCAACCACAGGAAAAATTTTATACCCACTTTCATGACTGTTAGCCCAAGTGGCCTCTAACAAGCGTTGGAATCCTAGAGGGGGGTGAATAGGATTCAAAAGATTTTCACAAACTTTTCAAAAACTTTTGTTGTATGAAGGTATACCGTATTTAACAAGAGCGCGTAGTGAATCTTTAGATGACGTGAACGTAATTGAAATGATGATTCAACAAGATTCTTTCAAATGCAATTCAATTCTTTATCAATTAAATCCTAATATGTAATGCAAATTGAAATTAAAGAGAGAAGGGTTAAGGAGAATTGCAAACCGATATTTTTACTGGTTCAATCACAATTTCTTATGATCTACATCCAGTCTCACACCCACCGGTATGAGAGTTCCTTGACTAATCAGGATCTTGAGTACAACGTTCAAGAAATTTTACACCAGAGATACCCCACTCTACAACCTACACACAACCAGGGATTCCACACCCTGAATCCAACCTTGAAGAAGATACCCCACTTCTTCCAAACCAAGAACGTCAAAAACAAGAGAGTAGAAGAGGTTTGAATCACTCTTGAAAGTGATAAATTACAACTTGAAACTCTAATGATCACAATGAAAGATTGAGAGAATGAGACGTAAGGATCTTGTGAGATTTTGTGTTTCTTTTTGTTTTTTTAGATGATGGCTAATGATTCTACGAACGAAAGAGATGAATAGATCTATTTATTAGGGGTGTTTGTTACGTTTAAAAACCAGATCTGACAGCTGTGAATCGATTCACAGACCCCTTGAATCGATTCACAGAGCTGTGACACATGAATCTATTCAGAGACTGATACATTGTGAATCGATTCATGAATCGATTCACAGAGACTGAAACACATGAATCTATTCATGAATCTATTCACAGATATTGAAACATCTTGAATCCATTCATGAATCTATTCACAGAGAGTAAAATGCTTTGAATCTATTCACACCAATCAATGAATCTATTCACAACATATTTACACTAAGGTTTCAATCATCTTATTTGTAAATCTATTCATTTAAACTTAGTTTTTCAACATGAAACTCATCTAATGATCAAGTATTATATATTCCTGCATTAAGTAAAGATTTAAAACATTTCAACATGATGAATGCATGAATTCAACTTGATTATGTTAACCTATGTTGATTTTAATTTCATTTTATTTGCGTCTCATTCAAACATCTTATATGATCTTACAAAGGTACTAATAAAAACATAAACCTTTAAGAACTACCCTTTGTAGATCTAAGTCTTCAAAACTTGATATAGTTGACATGTTGTCCTTTGTCATCTTCAAAACTTTGTACTTTAAATATCCAAGTCATACTTGGGGAATGCGTTCATTCACATTCTCCCCCTTTTTGATGATGACAAACTCTTGAAGGCTTTGTATTATCATTTTGCAAGCTCCCCCTGAATATAAGCATCCTTGTTTTGATAAATGGTGGGAGTATAACCTGAAAATACAAATGGGAACCTTTCTACCCCTTTTGGCATTATCAAAAAAATCAAATATGATAGGAATGCGTGCATTTCATAAAAATATCCAAAGATAGCATAGCATCGCAATAAACACAATAAACAAGGAAGTTCATACACATATCAGAACATATAGGGGAAATAAGCTAGTACACAACATATAACCACGAAACATAAACTAGAAAATTCATGATAGAAAATTCAGATACAGCAGCAGAAGCATATTTATTTTAATGCACAGAGAGGAGCATCATGAAGAAGAAGAAACAACAATGGGACAGATGTAGCACAATTAAGTGAAAAAACCATGAAATAATGTCCTTGATGTGCGTGTGAATCGAATCAAAATAGGGGTGAATCGATTCACAGAGGCTAAAATTGTGTTATGTGTGAAAACATACACTGTGAATCGATTCATAGAGTGTGTGAATCGATTCACAGAGGCCAAAAATGCAGAAAACCAGAAAAACAGAACTAGATGCTGTCATTTATGCCTTATTAGCTCACTTTCACATATGAATTTTTCATTAATGCTTGAATTGCCTATTCTAATGCATGGAACAAGTTTGAATACACATTTTACACATGTTCACAACAATCTAAGCATCAAATACAATCAAATCATCAAAATCACATATTGAGTTGTCAAAGTTCAATTTTTGAAAGAATATAGGTCATGCCTTGAGTAATTTCGGTACTTTTTGCATATGCATACCTATTTAAGCACTTACACACATATTCAATCTATAAATGATATATCAAGTATGCCTAATTCACTTCTTATGCGGAAAAAGCTTTCTTTAGGCAAAGGTTTTGTAAAAATGTCAGCTAATTGATTTGTTGTCTCAACAAACTCAAAAACACAATCTCCTTTCTCAACATGGTCTCTTAGAAAATGATGTCGAATATCTATATTCTTTGTTCTTGAATGTTGAATGGGATTTTTGGTTAAGTTTATTGCACTAGTATTGTCATATCTTATGGGAATTTTGTTAAGTTTTAAGCCATAGTCAAGGAGTTGTTGTTTCATCCATAAGATTTGAGCACAACAACTTCCTGCAGCTATGTACTCAGCTTCAGCTGTGGACAAAGCTACACTAACTTGCTTTTTACTATTCCAAGAAATTAAAGAATTCCCAAATATATGGCAAGTACCGCTAGTACTCTTTCTATCCAACTTGCATCCTGCAAAGTCGGAATCTGAGTATCCAACTAAACCAGAAATTCCACCCTTAGGATACCATAGACCTGTATTAGGTGTTCCTATTAGATATCTTAATATGCGTTTAACAGCAATGAAATGTGATTCCTTGGGATTACTTTGAAATCTAGCACACATACACACGCTAAACATAATATCGGGCCTGTTAGCTGTCAAGTATAGTAAAGAACCTATAATACCTCTATATTTTGAAGGGTCAATAGGCTTACCACCTTCATCTTTGTCTAAATAGCAGACGGTACCCATTGGTGTGCTAATTTCTTTGCCATTCTCCATTCCAAACTTCTTGATAAGCTCCTTGCAATATTTAGCTTGATTTACGAAGACGACATTCCTTGTTTGCTTTATTTGAAGTCCAAGGAAGTAATTTAGTTCTCCCATTTAGGACATCTCAAACTCACCTTGCATCAACTTTGAGAACTCTCCACACATAAACTCATTAGTTGAACCAAAGATAATATCGTCCACATATATTTGAACAAGCAATATGTCATTTCCTTTATCCTTTATGAAAAGTGTAGTATCAACCATTCCTCTTTTATAACCTTTTTCTAAAATAAATTTACTCAACCTTTCATACCAAGCTCTTGGAGCTTGCTTAAGCCCACAAAGAGCCTTTTTCAATTTAAAAACATGGTTGGGAAATTTAAAAATTTCAAAACCGGGGGGTTGATCTACATATACTTCTTGTATGAAACCATTTAAGAAAGCGCTTTTTACATCCATTTGGTATAGTTTAAAATCCATAATACATGCAAATGCAAGAAGTAGTCTAATAGCTTCTAATCTTGATATCGGGGCATAGGTCTCATCATAATCAATACCATCTTCTTGATTATAGCCCTTTGCTACAAGTCTAGCTTTATTTCTAGTTATAATACCAATTTCATCAAGTTTATTTTTGAAAACCCACTTAGTGCCAATTACTTGATGATTTCTTGGTCTCGGCACAAGCTACCAAACATTATTTCTTTCAAATTGGTTTAATTCATCATGCATGGTCATTAACCAATTTTCATCAATAATTGCATCACTAATGGTTTTGGGTTCGATTTGAGAGACAAATGCTGAATAATTCCATATATTTCTAAGATTCGACCTAGTAGTTACCCCTTTTGATATGTCTCCTATCACATGGTCGATAGGATGATTCTTCAATGTTCTCCACTCATGGGGTAGGTCTACATGCTCAAATTCTTCTTTCTTTGGAGGAGTTTCATCTTCATTTCTTTCAACCATCTTTTCTTTGTTGACTTCCTCATTTGACCTTTGTGACATATCTACAACATTATCAAAGAAAATATCATTTCCCACCAATTTGGGGTTAGATTCATCAAATGCAATATGTATTGACTCTTCAATAGTCACAGTTCTCTTATTGTAAACACGAAAAGCTTTACTAAGAGATGAATAACCCACAAATATACCTTCATCCGCCTTTGCATCAAACTTCCCTAAATTTTCTTTGCCATTATTTAAAATAAAGCATTTGCATCCAAAAACTCTAAGATGTGAAATATTTGGTTTTCTACCCTTGTACAATTCATAGGGGGTCTTTTTCAAAATTGGTCTTATCAAGACCCTATTTAAAACATAACAAGCAGTATTAACCGCATCCGCCCAAAAGTACTTAGGTAGGTTTGTTTCATTAATCATAGTTCTTGCTAACTCCTCTAAAGATCGATTCTTTCTTTCAACTACTCCATTTTGCTGTGGAGTTCTAGGAGCTGAAAAATTATGGTTAATTCCATTTTATTCACAAAATCTCTCAAAGAGATGGTTCTCAAACTCACCTCCGTGATCACTTCTAATGGATGTAATTTTTAAGTCTTTTTCATTTTGAATACATTTAGCAAGCTTGATGAAAACATGAAATGCTTTGTTCTTATAAGGAATGAACATGGTCCATGTATATCTAGAGAAGTCATCTACTATTACTAGGGCATATTAATTTCCACCAAGACTCATAGATCTAGAAGGGCCAAACAAGTCCATGTGCAATAGTTGCAAAGACCTATTTGTTGAAACTATATTTTTTTGCTTTAAAAGAGGCCTTGACTTGTTTTCCCTTTTGACAAGCATCACATAACTTGTCTTTTTGAAATTTTATTTTTGGTAGGCCAATTACTAGGTCCTTAGAGATAAGCTTGTTTAAGTGCTCCATATGTATATGAGCTATTCTCCTATGCCATAACCATGCATCCTCATCTTTTGTCAATAAGAATTGATCATCATTTGAGGGTATATTTTCTAGGTTAATCATGTAGATATTTCCTACTCTATGACCAATGAACTTAATTTGCTTATCACTTTCATTTTCAATTATGCAACAATTTGAATTGAAAAGAATTCTATAACCTTTGTCACATAATTGACTAATGCTAAGCAAATTATGTTTCAAGCCTTCTACATACAACACATTTTCAATGATAGTATAGGAAGAGTTACCAACATTACCAACTCCGAGAATATTTCCTTTGTTGTTATCTCCATAGGTGACATGACCTCCATTTCTAGGGGTTAGACTTACGAACTTTGTCTTGTCACCGGTCATATGCTTGGAGCGTCCACTATCAAGATACCAATCTTTTCTAGTGGGCTTCAAGCAAACCTACAACACAATCAAGGATAAGATTTAGGTACCCAAATTTGTTTGTGTCCTTGAATGTTAGTTTTGGGCACCAATACTTTTGGAACCCAAATTTTTCTATCACTTTGAAACTTATTATTTCTAATGTTACAAGTAGTTTCCGTGTGTCCCTTTTTGCAACAATAATAGCATGTAGTAAAAGGGGTACTTGTCTTGCTTGGATTAGCAAAGCAATATTTTAAAATCCTTCTTTGTGCAAAGGGATCATACCCCAAACCAGCTTTGCTAAGCGTACACTTTTGACTTCCAAGCAACATATTCAAGTTTTCTCTACCCATTGTGAATTTGGCTAGAATGTTTTTCATATCATCAATTTGTTTTCTCAATCTAGAACAATCTCCAAAACTAAAGGGTTTACATGCATTATTTTTGCAACATACATTTAATGAAGATTTATCACGAGTAATCTTTAAGAACTCATATTCATTTGTGACTTTTTCAAAATCCTTTTTGCACAAAGAGAGTTGTTCTTTTAAGTCATAAATGATTTTCTTAAAAGAAGAGTTTTGTTTAATGAGTCTTATAGATTCTTCATGAAGTTCATCATAGGCATTTTGTAAATCATCATCTGAAGAAAAAGAATCAAATTCATCATCAGTTACCTCATCTTCCTCATGGTGGCTTGCCATTAGACATAGGTTGGAAACTTCATCATCACCGGAGCTATCGGATGAGTTTAGGTCGTTATCGTCCCAAGCTATGTATGCCTTTTTGCCCTTCTTGTCCTTTTTAGTCCTCTTCTCATATTTGTCCCCTTTCTTTTGCAATTGAGGACATTCCATTTTCATGTGCCCTTTCTTTCCACATTCATAGCAATTTATTGTTGAAGTGTCATTCTCCCTTTTGAAGTTCTTCTTATTCCGGTTGAATGGCCTTCTACCTCCACTTCTTTTCTTGAGGAATCTACTAAACTTTTTCACAAAGAGGCTAAGGTCATCATCGCTTGAATCCGAGTCTTCCGATTCGTCACTTTTATCGCTTTCTTCTTTCCTTGCTTTTGAAGATTTGGAGATTAGGGCTAAGCTCTTCTTCTTTTTGTCTCCTTCCTCATGCTCAGTGAGACGATTCAGTTCCAATTGGTGCTCTTGGAGCTTTCCAAATAATGTGGCTAAGGACATTGTAGCCAAATTCCTTGATTCTGCGATAGCCGTAACCTTCGGCTGCCAATTCCTGCTTAAACATCTTAAAAATTTGTTAACTAAGTCTTCATTTGGAAAAGTTTTTCCTAATGTTGCTAGATGATTAACTAAGTGCGTGAAGCGTTTTTTCATATTTTGTATTGATTCTTCTGGAATCATACCAAAAAGCTCATATTCATGGGTCAAGGTGTTAACCCGAGCTCGCTTCACTTCACTAGTACCCTCATGGGTAACTTGCAGTTTATCCCACATTTCTTGTGCAGATCTACAATTACACACTCTAAAGAATTCATCTTGTCCTATAACAGAAGATATGATATTTTTACCTCTCCAATCTAGTTGTACTCTCTTTTTCTCATCATCAGTCCAACTATCTGTAGGTTTTGATGTTTCCTTTCCATCAACTAGATGTGTGGGAACATAAGGACCATTTTCTATGGTGTTCCATACATCTAGATCACGGGAACATATAAAGATTCTCATACGTTCTTTCCAATACGAATAACCTTCACCATTAAAAACCGGGGCCTTATTGTATGACCCATCCGTTTGATAAAAACCATTAGAGGCCACGGATCCTCTTTAAAGCCAATGAAGCTTGTCCTAAAGAGTTCAAGCTCTGGTACCACTTGTTAGCCCAACTGGCCTCTAACAAGCATTGGAATCCTAGAGGGGGGTGAATAGGATTCAAAATATTTTCACAAACTTTTCAAAAACTTTTGTTGTATGAAGGTATAACGTATTTAACAAGAGCGCGTAGTGAATCTTTAGATGACGTGAACATAATTGAAATGATGATTCAACAAGATTCTTTCAAATGCAATTCAATTCTTTATCAATTAAATCCTAATATGTAATGCAAATTGAAATTAAAGAGAGAAGGGTTAAGGAGAATTGCAAATCGATATTTTTACTGGTTCAATCACAATTACTTGTGATCTACATCCAGTCTCACACCCACCGGTATGAGAGTTCCTTGACTAATCAGGATCTTGAGTACAACGTTCAAGAAATTTTACACCAAAGATACCCCACTCCGCAACCTACACACAACCAGGGATTCCACACCCTGAATCCAACCTTGAAGAAGATACCCCACTTATTCCAAACCAAGAACGTCAAAAACAAGAGAGTAGAAGAGGTTTGAATCACTCTTGAAAGTGAGAAATTACAACTTGAAGCTCTAATGATCACAATGAAAGATTGAGAGAATGAGATGCAAGGATCTTGTGAGATTTCGTGTTTCTTTTTGTTTGTTAGATGATGGCTAATGATTCTGAACGAAAGAGATGAATAGATCTATTTATTAGGGGTGTTTGTTACGTTTAAAAACCAGATCTGACAGCTGTGAATCGATTCACAGACCCCTTGAATCGATTCACAGAGAGCTGTGACACATGAATCTATTCACAGAGATGGATACATTGTGAATCGGTTCACAGAGACTGAAACACATGAATCTATTCACAGAGATTGAAACATCTTGAATCCATTCATGAATCTATTCACAGAGAGTAAAATACTTTGAATCTATTCACACCAATCAATGAATCTATTCACAACATATTTACACTAAGGTTTCAATCATCTTATTTGTAAATCTATTCATTTAAACTTAGTTTTTCAACATGAAACTCATCTAATGATCAAGTATTATACATTCATGCATTAAGTAAAGATTTAAAACATTTCAACATGATGAATGCATGAATTCAACTTGATTATGTTAACCTATGTTGATTTTAATTTCATTTTATTTGCGTCTCATTCAAACATCTTATATGATCTTACAAAGGTACTAATAAAAACATAAACCTTTAAGAACTACCCTTTGTAGATCTAAGTCTTCAAAACTTAATATAGTTGACATGTTGTCCTTTGTCATCTTCAAAACTTTGTACTTTAAATATCCAAGTCATACTTGGGGAATGCGTTCATTCACAATGACCTATAGAGAATTACACGAGATATTTTCCGAAAGCAACCAGTAATTATATTTTATTTTAATATGTTATTACGAAATTGAGTTAGTCATGTAATGCCCAAGGGGGGTGTTACATTAGTGGTACCAGAGTTGGTCGAGTCTTTCGGGAACCTTGGGAAATAGGTATGTTATGTTTCTGTTGTGTGATCTCTGGTTGGATATCACTTGAATTGTTTCCTTGTCGAAACAATGTTGGTTGGATTATAAGTATGTTTTTTTTTTTATCTTGAAGGGTTATACAAGTTTTGACTTGTAGGAAACCCATGGCTAGTAAATTGTGTTTTGGGTCCATGTGTGACACTTTGGGTTATCCTTTTGGATTGTGTCAGACATTTTAATAAGTATGCTTGATAAGGTAAAATTTCTAGGAATGTTCGCTGAGAATGTTCCAGGTTTATCGTTTGCGAAAGGATTTTCCGGGAATGTCCCTTGGAAATGTTATAGGTTTGCTGCTAGAGAAGGATATTGACTTTCGATCGATCTAGTTTCTAGATTCGGTCTGATTCTCTATCGCTTCGTGTAGAATATCGCCTACAAAGCTAATCGAGTTAGATGACTCAATTTAACTGAAAGATCTGTGGTCTAAGCAGTTTGTTAGACTAAGTGTTTATCATAGGAAGCACCAATGTGATGTGATGGTTCGAGACACCACGTTGATTTCTGATAACTCAACAAAGTGACGATTATGAACGAGTATTCTCTACCATGCGTAATTGATTTGATGGATCACTTGCGAGGAATTGTTGTCTACTCAAAGATCGACTTGAGGATGAGTTATCACCAGATTGGAGTGATGATTTATCTAAGATTTTGCACCGTCAATTCACCTTATGAGAAAAGATCAACTCTTCACATGTCTGAGAGACTGACTAAGTTGTCCGTGAAAGTGCCCAATTCAAAGTGACCATACTAAGCGTGTCTGCACGAGATTGACATGATGATTTATCATGTAGTCATTCCAATGAACACTCATGATATTTTTTTTCCCTTTACCTTTCCTTAACCTTGGCATAATAATGAAGTTTTCTTGATCACTATATAGATACAGTGCATAGAGATTTATCAAAAGGTGAGCATGATCACCTCAGATAGTCACTATCTACAAAACCAATGATCAACTCAATCTCATAATGGTAAAACCATTCTTTTATTCTTTTTATAACAAACTTGCCATCTTTCTATATACTAGATGAACAAAATCATAGTATAAAGAAGAAAGTTAAAACAGAAAACATGAATTTACCGAAGTATAAAATTGTGCATCAACTCAAGTGTAAAATGTACTTGTGCCTTAGCATCTCTAGTTACTTAAAAATACACATCCATAGGTCAAGATGACAGAAAACATCATAACCATACCATGTAGTACATATCCCTCACAATATAACAAAATTCACAATCCCAATTATCTCATCCACATTTTATAAATTACATGGGTCTAATTCATATATATCACCAACTAATCTAGATCATACCACCACCTTGCTGCCATGTGGAGTCAGAAAACACAAGCACACAAGCGATTTTTTTTATGTAACTGGTCTGTATAGACCACAACAACATTCAGTTTACATGGAAACTGTTTACCCTGTGCTTAGGTAAGAAAACCTGCTTTTGGTTACAGCAGATTCCATTCATATTTGGATAGCACTTGAATATTAATAAGCTAATGCTATGTTTTATTATTTTTGCAGCATGTTCAGCCTTATGTTTCTACATTTCTTTCTTTATGGCTGCAACATTATTGCATGGAGAAAGACTCGTATAAACTACAGCTTCATTTTTGAGCTGGCCCCTACAAAAGAACTAAAGTACAGAGATATATTGTTGTATGAATAATATTTCACACCTGTTCCGGAGCTATCCAATTGTACTGTGAAGCATAAGTAACAATCCTTAGTTTTTTACGCCTGCAATCGTAAAGAGAAGATGAACAAATTAGAAAGAAGAAATGAGGGAAGGTAGTGTAATATTTTGAAAGAAAAATGAACAAAGTAGAAATAAGAAGTGAACAAACTCGCCATTTTTGTTGCGTCTGGATGCTGCAGAACTAAGACCGAAACGCGCGGCGAAGAAGACAACTGAGGGAGGAAGAAAACTGTTCGAGTTACTTATTGGAAATTAGCGACGGCCTTTTAATATTAGCGACGGCTAGGCCGTCGCAAATTACGATTCCATCGCAAACTGTGAATGACCGTCGTAAAATTACCATCCGTCGCACATTAGCGACGGCCATGCCCGTCGCAAATTGGCGCCAACATTTCGCGTAAAATGGCGGGAACGTTACTGACAGATTTGCGACGGAACTTCCGTCAGTAATTTCCTCTACCATTTACAACGGCTTAAGCCGTTGCAAAACATAAAATTAGCGACGGATTTGAGACCGTCGCAAAATTTCCGTCGCTAATTAACCTTATTCTTGTAGTGTGTGTGCTTGTTGGAACCAAGGCAAGATGATTTGAATCTTCAACCTTGGGTGAGTGTCTCATGATTAAGGAAATTCTTATCTGTACTGTTCATTCCTTTATGAACTTGTAAATCAACAATTGCTCTTCAAATTTCGATGGTTGTATTTCATAATCACTATGGTCAATTTCGTACCTGTAAAACTGATTTTCTAATCTTGATTTAAAGTCTATCATGATATAGCAATTAGTCATGCTAGTCAGTAATTTTAATTTACCCTATTGAATTTTATGGTATGTGAGAATTTGTATTCACATTTCTGAATAACCCTCAGTGTATTAGACATTTGAGTGGATTGATTTGGTAATATTCATTGGTCTGGATATTTTCACATTCCTTTGAAAGAATTGTTATGACTATTTCTTGAGCTGTAACACAGATGACTTCGTGGTAATAGAAGTTTCTTGATGAAACTTAGCTTAGTTGCGACACCCCTTCTAGGGCATCACATAGTTACCCAAAAGTGAAAAATTAAATTATTAATCGCTGGTTACTTTCGGAAAATATACTTTAATGTAAACGTCTCATTACGAAAATAGTGCTAAATTTTTTTTTAAACATCGAACCATCTTGAACATAAACAAGCCTGTATATATACACTCACACACACACACATCATTTAAATACACACTATATCTAATAGGAGATCGCAAAAGAGCCCTCATAAGTATAGGCTATTATCCATCAAATTAAGCAAAGAAAATAAAGACATACATATAAGTAACGAGCAGTCCAGAACCATACCAACAACTCATGGCTCTTAGTAGCCAGATCAAAAACTGACAAGACTCGCTACCTGTTGTGACGCCGGCAAGTGTACCGGGTCGTCGCAAGTAATAAAAACACGGTAAGATATTACCGAGGTCGAACACAAGGATTGGGCTACCAATTCAACTAAATTGTCAAGAAATTCGATACGTTGGTTAAGCAATAAAGGGTGGTTGAGAGAAAGAGATTGAGATTGCAATTCAAGAATCAAATCAAATAACGCTACGGTGATTAAAATCAGAAATTAAATGCATCCAAGGTCTCAAGTCCACCTACCCAATCATGTTAAGTACCCAAGTGATGATGTATTCCTTCCCTAAGTTCGATTTTAATGTCAACCGGGACCCCTAAATTCTCCTATATCCACTGTCGTGCTCAATAGGACGTATTCGACGATTGGATTAATTACTTGTTCGGTCTCATAACCCTAATCTCGAATTCTATTAAACCCTGTTCCCTATATGGTTGTACTAATCAAATAAATCCACGGTCGTGCTCATTATTCGATTAATGATTCCAATTCGAGTTCTAAAACGCGACTCGCCGTTTGGCATCATACACGTTAACAAGTTAATCACGCAACACATATGATCAACACAATCAATTCAGAATTGGAAAACATTTGCGATCCCGATTCAAGTTCTAAAACGCGAATCGCCGTTTGGCCTCATACACGTTTAACTGATTAATCACGCAAAACATATGATAAAACATTCAAATCAGAATCGGAAATCATCAATTAAAAAGAGGGGAGAAACACATACATCATATGAACACTACACCGCCATGGGAGGCTTCATTGATCCCTCGGACGAGGGGATTAGTTCCTCATGCCCGTGACGACGCACAAACAATCGGCAATAATCTCCATAATAAACTAAAAGAAGAAAATAAAAGAGAAGGGAGACGCAGCTCCAAAAACAAGGATTCGCACTACAGTTCTGATCTGTGGCTAACAACTTCATCCCCAATCCTGATCTGAGACAGTCTTTAAATAAGGATTCTGTTTCTCGCCAGCTCGCGGGGCGAGCTTACTCTCGCGACGCGAAATTAAGCATTGGTGCGCTTCAAATTTTGTATTTTCGCGAGGCGAGCTTGTATTCGCGGGGCGAGTCTTCAAACCCTAATCTGTCACAGCCGTGATATCCATCACGGCTAAACCATGATTGTCTCTGTCTTCCATGGTCTTCATGTACTCGCGAGGCGAGACACCTTTCGCGGGGCGAGTCTTCAATTCTGGGCTATGACCTTCATCACGGCTAGGCCGTGATGGTCTCTGACTTCCAAGTCTTCATGCTCTCGCGGGGCGAGTCTTCAAACCTCAATTTGTCACAGCCGTGACCTTAATCACGACTATGCCGTGATAGTCTCTGTCTTGCTGGTCTTCAGACTCTCGCGAGGCGAGAGTACACTCGCGGGGCGAGTGTCTCAGAATTTCAATTTCCACTATTTCTTGGCTTTCCTTGACTCCCGGAGCTTCACTTACTGACCTGAAAACACAAAAAGCAACCAAAAGCATAATTCTACCCAAAATAAGCTAAAAACTACACAAAAGACGCAAAACGAGTCAAAGTCCAACTTAGGAACAAAACAAGGCAAAATTTGGGCGAAAACGAGAGTGAACTCGACTAATTGGCACATAAACCCTAGTTCATCTAGTCATAAAACTAGATAAGCCAGAGGCTTATCAAAAACCCCAAACTTAAACCTTGCTTGTCCCCAAGCAAGCTTAAAACTCAAAAACGACTCAAGACTTGGCAAGCCTAATGGAACCAATCGATTTCGCACAAATTTAATGCAATCAAAACAGTTTTTCTCCAATGATTCCCCCCCCCCCTACATTAACGTAATCCCCACATTCATTTACTTTAAACCATTAAGAACTTATCATTCATGCAATCATTAGTCTAAGTTGAGGCTCAAAGATGCACACAAGGGAAGATCACCTATTTCAAACAATTGCCTTCCTCACAAGGGCATTTAGTATTTCACTCGTTCGCTCAAGTTTGTCTAGGCTATCAACTTTTCACTCATTTTCACATTCTAAGAGCACTTCCCATGAATTTGATTTTCATCTCAAACATAGTTCCCACGAAAACATGCATGCAACATCAATAGGTCTTTCAACGGTTGTAATGGGGCCTGGCTATGGGTAGGATAATCAAAGGATAGAGGCTAAGTCCCTAGGATCAATGAGAGCATGAAACTAATATCACAACAATTGAATTCACTCTCATATTATTCTCTTCTTTGCAGTTGGTGGCTACATACCTCTTCCTTTTTATATTTATTTTTCTTTGCCCTTTTTGGCACATATTCAATGCTTTTTATCGCCTTTTTTTTTTTTGAGCCTTCGGCCCTTACTTCCGTTTTTATTTTTATAAACAATGTTTAATGAAATTGTAGCCACCCCAAACTTAGTTCCGCAACAACACTCACAAAGCTAAAATTCCATACTCTCCTAAATCCTAGGATAGGGGAAAATAATGGTTTTTCTGAGTTAATGGCTTGTAATGTAAGGTCATCAAGAACAATAGGCTTCAAGGCTCAATGTGGCTAACTAGGGATCATTCATCAAGGTTGGTTCAATTTATGGCCAAGTAGTTAATTCAAAGAAAATTGCCTAAATCATTTGATGCAACATATAAACATGCAAACCATATAGAGATTCAAGCAAATTCGGGAAAGTGCAACTTACAGTGATTCACACATTCAAAAACAGAGTTGGAGGCTCAAATCCTCACCTGGACATTTTGCAAACTGTTTGACCGAGATACGATTCCTAGTGCGTGCACCCCCTCACCCCAAACTTATCATAAATCAAGCAATCATAATAAATCTCAAAGTTCAATTTTCAATTTTTAAGTGGGGATCAACTTTTCTATTATTAGAACCTAGGGGGAAATCATCAATGGTCAATATAATTCATGCAATCCATCTATGCTCCATTTAATCAAAATCCAAAAAGCTTGCCGACACATCATTCATACAACAACTCTTGATCTTCTCAAATTATTCAAGAGTGACAAACAAGAACATAAACAAAAATCAAAAACAGAACAAAAGTTAGGAGAAGAGAGGGATACCTAGCTTGGGTTGCCTCCCAAGAAGCGCTTGTTTAACGTCCCAAGCTTGACTCAAGTCGCCCCTAAGGGTTAATCCGGATGTAGATCTTGCTTGTCATTCCGTGCCTCAGTCTGTATTCTGTAGGCTCTTGCCCTTTCATAAGCTCTCCTACTGTTCCCGGATAACTCATTTAAGTCCAGCATCCTTCTATAATCAGCACGAACTCTCCATCCCGTGATGGTCTTTTTTGGGATCAACTCATTGTTTGCATTGACCACCACGGTTGCGCCACCTTTCAACCTTGGTGCTTTACCCTTCTTTTTCTTGCCCTTGCTGCTGATCTCGTCCTTTGCACATTCTTCCTCTGGGAGACTCGGTATGGGTTCCATGTCTCGTAGCCACTCAAGGTAGACTTCATCCCCCGAAGGGCCTTTCTCCTCACTGTCTTCCTCATGAGATTCTACCGAAATCTTGTTGCAAGTGAAGGATCATGGTCTTCTCGAGTTGCCTTTACCTTTTCAGTAGGGTCCATCACATCCACTCGATACACAGCTGACTTCTCTGCAGGGTGCTTCATTACTTCAAAGAGATTGAAGACTACCTCATCATCTTGCACCCTTAGAGTGAGTTTCCCTTGCCGCACATCTATCAAGGCACCCCCAGTGGCCAAGAAGGGCCTACCCAATATGAGAGGAACCTCGGCGTCTTCATCCATATCAAGCACTACAAAGTCCGCCG
The DNA here is from genome assembly GCA_030762895.1 of Sophora flavescens. NCBI lineage: Eukaryota > Viridiplantae > Streptophyta > Magnoliopsida > Fabales > Fabaceae > Sophora > Sophora flavescens. Next base: position 217,663,116 of record CM061063.1, read on the forward strand.
GAAATATAAGCTTGTCCACATTCACTAACAAGTCTTCGACCACCCCATAAGGAAATTTTATAGAGCGGTCGGCCAGTTGGAGCGACATCCGTGTATCCTTAACTTCTTGGATCTCCAACCTCTTCATCATAGAGAGGGGCATCAAGTTGATGCTTGCCCCTAGATCACATAATGCCTTCCCTACAGTCATCTCCCCAATGGTACATGGTATCGAAAAGGAACCGGGATCCTTCAACTTTGGAGGGAGTTTTCTCTGAAGAATGGCACTACACTCCTCGGTCAAAGCAACCGTCTCCTCGTCCACTAATTTCCGCTTCTTGGTGAGAAGCTCTTTCATAAACCGGGCATATGATGGCATCTGTTCCAAGGCTTCCGCAAATGGAATGTTAATCTGAAGTTTTCGGAAGACATCAAGGAACTTATTGAATTGCTTATCCTGTTGAGGCTTCTTCAATCTTTCAGGATACGGTACCTTCATGTAAGGTGGGAGGTCTTGGGGTTCAACCCACTTCTTCTTTCGGAACTCTTCATCCACAAGTTTCAGCCTTCCCCTTGCTCCGGTGCCTTGTCACTTGCCAACCCTTCTTTTTCTGGTTGCTTTTCCTCAACGGGTAGTTGTTCCGGGGCCTTGTCATCCTGAGAACTAGTTGCACCACTGTTAGGTTCTAACACCCTTCCGCTTCTAGTAGATATGACGTTGCATTGTCCCTTGGGGTTGTTCTCGGTATTACCTGGGAAAGTGCCTGGGAGACGCTCATTAAGTTGCTTTGCGAGTTGGGCCATCTGTGTCTCTAAATTGTGAATTGCCGCCCCTGTATGCGTTGTTAACTTGTCAACTTTCGTATTCACTGTGTCTGTGTTGATTATCATCTTTTCCATTGCTGCACTCATCTTCTCAATAGCCAGCTCCCACGGTTGTCTTCCACCATCTGTTATTTGCAAATCGACTAGGCCCCGGAAGAGCCTCGCTGGGTATTGCACCTTGTTGAATTCCAATGTTCGGCCTTATACCCCTGCTGAGGTTGTTGCCAATTCTGCCGAGGAGGTTGTTGACCGGTTAGACCACCATTAACATTACTCCAAGCGAAACCCGGATGGTCTCTCCTCATGTACCCCCTATTTCGATTCGATTGTAGTCATTTTTGTCTGCTTCTCTCGATAGTTATTCTGGGGCACAGTGTCATAAAAGTTGTGGCATGAGTCCACATGTTCCTGAGGGAGGTTGAACGGACAGTTTCGAGTGTCATGATCTCCATTACAATTACCACACCATGGAGGCATTCCCTCGTGTATCACATTAGCCTTCTTGTTCTCTGACAAAGCCGCCACTTGCATCTTCAACAATCTGTTTTGCTCAAGAATGGCCTCCATTGCCCCAGAACTGATTCCATTTGAGGTTTCCCTTCCACGGTTGTAATCATTATATGACATTTTCTCTAACAATGCCCATCCATCCTCGGCTGATTGACCGCGCTGTCGCCACGCGGCAAAAAGAACGAGCGATTATAAAATAATGCAGTATAGTGCGACAACTCGGATCGTCTCTCAAGGACTCCTTAGTTGTTGTTATTATTAACAGAAAATTAGTAAAAGTTAGAAATGGGGGTTTTGGATTTTTAAAACTAAATTAAGAAAACAAAACAATAAAAACAAAGCAGTTAAAGAAAATAGCAAATAGACAAAAGCGATTAACCTACTGTTCTCAGTTTCCCACTATCATTGGTTCATGCAAATCCTAAGCAGATACTAATCCCCTCCCGGTTGTAGCAACAATTAACAAACGAAAACCGCTACTACAGATGTATGTTCCTATTCCCGAAATAACAAACGGGGTTAAGCTCTCATGAACAAACGAACATGAATGAACACATGCGAAATAACAAACGCGATTATATATAGGAACATTGCATCACCGAGATGAAACAATACCATACTATATATTCCTGAAATAACAAACAGAAACATACAGCATTGCATTGAAAAGAGAGAAGCAAATGATCATAGAATCACAAAACCTCAAGTGTTAACAGAAACCAATTACAGTAGATTAATCTAGGAGACTAATTCTCCATTACAGACATAAGCAGAAAAGAAAAGAAAAGGAAAATAAACTATTGAAACTACCACTACTCCTACTGACTCTCCTCTGCCTAACTATGACTCCTATTTATACAAATTCTCTCAAGACCTCTCAATATCTGAATACTCCTTTAATTCACTTCAACCTCTGCCTCTTAGCTTTCCAAAGCCACTTAATTTGCTTAATTATGAGTTAAGATGAGGGAGTTATGTCCACATTCAATTCATAGGGCAGCTGAAACGTCTCTATCTTCACATGGATTGGAGCCCCTCAAAACGTCTCTGTTTGGAATAATGGTCTTCATGAGAGTTAAAGCTCTTTGTTTGATCTTTCATGTGCCACCGGTTTCACTTCCAACCGACATCTACAGCCCAAGTTATGGCCCAATCTTCATGACTAGTTCAGGTTCCAGTGACAGCAATTATGTTCTAACTTCAAGGCCCAATGTGACCCATTATACATCCAATTAAGCGTCTGAGTTCTTCATGAAAGTTGTTTGGATTCCTTTTAGCTTTCCCTCAGTTCTGCCTTCAAATAGGCTTTTGGTTTCTCTCTTGTCACGGCCGTGATGGTCATCACGGCCAGGCCGTGATCGCTTCTGCCAAGGGTGTCCTTTCACATTCTGGTCCGTCACGGCCGTGATGCTTATCACGGGCAGGCCGTGATCCTTTCTGACTTTCATAATCTTCTCATCACGGCCGTGACCAGTGTCACGGCCTAGGCGTGATGGCCTCTGCTTCAGATGCACTTCCTTACTTGCTCTTCTTATTATCCTGAAAACAACAAAATAGCCATAAGCTTTATTTGATTCAAAATTGGCTAAATTAACCTAAAAATACTTTATAGACTCAAAATACTACTTAAGGACAATCAAGTCTAATTTGGGTGAAAATGATATAAAATTAGCACAAAGCCAAGGTCTTTACTAGTTATAAAACCAGTCAAACAGAGGCTCATCAAAATACCCCAAACTTAAACTTTGCTTGTCCCCAAGCAAACTACACTAAAAAACTTAAAAATACTCAAGACCTGGCAAGCTCAAAAGATTCAATCAACTTTCGCACAGATTTCAAGCAATTTATCAAAATATTTTTCAATGTTCCCCCCTTTCAAACAAAACAATCCCCACATTCATTTATTCTAAACAGTTGAGAAATTAATCATTCAGACAATCAGAAATCTAAGCAGGGGGTCTAAGTCACACACAAGAGGGAGATCACCAAATCCAAACAACTGCCTTCCTCACAAGGGCATTATTTGTTCACTCAGTCACTCAGTTTATGTCAGGCTAACAACTTGCACTCAGTTTCACTTTTCAAGTACACTTCCCAAAAATTTGCTTTTCACCTCAAAATGGCTCCCACAGAAAATATGCAAGCAACATCAAAAGGTCTTTATTGGGTTGTAATGGGGCCTGGCTAAGGGTAGGATATACAAAAGGAACTAGGCTGAAGACCTTAGGAACTAAGAGAGCATGAAACAGTTTTATACTTTGAAATTCCACTCAAGTTCCTTTTCTCATTTTTCATTTTTGCTTTGGGTGACTACAACATTTTTATTTCTTTTTGGCATTTTTGCACTTTTATTTTTTTTTCTGTTTTTTTCTTTTCTTTTCTTTTTTTTTTTTTCAAATTTTTTTTCCTCAATCCCAAGCAACATATTACACCTTGCAGCCACCCCAAACTTTGGTTTCTTGCACCCATTCTAAGATTACATGCTCTCCTAATCCTAAGATCGGGTTAACATGGTTTTCCAGATTTTTGGGCTTATAACATTAGGTTATCAAGAATTAACAGGCTAATAGGCTCAAAAGGGCTAACTAGGGAACATGTAATAGGAATTGGTTATTTTAGGCCAAGTAGCTATTTACAAAAAAAACTGCCTAAATCATTTGCTACACACATATAATCATGCAAACCAAAAAGAGATTCAATCAAATCCAGGGAAGTGCAACTTAAAAAGTGATTTTCACACAGTTTAAAACATGTTGGAGGCTCAAAACCTCACCTGGACATTTTTGCAAATTATTTGACAGAGATTCTATCCCTAGTGTGTGCTTCCTATCACCCCAAACTTATCATAAATCATGCCATCATAATAAAATCTCAAAGTTCAGTTTTCAATCATATGGGGATCAAATTTTTTTTAAAAACAAAATTTTTTTCAACCTAGGGGGAAACAGTCAACACATAACATGCAATCAATCTATGCAAAAATTAATCAAAACCAATAAACTTGCCACTACTAGACTCAACACACAACTCCTGAGCTTCTCAAATTATTCAGGAGCTTTATTAGAAAACAAAACAGAAAATAAAGTAAAGAAAAGAAAATTAAAAAGAAGAAAGGGTTAAGAAAAACTCATTGAGGGGCGGTTCCACCGGGATCCCACTGTCTGTAACATAAGTCCCACATGGTAGCCAAAGGACTTAAATTCATTCCAAGCCTCCCTAACTTGCAGCTTTGATGCGGAGGTGAGCACTTGAATATTATAATAACTCCACCCAGTGCGGCGGACTTCTCACTACCTCTGGGGTCACAGATGACCTCTTTCTCAATAAAATCTCCCCAATAGAATCGGGGTTCAACCGCTTGGACTGGACATGGTGCAAAATCCAAGGGTTTAAACTCCATCACTGGTTCCTCAGGGGGAGGTGGCAAATAGTTAGTTGGGGTTACTGGTGCTGCTTCCTTTTCTGCAATGTCTTCATCCACTGCATTAACAAATTTTTCACCTGCTATACACGCAGAAATTTCAGCACACACCAAACAAAGGTTAGAGTTAGTACATATATTACAAGAAAATGAATCAGAAAAATCTACAATGTCTGGAAATTCTTCAATTAATTCATCCACCCCATTACTCTCAACACATTCAATTGTTTTACTTGAATCATCTACTCCCAAAGGTTCTTCTTTATCTTCAGGCACGGGGGAGCAGCTGCCCTCTTGATCCTCCTGATCTAAGTTTCCTGAACAGAACAAACCTGCAAAACGATCCGCATTTTCTATTTTTCCTGAAAAGTATAAACCTGTAAAACATTCAACACACAAAGCAGTTCCATCACAATAACAAGCATTAGGATCAGGGGATTCAACACATAAATCATCATCAACAGAAACATTATCAGAATCATAATCAGAAGTATTTTCAAAAATAACTGGTGACTCTGTACGATCTTCCGGGGCCGTGGAGGTAGCATCGCAGCCGAGTTGGCGGTAACTTGATCAATTAGAGCCCACAATTTCTGAGATTCAGCTTGGCTCCTTTGGTACTCAGCCTCCATCTTCTGTTGAAATTCCTCTATCATCCGTTGAGTTTGCTCGGCCATTTGTTGCCTCAGTCCTTCCATATTTGCACTTATCTGTGCAGTCATCTGTTTGCACAAGTCCTCTAGGGAAGGTTCGGAAGGTGTAGAGGTGGTCACTTGGGTAGGATAGTATGGTGGTGGCTCACTAAAATTAGGATAATACATGCAAGGTTGCTCATAATAAACATTACGCAAATATCCAAACATGTAATTATCCATGGCAATCAAACAACCAGACAAAGCAGTCAAAACTAATTAGAAAAGATTTTTTTTTTTTTTAAATGTAACTTTCTGCTAATAACAACAAACAAGAGTCCCCGGCAACGGCGCCAATTTTTGACCGCGCTGTCGCCACGCGGCAAAAAGAACGAGCGATTATAAAATAATGCAGTATAGTGCGACAACTCGGATCGTCTCTCAAGGACTCCTTAGTTGTTGTTATTATTAACAGAAAATTAGTAAAAGTTAGAAATGGGGGTTTTGGATTTTGAAAACTAAATTAAGAAAACAAAACAATAAAAACAAAGCAGTTAAAGAAAATAGCAAATAGACAAAAGCGATTAACCTACTGTTCTCAGTTTCCCACTATCATTGGTTCATGCAAATCCTAAGCAGATACTAATCCCCTCCCGGTTGTAGCAACAATTAACAAACGAAAACCGCTACTACAGATGTATGTTCCTATTCCCGAAATAACAAACGGGGTTAAGCTCTCATGAACAAACGAACATGAATGAACACACGCGAAATAACAAACGCGATTATATATAGGAACATTGCATCACCGAGATGAAACAATACCATACTATATATTCCTGAAATAACAAAAGAAACATACAGACATTGCATTGAAAAGAGAGAAGCAAATGATCATAGAATCACAAAACCTCAAGTGTTAACAGAAACCAATTACAGTAGATTAATCTAGGAGACTAATTCTCCATTACAGACATAAGCAGAAAAGAAAAGAAAAGGAAAATAAACTATTGAAACTACCACTACTCCTACTGACTCTCCTCTGCCTAACTATGACTCCTATTTATACAAATTCTCTCAAGACCTCTCAATATCTGAATACTCCTTTAATTCACTTCAACCTCTGCCTCTTATCTTTCCAAAGCCACTTAATTTGCTTAATTATGAGTTAAGATGAGGGAGTTATGTCCACATTCAATTCATAGGGCAGCTGAAACGTCTCTATCTTCACATGGATTGGAGCCCCTCAAAACGTCTCTGTTTGGAATAATGGTCTTCATGAGAGTTAAAGCTCTTTGTTTGGTCTTTCATTTGCCACCGGTTTCACTTCCAACCGACATCTACAGCCCAAGTTATGGCCCAATCTTCATGACTAGTTCAGGTTCCAGTGACAGCAATTATGTTCTAACTTCAAGGCCCAATGTGACCCATTATACATCCAATTAAGCGCCCGAGTTCTTCATGAAAGTTGTTTGGATTCCTTTTAGCTTTCCCTCAGTTCTGCCTTCAAATAGGCTTTTGGTTTCTCTCTTGTCACGGCCGTGATGGTCATCACGGCCAGGCCGTGATCGCTTACGCCAAGGGTGTCCTTTCACATTACTCGTCCGTCACGGCCGTGATGCTTATCACGGGCAGGCCGTGATCCTTTCTGACTTTCATAATCTTCTCATCACGGCCGTGACCAGTGTCACGGCCTAGGCGTGATGGCCTCTGCTTCAGATACACTTCCTTACTTGCTCTTCTTATTATCCTGAAAACAACAAAATAGCCATAAGCTTTATTTGATTCAAAATTGGCTAAATTAACCTAAAAATACTTTATAGACTCAAAATACTACTTAAGGACAATCAAGTCTAATTTGGGTGAAAATGATATAAAATTAGCACAAAGCCAAGGTCTTTACTAGTTATAAAACCAGTCAAACAGAGGCTCATCACTGATAAATAAGAGAACGAGCCGCCAGCTGCGGCATCACAGTTCATCTGATAGCGTCCCCTTAACCCATTAAAGAAATGTTGAACTTTAGAGACCGGGTCGAAGAACGCTGAAGGGCATCTTCTCAATAAGCCATTGTACCTCTCCCAAGCTTCATTATATGTTTCATCCTCTGTTTGCCTGAAAGATGTAACGGCTATTCTTGCTTGTGCCGCTTTCTGAGGAGGAAAATATTTGGTTAGGAACTTCTGTGCCATTTGCTCCCAAGTTCTGATGCTGTTCCTATCCAAGCCGTCTACCCAATCGCGAGCGACATCCCTAAGAGAGAGAGGGAAAAGCCGCAAGCGAAACTCATCTTGTGAGACTCCTCTTGTCTTCTGTAGGTCACAAGCTTCAAGGAAGCGAGTGATGTGTCTATGAGGGTCCTGGTTGCCACTCCCATCAAACTGATTCTCCCGGATCTGGAATGTTACACATGCTTCAACTCTGAAGGAGTCTGTGTTCAGGTTGCCCCTCACAATAGAAGAGTCACAATCACCCAAGCTGGGTAGATCGTACTCGAAGAGAGGCTTGTAACGAGGATGAGGAAGAGGAGGATTTTCTTCGGCCATGTCCTCTATTTTAATTGGTTCCAACCTCTTCCTTTCTCTGGCCTCTTTTCTTAATTGCCTCTCGGTCCTGGTGATCTCTGAATCGAATAGCAAGTCCTCTTGTGAAAGGGTATCTCGCATACAAAAACACGGCAAGACCAAGTGGAATCAAAGAAGTAGAGAGATATAATAAAGATATAACAGAAAAATAAAAATAAAAACCGCTTAACCAAATAATCAAATTTCCTAAAAATTAGGAAAATTGGTGTGCCAATCCCCGGCAACGGCGCCAAAAACTTGTTGTGACGCCGGCAAGTGTACCGGGTCGTCGCAAGTAATAAAAACACGGTAAGATATTACCGAGGTCGAACACAAGGATTGGGCTACCAATTCAACTAAATTGTCAAGAAATTCGATACGTTGGTTAAGCAATAGAGGGTGGTTGAGAGAAAGAGATTGAGATTGCAATTCAAGAATCAAATCAAATAACGCTACGGTGATTAAAATCAGAAATTAAATGCATCCAAGGTCTCAAGTCCACCTACCCAATCATGTTAAGTACCCAAGTGATGATGTATTCCTTCCCTAAGTTCGATTTTAATGTCAACCGGGACCCCTAAATTCTCCTATATCCACTGTCGTGCTCAATAGGACGTATTCGACGATTGGATTAATTACTTGTTCGGTCTCATAACCCTAATCTCGAATTCTATTAAACCCTGTTCCCTATATGGTTGTACTAATCAAATAAATCCACGGTCGTGCTCCTTATTCGATTAATGTTTCCAATTCGAGTTCTAAAACGCGACTCGCCGTTTGGCCTCATACACGTTAATAAGTTAATCACGCAACACATATGATCAAGACAATCAATTCAGAATTGGAAAACATTTGCGATCCCGATTCAAGTTCTAAAACGCGAATCGCCGTTTGGCCTCATACACGTTTAACTGATTAATCACGCAAAACATATGATAAAACATTCAAATCAGAATCGGAAATCATCAATTAAAAAGAGGGGAGAAACACATACATCATATGAACACTACACCGCCATGGGAGGCTTCATTGATCCCTCGGACGAGGGGATTAGTTCCTCATGCCCGTGACGACGCACAAACAATCGGCAATAATCTCCATAATAAACTAAAAGAAGAAAATAAAAGAGAAGGGAGACGCAGCTCCAAAAACAAGGATTCGCACTACAGTTCTGATCTGTGGCTAACAACTTCATCCCCAATCCTGATCTGAGACAGTCTTTAAATAAGGATTCTGTTTCTCGCCAGCTCGCGGGGCGAGCTTACTCTCGCGACGCGAAATTAAGCATTGGCGCGCTTCAAATTTTGTATTTTCGCGAGGCGAGCTTGTATTCGCGGGGCGAGTCTTCAAACCCTAATCTGTCACAGCCGTGATATCCATCACGGCTAAACCGTGATTGTCTCTGTCTTCCATGGTCTTCATGTACTCGCGAGGCGAGACACCTTTCGCGGGCGAGTCTTCATTCCGGGCTATGACCTTCATCACGGCTAGGCCGTGATGGTCTCTGACTTCCAAGTCTTCATGCTCTCGCGGGGCGAGTCTTCAAACCTCAATTTGTCACAGCCGTGACCTTAATCACGACTATGCCGTGATAGTCTCTGTCTTGCTGGTCTTCAGACTCTCGCGAGGCGAGAGTACACTCGCGGGGCGAGTGTCTCAGAATTTCAATTTCCACTATTTCTTGGCTTTCCTTGACTCCCGGAGCTTCACTTACTGACCTGAAAACACAAAAAGCAACCAAAAGCATAATTCTACCCAAAATAAGCTAAAAACTACACAAAAGACGCAAAACGAGTCAAAGTCCAACTTAGGAACAAAACAAGGCAAAATTTGGGCGAAAACGAGAGTGAACTCGACTAATTGGCACATAAACCCTAGTTCATCTAGTCATAAAACTAGATAAGCCAGAGGCTTATCAAAAACCCCAAACTTAAACCTTGCTTGTCCCCAAGCAAGCTTAAAACTCAAAAACGACTCAAGACTTGGCAAGCCTAATGGAACCAATCAATTTCGCACAAATTTAATGCAATCAAAACAGTTTTTCTCCAATGATTCCCCCCCCTACATTAACGTAATCCCCACATTCATTTACTTTAAACCATTAAGAACTTATCATTCATGCAATCATTAGTCTAAGTTGAGGCTCAAAGATGCACACAAGGGAAGATCACCTATTTCAAACAATTGCCTTCCTCACAAGGGCATTTAGTATTTCACTCGTTCGCTCAAGTTTGTCTAGGCTATCAACTTTTCACTCATTTTCACATTCTAAGAGCACTTCCCATGAATTTGATTTTCATCTCAAACATAGTTCCCACGAAAACATGCATGCAACATCAATAGGTCTTTCAACGGTTGTAATGGGGCCTGGCTATGGGTAGGATAATCAAAGGATAGAGGCTAAGTCCCTAGGATCAATGAGAGCATGAAACTAATATCACAACAATTGAATTCACTCTCATATTATTCTCTTCTTTGCAGTTGGTGGCTACATACCTCTTCCTTTTTATATTTATTTTTCTTTGCCCTTTTTGGCACATATTCAATGCTTTTTATCGCCTTTTTTTTTTTGAGCCTTCGGCCCTTACTTCCGTTTTTCTTTTTCTCAACTATGATTCATGAACTTGTAGCCACCCCAAACTTAGTTCCGCAACAACACTCACAAAGCTAAAATTCCATACTCTCCTAAATCCTAGGATAGGGGAAAATAATGGTTTTTCTGAGTTAATGGCTTGTAATGTAAGGTCATCAAGAACAATAGGCTTCAAGGCTCAATGTGGCTAACTAGGGATCATTCATCAAGGTTGGTTCAATTTATGGCCAAGTAGTTAATTCAAAGAAAATTGCCTAAATCATTTGATGCAACATATAAACATGCAAACCATATAGAGATTCAAGCAAATTCGGGAAAGTGCAACTTACAGTGATTCACACATTCAAAAACAGAGTTGGAGGCTCAAATCCTCACCTGGACATTTTGCAAACTGTTTGACCGAGATACGATTCCTAGTGCGTGCACCCCCTCACCCCAAACTTATCATAAATCAAGCAATCATAATAAATCTCAAAGTTCAATTTTCAATTTTTAAGTGGGGATCAACTTTTCTATTATTAGAACCTAGGGGGAAATCATCAATGGTCAATATAATTCATGCAATCCATCTATGCTCCATTTAATCAAAATCCAAAAAGCTTGCCGACACATCATTCATACAACAACTCTTGATCTTCTCAAATTATTCAAGAGTGACAAACAAGAACATAAACAAAAATCAAAAACAGAACAAAAGTTAGGAGAAGAGAGGGATACCTAGCTTGGGTTGCCTCCCAAGAATCGCTTGTTTAACGTCCCAAGCTTGACTCAAGTCGCCCCTAAGGGTTAATCCGGATGTAGATCTTGCTTGTCATTCCGTGCCTCAGTCTGTATTCTGTAGGCTCTTGCCCTTTCATAAGCTCTCCTACTGTTCCCGGATAACTCATTTAAGTCCAGCATCCTTCTATAATCAGCACGAACTCTCCATCCCGTGATGGTCTTTTTTGGGATCAACTCATTGTTTGCATTGACCACCACGGTTGCGCCACCTTTCAACCTTGGTGCTTTACCCTTCTTTTTCTTGCCCTTGCTGCTGATCTCGTCCTTTGCACATTCTTCCTCTGGGAGACTCGGTTTAGGTTCCATGTCTCGTAGCCACTCAAGGTAGACTTCATCCCCCGAAGGGCCTTTCTCCTCACTGTCTTCCTCATGAGATTCTACCGATACTGTTGCAAGTGAAGGATCATGGTCTTCTCGAGTTGCCTTTACCTTTTCAGTAGGGTCCATCACATCCACTCGATACACAGCTGACTTCTCTGCAGGGTGCTTCATTACTTCAAAGAGATTGAAGACTACCTCATCATCTTGCACCCTTAGAGTGAGTTTCCCTTGCCGCACATCTATCAAGGCACCCCCAGTGGCCAAGAAGGGCCTACCCAATATGAGAGGAACCTCGGCGTCTTCATCCATATCAAGCACTACAAAGTCCGCCGGAAATATAAGCTTGTCCACATTCACTAACAAGTCTTCGACCACCCCATAAGGAAATTTTATAGAGCGGTCGGCCAGTTGGAGCGACATCCGTGTATCCTTAACTTCTTGGATCTCCAACCTCTTCATCATAGAGAGGGGCATCAAGTTGATGCTTGCCCCTAGATCACATAATGCCTTCCCTACAGTCATCTCCCCAATGGTACATGGTATCGAAAAGGAACCGGGATCCTTCAACTTTGGAGGGAGTTTTCTCTGAAGAATGGCACTACACTCCTCGGTCAAAGCAACCGTCTCCTCGTCCACTAATTTCCGCTTCTTGGTGAGAAGCTCTTTCATAAACCGGGCATATGATGGCATCTGTTCCAAGGCTTCCGCAAATGGAATGTTAATCTGAAGTTTTCGGAAGACATCAAGGAACTTATTGAATTGCTTATCCTGTTGAGGCTTCTTCAATCTTTCAGGATACGGTACCTTCATGTAAGGTGGGAGGTCTTGGGGTTCAACCCACTTCTTCTTTCGGAACTCTTCATCCACAAGTTTCAGCCTTCCCCTTGCTCCGGTGCCTTGTCACTTGCCAACCCTTCTTTTTCTGGTTGCTTTTCCTCAACGGGTAGTTGTTCCGGGGCCTTGTCATCCTGAGAACTAGTTGCACCACTGTTAGGTTCTAACACCCTTCCGCTTCTAGTAGATATGACGTTGCATTGTCCCTTGGGGTTGTTCTCGGTATTACCTGGGATAGTGCCTGGGAGACGCTCATTAAGTTGCTTTGCGAGTTGGGCCATCTGTGTCTCTAAATTGTGAATTGCCGCCCTGTATGCGTTGTTAACTTGTCAACTTTCGTATTCACCGTGTCGTGTTGATTATCATCTTTTCCATTGCTGCACTCATCTTCTCAATAGCCAGCTCCCACGGTTGTCTTCCACCATCCGTTATTTGCAATCGACTAGGCCCCGGAAGAGCCTGCTGGGTATTGCACTTTGTTGAATTCCAATGTTCGGCCTTATACCCTGCCGAGGTTGTTGCCAATTCTCGCTGAGGAGGTTGTTGACCGGTTAGACCACCATTAACATTACTCCAAGCGAAACCAGGATGGTCTCTACTCATGTACCCCCTATTCTGATTCTGATTGTAGTCATTTTGTCTGTTCCTCTGATAGTTATTCTGGGGCACAGTGTCATAAAAGTTGTGGCATGAGTCCACATGTTCCTGAGGGAGGTTGAATGGACAGTTTCGAGTGTCATGATCTCCATTACAATTACCACACCATGGAGGCATTCCCTCGTGTATCACATTAGCCTTCTTGTTCTCTGACAAAGCCGCCACTTGCATCTTCAACAATCTGTTTTGCTCAAGAATGGCCTCCATTGCCCCAGAACTGATTCCATTTGAGGTTTCCCTTCCACGGTTGTAATCATTATATGACATTTTCTCTAACAATGCCCATCCATCCTCGGCTGATAAATAAGAGAACGAGCCGCCAGCTGCGGCATCACAGTTCATCTGATAGCGTCCCCTCAACCCATTAAAGAAATGTTGAACTTTAGAGACCGGGTCGAAGAACGCTGAAGGGCATCTTCTCAATAAGCCATTGTACCTCTCCCAAGCTTCATTATATGTTTCATCCTCTGTTTTCCTGAAAGATGTAACGGCTATTCTTGCTTGTGCCGCTTTCTGAGGAGGAAAATATTTGGTTAGGAACTTCTGTGCCATTTGCTCCCAAGTTCGATCTTTGTTCCTATCCAAGCCGTCTACCCAATCGCGAGCGACATCCCTAAGAGAGAGAGGGAAAAGCCGCAAGCGAAACTCATCTTGTGAGACTCCTCTTGTCTTCTGTAGGTCACAAGCTTCAAGGAAGCGAGTGATGTGTCTATGAGGGTCCTGTTTGCCACTCCCATCAAACTGATTCTCCCGGATCTGGAATGTTACACATGCTTCAACTCTGAAGGAGTCTGTGTTCAGGTTGTCCCTCACAATAGAAGAGTCACAATCACCCAAGCTGGGTAGATCGTACTCGAAGAGAGGCTTGTAACGAGGATGAGGAAGAGGAGGATTTTCTTCGGCCATGTCCTCTATTTTAATTGGTTCCAACCTCTTCCTTTCTCTGGCCTCTTTTCTTAATTGCCTCTCGGTCCTGGTGATCTCTGAATCGAATAGCAAGTCCTCTTGTGAAAGGGTACCTCGCATACAAAAACACGGCAAGACCAAGTGGAATCAAAGAAGTAGAGAGATATAATAAAGATATAACAGAAAAATAAAAATAAAAACCGCTTAACCAAATAATCAAATTTCCTAAAAATTAGGAAAATTGGTGTGCCAATCCCCGGCAACGGCGCCAAAAACTTGTTGTGACGCCGGCAAGTGTACCGGGTCGTCGCAAGTAATAAAAACACGGTAAGATATTACCGAGGTCGAACACAAGGATTGGGCTACCAATTCAACTAAATTGTCAAGAAATTCGATACGTTGGTTAAGCAATAGAGGGTGGTTGAGAGAAAGAGATTGAGATTGCAATTCAAGAATCAAATCAAACAACGCTACGGTGATTAAAATCAGAAATTAAATGCATCCAAGGTCTCAAGTCCACCTACCCAATCATGTTAAGTACCCAAGTGATGATGTATTCCTTCCCTAAGTTCGATTTTAATGTCAACCGGGACCCCTAAATTCTCCTATATCCACTGTCGTGCTCAATAGGACGTATTCGACGATTGGATTAATTACTTGTTCGGTCTCATAACCCTAATCTTGAATTCTATTAAACCCTGTTCCCTATATGGTTGTACTAATCAAATAAATCCACGGTCGTGCTCATTATTCGATTAATGTTTCCAATTCGAGTTCTAAAACGCGACTCGCCGTTTGGCCTCATACACGTTAACAAGTTAATCACGCAACACATATGATCAAGACAATCAATTCAGAATTGGAAAACATTTGCGATCCCGATTCAAGTTCTAAAACGCGAATCGCCGTTTGGCCTCATACACGTTTAACTGATTAATCACGCAAAACATATGATAAAACATTCAAATCAGAATCGGAAATCATCAATTAAAAAGAGGGGAGAAACACATACATCATATGAACACTACACCGCCATGGGAGGCTTCATTGATCCCTCGGACGAGGGGATTAGTTCCTCATGCCCGTGACGACGCACAAACAATCGGCAATAATCTCCATAATAAACTAAAAGAAGAAAAGAAAAGAGAAGGGAGACGCAGCTCCAAAAACAAGGATTCGCACTACAGTGCTGATCTGTGGCTAACAACTTCATCCCCAATCCTGATCTGAGACAGTCTTTAAATAAGGATTCTGTTTCTCGCCAGCTCGGGGGGCGAGCTTACTCTCGCGACGCGAAATTAAGCATTGGCGCGCTTCAAATTTTGTATTTTCGCGAGGCGAGCTTGTATTCGCGGGGCGAGTCTTCAAACCCTAATCTGTCACAGCCGTGATATCCATCACGGCTAAACCGTGATTGTCTCTGTCTTCCATGGTCTTCATGTACTCGCGAGGCGAGACACCTTTCGCGGGGCGAGTCTTCAATTCTGGGCTATGACCTTCATCACGGCTAGGCCGTGATGGTCTCTGACTTCCAAGTCTTCATGCTCTCGCGGGGCGAGTCTTCAAACCTCAATTTGTCACAGCCGTGACCTTAATCACGACTATGCCGTGATAGTCTCCTGTCTTCTTGGTCTTCGGACTCTCGCGAGGCGAGAGTACACACTGGGCGAGTGTCTCAGAATTTCAATTTCCACTATTTCTTGGCTTTCCTTGACTCCCGGAGCTTCACTTACTGACCTGAAAACACAAAAAGCAACCAAAAGCATAATTCTACCCAAAATAAGCTAAAAACTACACAAAAGACGCAAAACGAGTCAAAGTCCAACTTAGGAACAAAACAAGGCAAAATTTGGGCGAAAACGAGAGTGAACTCGACTAATTGGCACATAAACCCTAGTTCATCTAGTCATAAAACTAGATAAGCCAGAGGCTTATCACTACCCCAGAACTATACCTATAGCTGGTCAAGCTAATGAAAACCATTGGGCAGATCATGATGATCAACCCCACCTACACCAGATGTATCTGATGAAGATACCTCCGCCCCCGCTCCCTCATCGGAAGAATCATCATCATCAACAACAGGAGGGTGGAACTCAAGATCGTCCTCAAAGTACTCATCTGGGTCCTCCTCGACCTCATCCAAAAATTCCTCAATAGGAGGTACTGCTGGTCCTGCTATCTGAAGCGGAATCAGCTGAGGTGGCAAATCATGTAACCCGTGCTCAGCCAAGTACTGTAAGTATAGCCATACTGGAGGTAGAGATACCTCAACAGTCTCCACAACATGCGTCCTTCGCTGCGGTCCTACCTCTACTGTGCCAACAACCTCTCTACTAGGGCCATGATAGGTGGCATTGAGTGCCCTAGGGTTTATCTCCCAAGCGCCACCAAAATGAGCGCGATCAAACATGATCGACCGAAGCCTCGAATGTGCCAGAGGCATATCTGGGTCCATATAATCTCAGACGTAAATATATATGCACAAGTAGAGAAACCACAAATAAAACATGCAAGAGTGAGAAACCAATATATGGATTTTACTCGATAACTACATGCTAGACACCACATAAAACACATACACATATATCAACACAAGCATTCATAAGAAAATAGTTTATCAATGGGCTTAACACCCCAAACGTCATCATGTGAAAAACTATGCATGAACACTTTATATTCGTCATCTAAATTCGCACCTAATCTCATAAGATATCCCAACACATGGTGAGTTGATATGGCTCAATTGCCATCCCATGGCAGGACGGCACACAACCATAACCCATTGCACACTGTCCACACCCAGGGCATGAGTGATAAAATCATAAATAGGGTTTTATTGTCCAACCCGGGCACAATGAAGAAAATCGTAGCATGAAATACCTGATGCCGCAAGGTAATCACTCGTGAGGAGTTGTTGTCTACTCAAAGATCGACTTGAGGACGAGTTATCACCAGATTGGAGTGATGATTTATCTAAGATTTTGTGCCGTCAAATCAACTTATAAGAAGAGATAAACTCTTCACATGTCTGAGAGATTGACTAAGTTGTCTGTGAACGTGCCCGATTCAAAGTGTCCATACTAAGGGTGTCTGGAAAGACCTGTGTGCTTGTTGGAACCAAGGCAAGATGATTTGAATCTTCAACCTTGGGTGAGTGTCTCATGATTAAGGAAATACTTATCTGTACTGTTCGTTCCTTTATGAACTTGTAAATCGACAATTACTCCTCAAATTCCGATGGTTGTATTTGACAATCACTATGGTCAATTTCGTACCTATAAAACTGATTTTCTAATCTTGATTTAAAGTCTATCATGATATAACAATTAGTCATGCTAGTCAGTAATTTTAATTTACCCTAATGGATTTTCTGGTATTTGAGAATTTGTACTCACATTTCTGAATAACCCTCAGAGTATTAGACATTCGAGTGGATTGATTTGGTAATATTCATTGGCATGGATATTATCACATTCCGTTGAAAGAATTGTTATGACTTTTTCTTGAGTTGTAACACAGATGACTTTGTGGTAATAGAAGTTTCCTGATGAAACTTAGCTTAGTCACATTTACTTTTGGTAGATGTGATCCAGTCTGATTTTTGGCCAGACTGTCTTCTTTTTAAATCATCGTTTTGTAAATTCCCTGTGCTAAGAATGACTACTCTTGGGGTTAGGGACTATTCATCTTTTGATTTCCTAATTCGCTGGAAGTTCTTGTGAAAGAAGGAACTTTAGTAGAGTCATGTTTGTAAGAATGTACCGGGCATTTTTACACTCACGATCCTATTGAAGAATCTTTTTACATATTGGACACTCAAGTATCTTTCAAATTGATAAAATTATTCTCTATGCTTTCTTGTGAAAGTGAAACAAGAAAATTCCTTTCTTGAGAACTTCTTTTCGTAATATTTAAGGTCACGTCTTGTTGTAGTTCGATAGAATTTGTTCCTTTTCGATCAATTTTGACCAGTATCTTTTCCAAACGTCATTGACGTGTTACCTATCTCATATGGTTATGAGGATGGTTACTTTATTCTTATAGGTTAAGATCCACCATGAAGTGGAGAAGCTAAACCGAAGTATGTATCAGAGGACTGATCAAATTTCACGAAGTATCATCAAGTATTGTTTCAGAAGAAGATTCGAAGTTTACCAACATTTGTCGGTAAAGTCTGCTGTAAGTGTTGAGGACCAAGTTGAGGCTAAGTCTAACTGATCACTTTCAACTTGATGGGCAAGTAATAAACAATCTATCCTTAGAAGGTTAGCTGGGAGTAGGTTTAATACCTAAGTACGATCATCCCTACAGTGGGATAAACGAGAGGTGATATAAGTTTTGTTTAAGTGTAGATATGACTGGTAAAATGAGAATCCCTAAGATTAACCCCAATAGGCAATGACGATTTCTATAGATCAAATGATCAACTGTTGATCGAGATAGAAGGAAAATATGAAGTAATGACCAAATACTTGCAGTTAAATTGATTGTATAAAGTTGGAAGATTAGAAGGAAAGTATTTACAGTGATTTCATATAAGTAGATTTAAGCGAAAGAGGTAAGCCTTGTATAAATTAATGTTGCTAGAGAAACGTAAAGTTGATGAGTTAGATGATCCTACTCGACGTAGTTTCTTTCGGTGTAAATTACATTAAAGGATGTAATAGTGTTTTCAAGGTTGAGAGACGTGTGATTTTGATGTATTAAGGAATGGTTTATTTCGTTCAAAAGAACTAAGACTACGCTTGGATATCTTGGATAGAAAATGATGTGGGTGCTATGAAAGAAGTGTGAATTTTAGTTTAAATCTTGGTGTGAACTGTAAGAGTTAAGGATGTAGAGGAAAATTTTTCTAATGGACTTGTATTAAAGGAAGAAGAGATAAGTTTTAATTATGTATGTATGTGTGGAAGATTAAGATGAAATTGTTAAGGACAGGAAGTATGGAATGAGGATTATGGATTAAATTTTGAGGATCAATATAACAAAGAATAAGTATGAAATGTGTTGTTTAGTTACAAAAAGTCACATAAGGGAAAGTGAATACGGGAAGTACAATATAGGATCTTGGGATTAAGATGTAATTTCACGATCCTATCTAGTTTCGAGTCACGAAATTTCGAGGACGAAATTTTTTTAAGTGGAGAAGTAATGTTACACCCCGATTTTTACGGTTTTTCAATATAGGTAAAATATATCTGTTTATATTTTTTTATTGGAATAATAATTATTCGGACATTAAATTTTGTTTATTTTATAACACTTGATCTTGAGTAATTTTATTTACTCTTAAAATTATTTTATTAAGTGCGTCAGCACTGCCTTATTCCAGTAGAAGTACTTTTACTAGACAATAATGTTATGTTATTGTCACTACTAGTATTTGTTTAGAAAAATATTTTAAATAATATGATTGAAAGAAAATTATTTTCATATTTTATTCTATTTAATTTTAGATTTGAAAATAATTTGGTTTGACATTAATCAGGGATTAAATGTTGGACCGTGGATTTTCTTAGTTGATCAATTCAACTATCGATCTCTACTTTATTTCAAATTTTGAAAGTCTATATTTGTCACCCTTTATTTTTGGATTCAAAAACTAAAAACATGTTTATTTTTAGACTCAATATTTATCACTCATTTTGTACCTAACCACTAAGTACAAGTAAAATAAATCAAAGAAACCCCAAGTCCCTTCCCTTTCCCCGTGGGTACGTGACAGAACCCCCTTATTTTTCTTTATATTTCTTCTTCCTCTCACACATCACTCTCCCTTACCTCTTGGTCTTTTCTCCTCCCTTGCGCCAGCCACCCTTAGCCGCCCAGGAACGGCACTCATCGCGCCATCGTCACTTGGTGTCGTGCCACCGCTGCTCGCGCCGCCTGAGCATGTTTTTCGCCATCTGCACTGCGTGAACCACCATTCTCAGTCACGGTAAGCGTCGTGCTGCCTCCATTCATGGTGTTTCTACCACCCTTAAGTGTTGAATCTCCTTTTTCTTCTTTTTTTATGTTTTTCTTCATCTCTTTTGTCCATGGTTGTTGTAGAACCGTCGTCCGCCGCCCCCTCCGCTGCATTGCCGCCGCTCCGGCCATTTCAACAGCCACCATGACCTCTTCTCTTGTTATCTTGGGTAAGTACTTCACCATAACCTCTTCTAGTTCAAAAACCCCAAATCTGGTTTTGAAACCCTAACCCTAACCCTTTAATCCCATATTTCAATCTTGAAATTGAAGTTTGTTTTATGCTATTGGGATTATGAATTAGTGTTTCTCTCAACTAATTTCATTGTTCTTTGGCTATATTTAATTTTCCCCAATTTTTTTGAAAAAGTCCTTTTTACCCAAATTGATTTTATTGAGAAATCAAGTATGTTTTGCTAAATAAAATATATAATTTCCTTTGAATTTTATGTTTGATGTTGAGAACATTGACTGTTATATTTATTGGGTGTTGAATGTGTGTGGAATGCTCTCTTTGGATGATGGTTTGTAACTGCGCTAGTATGAGGGAACCTGAATTTCATTCTTGGATGCTAACGGTTAAATGCACAATGGAAAAGATCTTTTTCTGGTCTTCAAAGGTAAAGGGAGTTTACTTGAAGGGTTTTGGTAACTATGTGCTATTTGGTTGTTGTGTATAAGGTTGTTGTGGTTATGTATGATGTGTGTTTTAAGTTCGATGAGATAACTGTTTATGTGTTTTAAGTATATCTGTATGTCTATATTAAAATGTTGATTGTTGGTTTGATTGAAAGCCTGATAGTGGTCAGAGCTCAAGGATAGTGAGAATAATGCTTTAAAAGCTTGAGAGGAAAATTTGAAGTTTTGAGTTATGTAAGTAGAAGAAAATTTTTAAGATAAGAATAATTAAATATATTTTGGATTAAAGAGTTGTGATTTTGAGGAAGTCCAAAATGATTTGAGAAATAGTTTTAAATAAATAAAAGAGAAAGAAAAACTCTTAAATAATTTTAAGTGTTGATGTTGAATAATTTATTTAGAAAAGAAGAAAGTCATTTGATTTATAAAATGAAGTTTATTACAAAACGAAACATGATTCAGAAAAGTGATTTATGGCAAAACTATGAGAAATAGTGCATTTTTTGGAATGAAAACATGTTGGAAAAGATTTTTCAAAGATTTAGGGTGTTGTCGGAAAAGAGATTTCAAAAGAGAAGGAATTTGAGAAAATTTGTATTTCGGGGTGAAACAATGTTTTATAAATGAATTTCAGCGGAAAATGTGCTCTGAAAAGGAGCTTATGTCAAGGAAAATATTTTAGAAAATCGGGGATAAGTTTCGGAATTTGGTTTTGATGAATTGGTTTATTTTAGAAAGAAAACTATGTTAAAAGTGGAAGTTGTGAGGACCTAGATAACCAAAGAGCCAGGCTAGTGTTCCTATGAGTAAGTACGTGGACTATGTGTCCTGTATGTCGTGGGTTAAAGTCCTAGTCGGCATAGTTTAATTAATGTTGTGCGTGTCATGGGTTAGAGTCCCAGTTGGCACATTGGAATCTGTTGTTTATGTGTCATGGGTTAGAGTCCCAGTTGACACAGTTGAATCTATGTTCAATGTGTTGTGGGTTAGAGTCCCAGTTAACATATTTGAATCTCTGTTCGGTGTGTTGTGGGTTAGAGTCCCATTTAACACATTTGAATATTTGATGTGTGCGTCGTGGGTTAGAGTCCCAAGTCACACAGTTGAATATCTGTTATGTCGAGGGTTAGTCCCTATCTCACCTTTGCATTATCTTTGTTTGATTCTTTTTTTCATGGGATACTATTTTCGTGAACAAATGAGGCAGAGAAGTTCCCAACTTCACTCGGGGATATTAGTCCAAATCCTTGAAGATGTCTGATGTCAGTTATAATGGGGAGAACCATGGGGGTCTTCCCCAAGAATATCTTTTAGAACGACCAGCTTAGGTTTTTTTTTGAGACGTTATTGATTAATGATAATGTGTATGTTCATGGCTCGGAGAGCCTTTATTTTGAATGGAATATTTGTGAACAGATGAGGCAGAGAAGTTCCCAACTTCACTCGGGGATATTAGTCCAAATCCTTGAAGATGTCCGATGTCAGTTATAATGGGGAGAACCATGGGGGTCTTCCCCCAAGAATATCTTTTAGAACGACCAGCTTAGGTTTTTTTTTGAGACGTTATTGATTAATGATAATGTGTATGTTCATGGCTCGGAGAGCCTTTATTTTGAATGGAATATTTGTGGCTTGGAGAGTTTTTCTTTTGGATGGAAATCTAAGATTTTCCTTTTGGTTATGTATAGTTTGTTGATGTAAATATTTTCAGAATAACACCATCTTGATGTATTTTTGTTTGACTGGAACTTCTAGGATGAAAATATAAATATTTCAGCAGGTGTTTTCATTTTGGGATATTGGAATTACAGAGGAGGCTCTGTCGAAATTTTTGTAAAAATTCTAGCTTTTTATTCAATTACATTTCTAAAATAAATAGACTTGCCAGGTTAGGATTGTAAGCCTGTGCGCCGGTCACGGCTTAGGTGTTGGGTCGTGACAAATTTTATATATATGATCAGAATCTATACAGTGATAGATTAAAATGTGGTGTTATTATTTTAAAAGAGGTTTAAGTTTTACCGCAACCAAATGAAAAATTTTATACCCACTTTCATGACCTATAGAGAATTACACGAGATATTTTTCAAAAGCAACTAGCAATTATTATTTTATTTTAATATGTTATTACGAAATTAAGTTAGTCATGTAATGCCCAAGGGGTGTTACATCGAATGCTTATCTATTTACTGAAAAACTATATATCTTCATTTAATTTTAAAGTATTTTATTAAAGCGTATGGATTTATTTGGATAATTAGGAAATAAATTATTGTCGGTAAGGAAAAGTTTTAAATTCGATAGTTGTGATTTTTTTTAGATAAAGGATTATTGATATGTCAAAGCATCACAATAGGGCAAGGATTATTCAATAGTTATATTTCAATTACAAATCATAAAGGATTTTATATATTACTTTCACAAAAAAAAAAGGATTTGATTTCTATGTTACACATGATATATCATCTTCTCCATGATAGACTGACAGTTGGAAGTATCTACTATCAAGTTCTAAATATTTAGAATAAAATTGTAATTACTATCAAATTCTCAAATCTTCCCAATAAATAACGTCGAATGCTTATATATTTACTGAAAAACTAAGTATCTTCATTTAATTTTAAAGTATTTAATTAAGTCGTATAATTTTATTTGGTTAATTAGGAAATACATTATTGTCGGTAAAGAGTTTTAAATTCGATAATTATATTACAATTATAAATTAAAAAGGATTTTAAATATGAATTTAATTGATATACACTGACAGTGTAAAGTTTTTTTTATACTGTCAACTAATCAGAAATTGATATACCACTATAAATGCTTGATTCTTATCCTCACCAACTTAAAAGTCATTAATTCCATGATTTCTGATTGGTTGTCAGTGTAAAAATCTTTACACAGACAGTGCATACAAATTAAACTCTTTAAACATTACTTTCCAAAAGAAAAAATGAATTTAATTCTATGTTACACATTATATATCAACTCCATGACAGTTGGCAGTATCTACACATGGCAACTCCATGACATTGATAGTATTTACATGATAAACATTTATTTTTATCTCTTTCTCAAGTTTCTTATTCAAAGCATATAATTTTTTAGGGTTAATTAAGAAATGAATTAGGACTCTTGAAATTTGAAAATAAAAATTCCGTTAAAATTAAATTACAATTATAAATGGATTTTATTTGTTAAGCATGAAACGTAAACTCTACGATGATGTTAGAAGTATATTTATTATCAAAGTATTTAATTAAATCATGTAATTTTATTGGTTAATTAAGAAATAAATTATTATTAGTGTGGAGAGAGTTTAAAATTAATTTTAATCAAGTATGAATTTTTAATGTGAATGAAATAAATTTAGAAAGGTTATTGTGTATTTGTTTTAAGTATCTAAATGTTTGATGTGCATTTCCTCTAAGTTTTGATGAAAGCTAAACATTTATCAATGATTTAATTAACTCCATCTTGGTTGCTGACCGTAACCCCCCACCCCGGGCATTACTTTGTAAACACGTACGGAAATAAATTAAAATTAAATTTTGCCGGTTGCTTTCGGAAATTTATTTACTTTAAGTCAGAAAAACTTGGGTATAAAAATTTTTCTTTCGATATACTTCAAAAAATGATGCACACATCACCATAGTAAAATTATCTTATACTCACCAACACACCTAAACTGATTTTATTCATAATAAAAAACTTCTACAACATACAGGTTTTTTTTTCTAAAAGTCTTTCCTTATAAACAATATGAAAATTATCAAGACACACGTACTAAACTTTTCAAACATACATCTCCAATCACAAACCTAAGCTGGTCATTCTACCAGACATTCTATGAAAAGACCCCGTGGTCATTCCCATGATCAAACACATTTTCAAACATATGTACTTAAGTCCCCGAATGACTTAGGGAACTCTTCTGCAACATTTGTACTCATGTACCAAGGTACAACAACAAAACTATAAACACAGATATATGCAAGGGTGAGATACCAATATATGGATTTAAACACGATAACTAATTGCGCGACACACAAAAACAACATATATACAGATATCCGCAACATAGGAAATTTTCAACATAAACAAAATAATTTACCAAGGGGTTTCATACCCGACAGTCATCGTCATTTAAAATAATGCATGACACTTCAATATTCACCATCTAAAATTTTGTACTTAATCTCCGTAGATCTCAACACCGTATAAATGAGCTGATCAAACTCTCTTTGCCAAATAAGGCACACCTGATTTAAGCATAGCACGGTCCAAAACAAGGCACAGTGATCACCGTATATGGTTTTTGTGACACCCTAACTTGGTCATCACATGGTTACCCTTTTTGCGGAAAAATGCTCGTTTAAATGCTGGTCGCCTTCGGAAAAAGATTATTCAACATACACAAGGTTACCAAAAAGGTACTTAATTTTTTTTTTCTTTAAAGAAAAGAAGTAAAAGGTAAAGAAACTCACAACTTGAAAACCACAACAGATACATACATATAATATTGCCTCGAAAGGTCTTAGGTTTTAACATTACACCACGGCCATAATCAATATGGCCAACAGAAACGAAAACATAACTAAAACATAAATGAGAAGATAAGGTAAATAAAATACCAACTGGGAATGAGAATCTGGGAATCTAAACTCAAAAGAAAAGCTCAAAAGCCAAGACTAACGGACCACTCAAAACAAAGCCTCCAACCACTACCAATGCCTACGACACTCGGAGTGGCCAAACGCTCCCACAAGAAGAAGTCTCCGGCTCCGGGTCAATCACCTCTCCTCCGTCATCCAACGGGACATCCTCCTCCTCAATATCCAAAGGGTGATAACCCGCCTCGAGCTCCTCATCCCACCAGTCGTCTACCAGCTCATGAGGCTCCTCCTCAGGATCCTCTTCGGGATCTTCTTCAGGATCTTCCTCCATCGGTTCCTCCTCTTCTCGGCTCGCGCAGCTCAACGTGAGGGTGAAGTAGACCGGCTTCCTGTAGCGTGTTCAGGTACAACCATGGCGGTGGAAGAATCACGTTCCTGGATTCCACCGAGTGGATCCTCCTAACAGGCTCTCCATGTATATTAGCATCAGTAGTAGTGATTGGCCCTCGGTACGTCGCCGTAGTCGCATTCGCGTCCATCCTCCAATTCCCAATCCTGTCGGCCTCGTCAAAAGTCTCTGTCCGTGTGACCTCAGGTACAAGAGGGACAAGAGGGTCAATCTAAAGCATACTCATACCCGGTACGAGGAAAATAAAAGAACATACAGACATGCAAGAGTGAGATACCGTCATAAGATATATCCCACAACAACCATATACATGATACATGCAACACGAAATCAGATCAACAGTTAAAGCATGCATAATCATCATAATATAACAGTGTTATATCAAGGGGTCCTCAAGCCCGTACAATTAGTTTTCGAAAATGTGCATGACACTTCAATATCAGGCTCTATCCTAATCTCATGAGATCACAACACCATGTTATCACTGGAGAAGATAGAGTTGGTCAAGCTCTGCCCACCGGGCTGTTGCCACCGCATCCTGATGCACCAGGCCTCTTGGTCAGACAACGCCACATGCCCTTAACGAAACAGCTAGCAATGTGACTGACTCTCAGATACCCCATGGGTATCCTCAATAACCAAAGGCACGTCTGCCAGGGGAAATGCATATGAATAAAAACTTTCCTTTTAAGGTTTTTCTTTGTGTAAATATTTCACTGTCAAAGCTCAAAGCTAATGACTTAACATTATTTCCCCATCACTTGAAAACTTAGAAACATAGGACACACGGTCAAGAATGCTCAATCCCAACACCTAGACCGTGGCCGCAGTCAAGGTTTGTGGTAATGGAAATCAATATACTTTTAGTCATGTTTTACTTATCATGCTAAGGACAATAGCCCACAACAACGGAAATCAGAACGAATTGTCCTCGATTCCGCGAATTGGACTTGAAGTCCATAACATTACGAATAGGACTTTACGGTCCCGAATTAACACTGATCCAAGATCACGTGCTAAGCATGGAAAACTAGAGGCGACGTCTCGCGTACTAGATTCTCTTTCTTAAGTACTTATTTTTCGTTCAGTGAAAAACAAATTCAAAACCGAATCCTCGATAACCTATCCAGGTTATCAGAAAGTTTCTAAAATATTTAGGAAAATCCTTATCTTTGAAAATCTTTTTATAAAGCATCTTTGAAATTCTTTTATCTTGGAAATATTTCCCCCAATAGGATATTGCCAAATAATCTTGAAAGTTTTCACTTAAAACACATAGTTCGAAAAGGGTTTTTCTCTTGCATTCTAGAAATCACTAAAACTATATTGTCACATAAAACAAGTACTTTTAAACATTCAAGCTTTTTGGAAAAGAACACCAATCCTTTCATCTTCAAAGCTTATTAAGGTTTTTAATCCTTATTAATGATTGAGCACAGACACACGTCCGACTTAGCAAACTTCAAACAACAACAGCAGTATGTACACATATATATATTCACAGTTCAATGCCAATATCACAGTTTATCACAGTTATACATCTCAACATATATAACGATACAGTTCAACTTCATATAATAGCATAACATTTCAGATAATCCAGTAACTCAATAACAGTCAAGTAAACAATTAATCAAATACACACATGCATACAGTTATTGAGTATCTTTCGGAAATCCCCTGTTACCTCAAAAGACGATAAGGGTTCCGACTATGAAAACTAAGGATCACGAACGTCCCGCAGAATCGAATCTAAGGTTACACACATGAAACCATAGGTTAGATTTTTAATCAAAGAACACTAGCCACAAGGCATAGGTTCGGTTTTCAACAATGGTTTTGGATTAAGGTTTCCAAAAATCATGCAACTTATGGATTTATGATCCTTAAGTGCTAGGAGTTCTTAAACACCAAAAGTTTAACAAGTTTGAATCAGGAATCCCACTAAGTCATCAACTTAGGGTTTCGGTTTTCATCCTCTAAAATAGGTTAGGATGTTCTAAATTTTCCAATCTCTTTAGGTTAGCATCCATACCTAGTAAGGAGCCTAAAACCTTGATCATTTTGGAAAAATGAAAAAATCAAATACCCTAGGCCACAAACACTACCATTCGGCCTTGAGTAAAAATGAGGGTTAGAGGTTTTCAAACTTTCCAATCTCTTGGATCTAGCATCCTTATACATCAAGGAGCCCAAATCCATGATCACTTTGGAAAAACCTCAAAGTACATATAACAAAACACTTAGAGTTTTCACTTTTTCATGAAAATACATAAAAGTTTCTAAACTTTTCCAATCACTTAAACCTAGCATCCATATGTACATAGGAGCTCTTGGTCATGATCATGTTGGAATAACACTCAAACACAAGCTTAACCAAGCAAGGATGAAACAAAACTCATATGGCACAAAAGACATAGATTCTGTCCAGTACAGAAAATGGTGTTCGAGATTTTTGTTTTCCACAAGATTTTAGTATGTCGTAGAGTAAGTAAAAATAAGAATATAGAAATTGGTTTCACCTCAATCGGAGTTTTCTACAATTTTTGAGAATTTTTTGAAGTTTAAAAGCATATTATGAACTCAAAACATCAACTATGAAAATAAAGCCAAAACTTGAAAAACAAATGGTATAGGGACATTACCCTTACCAATATGAACAACTTTGATGAAGAACACAACTTGAAAAACTTAGTAAAAACGGTACCTTTAGTTGTGTGAAGAAGAAGATGAATAGTTGTAAAAAAGTGTTTTTGTGAAAGGAAGCAAAAGTGTGAAATGGTTACACTTTGAAACTTAAATAGAAGAAGGAAAAGAGAGGGGGAGGCGTCAGTTTTGGGGCAGATTGGAGGGGAGAGAAGAGCTTGACTTGGTTGAGAAGAAAGGAGGTATGGTGTAGGTAAGGTGTATGTAAGAAAGTATGGTGATTTGACTTGATTGGTGTAAGGAAGGTATGGCCATGGACATGCCTATGTCATAGCCTTCACATCAGTCAATCTACTCCATTTTTGCTCTGCTCCAACATGCATCAGATGAATTTCCCGATCGTATTTCCCGACGATTTGCCTGGGTAATACTCGAAAATTCGGCCCCGAACAAGATTTCTCAAAACACTCCAAACCCACACAAAACATAAAAAAAACACTAATCGTCTCGTTCACGAGTCAATATTAGGTCTCTAGCTCAGTAAACTCGTACTAGCTTTGAAAACCCAGGCCAGACTTTCGTCTCAATTTTATACCGAAAATTTTACTTGTGACTTTCATACAGTAAAATAACACAAGAAAATGATTTTATTTAAAATAAAATCATCCTCTGGATTTTATCACAATTAAATACATTAAAGCATGCATTTACTAATAATTAAGCACACGAAAAACAGGGTGTTACAACTCCACCCCTCTAAAAAGAATCTCATCCTCGAGATTACGTACCTTGAAATAACTCAGGGTATTGCATCTTCATCTTGTCCTCAGCTTCCCACGTAGCTTCTCCGGTTGTTTCATTCCAGATAACTTTGACTAGAGGAATTTGTTTACCTCTGAGCTGCTTCGTCATCTTATCCGCATTGCACGGTGACGTTACGAAAGACAGATTCTCTTTCAGTTGTACATTATCAGGTTTTATGACGTGTGATGGATCAGGAATATATTGTCTCAATTGAGAAACATGAAAGACATCATGGATGTTGGAAAGAAAAGGTGGTAAAGATATTTTATAGGCTACTGGACCTTCGCGACGAAGAATTTGGTAGGGTCCAATGAATTTGGGAGTGAGCTTCCTGGATTTTATTACCCTGCCAATCCCCGTTGTTGGCGTGACTCTCAAGAACACATGTTCTCCTTCTTCAAACTCTAGAGGTCGTCGTCTCTTATCAAGATAACTCTTCTTGTCTACTTTGGGCAGTTCGCATTTTCTCTTGGTTCATCTTCACTTTCTCGGTCGTCTGATTGTACCGACTCTGGTCCCAACAATAGGCTTTCTCCATCCTGATACCAACACAAAGGTGTTCTGCATCGTCTACCATATAGAGCTTCATAGGGTGCCATTCCTATGCTTGAGTGGAAACGGTTGTTATAGGTAAACTCTATCAACGGTAATGACTCATCCCAACTCCCCGCATCCTCCAAAACACAGGCTCTAAGCAAGTCTTCAAGCGACTGGATCGCCACTTTCCGATTGTCCATCCGTCTGTGGGTGATATGCGAGAACTCAATTTGAGTTTTGTTCCCAAAGAGTTTTGTAGTCCCTTCCCGAGAATCGGCGTAAATCTCGGATCACGATCCCGAAATAATACTCGAGGGTATACCGTGTAACCTAACAATCTCGTCGATGTACAATGGGTCAACCTTTTTATCGGGTACTTCATGTTGGTGGTAGAAAGTGAGTGACTTGGTCGATCGATCTACAATTACCCATATAGCCTCAACCCTTTTCTAGTTCTTGGTAAACTAGTTACGAAATCCATTGATATCCCGTCCCACTTCCATTCGGGAATATCTAAAGATTGTAACATTCCCGCAGTCTCTCGATGTTCTACTTTGGCTTTTACGGCATACCAAACATGATGCAACATATTCCATCACATCTCTCTTCATCCCGTACCACCAATATAACTTCTTTAGATCTTGGTACATCTTGGTAGCTCCTGGATGCATACTCAACTTACTCTTATGAGCTTCTTCTAAGATCAACTTTCTCAACTCGACATCCTCAGGCACACAGATTCTTTCACCGAACCTTAAGATCCCGTCTGTGCCTTCTCTAAAATCCGACAATGCTCCTTGTCGCACTAAATCCCTTTCGGTCTGCAGAACGATCGATCAGTCTCTTGCTTCTCCTTTATCTGCTCCATCAATCCATTTGACACGATGATCTTGTTCAGACACAGCCTTCCTGGCGTAACCTCAACAGACAAACTCAGATCTCGGAATTGTTCCAACAATTCCTGCTCCCTAACCATCATCACTGACGCGTGAATCGTCTTTCTGCTTAGTGCATCGGCCACTACATTCGCCTTCCCAGGGTGATACTATAGTTGAAAGTCGTAATCCTTCAGAAACTCTAACCAACGTCTCTGCCGCATATTCAATTCCTTCTGATCGAACAGATACTTCAGGCTCTTGTGATCACTGAAAACATTAAAAGTAGCCCCGTACAAGTAATGTCTCCATATCTTCAAAGCAAAGACCACATCCGCTAACTCCAAATCATGCGTCGGATAGTTTCTCTCGTGAATCTTCAACTGCCTCGAAGCATAAGCTACAAATTTCCAATTTTGCATTAGCACACAGCCCAACCCTTGATGTGAAGCGTCATAGTAAAGCTCAAAAGGTTCCTTGGGATTAGGTAGAATCAACACAGGTGACGTCGTCAATCTACGCTTCAACTCTTGGAAATTCCTTTCACAAGCTTCTGTCCAAACGAATGCTTGGTCCTTACGAGTCAACTGAGTGAGAGGTCCCACTATCTTGGAAAACCCTTCGATAAACCTTCGATAGTATCCAGCCAAACCCACAAAGCTACGAATCTCTGTCGCCGTTGTTGGCCTTTCCCATTCCAGAACAGCCTCAACCTTCTTCGGATCTACAGCGATTCCTTCGCGAGATATCACATGACCTAAGAATTGAACTTGATCCAACCAAAACTCACACTTCTCCGGCTTCGCATACAACTGCTTCTCTTTTAGGATCTGAAGAACAATGCTAAGGTGTTTAGCATGTGACTCCTCATCCGGGGAATAGATCAGAATGTCATCTATAAAGACGACTACGAACTGATCCAAAAAGTAACAAAAGATCCCATTCATATAGTCCATGAATATAGCTGGCGCATTGGTCACTCCGAATGGCATCACCAAAAACTCATAATGCCCATAGCGTGTTCGAAACGCTCTCTTAGGAACATCCTCTGCCTTCACTCGTATCTGGTGGTATCCTGACCGTAGATCTATCTTCGAAAACACTGCAGCGCCACGCAACTGATCCATGAGATCATCTATCCTTGGAGGAGGATATCGATTCTTGATCGTGACTTTATTCAACTGGCAATAATCCACACATAGCCTGGCCGATCCATCTTTCTTTTTCACTAACAGGACTGGAGCTCCCCACGGTGACACACTAGGCCGTATGAACTCCTTCCTCATCAATTCCTCAAGTTGCTCCTTCAAGGTTTCTAACTCCGATGGTGACATGGGATACGGCGCCATGGATATTGGTCCAGCACATGGGACTAGATCAATCGCGAACTCAATCTCCCGAATAGGTGGCAATCCAGGTACATCCTCTGGAAATACTTCCGGAAACTCTCGGACGACAGGTACCGACTCTAAGTCAAACTCGCTCTTGACCTCCGAGGAACACAACAGCATGTAAACTTGAGCCCCTTCTTTCAAAGAAACTTTTACCTGACTAGCAGATAATAATCCAGAAATCTCATCCCTAAAGACTAAGGTTTTCTGAGCACAGTCTATTAGGATATGGTTGGAAGATAACCAATCCATGCCTAAGATCACATCTAGTTGTACTAGGGGTAAACAGATCAAATCCACAAGGAAATGTCTATTCTGAACAATGATAGGACAATTTAAGCAAACAGAATTAACAGTCACAGGTTTAGCAGTTGGGGTAGAAACAATCAGATTATAAGATAAGGAAGAAACAAGCAAGTTCAACGTTTTCACACGGTCCATCGAAATAAATGAATGGGTTGCACCAGAATCAAACAGTACAATTAAGAGATTACCATCAATGTCACACTCACCCTGCACGAGATCACCGGAGTTCGATGCCTCCGCACCACTCATCGTGTAAACTCTTCCCTTGGCGGTTGGCTTGCTTGCTCTAGTGAGGTTGAATGACTGCTCCCTCTTCGGTGCTTGGCACTCCTTTGCCAAATGCCCAATACGGTCACAGTTGTTGCACTTGTAGTCCTTCTTTGGGCAATCATTCGCGAAGTGATTCGGATCCCCACATCGGAAACATCTCCTTCCTTGGCCTTGATCGTTGTTTCTCTGGCCTCCACTTCCAGTTCCTGACACACTGGAACGAGCTTGTTGCTTATGATTGTTATTGTAACTTGGTGCTTGATGGTATGGCTTCCTCTGGTTCTGCTTCCATTTGAAATTATGTCCTTGATTCTGACCCTTATGACGAACTGGTCCACTTGCGCTTCCTCTGCTATCCCTTCCTTTGCGCATCAACTCAATCTTCCGGCACTTCTCCACTAATGCTTGGAAACTCCGAATTTCCAAGGGCAGCACTGATTCCTTGATTTCAAAGCGTAAACCGGCTTCGAACTATTCGCACTTCCACTCTTCACTGGGGTTGTTCTGAAAGAAGCGGAAGTATTTGGCACTTCTCCACTATTCCGGCACTTCTCCACTAATGCTTGGAAACTCCGAATTTCCAAGGGCAGCACTGATTCCTTGATTTCAAAGCGTAAACCGGCTTCGAACTATTCGCACTTCCACTCTTCACTGGGGTTGTTCTGAAAGAAGCGGAAGTATTTGGCAAGTGATTCGAACTTTGTCGCATACTCCCCCACCGTCAGATCTCTCTGACTTAGCCTCAAGAACTCTTGTTCTTTCTCCTTTCGGGCACTCTGGGGAAAGTACTTGTCCAGAAACTTGCCGCGAAATACTCCCCAGGTGATCACTTGATGTTCAGCCTCTAGCAGTTGTGATAAGCCTCTGGCTCATCTAGTTTTATGGCTAGTATGACCAGGGTTTTGTGCAAATAATATCCTACTTTCACCCCAATTAGATTAGATTGTCCTCAAGCAAGGTTTTGAGTCGTTTGCGTAGTTTTAGGTTAATTTAGCTAGTTTTGAATAAAATTAAGCTTATGGCTATTTTGTTGTTTCAGGATAATAAGAAGAGCAAGTAAGGAAGTGTATCTGAAGCAGAGGCTATCACGCCCAGGCCGTGACACTGGTCACGGCCGTGATGAGAAGATCATAAAAAGTCAGAAAGGATCACGGCCTGGCCGTGATGAAGGTCACGGCCGTGACAAGAGAGAAACCAAAAGTCAGAATGTATCACGGCCTGCCCGTGATAGACATCACGGCCGTAACGTACCAAAATGCGAAAGGTCACCCTTGGCAGAGACGATCACGGCCTGGCCGTGACAGCCATCACGGCCGTGATGCGCAACCTCTTATAAAAGCAGAAACGCTGCAGACAGAAAATCATCCTGTTTTTCACTACTTTACATTACACTTTTGAGTTTTCCTTCTATCTGTAATGGAGCACTAAGTCCTAGGATTAGTCTACTGTTTGAGGATCCTATATACTTGAGGTTATGTAAATCCCTATTTTAATTGCTTTTCCCTTTTCAATATCATATTGCATATTTCTGTTTGTTATTTCAGGAGTGTGTAATATTGTATTGATTCGTTTCAGTAATGTAAATTTCCTATATATAATCGCGTTTGTTAATTCGCGTGTGTTCATTCATGATCGTTTGATTATGAGCGCTTAATCCCGTTTGTTATTTCGGGAATAGGAATTTGCATCCATAGTAGCAATTACGTTGTTAGTTGTTCTCAGAATGCGAAAGGGGATTAGAATCGCTTAGGGCTTGGGATTACATTAACCAGGGATAGTTGGGAATTCTTGTGATGAGATTAATCGTTGTTTGATAATTGATAATCCCTTTTCAACTGCCTTGTTTTGATTCCTGTTTTGTTTGTTTCTTAATTGCATTCCAATCCAAACCCCCCCCAAAAACTTATTTTTGTGAAAAGTAATATTCTCAGAGTCCTTAGAGACGACATCCGAGTTGTCGCACTATACTATACTTTTAAACCCGCTCAACCTTTTTGGCGCGTGCGCGACAGCGCGACCAAGTTGCTTAGTACCCTTCCACCAATACTCGGCGTCTCCCACGAACTGAAACGTCGAATAAGGTACCTTGGATTCTTCAGGAGTGTGTACCAACTCGAAAATCTTTTCTAACTCTTGAATCCAGAGATCTGCCTTAATCGGATCCACGTGTCCATCGAACTAAGATGGATTCTGACGTCTGAACGCATCAAGATGCCTTCCCTCTGCAGCTTGTTCCACTCGCAGTTGTTCTTGCTGATTTTGTGCAGCAGCATTGGCCGTTTGATGAGCTATAGCAGCAGCCACATCAGCCAGTGCTTGAGCAGCGAAGTCCATTCCTCCATTGCCTCGTCCACGTCCACGAGCACCTCTCTGATTCATACTGACCTGGATCACACAAGCAGTCAGATGACAATCCGAAAGAGAGAACCCGCCGGTCACCACACATTACCTCAAAAGTAGTAATTCAAACAACACACAATCAGAGAAAACACAACAAGAACACAAATGGACCTAACCCAGACATTCCCGAAAGACTCGACTAGCTCTGATACCACTAATGTGACACCCTAACTTGGTCATCACATGGTTACCCTTTTTACGGAAAAATGCTCGTTTAAATGCTGGTCGCCTTCGGAAAAAGATTATTCAACATACACAAGGTTACCAAAAAGGTACTTAATTTTTTTTTCTTTAAAGAAAAGAAGTAAAAGGTAAAGAAACTCACAACTTGAAACCGACAACAGATACATACATATAATATTTCCTCGAAAGGTCTTAGGTTTTAACATTACACCACGGCCTTAATCAATATGGCCAACAGAAACGAAAACATAACTGAAACATAACTGAGAAGATAAGGTAAATAAAACACCAACTGGGAATGAGAATCTGGGAATCTAAACTCAAAAGAAAAGCTCAAAAGCCAAGACTAACGGACCACTCAAAACAAAGCCTCCAACCACTACCAATGCCTACCACACTCGGAGTGGCCACAAACGCTCCCACAAGAAGAAGTCTCCGGCTTCGGGTCAATCACCTCTCCTCTGTCATCCAACGGGACATCCTCCTCCTCAATATCCAAAGGGTGATAACCCGCCTCGAGCTCCTCATCCCACCAGTCGTCTACCAGCTCATGAGGCTCCTCCTCAGGATCCTCTTCGGGATCTTCTTCAGGATCTTCCTCCATCGGTTCCTCCTCTTCTGGCTCGGCAGGCTCAACGTGAGGGTGAAGTAGACCGGCTTCCTGTAGCGTGTTCAGGTACAACCATGGAGGTGGAAGAATCACGTTCCTGGATTCCACCGAGTGGATCCTCCTAATAGGCTCTCCATGTATATTAGCTTCAGTAGTAGTGATTGGCCCTCGGTACGTCGCCGTAGTCGCATTCGCGTCCATCCTCCAATTCCTAATCATGTCGGCCTCGTCAAAAGTCTCTGTCCGTGTGACCTCAGGTACAAGAGGGACAAGAGGGTCCATCTAAAGCATACGCATACCCGGTACGAGGAAAATAAAAGAACATACAGACATGCAAGAGTGAGATACCGTCATAAGATATATCCCACAACAACCATATACATGATACATGCAACACAAAATCAGATCAACAGTTAAAGCATGCATAATCATCATAATATAACTGTGTTATATCAAGAGGTCCTCAAGCCCGTACAATCAGTTTTCGAAAATGTGCATGACACTTCAATATCAGGCTCTATCCTAATCACATGAGATCACAACACCATGTTATCACTGGAGAAGATAGAGTTGGTCAAGCCTCGCCCACCGGGCTGTTGCCACCGCATCCACGATGCACCAGGCCTCTTGGTCGGACAACGCCACATGCCCTTAACGAAACAGCTAGCAATGTGGATGACTCTCGGATACCCCATGGGTATCCTCAATAAGCAAAGGCACGCCTGCAGGGGAAATGCATATGAATAAAAACTTTCCTTTTAAGGTTTTTCTTTGTGTAAATATTTCCATTGTCAAAGCTCAAAGCTAATGACTTAACATTATTTCCCCATCACTTGAAAACTTAGAAACATAGGACACACGGTCAGATGCTCAATCCCAACACCTAGACCGTGGCCGCAGTCAAGGTTTGTGGTAATGGAAATCAATATACTTTTAGTCATGTTTTACTTATCATGCTAAGGACAATAGCCCACAACAACGGAAATCAGAACGAACTGTCCTCGATTCCGCGAATTGGACTTGAAGTCCATAACATTACGAATAGGACTTTATGGTCCCGAATTAACACTGATCCAAGATCACGTGCTAAGCATGGAAAACTAGAGGCGACGTCTCGCGTACTAGATTCTCTTTCTTAAGTACTTATTTTTCGTTCAGTGAAAAACAAATTCAAAACCGAATCCTCGATAACCTATCCAGGTTATCGGAAAGTTTCTAAAATATTTAGGAAAAACCTTTTCTTTGAAAATCTTTTTATAAAGCATCTTTGAAATTCTTTTATCTTTGAAATATTTCCCCCAATAGGATATTGCCAAAAAATCTTGAAAGTTTTCACTTAAAACACATAGTTCGAAAAGGGTTTTTCTCTAGCATTCTAGAAATCACTAAAACTATATTGTCACATAAAACAAGTACTTTTAAACATTCAAGCTTTTTGGAAAAGAACACCCATCCTTTCATCTTCAAAGCTTATTAAGGTTTTTAATCCTTATTAATGATTGAGCACAGACACACGTCCGGCTTAGCAAACTTCAAACAACAACAGCAGTATGTACACATATATATATTCACAGTTCAATGCCAATATCACAGTTCATCACAGTTATACATCTCAACATATATAACGATACAGTTCAACTTCATATAATAGCATAACATTTCAGATAATCCAGTAACTCAATAACAGTCAAGTAAACAATTAATCAAATACACACATGCATACAGTTATTGAATATCTTTCGAAAATCCCCTCTTACCTTAAAAGACGATAAGGGTTCCGACTACGAAAACTAAGGATCACGAACGTCCGCGCGTAACGAATCTAAGGTTACACACATGAAACCATAGGTTAGATTTTTAATCAAAGAACACTAGCCACAAGGCATAGGTTCGGTTTTCAACAATGGTTTTGGATTAAGGTTTCCAAAAATCATGCAACTTATGGATTTATGATCCTTAAGTGCTAGGAGTTCTTAAACACCAAAAGTTTAACAAGTTTGAATCAGGAATCCCACTAAGTCATCAACTTAGGGTTTCGGTTTTCATCCTCTAAAATAGGTTAGGATGTTCTAAATTTTCCAATCTCTTTAGGTTAGCATCCATACCAAGTAAGGAGCCTAAAACCTTGATCATTTTGGAAAAATGAAAAAATCAAATACCCTAGGCCACAAACACTACCATTCGGCCTTGAGTAAAAACGAGGGTTAGAGGTTTTCAAACTTTCCAATCTCTTGGATCTAGCATCCTTATACATCTAGGAGCCCAAATCCATGATCACTTTGGAAAAACCTCAAAGTACATATAACAAAACACCTAGAGTTTTCACTTTTTCATGAAAATACATAAAAGTTTCTAAACTTTTCCAATCACTTAAACCTAGCATCCTTATGTACATAGGAGCTCTTGGTCATGATCATGTTGGAATAACACTCAAACACAAGCTTAACCAAGCAAGGATGAAACAAAACTCATATGGCACAAAAGACATAGATTCTGTCCAGTACAGAAAATGGTGTTCGAGATTTTTGTTTTCCACAAGATTTTAGTATGTTGTAGAGGAAGTAAAAATAAGAATATAGAAATTGGTTTCACCTCAATCGAAGTTTTCTACAATTTTTGAGAATTTTTTGAAGTTTAAAAGCATATTATGAACTCAAAACATCAACTATGAAAATAAATCCAAAACTTGAAAAACAAATGGTATAGGGACATTACCCTTACCAATATGAACAACTTTGATGAAGAACACAACTTGAAAAACTTAGTAAAAACGGTACCTTTAGTTGTGTGAAGAAGAAGATGAATAGTTGTAAAAAAGTGTTTTTGTGAAAGGAAGCAAAAGTGTGAAATGGTTACACTTTGAAACTTAAATAGAAGAAGGAAAAGAGAGGGGGAGGCGTCAGTTTTGGGGCAGATTGGAGGGGAGAGAAGAGCTTGATTTGGTTGAGAAGAAAGGAGGTATGGTGTAGGTAAGGTGTATGTAAGAAAGTATGGTGATTTGACTTGATTGGTGTAAGGAAGGTATGGCCATGGACATGCCTATGTCATAGCCTTCACATCAGTCAATCTACTCCATTTTTGCTCTGCTCCAACATGCATCAGATGAATTTACCGATCGTATTTCCCGACGATTCGCCCGGGTAATACTCGGAAATTCGGCCCCGAACAAGATTTCTCAAAACACTCCAAACCCACACAAAACATAAAAAAAAACACTAATCGTCTCGTTCACGAGTCAATATTAGGTCTCTAGCTCAGTAAACTCGCATCGGCTTTGAAAACCTGCATCGACTTTCGTCTGAATTTTATCCGAAAATTTTACTGTGACTTCATACAGTAAAATAACACAAGAAAATGATTTTATTTAAAATAAAATCATCCTCTGGATTTTATCACAATTAAATACATTAAAGCATGCATTTACTAATAATTAAGCACACGAAAAACAGGGTGTTACAGTTTTCATTGTCCATCAAGGCATAATGATACAATGTCTTGCATACCTTGCCATCAAGATATCCAGATTAACCTCATGGGCACGTCTGCCAAAAAAATGCATGTAAAACATTTTGTTTCTCACAACTTTTCTTTTTGTTCATTATTTCCTTGTCGAAGCTCAAAGTCTCACGACCATCTCAACTTTTAAACATTTAAATTCGTCTTTCAATTTCAACAATAGGACTCCAAGTCTGAATGTGCAAATCACGAAGCTCTAGACCATTGCACCAGTCTTAGATTTGTAGATTTTAGCGCACAAAAACCAACATAACATTTATAGGACGCACAGTCCACAACTTCAACTTTAGGACACACAGTCCACAACTTCCTCTTTAGGACACACATTCCACAATATCACCTTTAGGACACACAGTCCATACCATAGAACATTAGAGTCCCGACGTCTCGGCCACTAGGTCCGCGTTTCAGCTTTAAAATTATTTTCGTTCTGTGAAACACAAATCCAAAACAAAACCTCCACAACTCATCCAAGTTGTTGGAAATAACTCCACTCGGTAAAAATATTTTATAGAAAATCTTATTCCGTTTTGAAATTCATTTATAAAACCGTCAAATCATAGAGAAATCCATTTTTCTCAAATTCTTTTTCTTTTGGAACCTTCTTTTTCCGAAATAACATTGAATCCTCGTAAAATCATTTTCCAACCCATTTCTATTCGAAATAATAAAATTGTTCCTCATAATTTTCGCCGTATAATACTTTTCTAAAATTATTTCTCGTTGGACATAAAGCCATTTATAAATAAAATGATTTTCTCTTTTATAAAAATTTCTTCACCATCAAAGTTTAACATATTCTTGACACTTAAATTTCTCCTAATAACTTTTCATCATATTTTCGAATTTATTTTGAAAAGACAACGTAACTGAAATATTTTCAAGATGTCGTCCTCACTATTTACTCATAAATCACTCTTTTGCTCGAAACATCATCAAATATAAATATTTTCAATATTTTTCTTCCACTTCCATAAATCAAATCCATTAAATTTGTCCTCAACCTTTTCCAAAGCTTTTATCTTTAATTTAGTTGAGCACTGACCACTGTCAAGCTTCTCAGTTAACTAACCAACCAATAGATAATCCATACATAGTAAATATCCATACATCACAGGTATAATCATGCTTTCACAAAACATTGAAAACCACATAACAGTCATATAACAACTTAATCAAACACCACACATCACAATAGATAAACTCACATTCGACACACAGATAACATACAGTTATCGAAAATCCCTCAGGTAACCTCCCCTAACCTTTGAAGACAAGAGGAAGGTCCTCGTTTTAATGCTCCAATTTGTTCCAAGAGTACAAACTCTGCTCCACCAAGCAAGCATAGCCACATTCAACGTCCTAGAGACATAAACCAAGCATGATATCAAACAAACAATTTCACCAAATCAATTTTCATCCTCAAAACATACCATAAAAAACCATATAGTTAATTTAACAAACATAGAATCAGTTTTCAATAACACCAATTTGGGTAAAAGGCTCTTATCACAAAAATTGGGGGAAATGAGATTTGTTCATAGAATTAAGAAATTGAATTGTCAGAACATCAATTAACAGTCCCAATTTCATATATACAAAGTTAATTTTACAAAAACATAACCAATTTCAATTAAAAAATAAAATTGGGCTTTAGGGTTCCTAATCTCAATTTGGGGGAAAATTGTTCTGGTCATTAAAACAAGAAATTGGCATTGGAAATCATCATTAAACAACTTCAATTGCACCAAAGTAGAATCAATTTCATGATTAGAGTAAGATGAAAAATTAGGTTTTTGAGTGGAATTAGGGGAAATCCGAAAATAAGAAATTGGAGAAATTGACATGGGAGTAAGACTCAATGACTTAGAGATTTTGATATATGACAAATACAATTTAATGTATGTGCAAGTGTTTTAGTGTCAAATTGCAAAGACATGTATCAAGCAGTGATCAACAAGCTCATTAAGAAAATTCAAGGAAAATATTCAAGGAAAAACTTGAAGGAATCAAGGAGATGCATGTAGAAATCAAAAGAGCAAAGTCAAAGATCAAAGGAGTATCCGTCCAATGACATAATCATACGAAGCTCGTCTACTAGGTTATGTTCAACCAGTTAAAGGAGTATCCTTCCAATGACGTAATCATATGGAGCTCGTCTACTAGGTTACGTTCAACTAGTTAAAGGAGTATCCGTCCAATGACGTGGCATATAGAGCTCGTCTGCTATCAACTATGAGCCCTGAGGATTGAAGACGACGCCGATGTAGAATCTTATTTCAAGAACCAGAATCAAGAAAACATATTCTGTTATCAGACCCAAATCTGTTTTGATTGATCCCAACGACTATAACTTGTTTTCTATATATAGAGGGATCAAAGGAACACTTTGATCATATCACAATACATCAATAACACATCAGAATTACACGAAATCAATTTTAGAGATCAATTGTGAAAATCATTCATCATCTTTCTTGAGCTTATTATGAAAAATAGTGTTTCATTCTCATAAGTACTTCAATTTGTATATCTGACTATTGAGAGTCAGGAATCAATTTTTCGTTCTATTTTGATTGTAAAGAGAGAGGGAGTCTCTCTGTGTGATTAGGATGAGGTATCCCTAAGGAAGAACATTAAGGCTCTTCACAAGAGTGTGGTATCTCGAGGTGAAGGAGTGCTTTGTGGTGTAAAGGTTTTTCAAGCTACCTGGCTAAAGCTTGTTGTGCTAGTGTGTGAAAACCCACAGGTGGAGTGGGGACTAGATGTAGGTCACAGTGGTGGCGACTGA
Organism: Sophora flavescens; assembly: GCA_030762895.1. NCBI lineage: Eukaryota > Viridiplantae > Streptophyta > Magnoliopsida > Fabales > Fabaceae > Sophora > Sophora flavescens. The sequence goes on from CM061063.1 coordinate 217,705,101, forward strand.
ACCAGGATAAATTTGGTTGTGTGGCATCTCTAAACTCAAACTCTTTAATTTCATCTTTGTATAAGTTTAACTGAGTTTATTGCTGTTCTTTGATCAATACAACTTCTGTTCTTGATCTGTTTAATTTGAATTAAAACCAGAGTATTACTGCAATCAATCTTGAGTTATTAATTGTTCAAAACTGAGTTGATTAAAACTATTCTTAATCACTGAAACTGAAACCTGCTAGTTTGTTCTTGATTGTTAATGCTTGTATCTTAAACTTGCATAACTTGTTCTTAATCTTTAAAGGCTTAATCAGTTTCTGTATTTCGCTATTGTTGAGTTTTGAACCTCAACCTATTCTGTGATCTATTAATTCTGAATCAATATTTATTATCTTCATCACCTTTTATTCAAGATTTCAAAAAAGCCCTTCACTATTTTTTTTTTAAAAGATCCTGAGACAACTCTGATTTGAAAAGTAAGTTTTTGAAAAGGAAGAATTTTTGAAAACTCAATTTACCCCCCCTCTTGAGTTTTTGAAGCCGAAACAACAATTGGCATCAGAGCTAAACTCTTAAGTTTGGCTTAACATCTATAAGAGTATGGCTTCCAATGACTGTTTGAATGAAGGGGCTTCCCTTGCACGTCCTCCTGCCTTCAATGGATTTGAGTATATCTATTGGAAGGAAAGAATGGTAATCTTTCTTGAGGCAGCAGGTGTAGACATTTGGGATGCAGTAGAGAATGGACCATTTGTCCCCTCCACTGTAGATGCTAATGGTGCTTCAAGAAATAACCCTAAAACTGAATGGAATGAGGATGATAAGAAAATAGTTCAATATAATGCACGTACTAAGAATATTATAACATCTGTTTAAGTCGTGATGAGTTTTTCAGGGTTTCAAATTGCAAATAAGCAAAGGAGATGTGAGATACATTGCAAGTAACACATGAAGGAACCACATATGAAGTAACACCCTCACACATGAATATGAGTTAGTTCGCATGAATTGAGGAGAACCAACGGAGGTTATGCAAATGCGATTCTCACACATTGTGAGTCAATTGGCTGCACTTGGAAAGACAATCTCCAATGAAGATCAAGTTAACAAAGTCATGAGATGCCTAGGTAGAGAATGGCAACCTAAAGTAACTGCAATTTCAAAATCCAAAGATCTTTCAACAATGTCAATTGCAGCGCTCTTTGGAAAGCTACAAGAACATGAAATGGAGTTGACTAGATTGGTGCTAAGTGAAGAAGAAGACACGAACAATCGAATCATCACATTCAAAGCTGTAAAATCTACAAAGGTTGCCAGAAAGCTTAAGAAGGAAAAGAAACTTAAACGTGCATACATAGATTGGGAGGATAACAATCTTGGCTCAACGAATGGTTCCAATGATGAAAAATCTAGCTTGTGCTTAACTGCTCATCTTCATAAAGAAGATGATGAGGTAAATGATTCTAACCTTGATGAATGACCTTCTTATGATGAATTGCAAAATACTTTTGAAGAACTTCATAAAGAATCCATTAGACTTGCTAGATTGTTAATTAAGTCTAAGAAAACCATCACATGCCTAGAAGAGAAAAATTCTGTTTTAAATAAAGGGCTAGATGAATTAAAAACAGAAAATTGTGCTGTAAAAGAAAGATTGGCTGCTGTTTTGGAACCACCTATATGTGATAATTGTACTAAGTTGGAGAAACATATAAATCATTTTAATGTTGATCTATCTAGAATTACTAGTGATAAAGACAACTTGAATGCATTACTTGGACAACAAAAAGAAATGGCAAACCAAGTTGATTTAGTGTACAAAATTGAGAGAAAGGCAAAAACCTTTACAAAATTTCATGTTTCTCATTATGCTAATATATCACAATATGCTAGATGTCATTATTACAATAGAAAAGGTGCTTTCTGCAATTTGAGAAATAATTATTCATTGCAGATAAGGCAAATATGGGTTCCAAAAGGAACTTTATCATATTCTAACCATGAAGGACCCAAGAAAAGTTGGGTACCTATAGCAAAAACATGAAATTCTGTTTTGTAGGTGTGGTGGAAGGTCAAGAGTAAAAATTGAAATCATGACATAGAGCCTTCACCAAACACAAAATGGGTAACAATAAAGAAATAATATTGGTTGAATATGTTTTCTAATTATCATTATTAATGTATGATTGTGAATTTTTGTGTTGACTTATATATCATTGTATAATATGTCTACATTGTTGTATTAAAGTTATTTGATCTATCTTGGAATAATCATATGGCTTTTGTTTCACAAATTGAATCTAAGAAAATTGATGAAGCCTTAAATGAATTGTTCTGCTTGCTATGCAACAATTAACTTTGAACATGATCTCTATCATAAGAACCTATATTCAAAGTAGAGAAATTGAGATTGAATATGCCGATACAAATAAACAACTTCTTGATATTTTTACCAAGCCCTTGAACAAGGAAAGCTTCTTTTTCATTAGAAGAGAATTGGGCATAATTGATCAATCCTATATATAATCTCTAAAGAAACAAAAGAAAATCAAAAAGGACGAACTAGTTCTAGGAATTCATAGGAATTAGAACTTAGTTTTTGAAAGGTAAAATGCCTTAATTTGTAATTTTGGCTGATGGTTTCTGTTCTTTTTGATTTGTCCCTGCACCTATCCCTCTATCATGAACAATTTTATATGCTATGTTTGAATGTTTAAATGCTTGCCTTCTCTATTGCTTTGAATGTTTCTTTTCTTTACCTTTTTGATAATGTCAAAAGGGGGAGGAAAAAGTATGATATAGAGAAAGGGGATAATAACAAATTATACACGCATATGTTGAGGGGGAGCTTATAAGCTTACATGATTTAATGGGGAGTAAATCAAATTCTGCTATGATAATATTTTTTTGCTCTGATATACTTCTGCTCTGATACCATGATATAAATCTGTCAAAAACAGTTAGCGTCTGCTACACTTATACTCTGATCTTATAATTTGTTAAAAGATTTGTCATAATCAAAAAATGGGAGTTTGTAAGACTCAATGACTTAGAGATTTTGATATATGACAAATACAATTTAATGTGTGTGCAAGTGTTTTAGTGTCAAATTGCATAGACAGGTATCAAGCAGTGATCAACAAGTTCATTAAGCAAATTCAACAAAAATATTCAAGGAATGAAGAACTTGAAGGAATCAAGGAGATGCATGTAGAAATCAAAAGATCAAAGTCAAAGATCAAAGGATCATCAAGACCAAGCTTAAAGGAGAAATTTAGATTTAAGTCTTAGATGATTTGTAGGAGAAAGAAATCTCTTAGTCACAAAATAGCTCAACTAAACAGATGCATGAAGAAAATAAATTTTCATAACCAGCATTAAAAGGAATAAGTTTTTGTTAATGAAAATGATTTTTGGAAACAAGCGCTCGTCCACTAAAGTGATAGAAGTGCTCGTCCACTGAAGTGACAGAAGTGCTCGTCCACTAAAGTGACAGAAGTGCTCGTCAACTAAAGTGATAGAAGCGCTAGTCCACTAAAGTGACAGAAGTGCTCGTCTACTAGGTTACGTTCAACCAGTTAAAGGAGTATCCGTCCAATGACGTAATCGTATGGAGCTCGTCTACTAGGTTACGTTCAACCAGTTAAAGGAGTATCCGTGGAGCTCATCTACTAGGTTACGTTCAACCAGTTAAAAGAGTATCCGTCCAATGGTTTGGCATATGGAGCTCGTCTACTATCAACAACGAGCCGTGAGGATTGAAGACGACGCCGATGTAGAATCTTATTTCAAGAACCAGAATCAAGAAATCAAACACAAATCTGTTTTGATTGATCCAATGTCTATAACTTGTTTTCTATATATAGAAGGATCAAATGAACACTTTTATCATATCACAATACATCAATAACACATCGAATTCACGAAATCAATTTGAGAGATCAATTGTGAAAATCATTTATCATCTTTCTTGAGCTTATTGTGAAAAATAGTGTTTCATTCTCATAAGTGCTTCAATTTGTATATCTGACTATTGAGAGTCAGGAATCAAATTTTCGTTCTATTTTGATAGTAAAGAGAGAGGGAGTCTCTCTGTGTGATTAGGGTGAGGTATCCCTAAGGAAGAACATTAAGGCTCTTCACAAGAGTGTGGTATCTCGAGGTGAAGGAGTGCTCTGTGGTGTAAAGGTTTTTCAAGCTACCTGGCTAAAGCTTGTTGTGTTAGTGTGTGAAAACCCACAGGTGGAGTGGGGACTGGATGTAGGTCACAGTGGTGGTGACTGAACCAGGATAAATCTGGTTGTGTGGTATCTCTAAACTCAAACTCTTTAATTTATGCTTTGTATGAGTTTAATTGAGTTTATTGTTGTTCTTTGATCAATACAACTTCTGTTCTTGATCTGTTTAATTTGAATTAAAACCAGAGTATTACTGCAATCAATCTTGAGTTATTAATTGTTCAAAACTGTGTTGATTAAAACTGTTCTTAATCACTGAAACTGAAACCTGCAAGTTTGTTCTTGATTGTTAATGCTAGTAACTGAAACTTGCATAACTTGTTCTTAATCTTTAAAGGCTAAATCAGTTTCTGTATTTCGCTATTGTTGAGTTTTGAACTTGAACCTATTCTGTGATCTATTAATTCTGAATCAATCTTTCTTATCCTTATCACCTTCTATTCAAGATTTCATAAAAAGTCCTTCACTATTTTTCCAAAAGAACTTGAGACAACTCTGATTTGACAAGTAAGTTTTTGAAAAGGAAGAATTTTTGAAAACTCAATTCATCCCCCCTCTTGAGTCTTTGAAGCCAAAACAACAATGGGGAATTTGAAATTGACATATCCAATTTACAAGTAACATCATCAATTTGGGGATTGAGGATCTAATTTAGAACTTAGGGTTAGGGTTTGACAAATTGGGAATTTTTAATCTTAATGAGAGGTGAGTGAAATTTCCACTTACCCAACAAAGGAGAAGAAAAGTGGTGGCAATTGAAGTATCTGGCTCGGCGGCAGATGCGGCGACGCGGCAGTCAGAGTTGTGACAGATCCAGCTAGTGGCTTTGAATGATGACTTGAGTAGTGGGTTTTTGCGTGGACACCACGAGGAAGACGAAGCAGACAACGACTGGAGGTGCGGCGACCCGGTGCGACGGCGACAGGGGCTCCACGACGAGGACGAACAGGAGCACACGAGGTTGGGTCCTATTTTCGTGTTGGTTTGTCATCGGACGGTGTGGTGGCGTGCGGTTGGACGGTGATGGCAGGGTGGAGGCTGGGAGCTAGGGCAGAGGAGGAGGAAGATGAAGTTGAGTAGGAAGAAGAAGAGAGAAAGGAAAGAAAGAAAGAAAGAATGAAAGAAAGAAAGAAAGAAGAAGTGGGGGAGGGTGAGTCGCGTACGGGGACAGATAGAGGAGAGGAACTTGTATTTTTTTTGTTTTATTTTATTTTTCTTTTAGTTAATAGGTAAAATGTGTGGCTGAAATTGATTTTAGAAAAAAGGAAATAATATGAACCATTAGATCTAAAAACAATTAGTGACAAATATAAAATTTCATAATTCAAATTAGAGTAAAGATTGATAGTTGAATTGATGTACCAAGAAAATCGATGATCCAAAATTAATCACATATTAATTTTAAACCAACATATTTTCAGATCTAAAATTAAATAGAGTCAAATAGGAAAATAATTTTCTTTAAATCATATTATTTAAAATATTTTTTTAAACAAATACTACTAGTGATAATAACATAATATTATTGTCTAGTAATTGTGCATACACTGACATAAGACAGTATTAACGCACTCAACAATTAATTTTTAAATGAGTAATTAAAATTACTCAAACCAAACCACGTAAAATAAATTAAAATAAATATCTAGAAAATTAATCAGTCCAAATAAAATAATATAAACATATACATATATTTACTGTTATTGAAAAACAATAAAAACCGGGGTGTTACACTGACTTGTCTACTTAGTGTGCAGATTATTATTTAAAGTATATCCATCATCTGTCTGCCCTAAAAAGTAACTTAGTCATTCATGGAGATCACATGTCTGATAAGTAAAGTCAACCTGTCTTCTGACTGAAGTGTTGATTGTCTGCATAGAAGAGTCAACCTGTCTAATGAAGCTCTCACTTGTATGTGGTTCTTCGATGAGAAACATGCAATGACAAAAGAACTTTTAGGAGCTGTCTACTCAGTCAGAGGTTTACCGAAGCTTTCTCTCACGAGAATCAAGAAACTCAAAAGGTCAAACACTCAAGCAACCATGGAACTTGTAACACCCCCCTTGGGCATTACATGGTGAACACGTGCAGAAAAAAAAAACTGAACATAAAATAAAACGGTTGGTTACTTTCGGAAAATATTTACTATGTTTTTCCTAAAAACAGAGTATAACAAAAAAATTCTCTGGGCATTTTCGCAAGGTTACACATACATTATCAAGGTAAAACAACATTCCACCAAAACTTAATAAAATCACATTTACTCAATAGATAAGTAAATTCCTGATCATAATTTTAAAACATCCAATAATAGAATTCATAGTCATAATAGTAATCCAAGAAAAGACTCTCAAAGCCATAATACAAATAATTGTGATCTTCTCCAAAATAAATTTGACTCAATAACTAAGCTGGTCGTACTATGAGACTCTTACTGGAAAAAACCCCCATGGTTATTCTAGTTACTCAACCTTCTTCAAAAGTCGGAACCAATTCCTCCGAGTGGGGTAGAGGACCCCTCGGCATCATCTGCAGTCACGTACCAAGGTACAACACAAGACCACACAGATATATTGCAAGGATGAGATACCTACATATGAGGGTGATAAAATAAACTTATCCTCAACTTGGTGCTTAAAGTTTGATACAGATTTTACCAAAAATGGGAGGTAAGTTTTGGTCTTCATCTGAAACGATGCTTGAAGATACTCCATGAAGTCTTATCAATCCGTCGAAATATACTTGGGTTAGTTTCTCCATTGCATAGTGGATAATAACCGGTAAGAAGGGTGTCGACTTCGTCAACCTACCCACGATCACTAGAAACGAATCAAGAATCTTAGAGGTTCTTGGTAAACCCACGACAAAAATCATTGTGATGCTATCATCTTAACAAGAGAGGTCTCAAACATTCAAGTTATATTTTTTCTTCACTTAATTAAATCTGATATCGTGATATGGATTAGATAACCATCCTCATGAATTATCAGATAGTTCATATGTCAATGACGTTTGGAAAAGATATAGGGTAAAATTGATCCAAAAGAGATAAGTTCTATCGAACTACAACTAGACTTGGCCTTAAAGATTACAAAAAGAAATTCTTAAGAAGGGAAATTTCTTGGTCTTACCCCCACAAGAAAGTATATAGAAGAATTTTGTCAATCGGAAAGATACAGGAATATTCACTATGTAAAAAGATTCTTCAATAGGATCGTGAGTGTAAAATGCCCAGTACATTCTTACAAATATGACTCTACTAAAGTTCCTTCTTTCACAAGAACTTCCATTGGATTAGGAAATCAAAAGAGGAACAGTTCCTAACCTCAAGAGAATTCAATTAGTACAAGGAATTTACAAAAAGATGATTTAAAAGGGAAACAGTCTGACCAAAAATTAGATTGTGTCATATCTACCAAAAGTAAAAGTGACTAACATAAGTTTCATCAAGAAACTTCTATTATCAAGAAGCCCTCTGTGTTACAACTCGAGGAATAGTCATAACTAATTTTTCAACGCAATGTGAAAATATCCAGACCAATGGATGCTATCAAATCAATCCACTTAAATGTATAATGCACTGATGGTTATTTAGAAGTGTGAGCACAACTTCTCACATACAAAGAAATCTATTAAAGTATATTGAGCTTACAGACTAGCATAACCAATGTATGAGTCCTGATAGATTTCAAATCAAAGTCAAAAAATTCAGTTCGACACCTACAAAATTGGTCGTAGTGATTGTTTAATGCAACCATAAGAACTCGAGGGACAATTGTCAATCTACAAGTTCATAAGGGAATGAATAATACAGTTAAGAGTTTCTTAATCATGAGACACTCACCTAAGGTTGAAAATTCAAATCGGCTTGCCTTGGTTCCAACAAGCTTAAAGGTCTTTCCAGACAAGCTTAGTCTGGTTTGTGGTTGTTTCCTGTGTTCTCCTCAGAATCGTGCATGATCAAGGGAACTTATCAGTCTCCCAGTCATGCTAAGAGTTGGTATTTCCTTGTAAACTATGTCTGTGACACCCTCTACCCCGCATGTTAATTATAAAACATTTACATGAAAAAGGTAAGATAAAAACATGCATTTATTTCATAAAATCAAAACTGGATAGAAAGCACGACATTGTAACGTATCAACAATGCGGAAAGAAACATAGTTTTTAAAAAGGAAAAAAAAAGAACATAAAACAAAAGCATAAACATAACCCTACCACGATGTCACATACAGAGATGGTATAACCGTTCTTGAATAAAATCCACGGAATACAAACTGAAACAACTAAACTAATAACAACTATAACTACTGAAAATACTAACTAGAGTCGCGACTCCTCAGTCACTCCTCCTTTGGCTGCTCACCGTCTTTCGCATAAAGAGATACATGCCAAAACAGAAACAAAGAAAACGGGGAGTAAGAAAACATGTAAACACATCGGCATGGAGATAGTAAATAAGATGATCATACATCATAGCATGGCATAGAAATATACAACATATATATAAACAACAACATATACATTCAAATCATCATGTCATTTCAACCAACATATGCTATGCGGTGCAACCCTACTCCGCTACTCCATTATGCATGTGGATCCAAACTATCTAAGGAAGGCAACTTGGAGTTACATATCCACATTGTCCAAAAAGCACCAACGCCGGCAGTCCACCAAACCATGGTTGAACCCCTTGGATAGTCGACGCACCATACTCTAGGATGCACCACCATGGGGGCGCACGGTCCACCAAACCTTGGGTGAACCACCCGCGGATGGCCAGATCTCCATAATCTAGGACGACCACCCCTATGTTGATATTCCCCCACTAACAACTCCAACGCGTGATGCATGAGCACAACAACAAACAAGGGCAACCACCTCCTTCACTTGGGCCAATAAGCACCCAAGACTCATCATCAACATCAACACCTTAACCCTTATGAGTCAAGGCCCCCCTTGGCCAAAAACCATAAAGGTTCAACTTATCAACACCTCGACCAAAAAGCATCGAGGCCACTTTGGCCAAAAATCACCAAAGCTTATCAACGTGCGGCAATCCATTGGGCACCGGCTTAACCAACTTGTAATTCTTGTTTCATCTTAATCAGTCTTTAATTAAGTTATCTTACTGTCTTCATACTCTAGGACGACCACCCCTATGTTGATATTCCCCCACTAACAACTCCAATGCGTGATGCATGAGCACAACAACAAACAAGGGCAACCATCTCCTTCCCTTGGGCCAATAAGCACCCAAGACTTATCATAAACATCAACACCTTAACCCTTATGAGTCAAGGTCCCCCTTGGCCAAAAAGCACCAAGGTTCAACTTATCAACACCTCGACCAAAAAGCATCGAGGCCACTTTGGCCAAAAAGCACCAAAGCTTATCAACGTGCGGCAATCCATTGGGCACCAGCTTGACCAACTTGTAATTCTTGTTTCATCTTAATCAGTCTTTAATTAAGTTATCTTACTGTCTTCATCCCATTGGTGTCTTAATCATTATTGGGGACTTTTAGGGTGAAACGCCCTTTAAAACCTTTAATCTCATATTTTGTACAAGAGGGGGAGCAAGGGCGTGCTTACCCTATGCACGGGCGTGCTTCCATTTAAGTGAAGCACGGTCGTGCTTCTTTTTATGCACGGTCGTTCCCAGATGCATGGTCGTGCTCTTGTCCGGCACGATCGTGCTTAAAGCGCGGCCATCTTTCAGAATTCAAACTGGGAGCACGAGCGTGCTCCCTGTTCAGCACGATCGTGCTCCTGGAGCTGGCCGTACTGTACTGGGAAGATTCATGGTGTTCTTGAAGTGAGGAACTACCAAAACACTCTCGAATCAAATCCTAGTGTCTTAACTAAACCATTTGCCGTAAACCTTGTAACGCCCCAATTTGTGTCATTCTGTAGCAGTAAATACATGTGTATATGTATTAATTTTTTATAAAATCCAGAGAGTGATTTTAAATAAGCTAAAATCATTTTCTTATGTTCTTTTACAGTAGGAAGTCACGGTTAAATTTTCGGTTGAAAATTCAGACGAAATTCGATCTGCATTTTCACTACTGGTACAAGTTTATTGAGCAGAAAACCTAATTTTAAACCGTGAACGAAACGGTTAGTGTTTTTGTGATGTTTTGTATGATATTGGAAATTTTTGAAAATTTGAGTTTGGAAATAAAATAAAATATTTATTCCGGGCGAAATACGATCAGAAACTTGAGCCGGATACACAATGGAGCAGAAAAGGGAGCCCAAAAGAAGTGAAGTGACTTGATGGGATGTGATGGACATGGGTTATGACACACTCCAAAAGTGTAATCATCACACTTTTAAAATTATATCATACTATATTATAAAAACCCATTTTTCTCTCTCTTCTTCAACCAAACAAGGCATAAGCCAAAACTTGGCCATCAAGACTTGCCATCCTTTCTCTTTCACGCCAATCTCACCCCTCCCTCTATAAATAACCATTTCATTTTCTCTTCATCACTTTCCTACTTCTTCACTTTCTCATTTTTAAGTTTCTAACACTTAAAGTTTATATTTTTACTTAGTTTCAAGCTTCAAGTTCTTCATACTTTTTCTTTCTAGTTTCAAGGATAACCCCCTCATACTCTTCTCTTGCAAGTTTTTCACTTATTTCATGAGTATACTCTATGTTTTCTTAAAAAGTTCTTAAAGCTCTTTTAACTTCTAAAATCTCTATAAAATGGTATAAAAATCCTTTTGAGTTGAAACCAATTTCTACTTTCATATTCTAAGAGCTTGTATCAAACAAACATCTCTAACCTATTTTTCCAAGGATGGCCGAAACTATGTATTAGTGGCCTAGGAAGTTTTGTTTCAACATTTTGGAAAGATGATCATGTATTTGAGCTTCTAGTTACCTCTTGATCTTAAATCTAAAGTCTTGGAAAGTTTAAAGATTTCTAGCCTATTTATCCTATGATTGTCGAACCTATGATGGTTGTGAACCTGGGATGTTTTGTTTTCATTTTCCAATATAATCATGGACTTGAGCCCCTTAATACATTTGGATGCTGAGTCTAAGAGAGTGGAAAGTTTAAAGATTTCTAGCCTATTTATCCTATGTTGGCCGAACCTATGATGGTTGTGGACCTAGGATGTTTTGTTTTCATTTTCCAATATGATCATGGACTTGAGCTCCTTAATACATTTGGATGCTAAGTCTAAGAGATTGGAAAGTTTAAAGATTTCTAGCCTATTTCTCCTATGATGGCCAGACCTATGATGGTTGTGGACCTAGGATAATGTCTAAACAGGGACTTTAGTCTCGAAGGTGATGCCCAAGTGGGGGCTTTGAGTTTGATCAACTCTTTGAAAGATTAAGGGATCTCATGAGATTAAGTTTATAGAGCGGGAATATTGAAGTGTCATACATAATCTTTATAAAAACTGATTATGCAGTATGACACCCATTGATATGATACTTGTTGTTTTATCTATTAATATTTGATAAATGTTAATATGTTGATGTGAAGCATGTATCATGCATATGGTTATTGTAATCTACCCATATATTGGTATCTCACTCTTGCATATCTTCTTGTTATTTCTCTTTGCTTTTCGGTATCACTGAATATTTATGAGTTTAGATGGATACGAACATCCCATTGGTACCGTCGGAATCGAAGACGGAGATCTTCATTGATGCTGGGAGGGTGGGGGCATGGCAGATTCACCCCGGATCTACATCGCTACCAATCATGTATCGATAACCATGCTGGAGAAGAATGCCGGCGCGAACCATGTCGCGGAGTTCATACGATTTAAGACGAGGAGGATTGCTCTCCCACCATCTTGGTACTACTTACACGTGCTACAGATGAATGGACAGCTACATGAGCATCCACCTCTAGGGGTACCATTACCTGGAGTTGAGCCGGCTTGACCGATTGAGGAGGACCCGGAGGAGGACCCTGAGGAGTACCGGGAGGATGAGCCCGGGTACCACGTCTTGGATCACGACGATGATCTTGATGAGGGCGGAGACATCGTGGACCCATCACCCGGGGTCTCTTCTTGTGGGAGTGTTCGTGACGAGTCTTCCTTTTAGTCATTAGTGGTGGCCAGCTTAGAGGTGTATATTTTGTGGTTAGTTTGTCTCGGTCTGACTGTATTTGGCTTCTTAGAGCCACCATTTTGATGTGTGGTTCCGGACCCGCCCCCTATTTTGCTTTACTTAGTTTACAGCTATTAACATTATGTTCTCGAACTCGTTATTAATGGCCATCCTGATCAGGCCCTAGTTTCTGTACTAAACTCTGAATCCCACCAGGATAGATTATATATATTTATATGATGTTCACATTTCATGTTCTGAGTGTTCATCATTTACCCTTGTTTTTTAGAATACTCACTTATTAAGAAAATATCATTTACCGGAAGCAACCAGCAATTTAATTATTTTATTTTCCATAATGGATAACAAAGTGACGCCCCAGTTTAGGGCATGACAATTAGTGGTATCAGAGCTGGTCGAGTCTTTCGGGAATCTTTGAAATTTAGGTCTGTTAAGTTGATGTTGTGTGTTCTCTGATTAAGACTTGATTGAATTACTTCTTAGGAGTAATGTGTAATAACTGTGGGGTTAGATTTTCCTTTTCTGGTTACCATCTCACTGATTGTGTCTTTCAGGTCAGTATGGAACCAGGAGGTGCGCGCGGGCGTGGTGATCATGGCAGAGGCAATAGCGGGATGGACTTCGCCGCCCAGGCAATGACTGATGTGGCTGCGGCAATTGCTTTTCAGACTGCTACGATAGCTGCCCTGAACCAATAGCAGCAGCTGAGGGCTGAACAAGCTGCTGAGGGAAAGCATCTAAATGCTTTCAGACGTCATAATCTGTCACAATTTGATGGAAACGTGGATCCTACAAAGACTGATCTGTGGATCCAGGAGTTGGAAAAGATCTTTGAGCTAGTTCATACACCTAAGGAAGCAAAGGTTCCCTATGTAATTTTCCAACTGGTAGGAGATGCCAAGTACTGGTGGAAAGGCACCAGACAACTGTTAGAGGCTGACCACCAAGCAATCACCTGGGGAGTATTTCGCAACAAGTTTCTGGATAAATACTTTCCTCAGAGTGGCCAGAATGAGAAGGAACAAGAGTTCCTGAGTTTACGTCAACGATACTTGACTTTGGGGGAATATGCGGCAAGATTGGAATCACTTGCCAAATATTTTCGCTTCTTTCAGAACAACCCAATTGAAGAATGGAAGTGTGAAGGTGGACTGCGCTTCGAAATCAAGGAGTCAGTGCTACCACTGGAAATCAAGAACTTCCAAGCCTTAGTAGAAAAGTTCAAAAAAGTAGAGCTAATGTAGAAAGGACGAGACACCAAAGGGAATGTTGGGGTCCCTCTCGTCCTAATAGCCAACTTCGGGGCGAACCAGAAATGGAAGCAAAGCCAGAGGAAGCCATACTACCAATCACCCAACAACAATCAAAGACAACAGCAACATCGTTCTGGTACTTTGGGGACTGGGACTGGAGGTCAGAGGAACCAAAGTCAAGGCCAAAAGTGGAAGTGTTTTAAGTGTGGAGATCCTAACGACCTGGCTGACACTTGCCCGATGAGAGGGACACGGTGTTTCAACTGTGATCATTTGGGTCACTGGGCTAAAGACCGCAGAGCACAAAAGCGTGAGCCTGCTGTCAACCACACCAGGACCAACAAGCCAACCGTAAAGGAAGCGGTGCATATGATGAGTGGAGCTGAGGCATCAAACTCTGGCAGTCTCGTGCAGGGTAAGTGTAACATAGCTGGTAATCTTTTAACTGTACTTTTTGATTCTGGTGCAACACATTCTTTAATTTCATTGGATCGTGTGAAACTTCTAAGTTTACCTATTTCTTCCTTGCCATGTAACCTGATTGTTTCAACCCCAACTACTGAGCCAGTTATTGTAAATTCTATGTGTTTGAATTGTTCTATCATTGTCCAAGATAGACATTTTCTTGTAGACCTGATATGTTTGCCTTTAATTCAGTTAGATATAATTTTAGGCATGGATTGGCTTTCTTCCAACCATATCTTAATAGATTGTGCTAAGAAAACCTTAGTTTTTAGGGATGAGATTTCTGGATTGTTATCTGCTAGTCAGGTAAGGGCTTCTTTGAAAGAGGGAGCACAAGGATACATGTTGCTGTTTTCCTCAGACGTTAAGAACGAGTTAGACTTAGAGTCCATCCCTATCGTCAATAAGTTTCCAAAAGTTTTTCCTGAAGATGTACTGGACTATCGCCTGCTCGAGATATCGAAGTTCGCGATTAACCCGGTTCCAGCACTTCGACCAATCTCTATTGAACCATAACGTATGCCTCAATCGGAGCTAGAAACCTTGAAGGAACAACTTGAGGAGCTAATGAGAAAGAAATTCATTAGACCCAGTATGTCACCATATGGAGCCCCAATCTTGTTAGTGAAAAAGAAGGATGGAACCCTTCGATTATGTGTGGATTTCCGTCATTTGAACAAGGTAACGATCAAGAACAAGTATCAGCTTCCAAGGATAGATGATCTAATGGATCAGTTACGTGGAGCAACCGTTTTCTCAAAGATAGATTTAGATCAGACTACCATCAAATCCGTGTGAAGGCAGAGGATTTTCCTAAGACAGCATTTCGAACACGCTATGGGCATTATGAGTATCTGGTGATGCCGTTTGGAGTGACGAATGCTCCTGCAATATTCATGGATTACATGAATAGGATCTTTCATCCTTAGATCAGTTTGTCATTGTCTTCATCGATGACATTCTAATCTATTCCCCAAACATGGAAAAACATGATGAACATCTCAACATAGTTCTTCAAACCTTGCGAGAGAAGCAACTTTACACGAAACCGGAAAAGTGTGAATTTTGGTTGGACCAAGTTCAATTTTTGGGTCATGTCATATCGCGTGAAGGAATTGTAGTGGACCCATCGAAAGTGGAAGCTGTTTTGAAATAGGAAAGACCAACAATGGCAGCAAAGATCCGTAGTTTTGTGGATTTAGCTGGATACTACAGGAGATTCATTGAAGGATTTTCCAAGATAGTAGGACCCCTTACCCAGTTAACTCGGAAGGATAAAGCGTTTACCTTGATGGAAGCATGTGAAGAAAGTTTCTAAGAGCTAAAGAAAATGTTGACAACTTCACCGTGTTGATATTACCCGATCCCAAGGAACCTTTTGAGGTTTATTATGATGCTTCACATCAAGGGTTAGGCCGTAGTGCCGATGCGCAACCGCAAAGTTGTAGCGTATGATTCAAGGCAGTTGAAGATTCATGAAAGGAATTACCCTACGTATGACTTGGAGTTAGCGGCATTGGTCTTTACATTGAAAATATGGAGGAATTATTTGTATGGAGCCACATTCAATGTCTTCAGCGATCACAAAAGTTTGAAGTATCTGTTGGACCTAAAGGAGTTGAACATGCGTGAGGCGTTGGTTGGAATTCTTGAAGGATAATGATTTCCAACTACAGTATCACCCTAGGAAGGAAAATGTAGTGGCTGATGCTCTAAGCAGAAAGTCAATACATGCGTCAGTGATGATGGTCAGAGAGCAGGAATTGTTGGGACAATTCCGGGATCTGAGTTTGTCAGTTGAAACGTTTCCAGGAAAGCTTTGTTTAGGAAGGATCACGGTGTCCAATGGTTTGATGGATCAAATAAGAGTAAAGCAAGGGAGCGATCATTGCCTACAAGGAGAAAGAGAACTAGTGTGACAAGGATCATGGTCAGAGTTCTAGGAAGGAACAGATGGAATTTTGAGGTTCGGTGAAAGGATTTGTGTGCCAGATGATGCTGTGCTTAGAAAGTTGATTCTGGAGGAGGCTCACAGGAGTAAGTTGAGTTTGCATCCAGGAGCCACTAAGATGTATCAAGACCTCAATAAGTTAAATTAGTGGTATGGAATGAAGAGGGACGTAATGGAATACGTTGCTTCATGTCTAGTATGTCAGAAGGCTAAGATTGAACACCAAAGGCCAGCCGAGATGCTACAATCTTTAGACATTACATAATGGAAATGAGATGGTATTTTAATGGACTTTGTGACCAGCTCGTGGCTCGACCAAGTCACTTCTTACCTTTGAGTATGAAGTACCCGATAAAAAGGTTGACTCAGTTGTATATTGATGAGATTGTCATATTGCACGGTATACCTTCGAGTATCATTTCGGATCGTGATCCAATGTTTACGTCAGAGTTCTGGAAAGGACTACAATCTCATTGGGAACGAAACTCAAACTGAGTTCTGGCTTTCATCCACAAACCGATAGACAATCAGAAAGGAAGATTCAGTCACTGGAAGATTTGTTGAGAGCGTGTGTGATGGAAGACATTGGGAACTGGGACGAATTTCTACCACTGGTAGAGTTCACTTCCAACAACAGTTTCCATTCAAGTATAGAAATGACGCCTTACGAAGCTCTACATGGTAGACGGTGCAGAACACCTCTATGTTGGTACCAGGATGGAGAAAGTTTGTTGTTAGGACCAGAGATTGTGCAGCAGACAACAGAAAAGGTGAAGGTGATTCACAGAAACGCGACAACTCAAAGTTGACAGAAGAGTTATGCTAACAAGAGACGACGACCTCTTGAGTTTGAGGAAGGCAAGTATTTGTTTTTGAGAGTCACGCCTACGACTGGGATTGGCAGATGAATTAAATCCATAAAGATCACTCCCAAATTCATGGGACCCTACCGAATCCTTCGTCATGTAGGTCCAGTAGCCTATAAAATTTCCTTGCCACATTTTCTTTCCAATATTCACGATGTTTTCCATGTTTCACAACTGAGAAAAATATTTTCATGATCCATCTCATATAATTGAGCCCGATAATGTACAACTAAAAGAGAACTTGTCTTTTGAGACTTCGCCTATCTCGAATCGCGGATAAGATACTGAAGCAACTCAGAGGTAAACAAATTCCGTTAGTCAAGGTCATCTGGAATACCTCTTGATCATGTATTTGATCATTTATTTCAACTTTTTGGAAAGATGATCATGTATTTGAGCTTCTAGATACCTCTTGATCTTAAATCTAAAGTCTTGGAAAGTTTTAAGATTTCTAGCCTATTTATCCTATGATGGTCGAACCTATGATGGTTGTGAACCTAGGATGTTTTGTTTTCATTTTCCAATATGATCATGGACTTGAGCTCCATAATATATTTGGATGCTAAGTTTAAGAGAGTGGAAAGTTTAAAGATTTCTAGCCTATTTATCCTATGTTGGCCGAACCTATGATGGTTGTGGACCTAGGATGTTTCGTTTTCATTTTCCAATATGATCATGGACTCAGCTCCTTAATACATTTGGATGCTAAGTCTAAGAGATTGGAAAGTTTAAAGATTTCTAGCCTATTTCTCCTATGATGGCCGAACCTATGATGGTTGTGGACCTAGGATGTTTTGTTTTCGTTTTCCAATATGATCATGGACTTCAGCTCCTTAATACATTTGGGTGCTAAGTCTAAGAGATGGGAAAGTTTAAAGATTTCTAGCCTATTTCTCCTAGGATGGCTGAACCTATGATGGTTGTGGACCTAGGATGTTTTGTTTTAATTTTCCAATATGATCATGGACTTGAGCTCCTTAATACATTTGGGTGCTATGTCTAAGAGATTGGAAAGTTTAAAGATTTCTAGCCTATTTACCTTATGATGGTCGAACCTAGTAGGTTGTGGACCTAGGAACTTTTGTTTTAATTTTCCAATATAATCATGAATTTAGACTTCTTGGTATATTTTAACGCTAAATCTAAGAGCTTAGAAGGGTTGGAAATTTCTAGCCTACTTATACTAAAGAGGCCAAAACCCTAAGCATGGATTTAGTGGGATTTTTGCTCTATCTTTGTAAAGTGAACCTCAGTTATCAACTCCTAACACTTAAGGATCATTAATCCATGAGTTGTATTTTTTTTTTGAAAACCTCTAACCCTATTTTATGCCATGGCCGAACTTATACCTTCTTGGTTTAGTGTTCTTGGTTAACTTTTAACTTGTGGTTTTGGGTTCATAAACCTAGACTTTCATCGCGGAGTAGACGAGGACATTCATAGTATACTTACTCAAGCATTACGTACCTTTACCTTCACAAAAGGTAAGAGGGGAAAGTCCGGGGATATTCAATAGCTATATGCATGTGTGTACGTGGTTTGCTCGATTTATTTGAATATTGTAATTATATTGAATCAAAGTTGAATAATTTGTATACTTGAACTGTTGTGATAACTGTTTGAAGTTGATCCTTACTTGATATAAAGTGTTGTGAATCATATATGTTATGCACTATCATTAACTGTTATATTGTTGACTGAGATTATGATGATATTGATTGATGTCTGAAAAGACCGACGTTAGTCGGTGCTCAACTAATCATATGATTGAAAGCCTAAATAAGCTACAAAGAGAACTTTGAAAGTAATGGTGTTCATTTTAAAATGTTCTTTAGTAAAGTATGTGTTTTGGAAAGTAAGTGATCTTACCCGTATTTATTCCGAAGGACAAAACTTTGGAACTTGTATTAAATAATTTCAAGTTAAAGGAAATTATTTTCTTACGAACTAAGTTTTTTTACAAGAGAAAACCATTTAGAAAATATGTGTTTTTACGGAAGGAAAAGCCTTTGGAAAATATTTGACATTAAATAGAGATGATTTTAAGAAAAGTATTTCAAGAGAAAATCGATTTCTTACAATAGTTTACAAATGTTTTTCCAATGAAACGATTTCCTGTAAAGAAATAATTTGGAAAATATTTCGTAACTTGGATGGGTTGCCGAGGTTTTATTTTGGTATTTGATTTTCACCGAACGAAAAGTAAGAACAGGTGAATCGAATCTAGTTCGCGAGATGTCGCTTCTAGTATTCTATAATGTGCATGTTGATCTTTGATCCGTGTTAAGTATTGTGGACCGATAGTCTTAATCATGATGTTGTGGGCTAAGAGTCCTAATCTCGTTATTATGGACCAAGTGCCCTAATTACGTTGTTGTGGACTAAGAGTCCTAATTATTTGGAAATAAAACATGGGTAAGATTGTAAGTCTTTTTCTATGACCACAAACCTTGACCGAGGCATCGGTCTTTTTCTATGACCACAAACCTTGACCGAGGCATCGATCTTAGGTGTTGTGATTGAGCACTCGAACTGTGTGTCCTGTGGTTGATGTTGAGTAATTTCAAGTGATGAAAATTATGAATGGTCGCTAGCTTTGAGCTTCGACAATGAATGAGATTGAACATAAAGAAAACATCTTGAACGAATATTTTTCTTCATGCATTTAGGCAGACGTGCCTCACAAAGTTAGTCACTTCGATGATGCCCAAGCAAGGGCTATTAGTCACTTCATGATGCCTAGCCAGGGGCTACTAGCCACTTCGATGATATCCAAGCAGGACTATTAGTCACTTCGGTGATGTCCAAGCAGCGACTTTTAGTCACTTCGATGATGCATGCCAGGGGCTGTCATATAAGTCACGACGATGATGTCCAAACATGGACTTTAGTCACGACGGTGATGCCCAAGTGGGGCTTTGAGTTTCATCAACTCTTAGAAAGATTAAAGGATCTCATGAGATTAAGTTTATAGAGTCGAATATTGAAGTGTCATACATAAATTTTATAAAAGCCGATTATACGGGTATGACACCTATTGATATGATACTTGTTGTTTTATCAATTAATATTTGATAAATGTTAATATGTTGATGTGAAGCATGTATCATGCATATGGTTATTGTAATCTATCCATACATTGGTATCTCACTCTTGCATATCTTCTTGTTATTTCTCTTTGCTTTTCGGCACCGTTGTATATATATGAGTTTAGATGGATCCGAACATCCCATTGGTACCGCTTGAATCGAAGATGGAGATCTTTGATGATGCGGAGTGCGGGCGTGCGCAGATTCACCCCGGATCTACATCGGCTACCTATCATGGACCGATAACCACGCTCGGAGAAGAATGGCGAGGGCGAACCATGTCGCAGAGTTCAAACAGTTGAGACAAGGAAGATTGCTCTCCACCCACCTTGGTACTACTTACACGTGCTACAGATGAATGGACAGCTACATGACCACCCTCCTCTAGGGGTACCATTACCTGAGTCGAGCGCTTCACCGATCGAGGAGGACCCCAAGGAGTACTTGGAGGATGAGCCCGTGTACCACGCCTTGGATCACGACGATGATCTTGATGAGGGTGGAGACATCGTGGAACCATCACCTGGGGTCTCTTCTTGTGGGAGTGTTCATGGTGAGTCTTCCTTTTAGTCGTTAGTAGTGGCACCTTAGGGGTGTATATTTTGTAGTATGTCTCGGCCCGACTGTATTTGGCTTCTTAGAGCCACCCGTTTGATGCGTGGTTCCAGACCCTCCCTCTATTTTGCTTTACTTAGTTTACAACTCGTTAACTTTATGTTTCATTACTCTTTTATTAATGGCCATCCTGATCAGGCCTTAGTTTCTGGACTAAACTCTGAATCCCACTAGGATAGATTATATATATTTATATGATGTTTACATTTCTTTTTTTGAGTGTTCATCACTTACCCTTGTATTTTAGAATACTTATTAAGAAAATATCATTTACCAGAAGCAACCAGCAATTTAATTACTTTATTTTTTGCAACGTGTAACAAAGTGACGCCCCATTTCAGGGCGTCACAATTAGTGGTATCAGAGCTAGTCGAGTCTTTCGGGAATCTTTGGGGTTTAGGTCTGTTAGGTTGATGTTGTGTGTTCTCTAATTAAGACTTGATTGAATTACTTCTTAGGAGTAATGTGTAATAACCGTCGGGTTAGATTTTCCTTTTCTGGTTACCGTCTCATTGATTGTGTCTTACATGTCAGTATGGAACCAGGAAGTGCGCGCGGGCATGGTGGTCGTGGCAGAGGCAACGACAGGATGGACTTCTCCACCTACGCAATGGCTGATATGGCTGCGGCAATTGATTTTCAGACTGCTATGATGGCTGCCCAGAACCAACAGGACCAGCTGAGGGCTGAACAAGCTGCAGAGGGAAAGCATCTGAATGCTTTCAGACGTCAGAATCCATCACAGTTTGATGCAGTCGTGGATCCTATGAAAGCTGATATGTGGATCCAGGAGTTGGAAAAGTTCTTTGAGCTAGTTCATAGGCCCGAGGAAACAAAGGTGCCCTATGCAATTTTCCCAACTGGTAGGAGGTGCTGAGTACTGGTGGAAAGGCACCAGACAACTGTTAGAGGCTGAGCACTAAGCAATCACCTGGGGAGTATTTCGTAACAAGTGTCTAAATAAATACTTTCCTCATAGCTCTGACCGAGAAGAACCAAGAGTTCCCGAGTTTACGTCAACGAGACCCGACTTTGGGGAATATGCGGGAAGATTCGAATCACTTGTCAAATATTTCCGCTTCTTTCAGAACAACCCAAGCGAAGAATGGAAGTGTGATAAGTTCGAAGGCGGACTGCGCTTCGAAATCAAGGATTCAGTGCTACCACTGGAAATCATGAACTTCCAAGCCTTAGTGGAAAAGTGCAGAAAAGTAGAACTAATGCGGAGGGGACGAGACACCAAAGGGAATGTCAGGGGCCCTCTCATCCTAAGAGCCAATTTCATGGGCAGAACCGGAAATGGAAGCCGAACCGAGAGGAAGCCATACTACCAATCACCCAACAATAATCAAAGGCAACAAAGCAACATCGCTCCGGTACTTTGGGGGATCGGGACTAGATGCCAGAGGAACCAAAATCAAGGCCAAGAGAGGAAGTGTTTTAAGTATGAAGATCCTAACCACCTGGTTGACACTTCCCCGATGAGAGGGACACGGTGTTTCAACTGTGATCGTTTAGGTCACTTGGCTAAAGACTGCAGAGCACAAAAGCGTGAGCCGCCTATCAACCACACCAGAGCCAACAAGTCGACTGCAAAAAGGAAGGGTGTATACGATGAGTGGAGCTGAGGCATCAAACTCCGGCGGTCTCATGCAGGGTAAGTGTGACAAAGCTGGTAATCTTTTAACTGTACTTTTCGATTCGGGTGCAACACATTCTTTCATTTCAATGGATCGTGTGAAACTTCTAAGGTTACCTATTTCTTCCTTGCCATATAACCTGATTGTTTCAACCCCAACTGTTGAGCCAGTTACTGTAAATTCTGTGTGTTTGAACTGTTCTATCATTGTCCAAGATAGACATTTTCTTATAGACCTGATCTGTTTGCCTTTAATTCAATTAGATGCAATTTTAGGCATGGATTGGCTATCTTACAACCATATCTTAATAGATTGTGCTCAGAAAACCTTAGTTTTTAGGGATGAGATTTCTGGATTGTTATCTGCTAGTCAGGTAAGGGCTCTTTGAAAGGGGGAGCACAAGGATACATGCTGCTGTTTTCCTAAGACGTTAAGAATGAGTTAGACTTAGAGGCCATCCCTGTCATCAATAAGTTTCCGGATGTTTTTCCTGAAGATTTACCTGAACTACCGCCTGTTCGAGATATCGAGTTCGCGGTTGATCTAGTTCCAGGTACTGGGCCAATCTCTATGGCGCCATACCATATGTCGCCATCGGAGCTAGAAACCTTGAAGGAAAAACTTGAGGAGCTGATGAGAAAGAAATTCGTTAGACCCAGTGTGCCACCATGGGGAGCCCCAGTCTTGTTAGTGAAAAAGAAGGATGGAACCTCTCGATTATGTGTGGATTTCCATCAGTTGAACAAGGTAACGATCAAGAACAAGTATCCGCTTCCAAGGATAGATGATTTAATGGATCAGTTGCGTGGAGCAACCATTTTCTCAAAGATAGATTTACGATCGTGCTACCATCAAATCCGTGTGAAGGCAGAGGATATTCCTAAGACAGCGTTTGAACACGCTATGGCCATTATGAGTATCCGGTGATGCCTTTTGGAGTGACGAATGCTCCCCGCAATATCCATGGATTACATGAATAGGATCTTTCGTCCTTACTTAGATAGGTTTGTCGTTGTCTTCATCGATGACATTATAATCTATTCCCCAAACATGGCAAAACATGCCAAACATCTCAAAGATTGTTCTTCAAACCTTGCGAGAGAAGCACCTTTACACGAAACCGGAAAAGTGTGAATTTTGGTTGGACCAAGTTCAATTTTTGGGTCATGTCATATCGCGTGAAGGAATTGTAGTGGACCCGCCGAAAGTGGGAAGCTTTTTTGAAATGGGAAAGACCAACAACGTAAAAGAGATCCGTAGTTTTGTGGGTTTTGGCTTTGGATGCTATAGGAGATTCATTGAAGGATTTTCCAAGATAGTAGGACCCTTACCCAGCTTAACTCGGAAAGATCAAGCGTTTACTGGACGAAGCATGTGAAGAAAGTTTCCAAGAGCTAAAGAAAAGGTTGACAACTTCACCTGTGTTGATATTACCTGATCCCAAGGAACATTTTGAGGTTTATTGTGACGCTTCACATCAAGGGTTAGGCTGTGTGCTGATGCAGAACCAGAAAGTTGTAGCGTATGCTTTGAGGCAGTTGAAGATTCATGAAAGGAATTACCCTACACATGACTTGGAGTTAGCGGCAGTGGTCTTTGCATTGAAAATATGGAGGCATTATTTGTATGGAGCCACATTCAATGTCTTCAGCGATCACAAAAGTTTGAAGTATCTGTTCAACCTAAAGGAGTTGAACATGCGGCAGAGGCGTTGGTTGGAATTCTTGAAGGATTATGATTTCCAACTACAGTATCACCCTGGGAAGACAAATGTAGTGGCTTGTGCTCTAAGCATAAAGTCAATACATGCATCAGTGATGATGGTCAGATAGCAGGATTTGTTGGGACAATTTTGGGATCTGAGTTTGTCAGTTGAGATGTTTCCAGGAAAGCTTTGTTTAGGAAGGATCATGGTGTCCAACGGATTGATGGATCAAATAAGAGAAAATCAAGGGAGCGATTAGTACCTACAAGTAGAAAGAGAACTAGTGCGACAAGGAACATTGTCAGAGTTCAAGGAAGGAACAGATGGAATTTTGACCTCCGGTGAAAGGATTTATGTGCCAGATGATGTTGGGCTTAGAAAGTTGATTCTGGAGGAGGCTCACAAGAGTAAGTTGAGTTTGCATCCAGGAGCCACAAAGATGTATCAAGACCTCAAGAAGTTATACTGGTGGTATGGAATGAAGAGGGACGTAATGGAATACATTGCTTCATGTCTAGTATGTCAGAAGGCTAAGATTGAACACCAAAAGCCAGCCGGGATGCTACAATCTTTAGACATTCCAGAATGAAAATGAGATGGTATTTCAATGGACTTTCTGACCAGTTTGCCAAGGACTCAGAAGGGACATGAGGCTATATGGGTAATAGTGGATCGACTGACCAAGTCAGCTCACTTCTTACCTATTAGTATGAAGTACCCGATAAAAAGGTTGACTCAATTGTACATTGATGAGATTGCCAGATTGCACGGTATACCTTCGAGTATCATTTCGGATCGTGATCCAAGGTTCACGTCAGAGTTCTGGAAAGGACTACAAAACTCATTAGGAACGAAACTCAAACTGAGTTCTGCCTATCATCCACAAACTGATGGACAATCAGAAAGGGTGATTTAGTCACTGGAAGATTTGCTGAGAGCGTGTGTGATGGAATACACTGGGAACTGGGATGAATTTCTACCACTGAGAGAGTTCACTTACAACAACAGTTTCCATTCAAGCATAGGAATGGCACCTTACGAAGCTCTATATGGTAGATGGTGCAAAACACCTCTATGTTGGCACCAGGATGGAGAAAGTTTGTTGTTAGGACCAGAGATTGTGCAGCAGACAAATAAAAAAGGTGAAGATGATTCGGGAAAAAATACTGACAACTCAAAGTCGAGAGAAAGTTATGGCGACAAGAGATGACGACCTCTTGTGTTTGAGGAAGGCGAGCATGTGTTTTTGAGAGTCACGCCTACGACTGGGATTGGCAGAGTAATTAAATCTAGAAAGCTCACTCCCAAATTCATGGGACCAAACCAAATCCTTCGTCGTGTAGGTCCAGTAGCCTATAAAATTTCCTTGCCACATTTTCTTTCCAATATTTACGATGTTTTCCATGTTTATCAACTGAGAAAATATGTTCATGATCCATCTCATATAATTGAGCCCGATAATGTACAATTAAAAGAGAACTTGTCTTTTGAGACTCTCCTGCATTTCAATCGCGGATATGATGACGAAGCAGCTCAGAGGTAAAAAAATTCCATTAGTCAAGGTCATCTGGAATGACACAACCAGAGAAGCTACTTGGGACATCGAGGACAAGATGAAATTGTAATACCCTGAGTTATTTCAAGGTACGTAATTTCGAGGACGAAATTCTTTTTAGAGGGGTAGTATTGTAACGCTCCGATTTGTGTCTTTCTTTAGCAGTAAATACATGTGTATATGTATTAATTTTTGATAAAATCCAAAGAGTGATTTTAAATAAACTAAAATCATTTTCTTATGTTCTTTTACCGTAGGAAGTCACGGTTAAAATTTTCGGTTGAAAATTCAGACGAAAGCCGGTCTACATTTTCACTGTCGGTAAAAGTTTACTGAGCAAAAAACCTAATTTTGAACCGTGAACAAAACGGTTAGTGGTTTTGTGATGTTTTGTATGATATTGGAATTTTTCAAAAATTTGAGTTCGGAAATAAAATATAATATTTATTCCTGGTGAAATACGATCGGAAACTTGAACCGGTTACGCAATGGAGTAGAGTAGGGAGCACAAAAGTGATGAGGTGACATGTGAGAGTGAGGTGACTTACTATGGGGATGGCCTAAGTCACATTCTAAAAAGTGGTCATGATGACACTTTTTGAATTATAACATATTATGTTAAAAACCCATTTTTCTCTCTCTTCTTCAACCAAACAAGGCATAAGCCAAAACTTGGCCATAAAGACTTGCTTCTCCCTCTCCCTTTCATGACACTCTCACCCCTCCTTCTATAAATACCCACTTCATTTCATCTCTTCCATTTTTCTTCTTCTTCTTCTCCATTCTTACTTCAAAACTTCAAACACTTAAAGTTTTCATTTTTACTTAGTTTCAAGCTTCAAGTTCTTCATACTTTTCTTTCTATTTTCAAGGGTAACACTCTCATACTCTTATATTTCAAGTTTTACACTTATATCATGAGTTTACTTTATGTCTTCTTAAAATGTTCTTAAAGCTCTTTTAACCTCTAAAATCTCTAGAAAATGGTAGAAAACTCCATTTCAGTTGAAACCAATTTCTATGGACTTCTATTAATCTCCTCTTTCATATTCTAAGAGCTTGTACCAAACAAACATCTCTAACATATATTTCCAAGGATGGCCGAAACTATGTATTAATGGCCTCGGAAGTTTTGTTTCAACTTTTGGAAAGATGATCATGTATTTGAGCTTCTAGATACCTCTTGATCTTAAATCTAAAGTCTTGAAAAGTTTGGAAATTTCTAACCTATTCATCCTATGATGGCCGAACCTAGTAGGTTGTGGACCTAGGATGTTTAGTTTTCATTTTCCAATATGATCATGGACTTGAGCTCCTTAATACATTTGGATGCTAAGTCTAAGAGATTGGAAAGTTTAAAAATTTCTAGCCTATTTATCCTATGATGGCCGAACCTATGATGGTTGTGAACCTAGGATGTTTTGTTTTCATTTTCCAATATGATCATGGACTTGAGCTCCTTAATACATTTGGATGCTAAGTCTAAGAGATTGGAAAGTTTAAAGATTTCTAGCCTATTTCTCCTATGATGGCCGAACCTATGATGGTTGTGACCCTAGAATGTTTTGTTTTCATTTTACAATATGATCATGGACTTAAGCTCCTTAACACATTTGGATTCTAAGTCTAAGAGATTGGAAAGTTCAAAGATTTCTAGCCTATTTATCCTATGATGGCCGAACCTATGATGGTTGTGAACCTTGGATGTTTTGTTTTCTTTTTCCAATATGATCATGAATTTAGACTTCTTGGTATCTTTTAACGCTAAATCTAAGAGCTTAGAAGGGTTGGAAATTTCTAGCCTACTTTACTAAAAAGGCCAAAACCCTAAGCATGGATTTAGTGGGATTTTTGCTCTATCTTTGCAAAATGAACCTTAGTTATGAACTCCTAACACTTAAGGATCATTAATCCATGAGTTGTATTTTTTTTTTTTGAAAACCTCTAACCCTATTTTATGCCATGGCCGAACCTATACCTTCTTGATTTAGTGTTCTTGGTTAACTTTTAACTTGTGGTTTTGGGTTCATAAACCTAGACTTTCGTCGCGGAGTAGACGAGGACATTCGTAGTACACTTCCTCAAGCATCACATACCTTTACCTTCACAAAAGGTAAGAGGGGAAAGTCTGGGGGATATTCGTGCATGTTTGTATGTGGTTTGCTCGATTTATTTGAATATTGTAATTATATTGAATCAAAGTTTAATGATTTGTATACTTGAACTGTTGTGATAACTGTTTAAAGTTGATCCTTACTTGATTTAAAGTGTTGTGAATCATATATGTTATGAACTGTCATTAACTGTTATATTGTTGACTGAGATTATGATGATATTTATTGATGTCTGAAAAGCCTGACGTTAGTCGGTACTCAACTAATCATATGATTAAAAGCCTAATAAGCTACAAAGAGAACTTTGAAAGTAATGGTGTTCATTTTAAAATGTTCTTTAGTAAAGTATGTGTTTTGGAAAGTAAGTGATCTTACCTGTATTTATTCCGGAAGGATAAAACTTTGGAACTTGTGTTAATAATTTCAAGTTAAAGGAAATTATTTTCTTACGAACTAAGTTTTTGTACAAGAGAAAATCATTTAGAAAATGTGTTTTTACGGAAGGAAAAGCCTTTGGAAAATATTTGACCTTAAATAGAGATGATTTTAAGAAAAGGATTTCAAGAGAAAATGGATTTCTTATAATAGTTTACAAACGTTTTTCCAATGAAAAGATTTCCTGTAAAGGAATAATTTCGAAAATATTCTGGTAACTTGGATGGGTTACCGAGGTTTTATTTTGGTATTTGATTTTCACTAAACGAAAAGTAAGAACAGGTGAAATCGAATCTAGTTCGCGAGACGTCGCTTCTAGTATTCTATAATGTGCATGTTGATCTTTGATCCGTGTTATGTATTGTGGACTGAGAGTCTTAATCATGATGTAGTGGGCTAAGAGTCCTAATCTCGTTATTATGGACCAAGTGTCCTAATTACGTTGTTGTGGGCTAAGAGTCCTAATCATGTTGAAATAAAACATGGGTAAGATTGTAAGTCTTTTTCTATGACCACAAATCTTGACTGAGGCATCGGTCTTAGGTGTTGTGATTGAGCACTCAGACTGCGTGTCATGTGTTGATGTTGAGTAATTTCAAGTGATGAAAATTATGAATGGTCTTTATCTTTGAGCTTCGACAATGAATGAGATTGAACACAAAGAAAACATTTTGAAAGAATGTTTTTCTTCATGCATTTAGGCAGACGTGCCTCACACGTTAGTCACTTCGGTAATGCCCAAGAAGGGGCTATTAGTTAGTTCGGTGATGTCCAAGCAGGGACCATTAGTCACTTCGGTGATGTCCAAGCAGGGACTTTTAGTCACTTCGATGATGCCCAAGCAGGGGTTGTCATATAAGTCACGACGGTGATGTCCAAACAGGGACTTTAGTCACGACGGTGATGGCCAAGTGGGGGCTTTGAGTTTGATCAACTCTTAGAAAGATGAAGGGATATCATGAGATTAAGTTTATAGAGCCGGAATATTGAAGAGCATGCATAATCTTTATAAAAGCTGATTGTACGGGTATGACACCCATTGATATGATACTTGTTGTTTTATCTATTAATATTTGGTAAATGTTAATATGTTGATGGGATGCATGTATCATGCATATGGTTATTGTAATCTATCCATATATTGGTATCTCACTATTGCATATCTTCTTGTTATTTCTCTTTGCTTTTTGGCATCGTTGTATATCTATGAGTTTAGATGGATCCGAACATCCGATTGGTACCGTAGGAATCGAAAACTGAGATCTTCGTTGATGTGGGGAATGCGGGGGCGTGGCATATTCACCCCCGATCTACATCGGCTACCGATCATGGACCGATAACCACACTAGAGAAGAATGCCGAGGGCGAACCATGTTGTAAAATTCAGACAGTTGAGATGAGGAGGATTGCTCTCCCACCACCTTGGTACTACTTGCACGTGCTACGGATGAATGGACATCTATGTGAGCACCCGCCTCCAGGGTTAGCATTACCTAGAGTCGAGTCGGCTTCACCGATTGAGGAGGACCCGGAGGAAGACCCCAAGGAGTACTTGGAGGATGAGCCAGTGTACCACGTCTTGGATCACGACGATGATCTTGATGAGGTGCCGGAGTACGTGCTTGATGACGATCCTGATTTTTATGATTCTGACTCTCCTGATGAGGGCAGAGACGTCATGGACCCATCACCTGGGGTCTCTTCTTATGGGAGTGTTCGTGGCGAGTCTTCCTTTTAGTCGTTAGTCGTGGCTAGCTTAGGGGAGTATATTTTGTGGTTAGTCTGT
Source organism: Sophora flavescens (assembly GCA_030762895.1). Classification (NCBI taxonomy): domain Eukaryota; kingdom Viridiplantae; phylum Streptophyta; class Magnoliopsida; order Fabales; family Fabaceae; genus Sophora; species Sophora flavescens. The sequence continues at coordinate 217,734,921 of CM061063.1, forward strand.
CTCGGTCCGACTGTATTTGGCTTCTTAGAGCCACCCTTTTGATGCGTGGTTCTGGACCCACCCCCTATTTTGCTTTACTTAGTTTACAGCTGTTAATAGTATGTTCAGTAACTCTGTTATTAATGGTCATCCTGATGAGGCCCTAGTTTCTGTACTAAACTCTGAATCCCACTGGGATATATATATATATATATATGTGTGTGTGTGTGTGTGTGTGTGTGTGTGTGTGTGTGTGTGTGTGTGTGTGTGTGTGTGTGTGATGTTTACATTTTATGTTCTAAGTGTTCATCACTTTTTTAGAATACTCACTTATTAAGAAAATATCATTTACCGGAAACAAATAGCAATTTAATTATTTTTATTTTCCTCAACGGGAAACAAAGTGACGCTCCAGTTTAGGGTGTTACAGGTAAAAAGCTTACTGATCATGAGATTCAAAATAAAGCTTATCTAGATTATGCACCTGACATGTATAATTAAGCAAGTTGACTATGGCCGAATCAACAAAGTGATGGCCCCAGCTTACGAAATGGCATTCCAACTATGTGTCACTAATGGATAAATTGCATGGCCAATTTCGGGTTTTGTTGGCACTACTATATTCAATTCTATCATGTCACATGCTGGTGATATAAAAGGATCCTTGCACTTCAAACAGTGGGATCTAGGTGGCTCCTTTAACTGTGCTAATTACAACCTTGAGGATAAGGTTGTTGTTGACGGGTGGAGTAATGATACGCATTATTGGTCAGCACCAAAGTCCAACACTAAAAATGGGCCCAAAATCAACACAACTCCTCAGCCCAAAGTAGATGAAGTTGCCAGAATGAATAAAAGATTTTGCTTAGGATTCCCTTTGTCATGCTTTCTTCACAATTGTAGGATTTCCCAATTCAGTTATGCATTCCTTTGTTTTTGTTAGTTGGATGTATGGGCCACTGTACATGTGGCATAGGATCCGTGAGCCTAGGATATATTCTTGTTATAAATATGTGATGGATGTAATGGAAGAGATAGAGAAGAATTAATCCAAATTTTCCTCGTTTCCTTTCTATTTCTCCCTTAATCTTCTAGAGCTCTTCCTTGCTCAAAAAGGAGTCGTATCAGATTGTTATGCTTAGACTTCAAGGGTGTCCCTAGCTCCGCAATGTTGTTGTTGTGACACCGAGGATGGCTTGTGACAACTTGTGGACATGTTTGTTACTTGTTGGGACACTTCTAGTGGTTTGTAAATTGTGTTGGTGGAGGCTTGCGACCATGGTTGAGGAATAAATGTGGAAGACGTGAAAGGGTGCTTTTTATGGTAGTGATAGATTCAGACTAACACGTTTAACATAACTGAATAATCTATTTGCATGTTATTTAGATTTAATAACTAAATTACGCCTCAACCTAACTAAACACAAAAGGTGTTTATGAACTTTTCCCTAAGTCTTTACTTTTCCTTTTCGAAATAGAAACATTCTGAATAGCGACCGGGTTGGGTTGGATGGATTTTTTTTTGTGGGGGGGGACACTCAACCTAATAAAAATGGTTTTATTTGGGTTGGTTCGGGTTAGGCAATTTCAAGGTGTTAGAGTCGAACCAAACCAACTCGAACGCCAACAAGTTGGTTTGGGCACGTCATCGACTTGTCCATCGGTTTGTGTGTGTAAAATTTAGCTTTAACATGTGTGATTATTATAAAGAAGCTCCAACTAATTGATAAAAAAAAAAAAGAAATTCCATATTTTAAAAAAATAACTCATACAGTGAAAATTACAAATTTTTAGTATAAATTTAGTAAATATCATACTTGAGTTGACGTCTAAATATCATAAACCTTGATATTAAGGTTAATCCATAACAACCAACAAGGCCCGATATAGTTAGTAAATAGTTAGGTGCCTTAAGCATGTCCCTAACCATGTGTATGGAAAAGACTTTATTGGAAGAAGTCATACCCAATTTAGCATATATGTGCCTTGAAAGAGATTAGTCTTCAACTGTTAGTTGGGGACATCCTTGGTGCACAAAAAAAAGGTTAATGCATAACATAGTAATAGTATATAATAACCATAAGAATTCATATTAGTCCTAACTCCAAATGAAGACATAAATATACTATTGGAATAGGTGGCTTCGACTCAATAGGGGGTGAATTGAGTTTATGAATTTTTCTATATTCATTTATAGAAAAAAATTCTCCATTAAAAATTAATGAGCACACCGTGAAAAGAATCAAAGCGCTAAAGAAGAAGAAGAAGAATAAATCACAAAATAAATATATAGAGAAGAAAAGCTTGCAAACCAGATTTATCCCGGTTTGGCCACCTACCATTGGTGACCTACTTCTAATTCAAAGAATATGTTTTCAGGATTTATCCACTAATACCAAGCTTGAAGGTGCTTGAATACCATTATACCACAGAGCACTCTAACCATGCCTTTTGAGTTACCTCACCCACGTGTAAGAGTCTCAACGACCTTTAGCACTCTTCTTAGCTCCTCCAGGATGCCTCACCTGCGCTTTTGAGCCTAAAGCCGCACACCAAACGAATGCCTCATCCTTTTACTACAGAAGGATGCCTCACCTTCTAACTGGAGAGATACATCACCCTCGACCTAGGGATACCACACCCTATTTCTGAGTTGATACAAAGAGTAGAAGAAATGAAAGCACTCTAGGCAAGGCAAATGATACGTGTTAAAGCCTATGAGAATGTAAGAGTAAGAACAAGAATTTTTGGATCAAATGATTTTAGAAGCACTATGATGTATTTCTCAAAATGCTTTTGTTTCCTTTCAAAAGACCAGATCTCTTCTTCTTTTTTTATTTAAAAAAAAAACAGACAATTAGCACGTTTTGCAAAACTAAGCAAGATAAGAGCTGATTTTGTGAAAGTATCTGTTGCTGCCATTTTCCTTGATGAAATCAATTGCACAAGAACAATCAATAGATTGATTCCTTTAAAAATGCATTCTTGAATCAGTGCAATCGATTGAGCATGGAGAGTCAATAGATTAAATGCTTTAAAAATGAGTCCTACGAGGTTCGACAATCGATTGAATTGCTAAGTAAATGGATTGCAAATTTGTCAATAGATTGAACAATGGATCAATCAATTGAATACCATAAAAAGGAATCCTTTGAATTTCCAATCGAATATACAAGGAGACACAATCAATTGAATGTAGAGAAAGTGTGCTCTTTGAAGTTGTGCAATCAAATGAGCTTGATTGCAATTGATTGAGCAATAAGTAACCGATTGAAGATTTCTTGAAATCAGTTGTAGTGAATTTTGTGTCAAATGAATAACATATAAAATTAATTGCAAGAGAGATTTAGATCAATTGATAAAAAAATGTGAAATCATTTTTTTTACATAATGTGAAACCGATTTAATCTATCAAAATTGTTCTTTGCCAAAAAAATTAAATAAGCAATTGAATTGATTTGATTTTGCAAAACAAATTCATTTAGAAAATATCTTAAAGATTATTTTCTTTTATAAGTTTGAAAAACTTGATTATCTAAAATTGGTTTTGCTTATCATTATTAATCCTTTGAGCCAAAAAAAAAAAAAACGTTCTGTTACATAGAATATCTCATACCTTAAGACTTTTAGTCACTTGGACACATGGTCCTAATGCTTGAATTCTTGATAAGTTGACAACTCCTTTGAATTTATGCTAGGATTGGATGCATGCTACATAGATAAACAAAATGCCCTAAATCATATGAAAAAAGGTGATGGGATAGAATGCGCTAAATTGTATGCAAATTATGCAAAACTTCAAAATGCACCAGTTTTTTTTATATGAAAAATTTAGATTATAGGAAGGACAGAGTTCGAGAAGACCACCAACATCGGCAAAGATTTATAGTTGAATTTATATATCGTCTACCAAAAGGAAAAACACGAGAATTGAACCCAAGTCATACCTAGTATGAGCGGAAGACTTAAACAAATGTTACAATCCATGTTAGGTACAAAAATGCACAACTTTGATGGATTTAAAAATCAACAAAAATTAATCAGTCGATTAACCCGAAATCGAAATGATAAAGGTCAAGTTTAATAAGGTGAATAATTTATCTGATTTGGTTTTGAGTAAAGGCTCATTTTAGTTCCTTATAATTTTTGAGGTACCATTTTTCTTCCACGAGGAAAAAAAACTCACCAAATAGTCATCGAAAATGACAAAAGAGGGACATTTTAGTCCCTCCGTTTGTCTCCGTCCTGAACACACCATTAGAGTGTTGATGTGTATTGTTATGTGTCCAGGTGTCCATAGTCCAGAATAAACTATGAAAACAATTATGCATTGACCCAATAAAGTTCCTAATTAATTTTTTTAAGGAACCCAATTTATTTAAGTAACCCAATTTAGTATCTATAGTATATGATAATTGATATCGTGGGACAAATTAGTCCCTACATGCTACATGCAACAAAAATTAGAATGGGCTTTTACTCTTTTTCTTTGGCTTTCCTGATTAAATAAGCTATGTTCCACCGTTACTGCTTCTACTACTCTCGAGCTATGCTAATCCACCTCTCAGGTGGAGCACCTTTCATTCATGGCATTTTCGTCCAATTTCTCCTGCGTTTCGCAAACCTAGAAAAACCTACCCATTCCCTTCCCTCCTCCTCCCCAAATCTCCCCCCCCTCTCCCCCTCCCCACTCCCACCCGCTTCAACCTCTCCACCCAACCAAACAACTCCATATTATTCCGCCAACAATCTCGACGAACGCCTCATCCTCCACCAAATCTCACACCTCTTTCCCCACTCCAACACCCAAACCAGACTCACCCATTTCCAACCACACGGAATCAAAACCCGTCGACGCACTTCTACCCCAGAAGAAAAACTATGCAGAATCTTCCTTCAAAAACTAAAGGGCAAATACGTAATTGAACAAGCCCTCGTCCAGCGTTGCAGAATCGCATCCGTTGAAATTCTAGTCAAGGTAGTTAACTCGGGTAACATGAGTGGCCAATCCATGGTTACATTTTTCAATTGGGGACTCAAACAACCACTTGTACCTAAAAATTACTTACTGTATCATTGTTAAGGCATTAGGGAGAAGGAAATTCTTCAATTTCATGATGGAAGTTTTGTGTGAAATGAGGGTAGAAAGGGTGGTTCAAGCTGATTTATTAATGCTATTATCTATTGTTATTGATAGTTTTGTTAGGGCTGGTCATGTGTCTAAGGCAATTCATGTGTTTAATAACTTGGATGATTATTTTCTTGGGATGAATCGCGATACCGAGGCTTTGAATGTGGTTTTGTCATGCCTATGTAAGAGGTCTCATGTAGGCACCGCGAGTTCTGTTATGTGATCGATGAGAGGGAAGGTGGCGTTCGATGTTAATACGTCTAATGTTGTTGATGCTGGTTGGTCTAAGGTTGGTAGGGTGAGTGAGGTTGAGAGGATTGTGAAGGAAATGGAGGATGATGGGTTTTGTCCCGATTGCACGACGTTTAGTTTCTTTATCGAAGGTTTGGGGAGAGCAGGTAGGGTTGATGATGCTATTGAGGTTTTTTGTACTATGAAGGAGGAGGAGAATTTCCAGCTGGACACTGCTTGTTACAATGCAATGATTTTCAATTTCGTGTCGGTTGTAGATTTCGATGGGTGCATGAAGTATTATAATGGGATGTTGAGTGATAACTGTGAACCTAATGTTGATACATATACTAGAATCATTACTGCTTTTCTCAGAGTGCGGAAAGTGGCAGATGCACTAGAGATGTTCGATGAGATGTTAGGGCAAGGAATTGTGCCTTCTACGGGTACTATAACGTCCATCGTCAAACGACTATGTAGCTATGGTCCACCATATGCTTCTTTGATGATTTACAAGAAGGCACGTAAATTAGGGTGTACGATATCAATGGATGCTTATAAGATAATGCTTACGCGTCTTTCCAAGTTTGGAAAATGTGGAACAATGTTAAGTATATGGCAGGAGATGTAGGATTGTGGATATAGTTCAGTTGTTGAAGTTTATGAGTTCATCATCAGTGGTCTTTGCAATTTAGGACAGCTTGAGAATGCCGTTCTTGTTATGGAGGAGTCTTTGCGCAAAGGGTTCTGCCCCAGCAGGCTTGTATATAGTAAACTAAGTAACAAACTGCTTGCTTCAAATAAAATAGAGAGGGATTACAGATTGTTTTTGAAGATTAAACATGCCCGTTCCCTTGAAAATGTAAGAAAATATTGGCGTGCTAATGGTTGGCACTTCTGAACGGGCATGCTAATCGGCGATTGCGATGTAGAGCCTCGGGTGCTTTTCTCATAGCTGGTTTGGTGGTCTTTAGCTACTCCTTGAAGACATGACTGGTCTAGTATGTCCTTTCTTTTACTCTTTTGACAATACCGTAACTGATTTATAATGTTCATTCGCTAGATTTGTGCATAACATGATTGTATTCCTCTATATTGTCACACAATTTGTGTTTCCATGAATTTTAGTTTTAAAGCTTGTCTTGTGAATAAAAAATTGTTATTGTATAGTTTATGCAGTACTTCCTCTCTTTTTATTGTATCCCATGAAATTAATAATTTTCTTCTATTTGCAGTGTGGGACTGTTTATTAGAAAGTGGAAGGAACACAAGCTTATTGTAAAGGACCCTCGCTTCTCAAAGGTCATATAATTACTCTAATAAAATTGGCTAAATTAGTGTTTTGGTCCCTTATCTTTATTTTAGGTTTCATTTTGGTCCCTTATCTTTTTTTGTTTCGTTTTGGTCCCCTATCTTTACACCGTTAGCCTATTTTGGTCCCTTCCGTCAGTTTTGCACTGACGGCATTAGGTATCAGCCGCCAGTCGCCGGAAACCACTGCCGCCTTTAAACCGGGTTTAGAGAGAGAAACCCCATTTTCTCTCCCTTTCTCCTTCCTTCTTCTGAATCATACACAGTACACACATTATTGGAAAAATCTCCACCTCCCTCACTGTGCTCGTCGCCTTTCTCAGCCGTACGGTCTCCGCCAACTTGGACCCGCCGCGAGCTCGTGCCGCTGCACAGAACCCCGACTTGCGCGACCTCCGACTCGGGTAGCACACACCCTAGTCGCCCCATCTTCAGCCGCATCACTGCCGTCCCCCGTCTCTGCCATTGTCACTGTCAAATACCAGGAAGAAGAGAGAGAATGGGAGAGGAAGAGAAGGAAGAAGAGAAGGAAAGAGGAATGGAAGAAGAGAAGGAATGAGAGAGAAAGAGAAATGGTAAAACCCAGATTCCGGTGAGTCTACAGTGGTTTCTGGCGAGTCTATGACGGTTTCCGGCGAGTGGCAACGGAAACCTAACGGCATTAGTTCAAAATTGACGGAAGGGACAAAAATAGGTCAATGGTTGAAAGAGAAGGGACCAAAACGGAACCAAAAAAAGGTAAGGGACCAAAATGAAACCTAAAATAAAGATAAGGGACCAAAACACTAATTTAGCCAATAAAATTACTTCTTCGACTGTTTTTTAAAGCTAAACTACCAGTTTGTGAAGTCACACCTATGTTAACTACTTAAATGTATCATTTTTATGCCTTTCATCAGTTATAAGAAGAATGGAGAAATTAGAATGAGATTCTTTTGTGGATTAGTAAGGAGACTTCAAAATTCACTTGTTCTGGTTGGAAGGTATTATTGGGCTAGAGGAAGAAGTTTTTGTATTATCATATTATGTGAATAAAGTCATACTATTTTCGTCATAATGTATAGTATTAATTAGTTTGGGGAAAAATAACCGTATTCTGATACTGTTGTCCGTTACATCAAAACAAAAGTGTGATTCTGTATGCATAGGTGAAAATTGAAAATAAAATATTTTCAAGAGTGAAATTAGGAATACACTAGCATAGCTTCTCTAAACATATAGTTATGTAAAGCACATCAAACTCTGGTATTGTGGATGTTGATTTGCCATTATAGCTGATCCTTTGTGAAAATTTTAGTTTATTAGTATATCTTTTGGAAATAGTTTTTTTTGTTTTTATTGGCTTTATTTTCTAAAGTGTGTCATTAGTTCTTGGCTTCTATAAGATCCTTATAAATTTTCTTAAATCTTATCATATCTACATCCATAGAATAGGTAGCTCCACACAACACCAGCCGAGAGATTTATGCCACTAGGTGTGGTACTTACTACTACCACATACTTTAGGCTTTTTGACCAAAATGGGTTCCTTTTAGAAACTATTTACCAGTTTAGGGTTGTTCTGAAACTATTTACCAATGGGGAGTCCTTTTGGACATGTGGCATATTTTATTTTTTTCACTCTGACGGGTCAAAGGCGCCAGTCAGACTGGGGCCTACCAGTATTAAAAAAAACAAAAGACAATTGATAGCAATAATAAGAGGCATAAAAAAATAATAGCAATAACAATTCACACCAATAAATATTCATCAATTATTATAGTAGTAAAAAAAAAATTTACCGTGTAATAGTATTAATGTCATTGTTACTCCCTATACTTATAGTATATTTTCTTTTGTAGCAGTGTTCCTTCTAAATTGCAGGTAACTTTTTTTTAATTCTTACAAGGTAAAATTTTTTTTACTACTGTAATAATTGATTAATATTTATTGGTGTAAATTGTTATTGTTATTATTTTTTTATGCCTCTTGTGATATTATTTGCTACTTGTTATTAGGGCATTTTTTTATTGCCTCTTGTTATTTTAAATAGATACTTTATCATTAATGTCATCGTTACTCCCTACACTTATAGTATAATTTTTTTTGTAATAGTGTTCATTCTGAATTGCAGGCAAGTTTCTTTTAATTCTTACAAGGTAAAATTTTTTTTTACTACTGTAATAATTGATTAATATTTATTGGTGTAAATTGTTATTGCTAATATTTTTTTATGCCTCTTGTGATATTATTTGCTACTTGTTATTAAGGGATTTTTTTATTGCCTCTTGTTGTTTTAAATAGATACTTTATCATTAATGTCAACGTTACTCCATATAGTTATAGTATAATTTTTTTTTGTAGCAGTGTTCCTTCTGAATTGCAGGTAACTTTCTTTTAATTCTTACAAGGTAATTTTTTTTTACTACTGTAATAATTGATGAATATTTATTGGTGTAAATTGTTATTGCTATTATTTTTTTATGACTCTTGTGATATTATTTGCTACTTGTTATTAAGGGATTTTTTTTATTTCCTCTTGTTGTTTTAAATAGATATTTTATCATGTCATCGTTACTCCCTATACTTATAGTATAATTTTTTTTTATGAGATGTTTCTTCTAAATTGTAGGTAACTTTCTTTTAATTCTTACAAGGTAAATTTTTTTACTACTGTAATAATTGATTAATATTTATTGGTGTAAATTTTTATTGCTATTATTTTTTTATGCCTCTTGTGATATTATTTTCTACTTGTCATTGTTATTTGCTACTTGCTCCTGATAAATAGTTTCTAAAAGAAACCCATTTTGGTCAAAAAGCCATTTAAAACAACAAGAGGAAATAAAAAAATCCCCTAATAACAAGTAGCAAATAATATCACAAGAGTCATAAAAAAATAATAGCAATAACAATTTACACCAATAAATATTCATCAATTATTACAGTAGTAAAAAAACCTTATAAGAATTAAAAGAAAGTTACATGTAATTTAGAAGGAACACTGCTACAAAAAAAATTATACTATAAGTATATATAGGGAGTAACGATGACATTAATGATAAAGTATCTATTTAAAACAACAAGAATCAATAAAAAAAATCCCCTAATAACAAGTAGCAAATAATATCACAAGAGGCATAAAAAAATAATAGCAATAACAATTTACAACAATAAATATTAATCAATTATTACAGTAGTAAAAAAATTTACCTTGTAAGAATTAAAATAAAGTTACCTGCAATTTAGAAGGAACGCTGCTACAAAAAAATCATACTATAAGTATAGGGAGTAACGATGACATTAATGCTATTACAAGGTAAAAAAAATTTTACTACTGTAATAATTGACAAATATTTATTGGTGTAAATTGTTATTGCTATTATTTTTTATGCCTCTTATTATTTCTATCAATTGTCTGTTTTTTTTAATACTGGTAGACGCCAGTCTGACTGGCGCCTTTGACTCTAGAAGGCGCCAGTATGACTGATGCCTTTGACCCGTCAGAGTGAAAAAAAAATAAAATATGCCACGTGTCCAAAAGGACCCCCCATTGGTAAATAGTTTCAGAACAACCCTAAATTAGTAAATAGTTTCTAAAAGGAACCCACTTTGGTCAAAAAGCCCATACTTTATCTATCTTATAGAGAACTATGGATTTGTGGAAAATGATAACAAGATTTTCCTATGTCCATATTTTATGTATGACAACCACGATTATTTTGGTAAATAAGTGTTCAGTTTTTCTTTAGAGGTATACTTAATTCCTTGGCTTCTTTGGGTTTCTAGGTTTTTGCCAATTCTTTTAGAATTAGGTTGATTGAATGATTTTGAATAGTCTGGAATATAGCAACATACTCTGTCTTATTCTTTGTTTAAAAAGAATCAATTTTGCATTTGAACCAGTCATTTTATATTTTATCATGCCGGTGTTCTTTTACCTGGGATGTCCGACTTACAGGAGACTCTGTCGAAATTTTTGTAAAAATACTAGCTTTTATTCAAGTATATTCTTTAAATTAAATATGCTTGCCAGGCTATGATAGTAAGTCTGTGTGCCGATCAAGGCTTAGGTGTGGAGTCGTGACAAAATTTTTATACCCAATTTCAGACACTTATGTACTTATGTAAATTATTTTCCAAAAGCACCAGCAAATTATCTTTTAATTTAAATTCCACATGTGTTACGTAAGTAATACCTAGTGAGGGTGTTACAGAGTGGTATCAGAGTTGGTCAAGTCTTTCGGGATCTTTGGGGAATAGGTCTGTTAAGTTTTTGTTGTGTGATCTCTGGTTTGCTCTTGTTTGAATTGTTTCTTGTTGAAGCAATGTGTGTTGACGCACAAGTATATGTTTCTTGATGGTTTTCCAAGGGTTTTATGTCCTGGGAGACCTTAGATCTTGAATGTTACTTGGGTTCGAATATGACATTCGATTATCCTTGCGAACCGTGTTAGACATTCGAAACAAGGTGCTTGTGTAAAGGGTTTTTTCGGGAGTATTCCCTGAAAATATTCTAGGTTTATGGTTAGCAAAGGACATTGATTATAGATTGATCTAGTTTCTGGATTCGGTCAGATCTCTGTCGCTTTGTGTAGGATGTTGCCTACAAAGTTAAAACGAGTTAGACGACTCGATTCAACCGGAAGATCGGTGGTCTGAATCGTTTGTTAGACCGAGTGTTTTTCTTGTAAAGCACCAATGTTGTGTGAGGGCTCGTGTCACCGTCTAGATTTCTGACAACTCAGTAAAAGAACAAATTTTGAACAAGTGTTCTCTGACTTGCGTAGTTGATTTGGTAAATCAATTTCGAGGAGTTGTTGACTACTCAAGGATCGACTTGAAGACGAGTTATTACCAGATTGGAGTGATGACCTATGTAAGGTTTTGCGTCGTCAATTCAGTTTATGAAGAAAGATCAACTCTTTGCATGTTTGATCGATTGATTAAGTTGTCTGGGATTGTACCCAATTCATGGTGGTCATACTAAGCTTGGCTAGAAAGACATGTATGTTGGTTGGAACCAAGACGAATCGAGTGGATTTTTGATCTTGGGTGAGTGTCTTGTGATTAAGGAACTCTCCACTGTACCCTTTGATTCTCTTGTGTTTGTCAGTTGACATTTATTTCTCAAATCCTATGATTGTATTAGATAATCACAACAGTGAAGTTGGTATGTGTCAGGCATATTTTCTGATTTTAATTTGCTGTCTGTCAGGACTCATGAATTAGTTATGCTAATTCATAAATTTCTAGTTATTCATTTCTCTGTTTGTGAGAAGTCGTACCCGCACTTCTTAATAATCCTCGATGTATTAGACATTTGAGTGAATTGATTTAACAGAATACATTGGTCTGGAAACTTTCACATTTTGTTGAGAAAAGTGGTTATGACTATTTCTTGAGTCATAACACAAATAATTTTGTGATAGCAGAAGTTTCTTGGTGAAACTTAGTTTCGTCACTTCTATTTTTGGTAGAGGTGAAAGTCATCATTTTGTAAATTCTTTGTACTAAGAATAAGAATTAATCCTCTTTGGATTAGAAGTTATTCACCCTTTGATTCCTTGAATCCGTTGGAAGATTCTTGTGGAATAATGAACTTTATTAGATTCATGTTTGTAAATGTGTATTGATCATGTATTTTTACACCCACGAACCTGATGGAAGGATCTTTTTCCATACTGGATGTTCCTGTATCCTTCAAATTAGTGAAATTCTTTCTATGCTTATGTGAAAGTGAAATCAAGAAAAATTTCTTTTCTTGAGAAATTCTTTTATCATCACCAAGGTCATGTCTTATTGTGGTTCGAAAGTACTTGTCGTCGTTGATCATCTTAGTTCTACGTATTCTACAAATGTCGTCGATGTGTGACCTATCTCATCAGTCATGAGTTGGGTATCTTCACATCAAGATGTCAGAGTTAGTCGAGTACAGTGAAAAAAGGATGGTTTAACAATTGAGACCTTCCTTGTTAAGATATTGGCATTCCTTGAATCTTTGTTATGAGTTTGCTGAAGGCCTACATGAGTCTTGTTTGCATTCAAGTGATCATGGATCGACTGGTGAAGTCTACACCCTTCTTACGAGTTAAGATCCACTATGCAGTGTTAGTGAACCGAATAATGTATCAGAGGATTGTTCAGACTTCATGGAGTATCTTCAAGTGTTGTTTCAGATGAAAAAACGGAAGTTTATCAACGTGTGTCGGTTAAGTTTACTTTAAGTGTTGAGGACTAAGTTGAGGCTAAGTCCAACTAATCATCCTCAGTGGGATGGGTAAGTAATGAGATGACCTATCCTTAGCGGGTTAGTTGGGAGATAGTGTGGTACTTAATTTTTGTCATCTCTATGGTAGGACGAACCAGAGTTGATAGGAGCTTCGTTAATGTATAGGTGTGAATGGTACTATGAGAACCCTTAAGTTCAACATCATTGAGCGAGATGATTACAATGGACCTTATCATGACCAAGGCAGATATATCATTAAAGGAATTTAGAGTAGTGATCAACGTATTGGTTAATGTTGACTTCGTGAGTCCGAGGATTAACGGAAAAATATCTATAGTAGTTTCCCTTAAGCTGAACGGAAATTGTAAAGAGAAGTTCATGAGAAGCTAAGTTGTGAGAAGAGTTTGAGAGCTCTATTTTAAAGTTTGAAAGGTATGACCGTGATGAGATTTGGAGTGGTGGGATAAGTCCAAAGGAAACTAAGACTACAATTGTGTGCTTTGGGTTGAAAGTTGATATATGTGGTAGAGTTAATGTTGAACTTGATGTTCGTCGTGAGGATAAGGTGTTAAAGAAGTTTTGCTAGCGGACTAATTTTGAGGCAAGAAGCGATTAAGTTTTGATTGTGTCTTTCGAGTGTAATAAACTATGGCGAAATGTTTATAATCTTTGAGGTCTTATTAAATATGTGGTTCATGATCCATAGTGGAAACTGGACACTTTAAATCCAAGATTGCCATTGGGGAGTGTCCACCTGGATTTCTTGGCTTTGTTTTGGTGCAACTCCTAGGGGTTATGACCTCAGAGAAACTCTGTTTCATAATCTCTTTCCTCGGCTGCGAATATATAAGAATAAGGGCAGATTTGATACACGCACTTCCTTGCATAAGCGATAGAGCCCTGTCTTTAGATGGAGGAATTGTTAGGAATTGTGTATTTTCCTTGGGCAATAGGGTATAGGTGCATGGGAAATTTCTTAAACCAGGGATACTAACGGGGCTTGAGAACCAAATTGAAAATGAGAGGCAAATGAAGGATATGAAATCGAAGTAGGCAAAAGATTCGAGAGGAATTAAGAAGAGAACGGACTATGTTGGGTGTGGTAAGGTTCAATCTCAATAAGAAAATTGAATTTCTTAGGTTGTTGGCGCAAAGTTATCATGTGCGACTCAGACTCAGATGTAGTTAGAGGATACAAAGGATGACATAAGAGTCGATCCTGTTATAGAGGTATAGATGAAAGGAATGAAGTGACGAGAATCCAAAGTAAGATTTTAGGGTCAAGGTGTGATTACAAAACCTTGTTTAGTTTTGAGCTACGAAATTTCGAGGACGGATTTTTTTTACAGTAATGTAACACCCTAGTTTTTACACACATGATTAATTATTTTATTTGGATGTTTATGTTTATTTTGTTATGTGGTTTAGTTTGAGTAATTTTAATTACTCATTTAAAATCATTTTACTAAGTGTGTTAACACTGCCTTATTTCAGTGTATGCACGTTTACTGGACAATAATATATGTTATTGTCACTATTATTGCCAGTATATAAAAATGTTTTAAATAATATGATTAAGAGAAAAGTATTTTCATATTTTTATTCTATTTAATTTTAGAGTTAAAAATAAACTGGTTTGGAATTAATCGGAGATTAATTTTGGACCATTGATTTCCTTGGTAGATCAATTCAACTATCAATCTTTACTCTATTTTGAATTTAGAAATTTTTTATTTGTCACTAATTGTTTTTAGATCCAAGGGACAATATTATTTCCTTTTTTCTAGACTCAATCTTGATCACTTATTTGGTACTTAGCTATTAAGTAAAAGAAAAACAACTTTTTCTCTTTCTTCTTCCATCAAAATACGCATGACCAGCCCCTTCTTTCTTAACCTTTCTTCTCTTCATCTAAGACTTGTTCTCTCTTCAACCCAAACCTCTCCTCACATCTCATGACCTTCAGATCGCCGCCGTAAGTGCTAGTCCGTTTTGGGTCATGCTTGGTCGTTGTCGTCGCCACGAAACAGAGATCCGCCGCACCGGACCACCTTCAGCCACCATGTCTTCTCTTCTTCTTCCTTGGGTGAGTCAAAACCCTCTCTTGTGTCTCAGATTCAAAACCCCCAAATTGATTTTGAAACCCTAACCCTTTGATTTCAGATTTTAATCTTAAAATTTAACCTTGTTTTATGAAATTGGGACTATGAATTAGTGTTTCCCTAAACCAATTTCATTATTCTTTAGTTAAAATGAGTTTTCCCCAAATTGTATTTAGGAGCCCTAAAACCCAATTTGATTTTATTTTAATTTAGTTCTTTTTTGTGAAATTAATTATGATTTAGTACAATTAGGACTCTTAATTGATGATTCCCAAGTTCTTTTTCATGAACCTTTAATCAAAACAAAGTTTCCTCAAAGGGTATTGTGAAGTGTAAGCTCCAAACATGATTTTCTTTAAAAATGACCTTGTTTGGTAATAAGGTTAAGTGTTTAGATCAAATTAGAATGTGTGTTTGATCATGTGTAATTGATTTCTTGATTTCTGATTGTTGTGTGTTGTTGGATTCCCTCTCTGAGACGTTTGACACGGCTATGCTTGCTTGATGGAGTAGATATGAGCTAACGTGAGCATTAAGACGAGGATCCTTTACTTGTCTTCAAAGGTAAGGGGAGTTTGCCTAGGGATATACAATAACTATATGCATGTGTATATGTGTGTAATTGAGTGTTGTGCATATTATTGTGATGTTGAGCCAATACTTGAATAACTTGTTTACTTGAACTGTTGTGGTTATTACTTGAAGTTGAACATTTCTTGCTTTAAAGGGTTATGAATTATATATTTGTGATTAACTGTCATTAAGTGTGATATTATTATTGTTGTGAATATATTACTATTGATTGAGGTTTGAGAAGCCGGACTTGAGTCTGTGCCCAATGACTATAAGGATTAAAAGCCTTAATAAGCCTTGAATAGAACTTTGAAAGTTTTGGGTTCACTTATAAAAGTTCCTTATTTAAAGTGCTTACTTCAGGAGAATAAGATCTTTGTTTTTATAAAAATGTTGAAGTGATTTTAAGTTGAAGGAAACCACCTTTTTATGATCAAAAGGTTTGTACAAGAGAAAAATCCTTTTCGAATTATGTGTCTTCAAATGAAAACTTTCAAGATTATTTGGCAATATCCTATTGGGGATTTTCAAAGACAAAAGTATTTCAAAGATGCTTTATAAAAGATTTTCAAAGAAAAGGTTTTCTCCTAAATGTTTTAGAAACTTTCCAATAGCCTGGATAGGTTATCGAGTATTCAGTTTTGAATTTGATTTTCACTGAACGAAAAATAAGTACTTAAGAAAGAGAATCTTGTACGCGAGACGTCGCCTCTAGTATTCAGTTGTACGCACGTGATCTTGGATCAGTGTTAATTCGGGGCCATGGGTCCTATTCATGATGTTCTGGACTGAGGGTCCAATTCTCAAAATCGAGGACAGTGCGTTCTGATTTCATTATTGTGGACTGTGTGTGTAACACCCTGTTTTTCGTGTGCTTCCTTATCAGTAAATACATGCTTTAATGTGTTTATTTTTGATAAAATCCGGAGGATGAATTTATTTAAAATAAAATCATTTTCTTGTGTTGTCTTACTGTATGAAGTCACAGTAAAATTTTCGGTCGAAAATTCCGACGAAAACCGGTCTGCGTTTTCTCTGCCAGTACAAGTTTACTGAGCTAGAAACAAAATTTTAATTCGAGAACGAGACAATTAGTGTTTTTATGATGTTTTGTGTGGGTTTGGTAAATTTTCAAATTTTGTTGTCCGGGAATAAAATATAATATTTTATCCGGACGAAACCTTCAGAAAATACGATCGGATGTGCAACCGGTTACGTATTTAAGCAGTTAAAGGAACCCTAAAGGAGGAGAAAAGGCTTGATGGGAAGTCTCATTAAATGTTTATGACACACACTAAGAAAAAGTAAATCCTTACTTCCCTCCAAAAATCTTACTTTTCGTCTTTCTCTCTCCAATCACATCACATCACATTAACTCTTCAACCTCTCTACAAGCAACCACCTTCTTTCTTCTTCTTTCTTCTCTTCTTTCCTCTCCAAAACCGTGCCCCCTCCATCTTTCCTCTATAAATATCACTCATCAACTTCACTTCATCACTTTCCTTTCTCCTACTCAATTAAAACCCATAAGTTTTCATCTTTTCTTAACTTCAAGCTTCCAAAGCTCTAGTTTTTCTTCTTCTTTTCACTAAGTGTTCTTCATCAAAGTTGTTCCTCTTGCTTAGGTTAATACTCTCATGTATTCTTTTCTTTAAAAACTTCATCTTTTTCTAAAGTTTCTTCTTTATGTCATATATAAGCTTTTATCTTCAAAAATCTCTCAAAAATGGTAGAAAACTCCTTTTGAGTTGAAACCAATTTCTATGGTCTTGTATTTACTTGTAGTTTAACATACTAAAAGGTTGTGTAAAACAAAGTTTCCTAACCTCTACTTTCTAATGAGGCCGAACCATGCATGTGGTTTAGATGGATCTTGTTTCAACTTTTACAAATATGAGTTTGTGTTTAAAGATTTGTTTTCCCAAAATGATCATCGACCAAGGCTCCTTTATGTTAAAGGATGCTATGTCTAAAGTGATTGGAAACTTTAAAGATTTTTACTCTACTTTTATGTCATTTACTTTCATGCCATTTATATTTATGTCATTTACATTATGTCATTTACTTTTATGTCATTTATATTTATGCCATTTACATTATGTCATTTACTTTATGTCATTTACTTTGTGTCATTTACTTTATGTCATTTACATTATGTCATTTACTTTTATGTCATTTATATTTATGCCATTTATTTTATGTCATTTACTTTATGTCATTTATGTTTATGTCATTTATGATTCATTTACTTATGTCATTATACTTTAATTATTTATAAGCCTATGTTGTTTTTACTTTATGTGCTTATGAACTTTGTTGTTTAAAATACTATGTTGCTTTCAAGATGATCATGGACTTGAGCTCCATAAGTTATTGGATGCTAAAAGGTCTAAGAGATTGGAAGAATTTAAAGATTTTTATCATAAAAACCCAAGGATGGCCAAATCTTAAAGGTTATGGACCTAGGGTGTTTCGTTTTTCATTTATCCAAAGTGATCATGGTTTTCAGCTCCTTACTATTAATGGATGCTAAACCAAAGAGATTGGAAATTTTAAATGTTCCTAGCCTATTTTATTGATCAAGGCCGAATCTCCATCAAGGTGTAACTTGGTGGGATTTTTGTTCAACTTTGTTTTAAGTAATCATGTTTTAAACTCTTAGCACTTGCGGATCATAAATCCCTAAGTTGCATATGCTTTGGAAACTTCTAGCCCTAAGTTCTCGATTGAGTTCTAATCCATGAACCTTGTGTCTTGAAACCTAGACTTTCATCCTAACCAACCTTGAAGAACGTCCGTGAAACTGTTTATTTTCTCACATTCTTTTACCTTCTTAAGGTAAGAGGGGATTTCCTAAAGATATTCAATAACTGTATGCATGTGTGTAGGTGTTTAACTGGATATTTATATGTTGATTGAGCTTACTTGATTATCTAATGTACTTGAACTGTTGTGCTATTATCTGATGTTGATCTGTACTTGTTCTAAATGATATAATGCATATATGTGATGAACTGCTTTCAACTTTGATATTAGCTTTGCACCGATGATATATACTATTGTTGATTGAAAGTTTGCTAAGCCAGACGTGCGTCTGTGTATCAACCGTTATAAGGATTAAAAACCTTAATAAGCTTTGAAGATGAAGGGATTGGTGTTCTTTTCCAAAGGCTCTTTAAACGTAAAGGCCTTGTTTTAAATGTTGAAATGGTTTTGGTGAACTATTGTTATACAAGAGAAAAATCCTTTTCGAACTACGTGTCTCCAAGTGAAAAACTTTCAAGATTATTTGGCAATATCCTATTGGGGGGAAATATTTCAAAGGCAAAAGATTTTCAAAGATGCTTTATAAAAGATTTTCAAAGAAAAGGTTTTTCCTAAATATTTTAGAAACTTTCCGATAACCTGGATAGGTTATCGAGGATTCGGTTTTGAATTTGTTTTTCACTGAACGAAAAATAAGTACTTAAGAAAGAGAATCTAGTACGCGAGACGTCGCCTCTAGTATTCAGTGATGTGCACGTGATCTTGAATCAGTGTGAATTCGGGACTACGAGTCCTGGTTATGATGTTATGGACTTAGGTCCTAATCACGCTGTGTTGGACTGTGTATTCTAACCGCGTGTGATGAACATGATTAAAGGTGAAGGTTGTTTTCTACAACCACAACCCTTGACTGCGGCCACGGTCTTGGGCATTGTGATTGAGCATTCGGACTATGAGTCCTATGCTTCTGAGTTTTCAAGTGATGGGGAAATGATGATTTAAGTCGTTAGCATTGAGCAAATGACAGTGAAAAGAATGAACACAAAGAAATCCTTTTAAATAAAATATTTTCTCATGTGCATTTCCCAGGCGAGGCGTGCCTTATTATCGTTGTTCTTAAATTGGACAATGAGACGGTGTACGTGTATCGTTGTGCCTAAATGGACAATGAAACGGCGTGCATAATCGTTGTGCCTAAATGGCCAATGAGACGGTGTATTATCGTTGTGCTTAGTTGGTCAATGAGACGGTGTATTATCGTTGTTCTTAAATTGGACAATGAGACGGTGTACGTGTATCGTTGTGCCTAAATGGACAATGAAACGACGTGCATAATCGTTGTGCCTAAATTGGCCAATGAGACGGTGTATTATCGTTGTGCTTATCTAGCCAATGAGACGGTGTATTATCGTTGTGCTTAGCTAGCCAATGAGACGGTGCATCGAGCCTGATCAACTCACTTTGAGGATGTTGGGATCTCCGAAGATTAAGTTAGAGCCTGATATTGAAGTGCCATGCATATTTTCAAAGATTGACTGTGCGGGCTTGAGACCCTATGATATAACATTGTTATATTGTGTATATGCATGATTTAATTGCTTATATGATTCTGTGATGTATGTATCATGTATATGGTTGTTGTGGGATATATCTTATGATGGTATCTCACTCTTACAATTATATCAGGTCTCTTCGGGTTTTTGCTGTAGTACCTTGGTACTCTAGTGTCGATGTTGCAGAGGAGTCTATCTAAGTCAATTGAAGACCTAGTGTTAGAGGTTGGGATAGTAGTCTGATTGGGGTCTCTCCAATGAATATTTGATAGAATGACCAGCTTAGGAGTATGAGTTGGGTTGTATATCTAAAGGGGTCCGTGAATGTAGTGTTATATACATTCATCTGAAGTTTAAACTTTTTCTTTCAAAAATGGAGACTTATAGAAATGTTGTATGTCATGGTAACTTTGTCACGAACGTGACTTTACGTTTTAAATGTATGTATGATGGATTTCAGAGTTATCCCTATAGAAGAAAATCTTATACCCCAGTTTTTTTGACTTAAGAGAAAACAAATTTTCCGAAAGCAACCAGCAAATTATCTTTTAATTTAAATTCCGCATGTGTTACGTAAGTAATGCCCTGAGGGAGGGCGTTACAAGGTGGTATCAGAGCTGGTCGAGTCTTTCGGGATCTTTGGGAAATAGGTCTGTTGTGTTGACGTTGTGTTTTCTCTGAGTTAAGTATTATTCGGATTACTTCTTAGAAGTAATGTGTGTTGATACGCTTTTACACGTTTCATTTCCTGGTTGTGTCCTGACTGATTTGTTCGGCAGGTCAGTTATGGAACCAGCACCAGAAGGTGGACGTGGACGAGGACGTGGACGCGGTCGTGCACGTGGACGCGGACGAGGACGTGGTCACAGAGGCGGTCCAATTGGCGGTCGTGCCAACATGAATGCGAATTATGACGGCGGGATGGACTTCGCTGCCCAAGCTTTGGGCAGCGTTGCTGCTGCCATAGCTCTTCAGACGGCTAATGCTGCTGCCCAGAACCAACTGGAGCAACAGAGGGCAGAACAAGCTGCAGAGGGAAGACATTTGGATGCTTTCCGATGTTAGAATCCATCACAGTTTGATGGAGACGTGGATCCAATAAAGGCTGATCTTTGGATTCAAGAGTTGGAGAAGATCTTTGAGCTGGTTCACACCCCAGAGGGAACAAAGGTGCCTTATGCAACATTCCAACTGATTGGAGATCTTTGAATACTGGTGGGAAGGCACCAGACAACTGCTGGTAGCTGAGCATCAGGCAATCACTTGGGGAGTATTTCGCAAAAAATTTCTGGACAAATATTTTTCCCAGAGTGCTCGGACGGAGAAAGAGCAGGAATTCCTGAGGCTGAGGCAGTGGGACATGACCGTGGGGGAATATGCGGCAAGGTTTGAGTCCCTTGCCAAATACTTCCACTTTTTCCAGAACAACCCCGATGAGGAGTGGAAGTACGAAAGGTTCGAAGCCGGTCTTCGCTTTGAGATCAAGGAATCTGTGATGCCATTGGAAATCCGGAATTTCCAAGCCTTAGTAGAGAAGTGTAGAAAAGTGGAACTAATGAGGAAGGAAAGAGGCAATAGAGAAACTGTTACAGGACCCACTCGTTCCAAAGACCATTATCAAGATCAGAATCAGAAAGGGAAGCAACATCGGAGGGAACCTTATATTCTGCCACAAGGGAATGACCTGAATCAACGACAGCATCGTTCTGATAATTCTGAATCGGGAAGTGGAGGTCAACAGAACCAAAATCGAGACCAAGTTAGGAGATGTTACAAGTGTGGAGACCCAGACCACATGGCTAATGTTTGCCCATGCAAAGGAGTGAAGTGTTTCAATTGTGGACAATTAGGACACTTCTCAAGGGATTGTAATGCACCGAGGTTTGAAAAGCATGTCAACACCTTAGGGACGGGTAGACCCACGGCGAAGGGAATAGTCTACAACATGAATGGCGCTGGAGCTTCACAATCTGACGATCTTTTACAATCGAAGTAGTGTTGAAAAAAATTTCACAATTTGAAGGTCTTATGGCAGTGGTCTATAATTCTAAGTTGTAATAGGATTCTAAGTATAATCGCGTTTTGACGCCCTTGAGTAGTTGACTCTCTAGGGTTTCCTATGTTACTAGTCTTTCCAGTGAATGTATGTTTCTTACAACTTTTGGGAATAAAAGTCTCCTTAAGAAATTTATTCCAGTTCCCTTCTCTTTTGATTGTTGTGGTCAGTTTAGACTTTGGATCCAATCTTTCTTTTCCTCGAGTTATGAATTGCCTTGTTGTTGCACCAGATGGGTATGTTTATAAAAGAAGTTTCTCGATGAAACTTAATCTAATCACTTTTACTTTTGGTAGAAGTGATTCAGTTTGAATTCTTATCGAACTGTTACTCTTTTAAATTGTTGACCAGGAAAATTCTAGTGAAAGGAGAAACTTTTTAGATTCATGATTGTAAATGTGTACCGATCATACATTTTTACCTCCTTGAATATACTAAAGGATCTTCATACATTAGATGTTTCTGTATTCTTTTGGATCGATGAAATTCTTTTAGATACTTTCTTCTGATAGTATGATCTGGATGGTGAGAGATCCTGTTAAGTTTCTAGGTACGTAATTTCGAGGACGAAATTCTTTTTAGAGGGGTAGAGTTGTAACACCCTGTTTTTCGTATCCTTCCTTATCAGTAAATACATGCTTTAATGTGTTTATTTTTGATAAAATCCGGAGGATGATTTTATTTAAAATAAAATCATTTTCTTGTGTTGTTTTACTGTATGAAGTCACAGTAAAATTTTCGGTCGAAAATTCAGACGAAAACCGGTATGCGTTTTCTCTGCCAGTACAAGTTTACTGAGCTAGAAACAAATTTTTAATTCGTGAACGAGACAGTTAGTGTTTTTATGATGTTTTGTGTGGGTTTGGTAAATTTTCAAATTTTGTTGTCCGGGAATAAAATATAATATTTTATCCGGACGAAACCTTCAGAAAATACGATCGGATGTGCAACCGGTTACGTATTTAAGCAGTTAAAGGAACCCTAAAGGAGGAGAAAAGGCTTGATGGGAAGTCTCATTAACTGTTTATGACACACACTAAGAAAAAATAAATCCTTACTTCCCTCCAAAAATCTTACTTTTCGTCTTTCTCTCTCCAATCACATCACATCACATTAACTCTTCAACCTCTCTACAAGCAACCACCTTCTTTCTTCTTCTTTCTTCTCTTCTTTCCTCTCCAAAACCGTGCCCCCTCCATCTTTCCTCTATAAATATCACTCATCAACTTCACTTCATCACTTTCCTTTCTCCTACTCCATTAAAACCCTTAAGTTTTCATCTTTTTCTTAACTTCAAGCTTCCAAAGCTCTAGTTTTTCTTCTTCTTTTCACTAAGTGTTCTTCATCAAAGTTGTTCCTCTTGCTTAGGTTAATACTCTCATATATTCTTTTCTTTAAAAACTTCATCTTTTTCTAAAGTTTCTTCTTTATGTCATATATAAGCTTTTATCTTCAAAAATCTCTCAAAAATGGTAGAAAACTCCTTTTGAGTTGAAACCAATTTCTATGGTCTTGTATTTACTTGTAGTTTAACATACTAAAAGGTTGTGTAAAACAAAGTTTCCTAACCTCTACTTTCTAATGAGGCCGAACCATGCATGTGGTTTAGATGGATCTTGTTTCAACTTTTACAAATATGAGTTTGTGTTTAAAGATTTGTTTTCCCAAAATGATCATCGACCAAGGCTCCTTTATGTTAAAGGATGCTATGTCTAAAGTGATTGGAAACTTTAAAGATTTTTACTCTACTTTTATGTCATTTACTTTCATGCCATTTATATTTATGTCATTTACATTATGTCATTTACTTTTATGTCATTTATATTTATGCCATTTACATTATGTCATTTACTTTATGTCATTTACTTTGTGTCATTTACTTTATGTCATTTACATTATGTCATTTACTTTTATGTCATTTATATTTATGCCATTTATTTTATGTCATTTACTTTATGTCATTTATGTTTATGTCATTTATGATTCATTTACTTATGTCATTATACTTTAATTATTTATAAGCCTATGTTGTTTTTACTTTATGTGCTTATGAACTTTGTTGTTTAAAATACTATGTTGCTTTCAAGATGATCATGGACTTGAGCTCCATAAGTTATTGGATGCTAAAAGGTCTAAGAGATTGGAAGAATTTAAAGATTTTTATCATAAAAACCCAAGGATGGCCGAATCTTAAAGGTTATGGACCTAGGGTGTTTCGTTTTTCATTTATCCAAAGTGATCATGGTTTTCAGCTCCTTACTATTAATGGATGCTAAACCAAAGAGATTGGAAATTTTAAATGTTCCTAGCCTATTTTATTGATCAAGGCCGAATCTCCATCAAGGTGTAACTTGGTGGGATTTTTGTTCAACTTTGTTTTAAGTAATCATGTTTTAAACTCTTAGCACTTCCAGGATCATAAATCCCTAAGTTGCATATGCTTTGGAAACTTCTAGCCCTAAGTTCTCGATTGAGTTCTAATCCATGAACCTTGTGTCTTGAAACCTAGACTTTCATCCTAACCAACCTTGAAGAACGTCCGTGAAACTGTTTATTTTCTCGCATTCTTTTACCTTCTTAAGGTAAGAGGGGATTTCCTAAAGATATTCAATAACTGTATGCATGTGTGTAGGTGTTTAACTGGATATTTATATGTTGATTGAGCTTACTTGATTATCTAATGTACTTGAACTGTTGTGCTATTATCTGATGTTGATCTGTACTTGTTCTAAATGATATAATGCATATATGTGATGAACTGCTTTCAACTATGATATTAGCTTTGCACTGATGATATATACTATTGTTGATTGAAAGTTTGCTAAGCCAGACGTGCGTCTGTGTATCAACCGTTATAAGGATTAAAAACCTTAATAAGCTTTGAAGATGAAGGGATTGGTGTTCTTTTCCAAAGGCTCTTTAAACGTAAAGGACTTGTTTTAAATGTTGAAATGGTTTTGGTGAACTATTGTTATACAAGAGAAAAATCCTTTTCGAACTACGTGTCTCCAAGTGAAAAACTTTCAAGATTATTTGGCAATATCCTATTGGGGGGGGGGGGGGGGGGAATATTTCAAAGACAAAATATTTTCAAAGATGCTTTATAAAAGATTTTCAAAGAAAAGGTTTTTCCTAAATATTTTAGAAACTTTCCGATAACCTGGATAGGTTATCGAGGATTCGGTTTTGAATTTGTTTTTCACTGAACGAAAAATAAGTACTTAAGAAAGAGAATCTAGTACGCGAGACGTCACCTCTAGTATTCAGTGATGTGCACGTGATCTTGAATCAGTGTGAATTCGGGACTACGAGTCCTGGTTATGATGTTATGGACTTAGGTCCTAATCACGCTATGTTGGACTGTGTATTCTAACCGCGTGTGATGAACATGATTAAAGGTGAAGGTTGTTTTCTATGACCACAACCCTTGACTGCGGCCACGGTCTTGGGCATTGTGATTGAGCATTCGGACTATGAGTCCTATGCTTCTGAGTTTTCAAGTGATGGGGAAATGATGATTTAAGTCGTTAGCATTGAGCAAAGAATCAAAGTGAAAAGAATGAACACAAAGAAATCCTTTTAAATAAAATATTTTCTCATGTGCATTTCCCAGGCAGACGTGCCTTATTATCGTTGTTCTTAAATTGGACAATGAGACGGTGTACGTGTATCGTTGTGCCTAAATGGACAATGAAACGGCGTGCATAATCGTTGTGCCTAAATGGCCAATGAGACGGTGTATTATCGTTGTGCTTAGCTGGCCAATGAGACGGTGTATTATCGTTGTTCTTAAATTGGACAATGAGACGGTGTACGTGTATCGTTGTGCCTAAATAGACAATGAAACGACGTGCATAATCGTTGTGCCTAAATTGGCCAATGAGACGGTGTATTATCGTTGTGCTTATCTAGCCAATGAGACGGTGTATTATCGTTGTGCTTAGCTAGCCAATGAGACGGTGCATCGAGCCTGATCAACTCACTTTGAGGATGTTGGGATCTCCGAAGATTAAGTTAGAGCCTGATATTGAAGTGCCATGCATATTTTCAAAGATTGACTGTGCGGGCTTGAGACCCTATGATATAACATTGTTATATTGTGTATATGCATGATTTAATTGCTTATATAATTCTGTGATGTATGTATCATGTATATGGTTGTTGTGGGATATCACTACAACAGATTAGACTTTAGATAGCGTTTCCGTATGCCTTTTAATAGCGTTTGTAACCGCTATCTATGCTACCGCTATTAAAACTCGTTAGCAAAGATAGCATTTAGGAACTGCTATTAATAGGTGACTTTAGATAGCGTTTGTACACGGAAACGCTATCTAAAGTCTGACTTTAGATAGCATTTGTACACGGAAACGCTATCTAAAGTCTGACTTTAGATAGCGTTTCCTTATACAAACGCTATCTAAAGTCTGACTTTAGATAGCGTTTGTACACGGAAACGCTATCTAAAGTCTGACTTTAGATAGCGTTTGTACAAGGAAACGCTATCTAAAGCCCTTTTTTTTTAATTTTATTTCTTAACTTTTACATCCATTATTCCTGCATATTTACACAAAAAAACCACAATTGTTGCAGTCAACACAATTGTTCAAAATGTGTTCAAAATATAAGTGTTCAAATATAAGTGTTCAATGCAGCACTGCATGTGTTTGTGCAAAGAAACCAAGAACTATACAATCAAAGTGCAACACTCTTATACAGCAACTATATATATATATATATATAACCAGATATAAGTACACCACTCTGTTTCTAAAGTATTCAAATTCACACGAGTAAGACAAAATCAAAGTGCAGCAACTATACCAGATCTCAATCCTTAAGAAACCAAAATCAGAAAACCAACATACATCTACAATTAATCTACATTTACAACACTGTTTGTTTTTCATGAGACCAAGACAACACCAAAGTAATGTGTCGAAATGTGATCCAAAGACTCGTAGCATACATACTGCATTTCCACCACAAAGACTAACTTTGTTACATTGGGATACAACGGACTAATTAGGTAAATACTACTGTAGCAAGAAACATAATTCAAATCAAGCATTAACAAAGTCTAACAAAAATAATAAGTTTGAACTTATTTTCTCCTTTCCATGCACATCAACTCGAAGGCATGTACCAATGAAAAACAAATACATAGATAGTTTGGGGTTGATAAATATAAAGCATTATTCACATACCAATGAGTATTGCTGCAACTACCGTGATCAATTTGACATAATCAAACGAACTTTTCAACAATATAGCGACACCACTCTTCCTTGACTTCAGATAGTTGAGCAGTGGAGTATGTGGAGCATTTGAAGTCAGGGAAGTACTGCGACATAAAAATTAAATAAATCAAGTTACAATTGCTAAAACATTTGAACAGTCACAGTTAAAAGCTAAGTAAACAACATACCGCCATTGGTATTTTAACTTGGTTCTGCAAGATAGTCTCCTTCATGAAACGCATGACATAGTACCCACAATCTGTACTGTTGGGTTGTCTTGGGCACTATAAAAAATAAAATAGTAAATCAATATAGTTTTTTTTTATCTAATTGCGCATTAAGTTTTTGCAAATATACCTGTATCTGAATCCATTTAATGTTGGTTGCCTTTAAATGCGGCACCTTAGCTCCGATATTTGAGCGATAAACTTGCAAACCATTAATCACAAAATCAAACAGACTTCATTAAGAAACATATTTTCAATCATCACAAACACACGCATGCTCACGTATCGAACAGAATCATAGAAAATCAGAAATATAAAAACATGCTTACGTATCGAATGCGATTCTTTAATTGCAGGCGATCCCTAGGATCAACATACAAGGGATCCAGATAGTAAATAATCTCTTCAACAATATTTATCGCAAGACAAGACCCAATGATTCCTACAAAAATGTTGAGATAACAAATCCTAAGCACCTCAACTTTTATGTAATTCATTATTGTGAATTAAGTCCTATAGGATAAGCGACTCACCCAACATTGCACGGCGCTGAAAACAAGGGCTGATATTCTCTTTCTTTAGTTGCAAACCGGTCAGCTAGATACGTTGTCTGTGAATCCCTCCCGAAGTAGCCGTATGTATTTGTTTGGTGTGGGGACAAGAACAGAAACCTCCTCGTTATTTCCTTTGGAAGCAACAATTCTTCATACAAATACCTTCAATTAAAATATAAAAATGGATTACACCAATGACATCAATATTTAAATGGAAAGACTAAAAAAAATATTGTACACTTTAAGCCTGATTTATTACCTGATATATGCGGAAATAACGGAGGCAGATACCCATTCATGATTTACAACTTCTCTGATATTTTCAGTATTGAGCATCTCAATGAAATGGTGACCAAAAATATTTTGTTCCATCTCTACGTACAATTGGTCAGCATTTTTCATATTCTTTCGTTCATGTATTTTAAGGAAATTCAAATATTCCAGAGAAGTTGTAGTTGAACCAGCTGTAGGTGGGTTGGCCTCAGAGTTGCCTCCTTTATTTTCTGGGGTTGTAATTGACTCCTTTGTATATCCAGACACTCTGCCCTTGCCTTTAGCTTTTGCAGGTGCCTGGAAATTTTGCATTTCAATATGCCAGTTAGTGATCAACTAATGTAATGCATATATGCCGTATATGAAAAGGTGGAAAAATGCAATTACATACCATATTAATTACAACCACGAGATCAATTGGCCATGCCACATAAGTACCTATTGCATCTCCTACTGTCATCACATCTGCATCAACGATAGGTACCGGCAATGGCGCATCCCCCTCAGAGCAACCAGAAGCAGAGACCGTCACGGCCTGGCCGTGATGGCCATCACGGCCGTGACGCGCATTACTTGGACCTGAAGAAACCGAAATATATCAGATTTTGAGTTGGTTTGGGACTCTAACTTCCCAATTTCTATAAATAAGGATCAAGGCATCAGATCAGGGGATACACAATACACATTGGATGAGATCCATAACAACTAGGACTTAGGCATAGAACTCTCTTCTTCTCCTCTCTGATTTTTGTATTTTCTATTATGTTGTCAACCCAGCTTGTCATCTCTTTCACTATTTACTTTCAATGAGATGAACCAACAAGAACCTTCAAATTAGACTTCCAGTTATGTATTCTGACATTTTCCACTCCACATCTCACTTCTAGCTTGCCTATATTGTATGCCCGACAAATGGCAACACTCCAGCCACATAACAGAAGCACCTCATTTGTTCAACTAACATATGACCTAATGCTATTAGTTCTGAAAATATTCAAGTTAAACACAGCATTAAAATCACCAAGATGCAGAGTATCCCCTCTAATTGACAACACTTCTCAAAAGCAAACTTGCTCACTCTCTAAAAACACCAAAATCTGAGCACAGAACATTAAATTAAATGATCTATAAAGGGAAAGGATCAACAAACTGAAGCAACAAAAACAAACATATGAACCCATTCTTCACATTCCGAAAAACATTGAAACAAAACAAAACAGGATACCAAAGAACATTAGGTTCAAAATGCATACAGTCAATCCGTCAATCCATATTCATATTTTCAAATAATGATTGACACACAAACAAGTCACATTCCATTCAACACCAATCAAACCGAAAATTAAAGAGCAAGTAAAATAAAACCTTGAACACAGACTGTGAACTTGGATAAAAACACACTCCCACAAAAATTAAGAATGTCCGGAAATAAAATTTGTAAATGATAGAAAATCACCGAACACAGATCGTGAACTTGGAAGTGGGTTCCAATAAAGCTGCAAACTTGGAACCGGGTTCAACCGGGAATGCGCCCCGTGATCGTGTCACGCACCCGAGCCAGAGCAGTGTGAAGCTCTTAGTATGAGACTCGTGCAAAATAGAGGTTGATGTTGATGGCTCTTCTATAACCGATGGGGGTATGGAGAGTACTCGCGGTGGCAAAAGGAGCAGCGGCGGGTATGGAGAGAACTCGCGGTGGCGATAGGAGCAGCAGGCACGGGGGTTTGGGTTCGAGTGGGTTCTTTCTCTTTCGGAGTAGCAGCGGGCGAGCAATGGCGAAGGTGAGGGAAGAAAAAAGAGATGGCATGCAGAGGGAAGGAAACAGTAGAATGAAAATGAGGAAGAAACAGAGGGAAGGCCGAGCGCGCGTCTAATTTTACTCTGAAGACCTAAGATAGCGTTTCCTATAGGAAACGCTATCTTAGGTGATACCTAAGATAGCGTTTCCTGAAGGAAACGCTATCTTAGGTATCACCTAAGATAGTGTTTCCGTGTGGAACCGCTATCTTTTCCTAAGTGACACTTTTAATAGCGGTTCCACACAGAAACGCTATCTTAGGTGATACCTAAGATAGCGTTTCCCTTAGGGAAACGCTATTAAAAGTCCCCCATCACTTTTAATAGCATTTCCACACGGAAATGCTATTAAAGGTGCGTTATTAAAAGTCTATTATGTTGTAGTGTATATCTTATGATGGTATCTCACTCTTACAATTATATCAGGTCTCTTCGGGTTTTTGCTGTAGTACCTTGGTAATCTAGTGCCGATGTTGCAGAGGAGTCTATCTAAGTCAATTGAAGACCTAGTGTTAGAGGTTGGGATAGTAGTCTGATTGGGGTCTCTCCAATGAATATTTGATAGAATGACCAGCTTAGATTGTATATCTAAAGGGGTCCGTGAATGTAGTGTTATATACATTCATCTGAAGTTTAAACTTTTTCTTTCGAAAATGGAGACTTATAGAAATGTTGTATGTCATGGTAACTTTGTCACGAACGTGACTTTACGTTTTAAATGTATGTATGATGGATTTCAGAGTTATCCCTATAGAAGAAAATCTTATACCCCAGTTTTTTTGACTTAAGAGAAAACAAATTTTTCGAAAGCAACTAGCAAATTATCTTTTAATTTAAATTCCGCATGTGTTACGTAAGTAATGCCCTGAGGGAGGGCGTTACAGTGTGTCCTAATCACATTGTTGTGGACTGTGTGTCCTAATCACGTTGAGGACTGTGTGTCCTAATCACGTTGTTGTGGACTGTGTGTCCTAATCACCTTGTCGTGGATTGTGTGTCCTAACCACGTGATGAACGTTGTTAAAGGTGAATATTGTTTTCTACGACCACAAGCCTAGGGCTGGTGCATCGGTCTCGGGCATTGTGATTGAGCATTCGGACTGTGTGTCCTATGCTTCTAAGTTTTCAAGTGATGGGGAAATGATGATTAAGTCGTTAGCTTTGAGCTGCGACAATGCAAAAGAATGAACACAAAGAAAACCTTTTAAATAAAATATTTTCTCATGTGCATTTCCCCAAGCAGACGTGCTTTCTTACATATCAGATACAAGGTGGTATCCGGGAGTCTGTCCATGTAAACCGAGTTTAGAGGCACATGTGACGTTGCTCGTCTTGAGACCTTAAATGAATGAGGGTATGGAGGCAACTGCCCGGTGGGCTAGAGATTGACCAACTCTAATTCTTCTCCAGTGGAAAACGGTGTTGATATCTCATGAGATTAAGTTAGAGCCTGATATTGAAGTGCCATGCATATTTTCAAAGATTGACTGTGCGGGTTTGAGACCCTTTGATATAACATTACTATGTTATGTATATGCATGATTTAACTGCTTATATGATTATGTGATGTATGTATCATGTATATGGTTGTTGTGGGATATATCCATTTGTTGGTATCTCACCCTTACAGATATATCAGGTTTCTTCTGGTTCGCTATCGTACCCTGGGTACTTTAGTACAGATGGTGCAGAGGAGTCTTCCTAAGTCCCTCTGAGACTTGGATCTGGTTGTTTGATGAAGTATTTGATTGTGGAATGATCACATGAGTTTTCCACAGGAATAACTTTTAGGACGACCAGCTTAGGGTTTGAGACTTAGATTATTTTTGATAGTATGTATGAGTATGGCTCAGAGAGCCTTTATTTTAAAATGGAATGTTTATGGCTCGGAGAGCATATCTTTTGAATGAAAACCTAAGCTGTTTCTTTGGTCTTGTAAAGCTTATTGTTATAACTATTTTTTTAGCATATTACTGCCAGGTTGTATTTGGTGTAACTGGAATTCTAGAATGAAAATGTAATTATTTTAGCAGGTGTTCTTTTACCTGGGATGTCCGAATTACAGAGGAGACTCTGTCGAAATTTTCGTAAAAATACTAGCTTTTATTCAAGTATATTCTTTAAATTAAATATGCTTGCCAAGCTATGATAGTAAGTCTGTGTGCCGATCAAGGCTTAGGTGTGGAGTCGTGACAAAATTTTTATACCCAATTTCAAACACTTATGTACTTATATAAATTATTTTCCGAAAGCACCAGCAAATTATCTTTTAATTTAAATTTCGCATGTGTTACGTAAGTAATACCTAGTGAGGGTGTTACAGTGCCTATCTTTATTTCACAAGATTTAGTTGATACAATAGTCTTCTTTGTAATCCTGGGAAAGAAGTAGCTTGTGGTGATTCAACATAAAACCACTATGGTTACCATGTCCAACAAAGTTACTTAACGCTCACAAAGTACATCGTAAAACTGAACTGCATTAGATTACTGCCCACTTATGGCTTAACAGAGGAGTGCTTAGAAATGGAAACCTTCATCACTATGTCATCACTACTGTGCAGCAGCTCAAACAAGCAAGCATCTCCTACCTCCAAATTATACTCTCTTGCAAATTCTAGCCATCCTACATAAAGGTGAGTTTGTGATTGTTTTTGGTAATGGAGCAAAGTAACCCTCCATGATCTTTCCCCAACTAGCAGCAGAACATTTTATCTGTCGCGTTTGATGTAGCTCTTCTAGAAGCTCCTTGGTTGGTACTGCATGTAATAAATCTTTCACCCGACTTAGTGTTTAATTCATGAGATTGGATAAGTAGATTATATGATTGTTTATTCTGAGAAAACATACTACGTTTGCCTTTTTAAGGTGTCGTGATTTTATTATCACGGTGAAGAAAGTATTTCCTGCAGCATCTTGAGCTCCATAATTGCTAAAAGATGGCCTTTCAGTATGCAGGTCAATGGTCCTCTTCTCTTCACTTGGATTCTTCAGCTTGCCTAAAAGAAGAAAACTAGTTATACGAGAGAGAAGCTAAATTCTTTATGAGCTTCTAAGAGCTTGTTTAGTTGAGATTTCTTTTGACTGCAAAAGCAAGAAATACATGTCCCAAGACACTTTTTTCAAAAGCTATATGAGAGGAGTTTTTGGCTAATGTGATTTTAAAATGTGATTTTATGGTTGGAAATCTTAAACAAATATGCTCCAAGACTTTCATTTGATATTTAAATAGCATTTAGGAGACATGTCACAACAGGAGAAAACATAAGTCCAATGTTTGACATATTTTATAAGTTGAATAAAACAAGATATGAGGTTAAAATGTGGGATATTTTGGTTCCACTTAAAAGGTGAAACCTAATAGAATAGAATAGAATAGAATAGATACTTAGAGCATCCACATCCCAGCACCCCACTTTGGAATTCTTAAATAGGTCCCACCATTACACATCAACCATTTTCATTTTTTATAACTTAAGCACCTCACCTCTCCAACCCAGCAACTTCTTAAAAGTTCTTAAATTGACCCCCATCAATAACCCAATATCCTTACATTTCATCAATTTTATTATATTTAAAAAAAAAAAAGGAAATGACTGCTAAGATGCAGGTGCTTATACAAGCACTCCCTGCATGAATTCAGATGCTAGCCGGTCAAGGTTATCGAGAGTGTTTCACAATCAATTATAGTACCATTATGTGCTCTAATAACTCCTTCCGAATGTTCTCTTAACTCCAGAGTTAGGGTCAAATCTTCCTTGAGATTGTGTAGGAATGGGACTATGCAGTTTCAATTAGTTACCTCTATTCTCGGGTCTCTGTGAAATAACAGTGTCTAGTCATGCTTGATGAGGTTATGGTCACACTGATTTGTGTACGATTGACTATATGTGCATGTGTTATCTGTTACTTGTATATACTGGACTGTTTGACTAAGATATATGTTTACATGGATATGACTATATGCTATGTGGTGTCGTGCTATTTTCATATCTGCCATATGCTGTGATGTTTGGGAATCTCACCTCCTTATTTTATATTGCCTATGTCGGCTGGCTATGTGCCTTCTGTGTTCTTTTGAGAAGACTGAGATTTCAAGATATCGCTTGGCTGATTCATCATAGAGATTGAGGTTAGAGCTTGCAGACGATAGGTTGGAGTTTATAGTGGACGTCTTCCAGCTTTCAGATGGTCCAAGATGATGATCTTTGTGTTTTTTGTCATGCCTGGCCTTCGTTTTCTTGAGACAGCATGATTGTCGTTGGTTTGTAGGCTATGACTTTCTCCTTGGTAAGGGAAAGGACTTAGTCAGAGAGCTACTTTGGTAGTGACTCTAGTAGTGTCATTTGTGACGATGTTGATAGTGGACTCAAATAGAGTTTCCATTAGATCTCGTCAGTTGGGTTTATCCTTCTCACGATGTAGGAGAGAGGATGGTCTTTTATATTTTAGTTTGGCCAGATTGGGATGTCTAGGAGTTAGTGTTATCATTAATGGAGTTGCGACTCCAAGTATCTTATATTTTAGGAGCTGCGTCTCCATAGCTTTATGTTGGGTCTGTGTATTTTTATGTTTTCTGGTTATGAGTCGGGTTGGGTGTTTATGTAAATGACTTTCGAAGTTATAATCTTAATTATGACTATGGAATATTTTATTGAACAGTCATTTGATTCCAAGTATTTATATTGATGTCTTGTGAAAAAGAAAAAAAATTACGCCATTATATTAAAGGAATTTAATTAACCTACTTTTCGGTATTAAAATGTCACGGAAAATGTAGCGCTCGAGAAGGATGTTACATTAGGTGGTATCAGAGATGGCCAAGTCTTTTGGGCTTGGGGTATAGGTCTGTCTTCGTTTGTGTTGTGTTTTCTCTTATTATTTTGTGTTGTTATGTGTTCTTGGTTTCGTGAAGACCAATGTTTGAAAGGATGACGACCTTGGTCTATCTTTTTTTGTGTTTATGTTTTAGTCACGTTGTTCCGAAGGGAGACAACGATGTTTGTTATTCTCTTGATTATTTTTTCTAAGGAGGAATAATAGTGGATAGAATTATGATGCCTAGTTTTGCTTTAAGTTTGTCATCCTTAACCTTTGTAAGGATTGACTGCCTTTTTGGCTGAAACGGAGAACAGAACCGTTGCTAAGGAAGTTTTCAAGGTAATCTTCTAAACGAGTTCTTTTCTTGCAAAGTTTGGGGCATATCGGATAATGTAGATTTGCGACTACGCTAAGACGAAATGTTTGTTAGAATATGTTAGTTGTTTTGAGTTCCATCAACTATCGCGTATAAAGCCGCTAAGGAAACAATCATAACGAGAGTGAACTCAAAAGAGGAGTGACAAGGAAACTAGTGACGTCAGTGTACTTTTAAAGCTGTCTAAGATGTGGAAAATGATATGCAACTAGAAACTGCAACGATAAGGAGATCATTTGTTTCCAATATGGAAAGCCGGATCACACTGTGAAAGTTTGCAAGCAGTGACTTTCTAAAAGAATTGGTAGAGTGAGTCAACTCGTGACTACAACATTACATTGCATGACTGTGGGAGTGATCACAAAAGAAGCCACTACATCCTCAGAGGTCTTGCCTATTCTCGATATGGAGAATCGGGGCATACAACAAGTAGGTGTGATCAATCTGTGGGAAAATGTACCATAGAGAGTAAACTTTCGACTATAATGTTTGGTTCGAACACGAGTCATTCTAAATTCCCTATGAATGTGTGAGATATTCTTATCACTTTTCTTTATTGATTATTTCTTTGTTTCCATCTTGATTCGAGTTGATTTGATTTCACTGTTCATCTCCAATGGTTTATGTTTTGTGTGAGCCAATCAAGATTTGTATTCTTCTGTCATCATTGATATAATGACTTTTTACAATCGTTGGTTAACCAACCCTTGTGGGTTAAATCTGTTTGAATTATTCGTTGTTGTGGAGAACTAATTTTTATGAACTTGATCATTTGCCTTTTCCGCAAATGAATACAACTGAGAAAGGGAGTAATATCTTTAAGATAATATCTTGTTAGCCTTCACAGGAAAAAGTCATAAAATTCCCTTGGGGATGAAAACTCTGGCAATTTA
The DNA here is from genome assembly GCA_030762895.1 of Sophora flavescens. NCBI lineage: Eukaryota > Viridiplantae > Streptophyta > Magnoliopsida > Fabales > Fabaceae > Sophora > Sophora flavescens. Next base: position 217,771,014 of record CM061063.1, read on the forward strand.
TTTCATCTTTTGTGCCAAGTGAATCAGAGTTACCTCGAGTGAGGGAACTCGCAAAATTTTTAAGGATGCATTTTTAAAGACCAAGAGTATTTTCCACTTGCATTCTAGACTCTTGAGAAGAAAAAAAAAATATTATTTTCATATTTGTCTTTCGAAGGAAGTTCTCGTGGAAGGATGAACTTTATTAGAGTCACGTTTGTAAATATGTGGGTGTACAACGTATTTTTACATTTAGGAACCTATTAAATACCATTTTTGCAAATTGAATACCATTTGTCTTCTCTTCATTTTACTTTGTTCTCTCTCGTGAGAGTGGAACAGAAGGATTTATTCCTCTTTTTCCGAAAACTTCATGTTCAAATTTAAGTTTTTATCTCATCACTGGTGTGTTAGAATCGCCACCGGATATAGAGTCGGAGTTTCGTATCACTTACATGTCAGGATTTATCCGATATCTATATACTTTATTCAGCTTGACATTCAAACTATCTGAATGTAATTTGAGTTTCAGAAATTTAAAGAGGTTTTACTTTGAGTGTTTTCTCGTGACCTACCACAAATACAATATAAGTTTGAAAGAGAGCTTAATCTATGAGGTACATCATGTCATGTGTTGAGCGATGAGGATGTTGCACATCCGAGACACGAGATAGAAGCACGGTGTCCACATTTGTTTTCTTTAGATGAGAGAATTTCGGGGACGAAAATCCTTTTAGTGGGGTAGTGTTGTAACATCACAGTTCTTTCGTATATGTTTAATTATTTTATTGGAATAATTAATTATCTGGACGTTTATTTTTGTTCATTTTTATGTTGTTTAGTTTGAGTAATTTTATTTATTCGTTTAAATTATTTTATTCACTGTTAGCAATGTGTTACTGCAGTGTATAAACACTTGCTAGACAATAATATTACGCTATTGTCTCTATTATTATTTGTCTAGAAACGTGTTTTAAATAATATGATTCAAAGGAATTTATTTTCAGATGTTACTCTAATTAATTTTAGATTTGAAAATAAATTAGTTTAGTGTTAACTAGAGATTAATTTTTGGATCACTGATTTTCTTGGTTGATCAGTTCAATCGTTAATCTTTACTCTATTTTGAATTTTGAAAGTATATATTTGTCATTCATTATTTTTAGATCCAATGATCAATATTATTATTCTTTTTCTAAACTCTATCTTAACCACACAATTTACCTATTACTAAGTAAATGAAAAAAAAACACAAAAAGAACATAAAGGTTCCTCTCCTCTCTGCCCAGTACACACGACCTCTTCCCCCACTTCTTGCTTTCTTTTTTTCTCTCTTCTTCTTCCTCCTCACTTCATCTTCTTCATCCTCCACCCTAGCTCACAGTGCTGACCAGCCGCCGCCTGAGCAACGTCCGACCACCCTTTGACCTCTATGTCACCGTCGCTTAGCGCATAAAGTGAGGGGAAACGACGATCGCAGGGGCTGTCACCGTCGTGTCGTTGTCCAGCCGCGAGCGTCTCCTACACCTCATCGTCTTCTAGCCGCACTAGTAGGGAGGAGCCGACTGCGTACTAAGCTGCCCCATGTGTGGTCCGTTTGGCTTCCGTTTGGTTGTTGTCCTCACCGGAGTCGTCGCCACAGCGGCCGCGCCGGAGGTCCCAGCAGCCACCACTTCTCTTCCTTCCTCCTTCGGTGAGTGAAACCTCATCTATTTTGTTCAGATTCAAAAAAACCCCAAATTGATTTTGAAACCCTAACCCTAGCTTTTGAATTCTCTTTTGGATTTTGAAATTGAACCTTGTTTTATGCAATTGGGATTGTGAATTAGTGTTTCCCTAAATCAATTTCACGATTTTTTTAAGTAGATTGGTTTTTCCCCAAATTATGATATGAACCCTAAAGTCCCAATCTGATTTTATTTGAAATTGGTTATGTTTTTGTGAAATTAACTATGTTTCCATGTAATTGGGACTGTTAATTGATGTTTTGACACACTGATTTCGCATTTCTAATGTCAAATCAATTTTCCCCAATTTTGATGATGAATCTTAATTTTCCCAAAACTATTTTTTATCGAAATTGGTTCTATTTTGTAAAATTTAGTGTTTAAATCAACTTAAAGTGAGTTGTTGATGATGAGTACCTATTTGTCTGATATGTCTTATTGTTGAAAATGTTTTGACTCCCTCTTTGGGATGTTGTCGTGGTTGTGTTTGCTTGGGGAAGCAGGTTTTATATTGTTCGGGAGTTGTCAGGAGTTGTCTGCACATGTCGCAAGGTGTCAGAGGAAACTGGAGCGCCCAGTCGGGTTATTAGTTGGAGCTTAGTTTTGTATAGCTTCGATCTGAGGGAATCTGACTGTTGAAAACCAAGCAAATGATCTCCCCTTGTCTACAAGAGGTAAGGAGGGAGTGAACCACATCACACCATATTGGTGGATGTGAAGATGGCTTTATTTATCTGGTTGCCGGAAAATCCTAAATCAAGGATTATCCACTTTGTTTATTCAGTCCCTTATGAGGACATTATTGTAGTGGTTAATTGTTGTTGGATTTATGTTTAATTGGTGTGATTGATTGGTTGGAAAATGATTTCTATCACATTGAAAACCATCACTTTGATCATTGGATCAAAAGTGAGGATTTAATAATTGGTTATTGGTTATAACTTGATTATTGTGATGATTTCATATAACTTTATATCATGTTTCAAGAGGTAATGATATTGAATTTTTGAAGAGATTAAAATGGTAAAATGGACCAAAGGTAAATAATTTGACCAACACTATTTTTGGGAGTTGGAAACTGTTTTTGACACTTAACTAAGTGTCCTAAGATTCCAAAATGAATTATTAACCTTTAGAATCAAAGAGTTTATGGAAAGGAATTTCCCAATTTTCAAACTTAGAAGCTTTCGGTCAAGTTTTAAGACTTTTGAGTGAAATGTTATTCAATACCTTAATTTGGTATTTTAATGCCTTAAAATGAGTATTAGAACCTAGATAATTGATGATTTTGAGTAAAGGAAGCTTATCTTGAAAGTTTAGGGGGTTTGGCCCTAAATCAAGTAAAAAGGGGAAAATCGTCTTTCAATAATTTTACGGAATTGAAATACTGTTTTGAAGGATTTGGTATCAATATACCTATGAGACAATATTACTTCCAAAATGATTTGGTTTTAGACAAAGGGTGTTGATTCTGGATAAAAGTGGTTTTGGATTTCAAGACTAGTATTTCAAGTTAAATGGAAAACCAAAGTCGAGGATGGCTTAGTGAAAACAAAGACTTAATGATTATGACTCGAGTGGAGCAAAACCATATGTTATATAGTAAGGACGATTCACTTATCCTTACCTACATAATACTTAATGACAGAGTACTTTAAGGTTACTTGCTTGACAAGCAATCCTGTTCGGGAATGGACTTAAAGTGGCATAATTGAGTTGGTGACGAATGACCAACCTTCATAATGTACTAAAGCATTGAAACATGGATAGTCCAATGAGGGGTGATTGCAAACAGGTTGGTACTATCTGCTTTGCCTCTAGAATGGCTTTTGGTTTCCGTAAGGAACCCCAAAAATTATCCAGTGGATAAATATGAACGCACACGCCATTAACGACTTTATTTCTTAAACACATAGTTGATACTATGTTCCGTAGGGCCTTTGTGCCTAGGAAGTTGAGCCGACATGTATGTGAGCATGAGGACGTGCCAGTGACGATCTTAAATGGTCTTGGGGATGGTTAGGATAGGAGGGTCACAAATATCTAGTTGGTGATTCTTTTTGGTCATGGCGTTCCATGCAATACACTGACATCAACAACTAGATGGTAGTTGGTCAAGGTTATCGAGAGTGTTTCACAATGAATTATAGTACCACTATGTGGCTGTTACTATTGAATGCACAAGATGCCTACTACTGGAAGTTGTGATACATGTGCTCTAATCACTCCTTCCGAATTTTCTCTTAGATCCGGAGTTACGGTCAAATTTTCCTTGAGTCTGTGTAGGAATGAGACCATGCAGTTTCAATCGATTACCTCTTTTGGTCTCGTGAACTAACAAAGTGTCGATCATGCTTGATGGGGTTATGGTCACACCGATTTGTGTATTGTTGATTTGTATGTGCACGTGTTATCTATTACTTGTATATCTTTGGACTGTTTGACTGAGATATATGTTTACATGGATATGAATATATTCTATGTGGTGTCGTTCTATTTTCATATCTGCCATATGTTGTGATGTTTGGGAATCTCACCTCCTTATTTTATATTGCCTATGTCGGCTGGCTATGAGCCTTCTGTGTTCTTTTGAGAATACTGAGATTTCAAGATGTCGCTAGGATGATTCATCATAGAGATTGAGGTTTGAGCTTGCAGACTATAGGTTGGAGTTTCTAGTGGACGTCTTCCGGCTTTCAGATGGTCCCAGAAGATGATCTTTGTGTTTTCTGTCACACTTGACCTTTCTTTTCTCGAGACAGGCATGATTGTCGTTGGTTTGTAGGCTATGACTTTCTCCTTGGTAAGTGACACGCTGTCGCGCACGCGTCAAAAAGCGAGCGATTTGTAAAAATATGTAGCAAGGGGGCGACAACTCGAGTATCGTCTCACAAGGACTCTTAGGTTGTTGTTAACAGAAAAAGTCTGATTTTGTGGGGTTTTGGATATTTGAAATTAAATAAAGAAAACAAAGCAGAAAACTATGCAAACTAAATAACTATCAAATAGCTAAAAACAATCAACCTACTGCTTTCGGTTTCCCACTATCATCGGTTCATATAATTCCAAGCCCTAAGTGGATTCTATTCTCTTTTCGATTGTAACATCAATTAACAAGCGAAACTGACGCTACGAGACATATGTTCTTAATTCCGAATTAAGAAAACGGATTAAGCCCTTCGTGAATTAAGCAAACACGAATTGAACACACGCGAATTAAGCAAAAGCGATTAAGTTTAGGAACACACAATCATCGAAACAAATCAATATATATTCTATATAATCCTGAATTAAGCAAACAGAACATACAGAACAAATATTGAAAGAGAATAGCAATGAGTTCAGGAATTAAAGAACCTCAAGCGGCAGTGCAAACTGGTTACAGTAGATTGATCAAGGAGACTAGTTCTCCATTACAAAAGAAACACCAAACTCTAAACCTAATTCGCAGCCGTCACTATCTAAAAAGAAAAGAAAAGGAGAAGAAGATCAATTCTGCCCTAAAACAGACTATAAATACAGATTCTGGGTTGCGCGCGCTCGCGGGGCGAAACATGTTTCGTGAGGCGAATCTTATGAAGAAATCTACAATGTTTGGACTTCTCACGAGACTAAGAATGGATTGCAAGGCGAGGAATGCAAGAGTCTTCTTATTGTGCCCATCATGAGTATCAGGGCCTAGGCGTTATGGCTTCTGGTCTTCAGTCTCGCGAGGCGATACATGGATTCACGAGGCGACACAGAAAGGTTTGCATGTTATGGAACAGTCAGCCTTCAGGCTCGCGAGGCGAGAAGAGGATTCGCGTGGCGAGACAGAGAGGAGGACTTTCTGCTGTTCAGGCTGCTCTCATGTTCGTGAGGCGAGTAGAATCTCGCGTGGCGAATACTTCCAGGATTGCAATTTCCCCTGTTTGTTCATTCCCTTGACTTTAAGTTAACCTGAAAACAATGAAATAGCCATAAGTGCTTTATTTGACTCAAAATTGGCTAAATTAACCTAAAACTACTTAAACGACACAAAATGTTGCTTGAAGACAATCGAGTATAATTTGGGTGAAAACGAAATATAATTAGCACAAAACCATGGTCATACTAGCCATAAAACTAGATGAGCCAGAGGCTGATCAAAATACCCCAAACTTAAACTTTGCTTGTCCCCAAGCAAACTAAAACTCAAAAAAGACTCAGACTTGGCAAGCTTGAAGGTTTCAATCAAATTCGCACAAATTTCATGCAATTTAACAAAACAATTTTCCTTCAATGATTTCCCCCTTTCCAACAAAGCAATCCCCACATTCGTTTACTTTAAACAATTGAGAATTTCATCATTCATGCAGTCAATAATCTAAGCAAGGGATCCAAGTTACACACAAAAGGGAGATCACCAAATTCAAACAATCGCCTTCCTCACAAGGGAATTTAGTGTTTCACTCATTCGCTCAGTTTGTCTAGGCTAACAACATTTCACTCAGTTTCACTTTTAAGAGAACTTCCCATGAATTTGATTTTCATCTCAAAATGGTTCCCACGGAAAACATGCATGCAACATCAAAAGGTCTTTTAAGGTTGTAATGGGGCCTGTCTAATGGTAGGATATTCAAAGGTACTAGGCTTAAGTCCCTAGGAACTAAGAGATCATGAGCATTTTGATACATTGAAATTCCAGTCAAATTCCTATTTCCATTTTTCTTTATGCTTTTGGGCGACTACAGCCTTTTCCTTCTAATACCCTTTTTGACATTTTTGCACTTTTTTTTTCTTTTTTTTCTTTTTTTTCTCTCTTTTTTTTTCTTGCCCTTTGGCTCCAACCTTTATATTTTTCTTTTTCTCAATCCCAAACAACACATCATATCCTTGTAGCCACCCCAAACTTAGTTTCTTACAACCATTCTCTTACTAAGCTTCCATGCTCTCCTAATCCTAAGATTGGGTTAACATGGTTTTTCAGATTTTAGGCTCATAACATAGGGTCATCAAGAAATAATAGGCTAATTAGGCTCAAAGGGGCTAACTAGGGAACATGCATTAGGGATGGTTCTTTTCAGGCCAAGTAGTTAATTCAAAGAAAATCTGCCTAAATCATTTGATGCAAACACATAGACATGCAAACCATGAAGAGATTCAAGCAAATTCGGGAAAGTGCAGCTCAAAAGTGATTCACCCAGTTAAAAACATGCTGGAGGCTCAAATCCTCACCTGGACAATTTCTCAAATAGTTTGACCGAGATTCTATCCCTAGTGTGTGCACCCTATCACCCCAAACTTATCAAAAATCATGCAGTCACAATGAAATATCTCAAAGTTCAATTTTAAATTTTTCAAATGGGGATCAATTTTCAATTTTTAAGACCTAGGGGGAAATCATTAATGGTCAACACATAACATGCAATCTATCTATGCAAATTCAACAAAACCCAATCAAACTTGCCGACACAAGACTCAACACACATACTCCTGATCTTCTCAAATTATTCAGGAGCTAAAAGAAAACAAAACAAAAATAAAGAAAGGCAAAGCAATTAAAAAGAGTAAGGTTCAGAGAAAACTCATGGGGGCGGTTCCACCGGGATCCCACTGTCTGTGATACAGCGGCCACGGAATGCTCAAAGTACAATATGATCCTCCTGGATCCCATGGCATGCAGCATAAGTATAGGAGTGGGCACTTGATAATTATGGTGACTCCGCCAAGTGCGGCGGACTTCTCACTCCCCCTCGGGTCAAAGTTGACCTCCTTGTCAACCTTGTCAACAAAGTCCTCCCAATAAAAGTGGGGTTCAACCTCTTGGACTAGCCATAGTGTCTTCATATCCAAGGGTGCAAAATCCAGAGGCTTGAACTCCATCGCTGGTGGTTCCACAGGGGGAGGCGGCAAATAGGTAGAGAGGGTCTCTGATGCTGCTTCATCTTCTGCACAATTCCCATCCACTGCATTACCAGATTCATCACCTTCTATATATGCAGTAACCTCAGCACGCACCACACCGGTATTCCTCCCATCACAATTGGCACATGCGTAGGAGCCAATGGAATCATTTAATTCCAGAATTTCTTCATCATCCTCTAGCATGACGGAATGGATGTCCTCCGTATGCCTCTTCCTCTCAATTTCCTTAGTCAAGGGTTCTGATCCTTGAGCTTGTTGCATGGCATTCATTGAAGTGGCAAGCTGTCCAATCTGTGTCTGCAAGGCCTGAATACTAGCATCCGTTTGCTGCTGAGACTGTGCAATTTGCTGCTGAAACTGGAGATTTTGTGCATTCATTTGAGCAGTCATTTGCTTGAACAGGTCCTCTAGTGAAGGTCCAGAAGGTACAAAGGTGGTCACTTGGGGAGAGTTCTGTGGTGGTGCCAGCGGTAACATCAGTTGTTGTTGCGTGGGAGAGTCCCCATACCAAGGGTTTGGATGGTTTCCCCAGCTGGGGTGGTACTCATCAGTGGAAGGGTCAAGAATGTTGTGCCTGTTCTGATTGTTGCCTTGATTGTAAATATTGGTTGTATATGCTTGAGGTGATTCATTAACTCGTCTAATACCAAATATCTCTCGCCTGATTGATGCAACTCTGAAGGCAGGAAAGTATCTCACTAGGAAGACTTTCTTCAAATCAATCCAGCTTGAGACAGAATTCGGCTCAAGACAATACAACCAATCCTTTGCAGCGCCTTCAAGTGAGAGATGAAAGGCTCTCATCTTGATGTGGTCTTCTGTTATTCCTTCAGGTCTCAGCATTGTAGAACAAACAACCCGGAATTCCTTCAGATGCTCCTGCGGATTCTCACCTACAAGACCACTAAACCTTGGCAACCAGTGCATTAAACCAGAAAAATCAGGATAATATATGCATGGTGGTTCATAATTAACATTAGGCATATAACCTTGCATATAATTATCCATGGGTAGATTCACAACCAGACCAATTCAGCAAAATGTTTATTTATTTATTTATTTATTTATTGTCAATAACAACAAGACCAATACAGTAGATTGATCAAGGAGACTAGTTCTCCATTACAAAAGAAACACCAAACTCTAAACCTAATTCGCAGTCGTCACTATCTAAAAAGAAAAGAAAAGGAGAAGAAGATCAGTTCTGCCCTAAAACAGACTATAAATACAGATTCTGGGTTGCGCGCACTCGCGGGACGAAATATGTTTTGCGAGGCGAATCTTATGAAGAAATCTGCAACGTTTGGACTTCTCGCGAGGCGAAGAATGGATCGCGAGGAGAGGAATGGAAGAGTCTTCTTATTACGCCTGTTATGAGTATCAGGGCCTAGGCGTTATGGCTTCTGGTCTTCAGTCTCACAAGGCGATACATGGATTCGCGAGGAGACACAGAAAGGTTTGCATTTTCTGGAACAGTCAGCCTTCAGGCTCGCGAGGCAAGAAGAGGATTCGCGGAGCGAGACAGAGAGGAGGAATTTCTGTTGTTCAGGCTGCTCTCATGTTCGCGAGGCGAGTAGAATCTCGCGTGGCGAATACTTCCAGGATTGCAATTTCCCCTGTTTGTTCATTCCCTTGACTCTAAGTTAACCTGAAAACAATGAAATAGCCATAAGTGCTTTATTTGACTCAAAACTGGCTAAATTAACCTAAAACTACTTAAACGACTCAAAATGTTGCTTGAAGACAATCGAGTATAATTTGGGTGAAAATGAAATATAATTAGCACAAAACCATGGTCATACTAGCCATAAAACTAGATGAGCCAGAGGCTGATCAGTAAGGGAAAGGGCTTAGTCATAGAGCTACTTTTGAAGTGATTCTAGTAGTGTCGTTTGTGACGATGTCGATAGTGGACTCAAGTAGAGTTTCCACTAGATCCCGTCAGTTGGGTTTATCCTTCTCACGATGTACGAGAGATGATGGTCTTTTATATTTTAGTTTGGCAACCTTGGAATGTCTGGGAGTTGGTGTTATCGTTAATGGAGCTGTGTCTCCATAGCTTTATATTGGGTCTACATATTTTTTTGTTTTTTGGTTATGAGTTGGGTTGAGTGTTATTGTAAATGACTTTCGAACTTATAATCTTAATTATGACTACGAAATATTTTATTGAACAGTCACTTGATTCCAAGTATTCATATTGATGTCTTGTGAAAAAGAAAAAAAATTACCCCATTATATTACAGGAATTTAATTAACCTACTTTTCAGCCTTAAAATGTCACGGAAAATGTAGCGCTCGAGAAAGGTGTTACACTGCATCGCATAACATGCATGTTGATATGATGAATATGATATGATTGTGATACTTTGGTTGTTATTATGTTTTTATATGCTATGTATATATTATATGTAATGCATGCTCATCTTGCTAACTACTTCCTTGCTGTTATGTTCATATATATGTTTCTTACTCCCCGTCTTCTGTTATTTGCTTTGCATGTATCTCTTCGGTTATGCAGAGGACGGTGAACAGCTTATTGAGGAGTGACTCTGAGGAGCCGCTACGTGTAGTTAGGACTTATGTTTAGTTTACGTTGTTTATTCGAATGTTCAGAATATGGTTATACCAGCTCTGCAATGTGACATCAGGGTTGGGTTTCGTTTTTATGTTCTAGTTATTATTCCTTTTAAAACTGTTTTTATTTCCGCGTTATGAGATCTTGTTTCAGTGTGGTATCCTTTACCCGTTTGTTTTCTTTTAATAATAAATGATATGCATGTGTTTATTTTAATTTCAAAAATTAAATATTTCCTTCTATGTATTGTTTTATAAATATATACGGGGTAGAGGGTGTCACAAAATCTCCATGTTTTATAGAAACGAGAAATAATCCTTTAATTTCAGCTTCATATTAACTATACATAAACACTCATAGATCATTCCCCAGGGTCCTTGACTAAACCTTTTGGCATTAACCTTGCCTCTCATCACTATCGTTTAGTTATATGAACAAAAGGGAAAAACCTCCCTTAACATCAACATTAACAGATTTATTGTTTATTTATCATATTGTTCACAACACTAACCAACAACCAATTCATGATAATTTCATCATCATAAATCACCCAATCATGGCATATCATCAAATTAATATATTTATAGCAAACAACATATTATCAATCATGCCAAACATCAACATCATAACAAAGTAGGCATATAGGCAACAAATAGACATATAGGCATTTTATCAAATACTAGGGTCATGGGTAACCCTACATCTTACACCACCCCCAAGCCTACATATTCATACTATCCCTTCTCCCCATACCTGGTATGAAGATTTCCCTTTTTAAACCGATGAAGACTCTAAATTGGTTCCCACGAATGACTCAAGCCTTGGCCAACACAAAAAGGTTAACCAATTAGTTCCCAATTCACATAAAGGAAACGGAATTAAAGAGAGGGAAGAACCACTACCTTTCTATTGGCACTTAGAATGTGATTTGACTCTCCCAAACAAGAACGGAACACCAAAAACCATTGGGTTCAAAGGAAAGGGATGGAGAGGCTGCCGTCACACTTAGGATGCCGAAAGTGCCAAAATGAGGGTTAATACTCGTAAACCTCGCTGAACGACTCGTTTATATAGAGTCTAACTCGAGAACGACCATGCTCCCCATTAAGCACGATCGTGCTTAACATTGGCACAAGGTCGTGCTCACTTAAGCAAGATCAGGCAAAAAGACCGTCAAGCGAGGGGTGTTTCTGACACGGTCATGCTCCCCTTGAGCACGGCCGTGCTCGTGGTTTCAGCAACCACTGAATACGCCAGATGAGCACCGGCATGCTGATACATGAGCACAGCCGTGGCCATGCATCAGGAAGGGATTTTTAGCTTAAAATCCCACTTAGCCTTTTCTAAACATTCCTAAGCATACTTCTAACAAGAAAACACGCAAACAACACAAAGAAGCGCTTATAACGAAAAACAGGGTGTTACAATTCCACCCCCTTATAAAAATTTTGTCCTCAAAATTTCTACTCACCTCGAACAAAAAGGTGTGGGTATGCCTCCATCATCTTGCTCTCAAGCTCCCATGTATCACTTTCCTCAGTTGCCCCACTCCAAACGACTTTAACCCAAGGGATCTCCTTGCCTCTCAGCTGCTTCACCCTTCGATCCTCAACTCAAAGGGGTAGTACATCAAAAGTGAAGTTCTCTTTCAACGGAATGGTATCTGGTACTATCACATGGCTAGGATCATGAATGTACTTTCTAAGTTGTGACACATGGAAAACATTATGAAGTTTGGACAAGAAGGGTGGCAAGGCTATTTGGTAAGCAACTTCACCGACTCTTTTAAGAATTTGGTAAGGGCCACTAAATTTGGGAGTAAGTTTCTTCGCTTTCATCACTCTACCAACCCCAGTTGTTGGATTAACTCTCAAGAATATATGATCACCCTCCTGGAATTCGAGTGCCTTCCTCCTTTTGTCATGGTAGCTCTTTTGCCTACTCTGTGCTGCTTTTATCTTTTCCCGAATCATCCTCACTTTTTCTGTGGTTTCTTGCACTATCTCTAGTCCTAGCACCATATTGTCACTAGGTTCATTCCAACACAAAGGTGCCCTGCATATCCTCCCATAAAGAACTTCATAGGGTGCCGTCCCAATACTGGAATGGAAGCTATTGTCGTAGGTGAACTTTACCAAGGGCAAAAACTTGTCCCAATTACCTGACTGTTCTAGCACACAAACTCTCAACAAGTCCTCTAAGGACTGGATGGTCCTCTTAGACTGACCGCCAGTCTGTGGGTGGTAAGCTGAACTTAGTCTAAGCTTGGTCCCTAAAGCCTCATGCAAACTATTCTAGAACCTAGAGGTAAATCTAAGGTCTCTATATGACACTATGCTAGAGGATAAACCATGTAGCCTAACTATATCTTTGATGTACAACCTGGTAAACGTTTCTATGGGATATTCCATGTTCATAGGGATGAAATAGGCAGACTTAGTCAATCTATCCACAACAACCCATATAGCATCACAACCAACTGGAGTCCTAGGTAGTCCAGATACAAAATCCATGGAGTTACTATTCCATTTCCATTATGGGATACTTAAAGGTTGCAATTTTCCTGAAGGCTTTTGGTGCTCTATCTTCGCCTTTTGGCACACTAAGCAAGCGTAAACAAACTCAGCTACATCCTTTTTCATCCTAGGCCACCAAAACATACGATTAAGGTCTTGGTACATCTTAGTGGCACCTGGGTGAACACTCAAACCACCTATATGTCCTTCTTTGAGGATCAACTTCCTAAGCTCAGGAACATCTGGTATACAAACTCTATCATTGAATCTCAAAACTCCATCACTTTCTTCCTTGAAACTAAGGTCTCTACCCTTAGCAAGCAACTCCCTCTATTCTAAGAGAAACTTATCTATCTTTTGGCCTTCTCTCACTTGATCCATCAAACTGTTGGCAACCTTCAAGGTTCCAGGCCTAATACTCTTAGGGGTAACTTCCCAAGCTAAACTCAGATCTCTAAACTCCTATATCAAATCCATCTCACTAACCATCAAAGTGGAGACGTGCAAGGTTTTCCTACTCAAAGCATCTACCACTACATTGGCTTTTCTTGGGTGTTAGGACAACTCAAAATCACAGTCCTTAAGGAATTTCATCCATCTACGTTGCCTCATATTGAGTTCTTTCTGGTCAAACAAATATTTCAAACTCTTATGATCACTAAAGACCTCAAACTTAGCTCCAAAAAGGTAATGCCTCCAAATCTTTAAGGCAAACACCACCGCTCCTAATTCTAGGTCATGGGTAGTGTAGTTCTTCTCATGGGTTTTCATCTACCTAGAATCATAAGCCACTACCCTACCATCCTGCATCAATACTCCACCTAAACCTTACTTAGAAGCATCGCAGTGCACTACGAAAGGTCTACTAGGATCGGTTAAAACCAACACTGGTGCTAATGTCAACCTATCCATCAAGGTTTGGAAACTCTCCTCACACTTAGAGTCCCACACAAAGAGCTTCCTTTCTTGGTGAGACAGGTCAAGGGTAAAGCTATCTTAGAGAAACCTTCTATGAACCTCCTATAGTACCCCGCTAAACCCATGAAACTCCTAATCTTGGTCACTGTCTTTGGCGCTTCCCACTGGAGCAGCGTCTCTACTTAAGTCAGATCCACGACCATCCAACCTTTAGAGATGACGTGGCCTAAGAAACTCACCTCCTCTTACCAAAACTTGTACTTAGACAACTTAGCATACAACTGCTTCTCCTTAAGGGTCTGTAAGACAACCCTCAAGTGTTCCTCATGTTCCTCCTTGGTCTTGGAGTACACTAAGATGTCATCTATGAAAACCACAACAAACTTATCCAAGTAAGGGTGAAAGGTCTTGTTCATATAGTCCATGAACACAACAGGATCATTAGTCACACCAAAGGGCATAACTAAGTACTCATAGTGACCATAACGCGTCCTAAACGCTATCTTCGGGATGTCATCAGACTTAACCCGAATCTGATGGTACCCTGACCTCAAATATATCTTAGAGAAGACACAATCTCCTATCAACTGGTCCATAAGATCATCAATCCTAGGGAGGGGATACCGATTCTTAATGGTCACTTTGTTGAGCTACCGATAGTCCACACACAATCTCATGCTGCCATCTTTCTTCTTCACCAACAACATTGGTGCTCCCCACGGGGACACGCTAGGCCTAATTAACTGCTTCTGCATCAGGTCCTCTATCTGTTTCTTTAACTCAGCTAGCTCTAGAGGAGACATCCTATAAGGTGCTATGGATATAGGCCTAGTGCCAGGCACTAAGTCTATGGTGAACTCCACATCTCTCTTCGGGGGTAAGTTATAAACATCCCCCGGAAACACTTCAGGAAATTCTTGCACGACAGACAAGCTTCCAACATCAAAAGGGCTCTCTAGTTCTAGGGAAGATAGCATCATGTAAACTTGGGTCTCTTATTTCATTGAAGCCTTAACTTGGTTGGCACAGCGAAACCTAGGATCCTTAGACTCCATAAGAGTTTCAAAAACAATGGTTTTATCAAAACAGTTCAAGAGGACGTGGTTGGAAGATAATCAGTCCATACCAATAATACCATAAAGGTCCTTTAGGGGTTAGCATACAAGATCAACAATAAAACTTCTACCATCTATGGTAATATGACAATTCTTGCATGCATGAGAAGTAAGAATAGGTTTATTTGTGGGTGTGGCAACAATCAAATCATAGTCAAGGAGGGTCACAAGCAACTTAAGAGTTTTGACACATTCATGTGATATAAAAGAATGGGTCGCACCCGAATCAAACAAAATAGTTAAAGGAGATCCATCAATGAGGCACATACCTTGGATCAAGTCCTCGAACTCGGAGGCCACGACTCCACTAAAAGTAAAGACTCTTCCCATGGTCTTCAGTCGGTTGGCTTGAGGTTTCTGATTCTTGCTAGCACTTTGTAGTTCTGACTTTCCTCCACCGCTGTCCCAACTAATGTGGCCATATTTTCCACACTTGAAGCAGAATATGTATGTCTCCTTGCACTGAGTAGTAAATTGATCCCGTCCACACTTGCCGTACCGAAGAGGTCTAGGAGCAGAAGAATCCCATCTCCTGGACCTGTCTGAAGAAAACTGGGGCTTCTTGCCATCCCGCTTGAAGTCTCTGCCAGCTGGAGCGAGACGTTTTTTCCACTTGTTCCCCTAATCATTCTTCTTGCTGCTTTGAGTATATGATCCCTTGTTGCCTGACTCTCCAGATTTGTAGGCATCTTTGAAGATCCTACACTTGTTCACTAGGACTGGGAAGACACGGATCTCCTAGTAGCTGATAGCCTGCTTAATCTCTGGACGCAGACCATCCTTAAACTTCACGTACATGGAGTGGTCGTTTGTCACACACTGATACAACGTATAGTAACGAGCAAGATCCTCAAACATAGCTTCATACTCTCCCACTGACATGTTACCCTGCTTCAGCGCCAAGAACTCCATCTCCTTTTTGTCGTGGAAGTCGGCTGGAAAGTACTTCTCTAGAAATCTGTCCTTGAAGACATTCCATGTAACCATAGTACCCTCAGCCTGCATGCGCTGGCGACAATTCTCCCACCAGTGTTCAGCCTCCTTCTTCAGCATGAAGGTCCCAAAGATAACCTTCTGCTGGTCGTTGCATCCCATGGCCCGGAAGATCTTCTCAATCTCCGTCATCCATAACAGGGCACCCTAAGGATCATAAGCTCCCTTGAAGGACGACGGATTGTTTTATTTGGAACTTGTCAAGACCTTGAAACTCAGCTGGTCCCCCATTGTTGATGTTGTGGTTTTGCCCTATCGCGTTGGCAAGGAGTACCAAAGCGTCCGAGATAGCCTCATCGTTTCTGCCTCTTCTTGCCATAAGTTCCTGTAAATGCCCAAGACAGCTTATTAAATACAGAGAACTTAAAGCAGGAAAAGCTAACGATTACCAACACTAAGCATCATTGCCTATTATAAATACAAGCAATTCAAACAAGAGCACACGGAGAACTCACAACAAACTCATACCACGGCCTGATAGGACAGACCTGTTCTGATACCACTAAATGTCACACCCTCTACCCCGCATGTATTTATAAGTATATAAATGTTAAAGGTAAATATAAAAACATGCATAACATTTATTATCAAAAGAAAACCAACGGGTAGAGAATACCACATTGTAACGAAACGTCATAACACGGAAAATAACATAGGTTTTAAAAAGAAACATAACTAGAAAACATAACCTAGCCCCTGATGTCACATACAGAGCTGGTGTAACCAATCAGGTAAATGTCCTCGGATAAACAACTAAACCAAGCTAAACTAATAACAGAAAACTGGAAATCCAAACTACGAGTTGCGGCTCCTCAGAGTCACTCCTCAACTGGCTGGTAGCCATCCTTGTACAAGGATGTCAACCAGAAGACTCCCTGGTTTTTCATTATTCTGGTCATGGATCACAGCAAAGGAGCTACAGTGGTGAAGAAGCTGATGGGTATGATAAAACTCTATGTCCCTTAGGCTTTGAAGCACATGGTATGATTGTAGATGATGAGATCAATGCATAAATTGTCAGACCTCTTCCTCATGGGGTTAGGCTGCATGCACTAATTGATACCTGCCATAGTGGCCTGTTCTAGATTTGCCATTTCTTTGTAGAATGAACAGGTTACCTTCTCTAGATAGTTTGCTTATGTTTTCTAATTGCATGGTTTAACTATTATGAATTTTGGCTTTGTTGACTTTGGCATTTTGATGTTTGATAAACAATTCTTAACTTTACTTGAATACTTTCTCTAAAGCAAAACATATACTTACATCTACTAGAAATTAAAGTGATTTCAAGTCTTTAATTGAGCAATAACCAATTTGTTACTGGATAATAACATTTTCATGTTATTTGTAATCAATTAATCTTTTTCATTTTCGAAGCTCAATATCAAGTTTATTTATGTCAATTTGAGCATGTTTAGTGTTGTAATTTTCACTATTTCCACCCTCCAATGAGGAAATGAGGTGAAAGAAAATGCTGGATGAGTGGAAGAGCACTTTGAGGTTTAGGTGGTGTTTGGAAGAGCTTATTTAAGCTCCTTTTGACTTATCTAATGACATAAGCTCTTATGCAGAATGTTTGGCAGAGCTTATAAAAATAACTTATGTCATCCCAAAAGGAGTTTTTGACTTATTTTCATAAGTCACTGGGAGAAGCTTATGGAATTATCATAAGAGCTTATGCACTAAACTCCCTATTCGTGTTTTTCACTATTCGAATCCTCTCATGCCCCTTTCTTCCTTTTTCTTTCTTTAAGCGCTTATGACATAAACTCTCATATGATAAGGTCTTATGTGATAAGCTCTTAATTAAGTTGTTTACCCAAACGCACCCCCTATTTCTATCTTCTTTGTAATAGGAGTGGACAATATGTATGGGATGACCATCGCCTGAGGTCAGGTATATGGAAAGGATCAAATGGTGGACAAGTTATCTCCTTTAGTGGATGTGACGATCATCAAACATCTGCCGATACATCGGTAAGTTTCAGATGATTTAAATTGATATCTGTCTGAGACTGTTTCAATCTATAGTAGTTGTGAAACCCCTTGTGTGGGAATATGATCACTATCACTGTAAATCGGCACTATCAAATATTACATCAACTGGGGCCATGACGTTTTGCTTCATCCAAGCCATAGAGCGTGGTCATGGTGCTACTTATGGCAGCATTCCTACTGCAATGCGCACTGCCACCAGAAATGTTGGCAATGATGGTGCGGGTGTTGGTGGCGGTGTGGTAACATCTCTTGTTTCCATGCTTTTGACCAGAGGTAGCCTCGCTGGTATTGGTGGTTTAATTTGTGGTTCTTTATAGTTGAACTGACCTTTGCTATTTATCATTTTGGTTAAAGCAATAATTTGGTCCTATACATGACACAAATTCGTTATTTAGAATTAGTCTTATACATAAAAAAAATTAAAAATGAGTCACTACATGTGTTAATGTTAGCAAATGTGATCCCTACATGTGCAAACGTTAGCATTCATCCTTGCCTTAGAGAAATTGGTCCTTATACGTGACACGAGTTTTTTATTTAGTCCCTAAACCTGAAAAAAAAAAAAATAGGTCCCTATATGTGCAGTTAATAATAGTTTTATCCTTATCGTCTTTCAAGGAGCTTAGACCCAGTTAAATATTTTTTTTAGTATTGATTATTTTCTATGTGTTATATCAATCTATTTTTTCTATTGAGAGTCAACTTGGATAACTTTCATACTATAAAACCATTTTGTTTTTTATTTGAATTTCAACAATTTAAACTTTGGACGAGGATGAATTATAAAAACATTGTATTATTTATCAAAAAAAATATTGTATTATTTATTTTAAAAAGTTTGCAAGTTTTGGTGAGTATTATGATATTAATTGTCTTAATTTATTTTCAGAATTGAAGGTATTGAAAGAAGTTATAACAAAAGAAATCAATACTCAACTAATTTTTTTTGTTTAAACATCCCGATTAGAAGGTATTTAACAATATCATAAGGGTAGATTCTTTTTCAAACTATTCGTGTAGGTTGACGTATGCTCGATGTTGCTAGAATTTTGATCATAATCACTTCCTATAGGGTACTGATTAAGGAATCAAAACAGAGGGTATGTTTTATTAGAGACCAAATAAAAAAATTTATGTTATTTACAAGGACCAATTTGCTAACGGCAGGGATGAATTTGCTAACGTTTGAGCATGTAGAGATCAAATTTGCTAATGATTACACATGTATGGACTCATTTTCAATTTTTTTTATGTGTAGGGACTAAATAAATAATGTGTCATGTATAGAGATCAAATTATTACTTTAACCAATTACTTTCCTTCCATTTCCTTTTGTTTCAACAGGAACCACAGTTAACAGCCTGCGAGCCATTCGATGTGTATACAAAACCTTTCTCTTTATGATATTCAATAATCTTATTACTGCAAGTTTTCCCCTTAGCACTTCCGTTGTATATGAGTATATTGATTACCATGACAAATTATAACGAAGTAGACAAGGATCTGTTTTTGGTTGCATTTATGTTTACCCTTGATGTTAGAGTTTCTGCTACTGAGAACTGATCAAGATTGATGCAAGACAGAAAGAAGAAATTGAATTGAGTTGAAGCAGTAAGAAAAGAATAGAAAGAAAGACAAAAATTATTGTGGTTCAGGACCAATTGATGAAACCCATACATCCACACTGGAGTCGATTTTATTCCCTTCAGATCTTCCTCAATGAACCAGCACAAGACTTCTAGGACTCTTCCTCACCTGCACTCAATGTTCAACTGATCACGAATTACAAAATCTACCATACCAATTACATAGCTAAGACTTTTATACTTGATAGGTAGAACCCCCAAATTCTGTTACAAAAGACGGTTACTCTCTATACATCAATTTCAATAACTAACTAATAGAATTGACTAACTAGCTATTACAAGTATCACTTGGCTATATACAGGACAGGTCCTATTCTAACTAATACACAAGTGATGATCCACACAAGCTTGATGATCTGGCCATGATCTTCAACATTCTCCACCTTGGATCTTCAGTCTTTGTTTAGTTAGAATCACCTTAGTCCCTGAGAGGGACTCAAGCTGTAAAGCTTCCAATGTTGACCAGGTTTAAGCAATGATTAAACTTGGTTCCAAGAACCTCCTTTGTGAGCATATCTACGGGTTGTCCTCACTAGGAATCTTCTTCACATCTATGATACCTTGAGCTATAATATCCCAGATAAAATGTAACCTGATGTCAATGTGCTTTATCCTCTCATGAAATACTTGATTCTTTGAGAGACAAATGGCACTTTGACTATCACACCAAACTGTTACTGTTGCAGTTTTCCCTTCAAGTTCATTTATTAATCCCTTAAGCCAAATGGCTTCTTTAATAGCTTCTGTCAAAGCAATGTACTCAAATTCAGTGGTGGAAAGTGCCACTATTGATTGTAGGCTAGCTTTCCAACTGGCAACATTTCCATATATAGTGAATAAGTATCTAGTTATTGATATTCTTTTATCCACATCCCCAGCAAAATCAGTGTCCACAAATCCTTCTAAACCTCTACTGCTGTCTCTGGATTTGCCATAGTTCAAACGTGCTGATTTTGTTCCATTCAAATATCTAAGGATCCATTTGACTGCAAGCCAATAATCGTTTCCTGGATTAGACATGAATCTGCTCACCATGCTAACAGAGAATGCCAAGTCAGGTCTGGAACAGACCATGGCATACATAAGACTGCATGTTGCATTTGAGTAAGGGATGCTGCTCATGACTTTAAGTTATGCACTTGTACTAGGGGACTGATTTGCAGACAACTTAAAATGTCCGGCTATAGGAGTAATAACAGGTTTTGAATCCTTCATGTTGAATTTTCCAAGAACCTTCTCAATGTAATGAGATTGATGCAAGAATAGTATTCTTTCATCTCTTTTCCTTACAATCTCCATTCTAAGGATTCTTCTTGCTGCCCTAAGATCTTTCATGTCAAACTCAGAGTTTAACAGTTCCTTCAACTTCTTAATTACAAATTTGTCAATGCTTGCAATTAACATGTCATCTACATATAGTAGAAGATATATGAAATGATCTAAGTTTGTCCTTTTGAAGTAGACACAACAGTCATAGGAGCTTCTTCTATAGCCATTTGATACCACAAAATAGTCAAATCTTTTGTACCATTTTCTTGGTGATTGTTTAAGTCCATACAAGGACTTTTTCAACAAGCACACCATATTCTCCTTTCCCTTTTCTTCATACCCTTCTGGTTGATTCATGTATATCCTCTCTTCTAGCTCACCATGTAAAAAAGTTGTTTTTACATCCATTTGTTCAAGTTCCACGTTGTAGATTGCAACCATAGTTAGAATGATTCTAATGCTTGTATGCTTTACAACAGGAGAGAATATTTCATTATAGTCTATACCCTCTCTTTGAGTAAAGCCCTTTGCCACAAGCCTAGCCTTGAACCTTCTTCCCTCAACTCCTGGAATCGCGGGCTTTTTCCTGAAAATCCATTTGCATCGTACCATCCTTTGCTTTTTTGGTTTGATAACCAATTCCCAGGTATTGTTTCTCTTTAGGGAATTGATTTCCCCATCCATGACTGCTCTCCAATGGTTGCTGTCAGCTCCTGAGATTGCTTCTTTATAGTTGATTGGATCATCTTCTTGGTCTTCTTCCTCAATGTACAGTGCATAAACAATTATGTCAACATATCCATATCCCTGAGGATGTCTAGTTTGTCTCCTCTCCCTATCTCTCACCAGATTATAAGAGGAGTCATCAGTATCTGTTGAAGGAATTTCAATTTGTTTCAGGCATACAATTTCCTTTGTCAATTGCATCTTCCTCCACCTCCAACTGTATTCTCTGGTCTGCAGTCTCAGTCTTTTGTGACTTTGCTGTATTTTCAACAATGTTTCCCAACAAATCTTCTTCTTGAAATATGACATCTCTACTTGTAATGGCCTTGCCTCCACCTGGACCTGTTAACCATACTTTGTAGCCTTTCACTACCTCGGGATATCCCAGAAAAACTCCCTTCTATGATCTAGGCTCTAGCTTTCCTTCATTGACATGTACATATGCAATGCATCCGAAAATCCTAAGATAACCATAGCTGGGAGGTTTACCAGTCCACAATTCTTTAGGAGTCTTAAAACCAATGGCTACAAAAGGACTCCTATTAATAAAGTAGCATGCAGTATGAACTGCTTCCCCCCAAAACATTTTGTTGAGATTAGCATTGAAGAGCATACACCTAACTCTCTCCAAAATGGTCATATTCATTCTCTCTGCTAGGCCATTTTGTTGAGGAGTTAGCCTGACAGTCTTGTGTCTTTCAATGTCATTATCCTTGCAAAAAACAGAAAACTCTTTTCTAAGATACTCTAAACCATTGTCAGTCCTTAGTATCTTAACCTGTTTTCCAGTTTGTTTTTCCACCAAAGCCTTCCATTGCTTGAAACTTTTGAAAGCTTGGTTTTTGTGTTTCAACAAATAGTTCCACACTTTCCTTGACCAATCATCTATAAAAGTGATGAAGTACCTAGCACCTCCCAAAGAAGGAACCCTAACAGGTCCCCATACATCTGAGTGCACATAATCAACAATTCCTTTTGTGGTGTGTGTGGCTGTAGTGAATTTTACCCTCTTCCGTTTTCCATAGGTACAAAATTCACATAATTCTAATTTCTCAAAGTTTCCATTACCAATTAAACGTTGTTTATATAATTCTTCTAAACCCTTTTCACTTACATGAGCTAGTCTATGATGCCAAAGCTTAGTGGAATCTACTTTAGCTACTAAAATCAGACTACCAGGATTTAGGATGGTTTTACTTGGTAATCTATAGAGACCATTCTTCCTGATTCCTCTCACAATGAGCATTGATCCTTTTCAGATTTTCAAGGTTCCACCTTCACCTTTGAATGTGTAGCCACCTTGATCCAACATTCTAAGAGAAAGCAGATATCACTTCAGGTCTAGTACATGCCTGACTTCAGTGAATGTTTTTGTTGATCCATCTACTAGCATCACTTTCACAGTCCCAATTCTAGTCACCTTGCAAGCCATATTATTTCCCATCAGCACCTTTCCTCCATCAATTTTCTTGTATGATTCGAACCAATCTTGATTGGGGGTCATATGGAAAGAACACCCCAATTCAAGAATCCATTCATCACAGCAATTCTCTTATGTTCCAGTCAGCACATCAGCACTGTCATAACCATCTGCCACTACTGCAACATCACTAGTGTCCTTGCCCTTTCCATTATTCTTTCTTTTTCTCTCAGGGCACTCCTTTCAAAAGTGTCCTTCTTTATGACAGTAATAGCATTCTTTCTTGGCCTTAGACTTAGACCTATATTTTCTATACTTGCCCTTTCCTTCCCTATTCTCTGGCCTACCTCTTGCAAATAGTCATTCAGCTTCTCCACCTTCACCATTGTTGTCTGTAATCTTCCTCTTTAGATCTCTAGAATTCAAGGTTTCCTTGACTTCTTCCAAGGTGAGGGTCTCTCTCCCAAACATCATTGTATCCACAAGATTTTCAAATGAAGAAGGGAGAGAGCATAGTAGCATGACTGCTTGATCCTCTTCATCAATCTTCACATCAACACTCTTTAAATCAAGAATCACTAAAGTGAACAAAGAAACATGTTCTTTTATTGAAGCACCCTCCTCCATCTTTAACTGATAGAGCTGCTTTTTCAAGTATAGCTTGTTTGTCAAAGATTTGGTCATGTACAAGCTTTCAAGCTTAAGCCATACACCAGCAGTTGTGTCTTCACCAGCCACCTCCCGAAGAACATCATCACCCAAGGGCAAAATGCTTGTGCAGTGTGTCTTGCTAATCAAGTCTTTCTTCTCCTTCTCTATGAGAGTTACAGGGAGCTTGGCCATTCCACCCAAGGCATCTTCGAGTCCTTGATGAACAAGAAGTGCCTTCATCTTGATTCTCCAGAGGCTGAAGTCGTTCTCCCCATTGAATTTCTCAATGTCGAACTTGGTAGTGCCCATTCTTCTTGGCCCCAATTCGATCTTGCTACTGATACCAATTGTTAGAGTTTGATACTGAGAACTGATCAAGATTGATGCAAGACAAAGAAGAAATTGAATTAAGTTGAAGCAGTAAGAAAAGAATAGCAAGCAAGATAGAAATTATCATGGTTCAGGGCCAATTGATGAAACCCCTACATCCACACTGGAGTCGATTTTATTCCCTTCAGATCTTCCTCAATGAACCAGCACAAGACTTTAAGGACTCTTCCTCACTTGAACTCAATGTTCAACTGATCATGAAGTACAAAATCTACTCTACCAATTACATAGCTAAGACTTTTATACTTAGTAGCTAGAACCCCCAAATTCTGTTACAAAAGACATTACTCTCTATACATCAATTTCAGTAACTAACTAACAGAATTAACTAACTAGCTATTACAAGTGTCACTCAGCTATATACAGGACAGGTCCTATTCTAACTAATACACAAGTGATGATCCACACGAGCTTCATGATCTAGCCATGATCTTCAACACTTGAGAATGTGATCCTGTTTTTATGCTTATAATAATGATGATGATGATGATGATGATGATGATGATGATGATATACAGGACAGGTCCTATTCTAACTAATACACAAGTGATGATGCACACGAGCTTCATGATCTAGCCATGATCTTCAACACTTGAGAATGTGATCCTGTTTTTATGCTTATAATGATGATGATGATGATGATGATGATGATGACGACGACTTTGGTTGCAGCAATTCTTGGTTAATTTTTCAATTCGTCTCAGCTTGAGTAAAATATAGTATCTAATATAATATAATATAGATTTAATTGATAATATACTATTAGTGTAAAAATTTTATACATGATCAATCAATAATAAATGATCAATTCATTTGAGAGAAAAAAAGAAAATAAATTATCAAATCATAAAAAAAAATTGTCTCTTATTATAACTATTTTAAATTTTATTTATAAGTTGATTTGTGATTGATTGATACTTGATAGTATAAAAAAACTTATATTGACAGTGGATTAAAATTGAATTCATATAATATAACATCATTATATATATATATATATATATATATATATATATATATATGGAGCGTATCATGTGAGAACTAATAGTTATTATGAGAAATGAGAACTTTCAACAACAACCATTCAATCATAATTAATGGCTCAGATTAAATAACTCAATTAAAAGGTCACGTGACCTTGTTTGGCTACAGCTCTTTACCACTGTGCTGTCAATAAGGAAAAACTCATGAACACCGTAAGCGACTAGGGTGCATGAAGGTACAGGCCGATGACCATAAGGATTCTAGATTCTTCAAATAACGCCACATCCACACAACCTTCCGTCATTATTAGTAACATTAACAATAATCATAACCAGAGTAATGGGTATTAGAATCTCAACGCCTATCTTCACCTCAGTATTGAATTTTTTTATGAACACTATAAAAAAAAACCTCTTTAGCGACCGAAGATTTCGGTCGCTAAACATGATAATTTGGTTCCTATATAGTTTGGCGACTGAATTAGAAACCGAATGAAGGGGGTAGCAGAAACCCTGATGGCTAAATGTTTAGCGACCGAACTTCATTTCGGTCGCAAATTTGCGACCGATATTTCGGTCGCAAAATTATATATTTCGGTCGCTGTATAGTTGGTCGCATGCTCAGCTCACCTCATTTGGTGACCGATATTCGGTCTTTATTTCGGTCGCAAATTTTGATTTTTTTTAAAAGTTTCATATAACTTAATCCTGCCGACCAAATATTGTTTTTCAACTATTACCCCATTGATTTTTAATTTTTGATATAAACAAAATACACCAATATTTTTTTTGAATAAATAGAAAACATAAATATGATGTACTAACGATCCATAACACCACAGTCAATATGATCAAGAAAACATATACATTAATTAACTCAATTAATTAACGCAAGTTTAATAATTGTTTATAAAAAAACACACCACAATCAATAAGTACTAATCAAAATATTAAAACTCATCAATCTTCCAAAGGGATGAACATGTAGAAGTGAGAACTCCCAAGGTACTTAAACTTTGCCAATGCACCAGTGGACAACAAATACAACTCCCTGATACCATTTGTATCTGTTGCAAAATATGGGCGATCCTCATGGATTACTATATTCCCATTGAACAAATTTCCGCTTTTGTCTTCAATAGTCACAACACGCGGTATTTCTTGTCCCCAACGACGGTAGAATGATCGTGGGATTGAAATCAAATCCTACCAATACACAAGAACAATTTAGTAATGATTAGTTTATGCCTTAACTATCATTACGTGAATCCGGTCGTTATTCTTAAGTTGATGAGATACTGTACCTGGTCTATATGGATGGTTGTCTCAAAACATTTAGTCGGATCCATTTTCTGATAAAACAATAAGGAAAACAAGTCATATGTCTAAACTTCATCAAGTGATAATAAGAAAAGATGGAAAGATCCATGTAGCATACTAGCATGTTAAAATAGAACAAAGAAATGCAACTTCACATGCAACTTTACAGATTAGCAAACATAGTAGTTTTCAGGAAAGCAGATGCTTTTACGTCGTTTTGAAGGATGGTCATAGAGAGGATTAGCATGGTTACTACCTTTGGATGCCAAATGGTGTTTCACAATCATTTCATCATAAGATTGAATAACTTAACTCATAAATCAATCTATCGCTTAACAACTAATGACATAAAACAAAACACATAAACCATTCACATGAACATTCTATAATCTCTCAATTAGAATACAGTACTACTATTAACAAGTAATTCCCAATTGAAATCACAGTATTACAAACAACATGTAATTAAGTTACACCCTAAGGTCCCAAAACCCAACAATCAACATTCATTAGCAACATATGCAGAATTCGTACAGTTTTTAGTCAACTTAGATGATTTTATTAAAATACCAAATGAAGTCGGATTTAGACAAACGACCCCTCTATGGAAATCTAAACAAGTCTAGTTTATAAATTTAAATTTAGTTTTGTGAAAAAGCATTCCAAAAAGTACAGTTTTAACCAACAAGCTATCGCATTCGAAAAACAGGACAGCAATTGTCCTCTAACTTTTAACAGAATTTTCTTCATCAATACTCAGTTAAAAACATCAAATTCAGTGCCTAAACTGTATCAAATCGAGTCTAGTTTCTAACAAAATAAGAATCATAAACAAAATAGTTCTACAGAAACAGTTATAAGGAAAACACTGAACCTATGTCCATACGGGTATTCAGGACAGCAACTATAACATCTCCTTGTAAGCAATATAACAAACACCTGTCAAGCAAGATCCTTTAACATATCTATTCTCACATATTGGCATATCAACACCATCACAAAATCAAAACCAAATTACAATACACATGCAAATAGAAAATCAACTAATTAGAGCATGTATCAACAACTCCTAAGCTTGGATTGCAGCATACTTCAACGAATATATATTGAAGCATATTTCAATACAAACTTAAATAAAATATAGTAGCAAACATCCTATTGAGCTCCGCTCTCCACTAACAAGACAACACATAATTGTCAAACACATGCATAACTTCTAAATTAGCAACACACAACAAGCAACCCGCCTTTTTGACAGGATCACATCCTGTTGAGCTCTGCTCACCACTAACAAACAACACATAATTGCAAGTGCATGCATAAATATTAAATTATCAGCACACAATCAGCATCTTGCCTTTCAGGCAGGATACCTTCCTATTGAGCTCAGCTCTCCACTAACAAACAACAAGATATATAGTAGTGATAATAAGAAAAGATGGAAAGATCCATGTCGCATACTAGCATGTTAAAATAGAACAAAGAAATGCAACTTCACATGCAACTTTACAGATTAGAAAACATAGTAGTTTTCAGGAAAGCAGATGCTTTTACGTCATTTTGAAGGATGGTCACAGAGAGGACTTTTCCTACCGGAAGTGCCTAGATAACCTAGTAAGGATGGTCATCAACAACTATTTCTGGAAAGCTCCATTTCCTAGTGAAACAAATGAGTAGAAAACCAGAGTTGCTTTCATAATATTTGTGTACAGAGCTGCTTTCTAATAATATCATGACACCATAATAATTTTGTAAAAAGGCAAGGGAGAAACAGGCCAAGGGTGGGTGGGAAATATACGCAACAAACCTGGCAACATAAAGACCAAAGACCAAAGACACAACTTTTTGCAACAGATAATAACCTCTAAAGAACTTGGATATCTAAGAGACTATGACTCATTCTGCGTAATGGAAAGAAAATATCAACAGCATATCATGATATCTTACAATTAAACTTTAGCATAAATGACAAACAATAAGGACAGAGAAGAATTACTTTACTTGACCCTTTGTTTGAACTCACATACTCGCCATTTTTCTTTTATGCATTTGAGTAATATGACTAATATAATAGCAATCACTTTCTTAAATTCAAACAAAAATTAAAGTAAAAACTGATATTAGCAAACTGAAAATATAGGCAGAAAAGCAAGGGTCAAATGCATATATTAGCATTAACCCAAAAAAAATATGCATATATTAGCAATCTGATAACAGGTCTCAATTTAAACTCTGAAAATAGTTTATGAACATAAAAATCACATCAAGATAAACTATATGAATGAGATAAAACTATCCTATAAAAAAATAAAAATTAAAAATTAAGAAATGTAGTGTGAAAGCCCGAAAGGCTTCATAATCCACTTACGAAGAAGAGTTCAGTTATCTAACTATTCCCCAGAGAAAAACTTGGCATTACCCACAGAGAAAATTCTCAAACAACTCACGTGCATTTTTCATAATCAACTTGATTCACACAAACAACTTAACATCAAATATAATTTTAGAACAAAGAACAAACAATAGACAACATAGACAACAGAGAACTTGTGGTCAGGATTTAACCACCATTATAATTTGGCTGAAGAACAGAACCACTAAATGTAGAAGAATGAGACCAAAAACGTGAAGGAGAGACGAAAACATACCAGAGAAGGAGGAGGACGGCGGCGCTGCTCTGGTGGTGCCGGCAACGGTGGCAGCCTTGCGGAGAAGGAGGGAACTGAGAGAGAGAAAAAGTTAGAAACAGAGAGAGAGAGAGATGGAGAGAGAGAGAGAGAGGAGAGCTTACCGTGATGGTGGTGGTCGGAAGAGGGGCGGCAGTCGCTAACCGTGGTGGCCGAAGGAGAGATCGAGTGAGAGAGGGGAAGAGAGAAATCTTGAAATGGAAGAAGAAAGGGGTTTCTGCGTTTTTAGGGATTTTAATTTTTAGCGACCGAATATTTCGGTCGCTAATTCGGTCGCAAGGGTGCCATTTCAAAATTTAAATCCATGAATTTAGCGACGGATTATTTAATCGGTCGCTAAGATGCGCTCTTTTAATTTTTTTAACGCGCCGTTTAGCGACCGAACTAATATCGGTCGCAAATGTAAATAAAATTTAACCACTGCATTTAAATCGGTCGCCATTTCGGTCGCTAAAAGGCATAAAATTTCTGGCTTTTAAGTTCCTTTATTTAGCGACTGAAATAACGACCGATAACCCTGCTACGTTCTATTTCGGTCGCTATTTCGGTCGCAGTATTATCTCTAATCAGGCTTTCATGTAGATCCTATAATCGGTCGCCATTTCAGTCTCCAATAGCAACCAAAAAATTTGGTCACTATTTTCGGTCGCTAAACAACCTTTTTTTTGTAGTGGAATGAAATAAAAAACCTAAAAGTTAGAAAAGAGAATCGAATAATTCAAAAGAATAGTTTAATAATAATCTTTGAACAATTTGGCTCCTTTATTCCTCATTCTGTTTTGTGGTGGGCTTATAGCCTTTTTACCTTTTCCATGGCTTCTCGGATCGCATCATATTCCAATAGCACATAAAACTCTCATATGAAATTTAAAAACCCTACCACGCCGCCACCAATGGCGGCGCCAAGATCCACGTCACTCCTCAAACACCTCTTCGCCTTGTATTCCCTCCTCAACCCGACCCTTTCCTCCACCTACATGCCCCGACCTGGCGACGGCACCCGCGCGTCGTCACTCTCATACCCAGTGACGGAATCGGATCCCTGGTGACCAGAGCCATCGAGCAGGTGATGGAGGCGATGCACGCACCGGTTTACTTAGAAAAGTTCGAGGTGCGCGGCGACATCAGGATGGTGCCTCCGGTGATGATCGAGTCTATAAGGAAGAACAAGGTTTACCTGAAAGGAGGGCTGGCAACACCGATGGGCAGCGAAGGGAGCTCGTTGAACGTGAAGTTGAGGAAGGTCACCTGACCTTTTAATTGAGTTATTTAATCTGAGCCATTAATTATGATCGAATGGTTGTTGTTGAAAGTTCTCATTTCTCATAATAACTATCAGTTCTCACATAATGCGCTCCCATATATATATATATATATATATATATATATATACATACATACATACATACATATATATAATATTATTATACAAAACAAAGGTTTTTGTCTATGGATTCATGCCATGTGATAACATTATTTATTGGGCTTAAATATGTTTTGTATCTTTTAAAATATAATATTTTTGTTAAGATCCTTATGAAAATATTTTTATTTTCATTCAAGTTTTCTTTAAATATTTTAGTGTTTACTATTAGTGAGTAAATATTTTAAATGGAGGAAACATTTTATTGATAATTATTTGGCTCGTTTTAAAAATGTAATGGCTTTTGATTATGATAATCATTGACTTACAATGTTGATGCAAATATTTCTACTTTTTTTTCTCAGCAAAATGTGAATAGCATAATATAATTATGGTATATTTGTTTTTATATAGAAATCAAAATATTATAATTTGTTTTCAAAAAGAAAATAGAATTCAATTCATTTTTTTCTTTTGGAAAGTAATATATAAAATCCTTTATAATTTATAATTGTAATATAACTATTGTAATATAACGATGAAATTTAAAACTCTTTCTTTACTAACAATAGTTTATTTACTCAGTAAAAAAATTAATGTATTTCCTAATTAATTAAATAAAATTATATGCTTTAATTAATTACTTGAAAATTGGATGAAGATAACAAGTTTTACATTAAATATATAAATATTCGAGCACATTATTTATCGGGAAGATTTGTGAATTTGATAGTAAATATACTTCTAACTCCATGGTAGAGTTTAAGTTTCATGTGTGTAACAAAAAAAAAATCATTTATAATTGTAATATAAAGATTGAAGAATTTTTTTATTCCATATTCCTAATTCAATTCTTAATTAATCCCATAAATTTATATGGCTTGAATCATATACTTGAAAAAGAAATAAAAAAAATATTTATAATTTAAAATATTTAATTAATATAACACTTTATCTATTCTAAATATTTTAGAAGTTGATAGTAGATAGTAGATACACTGCTAACTTGCTCGTAGATGAAGAACAAAATTATAAATCATGCGTTGATTTTCAATGTAAATTAAATTTGACTTTTCTTCTTAGTAGATTTATTGTTTTTACCAAAATTGTAAATGTCATTAAGCTTTTGGTTAAATGAATTTGATTTATGGTTTTAATGTTGCAGAGTTTGATATTTTAATGAGTTTAAGATTTTATATGTTTAGCCTAATTTCATAATTATAATTATAATTAAACTGAATACATTGTTTAGTTTATAAATAATTTATCACCCAATCTTTTGTGTGAAATTATTGAAATGATTACCCAATATTAGAGTAATTTATTTTATGTTTCTAATGTTATTTTTTGTAATATTATGCCTTATATTCTATAGATGCATATTCTAGTGTTTGTGTATATATATGACTAGTCTCTATGGTTATTTAACGCAAACATCATACATGGTTATTAAAACTCTGTGTGTTTGGACCTGTATCACGTCAGGGCAGAATTGCATTCCAAATGCAAAAACTACCCATAGTAGCTTTTGCAAAATACATGTCAAGAGCATGCTACCTCGTTTCGAAACATGTAATTATATGTGAACTGAGAAGGTCATGCCATGATTCAGAGGATCGTAACTAGATAACAATAGATTAAAAACTACTTTTTTTATAACCAATTGTATGAGCCGGGATATAGAGTTCGGCACCCCGAAAGCCTCAAGCTCGGTCACCCGAGCTGGTCACCGAGTTGGAGGATGTATATATATGTATAAAGTATGAAGCTCGACCAATCACCTCGCTGAGCCTAAAGACAAAAAAAGAGGAAACCAAGTTCTTGAGCTCGGCTAACATCATGAAAGCTTTTACGCTTTATTAGCTCAAAGCTTGGGGGGCTTGTGTACTGGCCGAAGAGTGAAACCCGACCACCGAGCTCGAATACCCGTCCCAGTCCGGAAGTTAAAGATAATAAGTTAAAAATCACTTAATGAAGGGATAAGATATTAATATTAAATCCTGATATTATCTGAAATAACCTTATCTGGTTAAAAGAGTTAATATCCCTTAAATTAAGGAATCACATCTCAAAAGAGATTTAAGAGATAAATCAAATCTCTAAAAGATATTTAAGAGATAAATCAGATCTCTAAGAGATAGGGCAATCCTATTATAAAAGGAGGAATACCCATGATAGGGACTTCACTTTTCACTGAACTCCGGTGACTCTCTCTTAAGCGTATTAGAGAAACTAGCGTCGACCAAGAGACTATCAGAAAGTCCTTGCTCCCTAGTATTCATCCGATACAAGATTAAGAGATCGAGATCACCTCACCTCCAAGGGTTGAACCTAGAACTACGTCTGGCTTTGATTCCCATTGGGATACGTAGGACCGGAATATCAGATTCTGTCAAGCCAAAGTCTAAAACAACCCCCATTGTCCACTCTTGGTATGACGTTCTACGGCGAGATTCCGGCAAGTTGGATCTCGGCAGGAACATATGGAAAACAGAAGAGGGTAAAATTCACTGCAGCCACACACACCACAAAAGCAATTGTTGATTATGAGCACTCAGATGTATGGGGACCTGTTAGGGTTCCTTCTTTGGGAGGTGGTAGGTACTTCATCACTTTTATAGATGATTGGTCAAGGAAAGTGTGGATCTATTTGTTGAAACACAAAAACCAACTTTTCAAAAGTTTCAAGCAACAGAAGGCTTTGGTGGAAAAACAAACTGGAAAACAGGTTGAGATACTAAGGACTGACAATGGTTTAGAGTATCTTAGAAAAGAGTTTTCTATTTTTTGCAAGGATAATGGTATTGAAAGACACAAGACTGTTAGGCTAACTCCTCAACAAAATGGCCTAGCAGAGAGAATGAATATGACCATTTTGGAGAGAGTTAGGTGTACGCTCTTCAATGCTAATCTCAACAAAATGTTTTGGGGGGAAGCAGTTCATACCGTATGCTACTTGATTAATATGAGTCCTTTTGCAGCCATTGGTTTTAAGACTCCTAAAGAATTGTGGACTGGTAAACCTCCCAGCTATGGTTATTTTAGGATTTTCGGATGCATTGCATATGTACATGTCAATAAAGGAAAGCTAGAGCCTAGATCATAGAAGGGAGTTTTTCTGGGATATCCCAAGGTAGTGAAAGGCTACAAAGTATGGTTAACAGGTCCAGGTGGAGGCAAGGCCATTGCAAGTAGAGATGTCATATTTCAAGAAGAAGATTTATTGGGAAACATTGTTGAAAATACAGCAAAGTCACAAAAGCCTGAGACTGCAGACCAGAGAATACAGTTGGAGGTGGAGGAAGATGCAATTGACAAAGGAAATTGCATGCCTGAAACAGAAACTAAAATTCCTTCAACAGATACTGATGGCTCCTCTTATAATCTGGTGAGAGATAGGGAGAGGAGACAAATTAGACCTCCTCAGGGATATGGATATGTTGACATAATTGTTTATGCACTGAACATTGAGGAAGAAGACCAAGAAGATGATCCAATCAACTGTAAAGAAGCAATCTCAAGAGCTGACAGCAACCATTGGAGAGCAGTCATGGATGAGAAAATCAATTCCCTGAAGAGAAACAATACATGGGAATTGGTTATCAAATCAGAAAAGCAAAGGATGGTACGATGCAAATGGATTTTCAGGAAAAAGCCCGAGATTCCAGGAGTTGAGGGAAGAAGGTTCAAGGCTAGGCTTGTGGCAAAGGGCTTTACTCAAAGAGAGGGTATAGACTGTAATGAAATATTCTCTCCTGTTGTAAAGCATACAAGCATTAGAATCATTCTAACTATGGTTTCAATCTACAACATAGAACTTGAACAAATGGATGTAAAAACAGCTTTTTTACACGGTGAGCTAGAAGAGAGGATATACATGAATCAACCAGAAGGGTATGAAGAAAAGGGAAAGGAGAATATGGTGTGCTTGTTGAAAAAGTCCTTGTATGGACTTAAACAATCACCAAGAAAATGGTACAAAAGATTTGACTCTTTTGTGGTATCAAATGGCTATAGAAGAAGCTCCTATGACAGTTGTGTCTACTTCAAAAGGACAAACTCAGATCATTTCATATATCTTCTACTATATGTAGATGACATATTAATTGCAAGCATTGACAAATTTGAAATTAAGAAGTTGAAGGAACTGTTAAACTGAGTTTTACATGAAAGATCTTAGGGCAGCAAGAAGAATCCTTAGAATGGAGATTGTAAGGAAAAGAGATGAAAGAATACTCTTCTTGCATCAATCGTATTACATTCAGAAGGTTCTTGGAAAATTCAATATGAAGGATTCAAAGCCTGTTATTACTCCTATAGCCGGACATTTTAAGTTGTCTGCAAATCAGTCCCCTAGTACAAGTGCATAACTTAAAGTCATGAGCAGCATCCTTTACTCAAATACAACAGGCAGTTTTATGTATGCCATGGTCTGTTCCAGACCTGACTTGGCATTCACTGTTAGCATGGTGAGCAGATTCATGTCTAATCCAGGTGTGACACCCTAAACTCGGGTCATCACATGGTTACCCGTTTGCGGAAATAAAACTTAATTTGCTGGTTACTTTCGGAAAATAATGTTTTCTCAACGTTCATCTTTTCAAAATATGGTGATAAATTTTTTCTTTTAATCCTCAAAACAACAACAACGTAATCAAACCACACTTAAACACATAAGGAATATAAGTCATACAACTATACTGCCTCATATGTTCTTACACCTAAATCAACATCGGTTTTATCTTCAAAATATAATAGGACCTAAGCTGGTCGTAACTAACCGACACTACAACCAACAGGAGCAGCACAACATGCCTCGAACTAGACGACCTTCTCATTCTTGTAGAGATCATACCCCCTTGTGCGACTCTGATATGGTTGTAAGGGTGAGACACCAATATATGGATTTAACAAAATAACTAAATGCTTGCACAAAAGAAGGCACATGTACAATTTCATGTTATAACAACATAAGCATCCATACTATAGCATACAATTTATAAATGGGTTTCACACCCTAAACATCAACGTTGGAAAACTATGCATGAT
Organism: Sophora flavescens; assembly: GCA_030762895.1. Taxonomy (NCBI): domain Eukaryota; kingdom Viridiplantae; phylum Streptophyta; class Magnoliopsida; order Fabales; family Fabaceae; genus Sophora; species Sophora flavescens. Next base: position 217,806,228 of record CM061063.1, read on the forward strand.
CACTTCAATACATCATCTAACTTTTTCCTAATCTCCGGAGATCCCACAACACCACGTAAATGAGTTGAGCAAGCTCAATAGCCAAATATATTAGGCACTTCGTGGCATGGAATACTTTATTCATTAAAGCACCACACATAACTTCGTAGCCAAAATACCCTATCATCAAGGTATCCGACATAACTTCGTAGCCAAAATACCCTATCATCAAGGTATCCGACATAACTTCGTAGCCAAAATACCATATCATCAAGGTATCCGACATAGGACATCGTGGGCACGTCTGCCAATGCATGCATATAAAATATTTTGTTCTCGTCGTTTTCTTCGTGTGTAATCTTTCCTTTGCCAAAGCTCAAAAGCTTACGACCAACGTAGTTTTCAATGTCTTAAAGTCTTTTATTAACAACACAGGACACGCAGTCCGAGTGCTTAGTCACGAAACCCTAAACCTTGCAATCAGTCTTAGGTTCGTGGTAATAGAAAACATCATAAATCTTTTACCGTCGTTTATTACGTCGTGAAGTAGACATACCGTCTACCTACTAGACACCAAGTCTATAACATCATAAGAACACTAGTACCCCGACGTCTCGGTTACTAAGTTCCATATCGTCGTTTTACATCGTTTTTGTCTGTGAAAAACAAATCCAAAATAAGATAACGTCATAAGAACATTAGTACCCCGACATCTCGGTTACTAAGTTCCACATCGTCGTTTACGTCGTTCTTGTCTGTGAAAAACAAATCCAAAATAGGATAACGTCATAAGAACATTAGTACCCCGACATCTCGGTTACTAAGTTCCACACCACTTTCAACACATTTGAATTTATTTTTGTTTTCGGAAAATCTTTTCACATGGAAAATTCTTCAATAAAGTATTTAAATAATAAAACTTAGTTTTTCACAAACCAATGAGTCACTTGAGGATTTAACTTCCTCAAAATATGCACTGCCGTTTCAAAATTCTTGCCGTCTACACTTTTCCAAATTTGCCATCACTTTTCATTTTAAAATATTTTTAAGTCAAAATTTAGCTTTTTCCACTTAATTAATTTTCTAAAATCATAATTAACTTATTTTCACCAATTAATTTCATAAAATAACATTTTCTAATATTCCGGAATTTCTTACGTAAAAATTAGCAGTGCTAAAATATTTTCACGGTTTCGTGCTCATTGTGACTCATAATTTACTTTTACACTAATAAATTATTAAAATAATAATATTTATCAAAACTCATTATTTTTCCAAAAATAATATTTTTCCACCACTATTATATTCCAACATTTCCCATAAAACATTGAATATAATTTACACAGCTTATTAAAGCTTTTATCTGATTAATCGGTTGTGCACTGACCACTGTTAGGATTCTCAAACAACACTCACAAATAACATTCAACAACAATTATCAGAATTATATCCCCAGGCAGATCATGCATCATAGCAATATAATATACTATTGCAGATAATTAAATAAATTAAAAGCAGATAATTCACCGATACACAGATAAACAACACAACGTAAACAACATAAACAAATAACCACAACCTCATATAAATCATTTAAATCACACTACACGCAAATAGTTATTGAGAAAAATCCCTCAGGTAAGCTCCCCTTACCTCTTGAAGATTGAACTAACCGTTCCTGTTAATCTCCTGATCCTGATCCGATTTTTCTCTCCGTCAGCGTAAATCGGTTAACTCAGTTGTTTCCTTCAAACGAATTGCAACCAAAATAAATCAAATCAAACAATAATACACTTGGTTCATGGAGGTTAGGGTTCGGCTTCACCCAATTTTCTAGGTTAGGAAACTTAAAATTTAATTAACTTAGGGATTAATGATCCATAAGTTACTTAAGCATGATTAATCACTTTAACCATGATTATGAATTAAGAATCAAGAACTAAACCCATCTAGTTCTAAGAACTAGGGTTCGGTTTTCTCAAGATCAATAGGCTAGAAGTTTTAAAATTTCATCAACTCTTGGATTTAATAAACATATAAAGCTTAGAGTTGGATTCAAAGATTACAACAACTTTTGAATCACAAAATCATTAAGTGATCATACCTAGGGTTTCGGTTTTTGAAGAAACAAATAGGCTCAATTTTGATGTTTGATCTTCTATATACTTGAATACAAGAACTATCAAGTTATAATCATGAATCAAGGCATGAAATTGAAACAAAACCTAAGAACACAAAGTTAACCTAGGTTCGGCCCAGTCCATATTTTAGGGAAAGAAATTTCTCATGATCTCGTGCTTCTAGATGATGAAAATAGAGATGATTATAAGATCATAGCAATTGGTTTCATGTCAAAAGGATTTTTTTAGAATTAGTTATGAATTTTTGAATCTAGCTCCACGAACTTTGAACAAATGAAGAACATATGTATTTAAGTCATAGATCTACAAAAGTGATGAAGAGAAATGATTTAAATGACAAGATAATAAGTTATTACCTCTTTATGATCCAATAAAACAAAGTTTGGATGATGTTCTTCAAGGACTTCTTATGGAGTTCTTAAGAAACTTAAAGAGAAAGATGGACATAGTTAGGGTTTAGAACAGTTTTAGTATTTTGGGTAGATATCTCAACATATTTATCAGTTTTGGATTATCTTTATGTCGTTGGAAAGAAGAGAGAAATATGAACAACTTTCATGTTGAACGTTTTCGGAGATTCAAAATAAAAATTGGTCATAATTGCTAGGCAAAATCTGACGAATTATGAACACTTTGAAGAAAAAGAACATGGAAATGGAAGAAAATGGTTAATGAAGAAGGCAACAACTTAATGAAGAAGGAACCAAACTTAATGAAGAAGGCTTGGAGCCGTGGGTTTTGGGTAAGCTTTAGTCAACTTTTCCAATGGCATTTACTTGCAATTGTCATAAAAAGACAAGGGCAAAATGGTCATTTCATAGGAAAATTTCACTTTGTCATAAATGTGCCATTATGGCCATTATGACTCCGATAAGCACGTCATAAATACTCGGCAATTCGGTCAAATCCATCATCTCTGCTACGTTGCCGACTCCTCGATTCATCTGGCGCAGGCTTTTCCTAGAGATATCTCGACGTATACGCCCGCAACAAATATGATATTTTATTTTTTTTACCAAAATTTTCAAAACTTCCATTATCGTAGTAAATACGATAAAAACATTTTTCATCTCGTTCACGACTCAAAATTAGGTCTTCTGAGCAGTAAACTTTTACTGTCAGTGAAAACGCAGACCGGGTTCCGTCTGAATTTTCAACCAAAAACTTCCCCGTAACCTTATGAAAATAAGTATAACAAGGAAATGACCTTGGTTTATCCAAAATCATTTTCTAAGTCTCGGATAAAAATATATATATTTATATATTTATTATCGATATTACGAAGCAGCAAAAATCGGGGTGTTACACCAGGAAAGGTTCATTGGCTTGCAGTCAAATGGATCCTTAGATATTTGAATGGAACAAAATCAGCAGGTTTGATCTATGGCAAATCCAGAGACAACAGCAGAGGTTTAAAAGAATTTGTGGACACTGATTTTGCTGGGGATGTGGATAGAAGAAGATTAATAACTGGATACTTATTCACTCTATATGGAAATGTTGCTAGTTGGAAAGCTAGCCTACAATCAATAGTGGCACTTTCCACCACTGAATTTGAGTACATTGCTTTGACAGAAGCTATTAAAGAAGCCATTTGGCTTAAGGGATTTATAAATGAACTTGAAGGGAAAACTGCAACAGTAACAGTTTGGTGTGATAGTCAAAGTGCCATTTGTCTCTCAAAGAATCAAGTATTTCTTGAGAGGACAAAGCACATTGACATCTGGTTACATTTTATGTGGGATATTATAGCTCAAGGTATCATAGATGTGAAGAAGATTCCTAGTGAGGACAACCCGCAGATATGCTCACAAAGGAGATTCTTGGAACTAAGTTTAATCATTGCGTAAACCTAGTCAATATTGGAAGCTTTACAGCTTGAGTCCCTCTCAGGGACTAAGGTGATTCTAACTAAACAAAGACTGAAGATCCAAGGTGGAGAATGTTGAAGATCATGGCCAGATCATCAAGCTTGTGTGGATCATCACTTGTGTATTAGTTAGAATAGGACATGTCCTGTATATAGCTGAGTGATACTTGTAATAGCTAGTTAGTCAATTCTGTCAGTTAGTTACTGAAATTGATATATAGAGAGTAACTGTCTTTTGTAACAGAATTTGGGGGTTCTACCTACCAAGTATAAAAGTCTTAGCTAAGTATTTGGTATGGTAGATTTTGTAATTCGTGATCAGTTGAACATTGAGTGCAGGTGAGGAAGAGTCCTAGAAGTCTTGTGTTGATTCACTGAGGAAGATCTGAAGGGAATAAAATCGACTCCAGTGTGGATGTATGGGTTTCATCAATTGGCCCTGAACCACAATAATTTTTGTCTTTCTTTCTATTCTTTTCTTACTGCTTCAACTCAATTCAATTTCTTCTTTCTGTCTTGCATCAATCTTGATCAGTTCTCAGTAGCAGAAACTCTAACATCAAGGGTAAACATAAATGCAACCAAAAACAGATCCTTATCTACTTCGTTATAATTTGTCATGGTAATCAATATACTCATATACAACAGAAGTGCTAAGGGGAAAACTTGCAGTAATAAGATTATTGAATATCATAAAGAGAAAGCTTTTGTATACACATCGAATGGCCGCAAGCTGTTAACTGTGGTTCCTGTTGAAACAAAAGCAGATGGAAGGAAAGTAATTGGTTAAAGTAATAATTTGGTCTCTCTACGTGACACATATAATTTATTTAGTCCCTACACATAAAAAATTGAAAATGAGTCCCTACATGTGTAATCATTAGCAAATTTGATCTCTACATGCTGAAACGTTAGCAAATTCATCCCTGCCGTTAGCAAATTGGTCCTTATAAATAACATAAATTTTTTATTTGGTCTCTAATAAAACATACCCTCTTTTTTTATTCCTTAATCAGTGCCCTATAGGAAGTGATTATGATCAAAATTCTAGCAACATCGAGCATACGTCAACCTACACGAATAGTTTGAAAAAGAATCTACCATTCTGATATTGTTAAATACCTTCTAATCGGGATGTTTAAACAAAAAAATTTAGTTGAGTATTGATTTCTTTTGTTATAACTTCTTTCAATACCTTAAATTCTGAAAATAAATTAAGACAATGAATATCATAATACTCACCAAAACAATTGCAAACTTTTTAAAATTAATAATACAATAATTTTTTTGATAAATAATACAATATTTTTCTAATTCATCCTCGTCCAAAGTTTAAATTGTTGAAATTCAAATAAAAAACAAAATGGTTTTATAGTATGAAAGTTATCCAAGTTGTCTCTCAATAGAAAAAATAGATTGATATAACACATAGAAATTAATCAATACTAAAAAAAAATATTTAACCGGGTCTAAGCTTCTTGAAAGACGATAAGGTTAAAACTATTATTAACTGTACATATAGGGACCGATTAATTTTTTTTTCAGGTTTAGGGACTAAATAAAAAACTTGTGTCACGTATAAGGACCAAATTCTCTAAGGCAAGAACGAATGCTAACGTTTGCACATGTAGGGATCAAATTTGCTAACATTAACACATGTAGGGACTCATTTTTAATTTTTTTTATGTATAAGACCAATTCTAAATAAAGATTCTGTGTCATGTATAGGACCAAATTATTGCTTTAACCAAAATGATAAATAGCAAAGGTCAGTTAAACTATAAAGAACCACAAATTAAACCACCAATACAAGTGAGGCTACCTCCGGTCAAAAGCATGGAAACAAGAGATGTTACCACACCGCCACCAACCCCACCACCATCATTGCCAACATTTCTGATGGCAATGCGCATTGCAGTAAGAATGCTGCCATAGGTAGCACCATGACCATGCTCTATGACTTGGATGAAGCAAAACGTCATGGCCCCAGTTGATGTAATCTTCGATAGTGCCTGTTTACAGTGATAGTGATCATATTCCGACACAAGGGGTTTCACAGCTACTATAGATTGAAACAGTCTCAGACAAATATCAATTTAAATCATCTGAAACTTACCGATGTATCAGCAGATGTTTGATGATCTCACATCCACTAAAGGAGATAACTTCTCCACCATTTGATCCTTTCCATATACCCGACCTCGGGCGATGGTCCTCCCATACATATTGTCCACTCCTATTACAAAGAAGATAGAAATAGAGTAAACCTCAAAGTGCTCTTCCACTCATCCAGTATTTTCTTTCACCTCATTTCCTCATTGGAGGGTGGAAATAGTGAAAATTATAACACTTAACATGCTCAAATTGACATAAATAAACTTGATATTGAGCTTCGAAAATGAAAAGGAATAATTGATTACAAATAACATGAAAATGTTATCATCCAGTAACAAATTGGTTATTGATCAATTAAAGACTTGAAATCACTTTAATTTCTAGTAGATGTAAGTATATGTTTTTCTTTAGAGAAAGTATTCAAGTAAAGTTAAGAATTGTTTATCAAACATCAAAATCCCAAAGTCAACAAAGCCAAAATTCATAATAGTTAAACCATGCAATTAAAAAACATAAGCAGACTGTCTAGAGAAGGTAACCTGTTCATTCTGCAAAGAAATGGCAAATCTAGAACAGGCCACTATGGCAGGCATCAATTAGTGCATGCAGCCTAACCCCATGAGGAAGAGGTCTAACAATTGTTGCATTGATCTCATCGTCTACGATCATACTATGTGCTTCAAAGCCTAAGGGACATAGATTTTTATCATACCTATCAGCTTCTTCACCACTGTAGCTCCTTTGCTGTGATCCATGACCAAAATAATGAAAAACCAGGGAGTCTCCTAGTTCACATCCTTGTACAAGGACGGCTAGCAGCCAGTTGTGGAGTGACTCTGAGGAGCCGCAACTCGTAGTTAGGATTTCCAGTTTTCTGTTATTAGTTTAGCTTGGTTTACTTGTTTATCCGAGGACATTTACCTGATTGGTTATACCAGCTCTGTATGTGACATCAGGGGTTGGGTTATGTTTTCATGTTATGTTTCTTTTTAAAACCTATGTTATTTTCCGCGTCATGACATTTCGTTACAATGTGGTATTCTCTACCCGTTGGTTTTCTTTTGATAATAAATGTTATTCATGTTTTTATATTTACCTTTATCATTTATATTCTTATAAATACATCGGGGTAGAGGGTGTGACATTTAGTGGTATCAGAGCAGGTCTGTCCTATCAGGTCATGGTATGAGTCTGTTGTGAGTCTTTTGTGTGCTTTTGTTTGAATTGCCTGTATTTATAATAGGCAATAATGCTTAGTGTTGGTAACCGTTAGCTTTTCTTGCTTTAAGTTCTCTGTATTTAATAAGCTGTCTTGGGCATTTACAGGAACTTATGGCAAGAAGAGGCAGAAACGATAAGGCTATCGCGGACGCTTTGGTTCTCCTTGCCAACGCGATAGGGCAAAATCACAACGTCAACAATGGGGGACCAGCTGAGTTTCAGGGTCTTGACAAGTTCCAGCGAAACAATCCGCCGTCCTTCAAGGGAGCTTATGATCCTTAGGGTGCCCTGTTGTGGATGACGGAGATTGAGAAGATCTTCCGGGCCATGGGATGCAACGACCAGCATAAGGTCACCAAGAAAGGAAGCTCTTTGTGTGGGACTCTAAGTGTGAGGAGAGTTTCCAGACCTTGAAGGATAGGTTGACATCAGCACCGGTGTTAGTTTTACCCTATCCTAGTAGACCTTTCGTAGTGTACTGCGATGCTTCTAAGTAAGGTTTAGGTGGAGTATTGATGCAGGATGGTAGGGTAGTGGCTTATGCTTCTAGGTAGCTGAAAACCCATGAGAAGAACTACACTACTCATGACCTATAATTAGGAGCGGTGGTGTTTGCCTTAAAGATTTGGAGGCATTACCTTTATGGAGCTAAGTTTGAGGTCTTTAGTGATCATAAGAGTTTGAAATATTTGTTTGACCAGAAAGAACTCAATATGAGGCAACGCAGATGGATGAAATTCCTTAAGGACTATGATTTTGAGTTGTCCTACCACCCAAGAAAAGCCAATGTAGTGCCAGATGCTTTGAGTAGGAAAACCTTGCACGTCTCCGCTTTGATGGTTTGGAGATGGATTTGATATAGGAGTTTAGAGATCTAAGTTTAGCTTGGGAAGTTACCCCTAAGAGTATTAGGCTTGGAACCTTGAAGGTTACCAATAGTTTGATGGATGAAGTGAGAGAAGACCAAAAGATAGATAAGTTTCTCTTAGAACAGAGGGAGTTGCTTGCTAAGGGTAGAGACCTTAGTTTCAATGAAGAAAGTGATGGAGTTTTGAGATTCAAGGATAGAGTTTGTATACCAGATGTTCCTAAGCTTAGGAAGTTGATCCTCGAAGAAGGACATATGGGTGTTTTGAGTGTTCACCCAGGTGCCACTAAGATGTACCAAGACCTTAATCGTATGTTTTGGTGGCCTAGGATGAAAAAGGATGTAGCTGAGTTTGTATATACTTGCTTAGTGTGCCAAAAGGCTAAGATAGAGCATCAAAAGCCTTCAGGAAAATTGCAACCTTTAAGTATCCCAGAATGGAAATGGGATAGTATCTCCATGGATTTTGTGTCTGGACTCCCTAGGACTCCAGTTGGTTGTGATGCTATATGGGTTGTTGTGGATAGATTGACTAAGTCTGCCCATTTCATCCCTATGAACATGGAATATCCCATAGAAACGTTTACCAATCAAAGATATAGTTGGGTTGTTATGGATAGATTGACTAAGTCTGCCCATTTCATCCCTATGAACATGGAATATCCTATAGAAACATTTACCAGGTTGTATCTCAAAGATATAGTTAGGCTACATGGTGTACCATCTAGCATAGTGTCATATAGAGACCTTAGATTTACCTCTAGGTTCTGGAACAGTTTGCATGAGGCTTTAGGGACCAAGCTTAGACTAAGTTCAGCTTACCACCCACAGACTGACGGTCAGTCTGAGAGGACCATCCAGTCCTTAGAGGACTTATTGAGAGTTTGTGTGCTAGAACAATCAGGTAGTTGGGACAAGTTTTTACCCTTGGTAAAGTTCACCTACAACAATAGCTTCTATTCCAGTATTGGGACGGCACCCTATGAAGCTATTTATGGGAGGAGATGTAAGGCACCTTTGTGTTGGAATGAACCTAGTGACAATATGGTGCTAGGACCAGAGATAGTGCAAGAAACCACATAAAAAGTGAGGATGATTCGGGAAAAGATGAAAGCAGCACAGAGTAGGCAAAAGAGCTACCATGACAAAAGGAGGAAGGCACTCGAATTCCAGGAGGGTGATCATGTATTCTTGAGAGTTAATCCAACAACTGAGGTTGGTAGAGTGATGAAAGTGAAGAAACTTACTCCCAAATTCAGTGGCCCTTACCAAATTCTTAAAAGAGTCGGTGAAGTTGCTTACCAAATAGCCTTGCCACCCTTCTTGTCCAAACTTCATAATGTTTTCCATGTGTCACAACTTAGAAAGTACATTCATGATCCTAGCCATGTGATAGTACCCGTTACAATTCCATTGAAAGAGAACTTGACTTTTGAGGTACTACCCCTTCGAGTTGAGGATCGAAGGGTGAAGCAGCTGAGAGGCAAGGAGATCCCTTGGGTTCAAGTCGTTTGGAGTGGGGCAACTGAGGAAATTGCTACATGGGAGCCTGAGAGCAAGATGATGGAGGCATACCCACACCTTTTTGTTCGAGGTGAGTAGAAATTTCGAGGACGAAATTTTTATAAAGGGGTGTAATTGTAACACCCTGTTTTTCGTTATAAGCGCTTCTTTGTGTTGTTTGCATGTTTTCTTGTTAGAAGTATGCTTAGGAATGTTTAGAAAAGGCTAAGTGGGATTTTAAGCTGAAAATCCCTTCCTGATGCATGGGCACGGCCGTGCTCATGTATCAACATGCCTGTGCTCATCTGGCCTATTCAGTGGTTGCTGAAACCACGAGCACGGTCGTGCTCAAGGGGAGAACGACCGTGTCGGAAACACGCCTCGCTTGATGGTCTTTTTGCCTGATTATGCTTAAGTGAGCACGACCCTGTGCTAATGTTAAGCACGATCGTTCTTAATGGGGAGCACGGTCGTGCTCGAGTCAGACTCTATATAAACGAGTCATTCAGCGAGGTTTACGAGTATTAACCCTCATTTTGGCACTTTAGGTAACCCAAGTGTGGCGGCAGCCTCTCCATCTCTTTCCTTTGAACCCAATCGTTTTTGGTGTTCCGTTCTTGTTTGGGAGAGTCAAATCACGTTCTAAGTGTCAATATAAAGGTAGTGGTTTTTCCCTCTCGTTAATTCCTTTTCCTTTATGTGAATTGGGAACTAATTGGTTAACCTTTTTGTGTTGGCCAAGGCTTGAGTAGTTCACCGAGCCGTTCGTGGGAACCAATTTAGAGTCTTCATCGGTTTAAAAAGGGAAATCTTCATATCAGGTATGGGGAGAAGGGATAGTATGAATATGTAGGCTTGGGAGTGGCGTAAGACGTAGGGTTACCCATGACCCTAGTATTTGATAAAATGCCTATATGTTTATTTGTTGACTATATGCCTAATTTGTTATGATGTTGATGTTTGGCATGATTGATAATATGTTGTTTGCGACACCCTAACTCGGGTCATCACATTTCTACCCGTTTACGGAAATAAAATTTAATTTGCTGGTTGCTTTCGGAAAATAATGTTTTCTCAACGTTCAAAATATGGTGATAAATTTTTTTCTTCCTCAAGACAACAACAACGAAATCAAACCACACATAATTACATACTGTATATAAGTTATACAACTATATGCCTCATATGTTTTAACATCTAGATCATTATCAGTTTAGTGGCTTTCAAAACATAACATAACTCAATAGGACCTAAGCTGGTCATAACTAACTGACACTACCAACAACCTGAGCAGCCCAGCATGTCTCGAACTAGTCAGCCTTCTCCTTTTGTAGAGATCTCATCCCTTGTGGGGCACTGATATGTTTGTAAGGGTGAGACACCAATATATGGATTTAACAAAATAACTAAATGCACGACACAAAAGAAGACACATACACATATACATGTTTATAACATCCTAAGCATTCCATACTACAACATACAGTTTATCAATGGGTTCCACACCCCAAACATCAACGTTGGAAAACTATGCATGAACACTTCAATATATCATCTACACATTCACACTTAATCTCCGGAGACCCCCAACGTCATTTCAAAATGAGCTGATCAAGCTCGATTGCCAACAGAGGCACGTCGATTTTTGCCAACAGAGGCACGTCGGTTTTTCCATAGCCCACTGTCCGGAACAGTGAGAACGTCGATTTATGGATTTTTTTTTCCATTGCACGTCGATTGCCCAAGGCGTAATGAATTTCATTATACGTTGATTGCCTAAAGGCGCAATGAATACGTCGATTACATGAATATCATAAAATACCCTGATTTCATTGTACGTCGATTGCCCAAAGGCACAATGAACACGTCGATTTCAGGAATATCATAAAGATACCATGATTAACAAATACGTCGAGACATGAATATCACCAAGATATCATGATTAACCTCGTAGGCACGTCTGCCAAAATGCATGCAAGAAAAACACTTTGTTCTCGTTGTTTTCTTTGTGTTAAATCTTTATTTGTCAAAGCTCTCAAAAGCTTATGACCCATCATCGTTTTAAACATCTTTACAACTTTTATTAACAACACAGGACCTCATAGCCCGAGTGCTCAATCACGAAGCCCTTAGACCTTGCAATTAGTCTTAGGTTAGTGGTGATAGAAAACATCATAAATCTTTTACCGTCGATTATTACGTCGTAAAGTAGACACACCGTCTACCAACTAGACACCAAGTCTATAACATCATAAGAACACTAGTACCCCGACGTCTCGGTTACTAAGTTCCATATCGTCGTTTACGTCGTCTGTGAAAAACAAATCCAAAATAGGATAACGTCATAAGAACATTAGTATCCCGACATCTCGGTTACTAAGTCCAACTGTACTTTCAACACAGTTGAATCAAATTTTGATTTTTCATAAATTCTTTTTCCAAGGTAGAAATTCATTATAAAATCCTTAAATCATAAAACTTAGTTTCTCACAAACCAATGAGTCACTTGAGGTTTATTCTCCTCACGTCTACACTTTTCCAAATTTGCCGTCAAATATTATTTTTAAGGCTTTTTAAGCCAAAACTTAACTTTTTCCACTTAATTAATTTTCTAAAATCATGATTAACTTATTTTCACCAATTAATTTCATAAAAGAATATTTTGTAATATTCCGGGTTTTCTTATATAAAATCTAGCAATGCTAAAATATTTTCCAAAACTCCTCATTTTCCTCAAAATAAAATTCCTTTAATATTATATATCAATATTTTGCCGTTAAAACATTGGATATAATTTGCGTAGCTTCTTAAAGCTTTTATCCGATTAACTTTAATTGAGCACTCGACCCTTGTCAAGCTTCTCACACATCAACCAACAGTTATATCACGAGATATTTCCCGAGCGAGATCATGCATCATAGCAGTATAATATACAATTGCAAATAATTAAATAAATTAAACACAACTCCACACCAATACACAGATAAACAACACAACGTAAGCCACATAAACAAATAATCACAACCACATATAAATCATATAAACCACACTACAAGCAAATAGTTATTGAGAAAATCCCTCAGGTAAGCTCCCCTTACCTCTTGAAGACTCCTTGATGAACTTACATATTCCTTCGAAATTTGATTTACCTAAAACGTCGTACTCAACTAACCTTCAACCATTACAACCAAATAGTTACAACTCAAGAAACTAAAACATTCTAAACCGTAATACATAGTCACGGCCTCTAGGGTTTTTGAATGACTAAAACTTCTAATCATGATTAAGTTATGGATTAATGATCCTTGATTAACCTAAATCATAGATTAGTGACTAAATAACTAAGTTTAAAACTCAAAACTTCCTAACTCTTTTATACATAGATTCGGCCTTAATAGGTTCATAGAGCTAGGGTTCTTAGTTTAACAAATCAACTTGGATTTATAAAGCATACATACTAAGAGATTGATTTCTAAGATCATTTATGAAAACCATGAACAAAACTCAACAAAACTTACCCACTTAGGGTTCGGCCAAAACAAATATTTTTGAGTATAATATTCATTTTAAGAGACTAACATGGATTAGAGTGTGTAGTCATACATGCCATATAGAATACATGATCATACATGAAAACACATGAACAAAACTCTACCAACCCTAAGTTGATAGGTTCGGCCAAAGCTAGGTTTTCAAGAAAGAAATTTTTGATTATATCATGCTATTGTATTTAGATAATATGCATGATATCAAGAAGATAGAAAGTGGTTTCATCCTTATTAGATTTTTCTAGAATTTATTATGACTTTTCAAAGTTCTAGGGTTAGAAACTTTAAAGTGATAAACAACTATGATACAAGCCTTGAATCAAGAAACTTACTAAAGAACATAGACATGATTAAGAATGAAGATTAGGATTTACCTCTTGAAAATCAATGACAAAGGAAATCCAAGAACTTGCTTTACAACTTAGAACTAAGGAACTTGTAAACTTTAGAGTTTTGGAAGCAAATGACAAAATAAACTAAATGAAAAGTGAGAGTAGGGTATTTATAGTGAGAGTGGCGTCCTATTAGGAAGACTCTAGATGATGGTGAGTTGTCATGTTAAAGGATCAAAATGCAATTAAGTTCTAAGGACCAAATTGCAAAGATTCCAATAGTTGAAGGACTAGTTTGCAAATTATCAATAAAGTGTCATGATGATGCTTTTGCCACATTAAATGCTAGCTTATCTTGACTAACTTGACTATTTTGGGCTGATTTGTGGCATTAGATATTTTAGGAAAACCTAACTTGTTGAAGAAGTTTTGAGAATGTTAAAGAATAATGTGGAAGAATGTAGAACATTCTAGAATTTTCTTGAATCATCCAACAAATGAGGCAGCCACAATTCACATGGCTTGCACATTGGCTGGGTTATTTTGGGCTTGGATTCATTCTTTTGGGGCCCACTTGAAAATTTAAGCATTAAGCTTAAGATAGGAAACTTAAGGAAACTTTAAATGGCTTTATGGAATCAAACCATGAACTAGAAAATTTTGGGCTTCTAAGCCACGACCATTTGAGATTGGAAACAAGGATTCTAGCCCAATCCACTTGAAAAAACTTAAAAAACTAATTTAGGGACAAAAGGGTAATTTACAGAAAGTTCAGGGACTTCACCGTAAAATTTCTAAATTTTCTATTTAACCCTGAAAAACCTTCTAGACTTAAAAATATGATTCATCCCCTTGAATCATCTCAAAATCCTAAGATAAACCCTCTATCTACTCTTAGAAACTCTAATTTCCCTTCCGTCGTCTACTCGATTACGCTTTCCGCCCGTAATACGTAAATTATTTTATTTTTTTATGAAAAAAATTCTAAAAATACAGAATTGTAGAAAATAAAATACTAAACTTAAGTCTTTCGTTCATGAATTAAAATTAGGTCTTTTGAGCAGTATTATTATACCGTCAATGGAATTCGCAGGCCGGGTTTCGCCTGACTTTCCAACCTAAATTTTAATCGTAGCTTCCTACATTCAAGTAGGATTGAGTGGTAAACTCCGTTTATTTAAAATGGTTTTCTAAGTCTCAGATAAAAATATAAACATAGTTATATAAATTTCTGATATTAGAAAACAGCGAAAAGTCGGGGTGTTACATTGTTTGCTGTAAATATGTTAATTTGATGATGCCATGATTGGGTGATTTATGATGATGAAATTATCATGAATTGGTTGTTGGTTAGTGTTGTGAACAATATGATAAATAAAAAATAAATCTGTTAATGTTGATGTTAGGGGAGGTTTTTCCCTTTTGTTCATATAACTAAACGATAGTGAGGAGAGGCAAGGTTAATGCTAAAAGGTTTAGTCAAGGACCCTAGGGAATGATCTATGACTATTTATGGACAGTTAATATGAATCTGAAATTAAAGGATCAATTCTCGTTTCTATAAAACATGGAGATTTTGTGACATCCTCTACCCCGCATGTATTTATAAAACGATAACATAGAAGGAAATATTTAATTTTTGAAATTAAAATAAACACATGCATTTCATTTATTATTAGAAGAAAACTAACGGGTAAAGGACACCACATTGTAACAAGATCTCATAACGCGGAAATAAAAATAGTTTTAAAAGGAATAATAACTAGAACATAAAAACAAAATCCAACCCCGATGTCACATTACACAGCTGGTATAACCATATTCTGAACATTCGAAAAAACAACGTAAACTAAACATAAGTCCTAACTACGCGTAGCGGCTCCTCAGAGTCACTCCTCAATAAGTTGTTCGCCGTCCTCTGCATAACCGAACAGATACATGCAAAGCAAATAACAAAAGACGGGGAGTAAGAAACATATATATGAACATAACGGCAATGAAGTAGTTAGCAAGATGAGCATGCATCACATATAATATATACATAGCATATAAAAACATAAAAACATCCAAAGTATCACAATCATATCATATTCATCATATCAACATGCATGCTATGCAATGCAGTGTAACACCTTTCTCGAGTGCTACATTTTCCGTGACATTTTAAGGCCGAAAAGTAGGTTAATTAAATTCCTGTAATATAATGGGGTAATTTTTTTTCTTTTTCACAAGACATCAATATAAATACTTGGAATCAAGTGACTGTTCAATAAAATATTTCGTAGTCATAGTTAAGATTATAAGTTCGATAGTCATTTACATTAACACCCAACCCGACTCATAACCAGAAAACAAAAAAATACGCAGACCCAACATAAAGCTATGGAGACGCAGCTCCTAAAATATAAGATACTTGGAGTTGCAACTCCATTAACGATAACACTAACTCCCAGACATTCCAAGGTGTCCAAACTAAATTATAAAAGACCATCATCTCTCGTACATCGTGAGAAGGATAAACCCAACTGACGGGATCTAGTGGAAACTCTACTTGAGTCCACTATCGACATCGTCACAAACGACACTACTAGAATCAGTTCAAAAGTAGCTCTCTGACTAAGCCTTTTCCCTTACCAAGGAGAAAGTCATAGCCTACAAACCGACGACAATCATGCCTATCTCAAGAAAAGAAAGGTCAGGCGTGACAGAAAACACAAAGATCATCATCTTGGACCATCTGAAAGCCGGAAGACGTCCACTAGAAACTCCAACCTATCGTCTGCAAGCTCAAACCTCAATCTCTATGA
Organism: Sophora flavescens; assembly: GCA_030762895.1. Taxonomy (NCBI): domain Eukaryota; kingdom Viridiplantae; phylum Streptophyta; class Magnoliopsida; order Fabales; family Fabaceae; genus Sophora; species Sophora flavescens. The sequence goes on from CM061063.1 coordinate 217,822,612, forward strand.
TGAATCAGCCTAGCGACATCTTGAAATCACATTATTCTCAAAAGAATGCAGAAGGCACATAGCCAGCCGACATAGGCAATATAAAATAAGGAGGTGACATTCCCAAACATCACAACATATGGCAGATATGAAAATAGAACGACACCACATAGAATATATTCATATCCATGTAAACATATATCTCAGTCAAACAGTCTAGTATATACAAGTAATAGATAACACGTGCACATATAGTCAACAATACACAAATCAGTGTGACCATAACCCCATCAAGCATGACTGGATACTGTTAGTTCACAGAGACCTGAGAACAGAGGTAACTGATTGAAACTGCATGGTCTCATTCCTACATAGACTTAAGGAAGATTTGACCCTAACTCCGGAGCTAAGAGAACATTCGGAAGGAGTGATTAGAGCACATGTATCACAACTTCCAGTAGTAGGCATCTTGTGCGTTCAATAGTAACAGCCACATAGTGGTACTATAATTCATTGTGAAACACTCTCGATAACCTCGACCAACTAGCATCTAGTTGTTGATGTCAGTGTATTGAATGGAACGCCATGACCAAAAAGAATCACCAACTGGCTATTTGTGACCCTCCTACCCTGGCCATCCCCAAGACCATTTAAGATCGTCACTGGCACGTCCTCATGCGGACATACAAGTCGGCTCAACTTCTTAGGTACAAAGGCCCTACGGAACATAGTATCAACTATGTGTTTAAGCAATATTGTCGTTAATGGCGTGTGCGTTCATATTTATCCACCGGATAAATTTCAGGGTTCCTTACGGAAACCAAAAGCCATTCTAGAGGCAAAGCAGACAGTACCAACATGTTTGCAATCACCACTCATTGTCCATGTTTCAACGCTTTAGTACATTATGAAGGTTGGTCATTCGTCACCAACTCAATTATGCCTCTTTAAGTCCATTCCCGAACAGGATTGCTTGTCAAGCAAGTAACCTTAAAGTACTCTTTGTCATTAAGTATTATGTTGGTAAGGATAAGTGAATCGTCCTTACTTTATAACATATGGTTTTGCTCCACCCGAGTCATAATCATTAAGTCTTTGTTTTCACTAAGCCATCCTCGACTTAGGTTTTCCATTTAACCTGCAATACTAGTCTTGAAATCCAAAACCACTTTTATCCAGAATCAAAACCCTTTGTCTAAAACCAAATCATTTTGGAAGTAATATTGTCTCATAGGTATATAGATACCGAATCCTTCAAAACAATATTTCAATTCCGTAAAATTATTGAAAGGCGATTTTCCCCCTTTTAATTGATTCAGGGTCAAACCTCCTAAACTTTCAAGATAAGCTTCCTTTACTCAAAATCATCAATTATCTAGGTTCTAATACTCATTTTAAGGTATTAAAATACCAAATTAAGGTCTTGAATAACATTTCACTCAAAAGTCTTAAAACTTGACTGAAAGCTTCTAAGTTTGAAAATTGGGAAATTCCTTTCCATAAACTCTTTGATTCAAATGGTTAATAATTCATTTTGGAATCTTAGGACACTTAGTTAAGTGTCAAAAACAGTTTCCAACTCCCAAAAATAGTGTTGGTCGAATTATTTACCTTTGGTCCATTTTACCATTTTAAACTCTTCAAAAACTCAATATCATTACCTCTTGAAACATGATTTTATTCCTCTATGACCTAAACAATTATCAAAGTTATTTTTGAAATCAATTGAACACTTTAAGATGGTTTTAAACTTTGTAAAAACAGTTTTGGAAAAATAACACTTTCTTCTTGCTTTCATTTATCCTTAAAACACTTATTTCCTTAGTTTCTAAAGCATCATTTTGGTAATTCAAAATATAACGTACGATCAAAATATTTCTCAAAACATTTCTAAAATATTAACCAAAAATCAAAAGTTCCAAAATCATTGCTCAATACCAATCCTTTTTCCTTTATGGATTTGAAATATTCATTTCTCACTTAAGGATATTAATGTCGCTTAAGTTTCAAGGATTGGAGTTAAACTCCCATTTCCATTCACACTTGGCCAAAAGCCAATCCCAACCAAAGTGAAGGTTATGCTTCACCAAATAATCTCACAATTATACTTACACATCAATATATAAAGTTATGTCAAATCATCACAATAATCAAGTTATAAGCAATAACCAATTATTAAATCCTCACTTTTGATCCAATGATCAAAGTGATGGTTTTCAACATGCTAGAAATCATTTTCCAACCAATCAATCACACCAATTAAACATAAATCCAACAAAAATTAACCACTACAATAATGTCCTCATAAGGGACTAAATAAACAAAGTGGATAATCCTTGATTTAGGATTTTTCGGCAACCAGATAAATAAAGCCATCTTCACATCCACTAATATGGTGTGATGTGGTTCACTCCCCCCTTACCTCTTGTAGACAAGGGAAGATCATTTGCTTGGTTTTCAACAGTCAGAATCCCTCATATCGATGTTGCACAAAACTAAGCTCCAACTAATAACCCAACTGGACGCTCCAGTTTCCTCTGACACCTTGCGACAGGTGCAGAAAACTCCTAACATCTCCCGAACAATATAAAACCTGCTTCCCCAAGCAAACACAACCATGACAACATCCCGGAGAGGGAGTCAAAACATTTTCAACAATAAGACAAATCAGACAAATAGGTACCCATCATCAACTACTCACTTGAAGTTGATTTAAACACTTAATTTTACAAAATAGAACCAATTTCGATAAAAATTAGTTTTGGGAAAACTAAGATTCATCTTCAAAATTGGGGAAAATTGATTTGACATTAGAAATGCGAAATCAGTATGCCAGAACATCAATTAACAGTCCTAATTACATAAAAACATAGTTAATTTCACAAAAACATAACCAATTTCAAATAGAATAAGATTGGGACTTTAGGGTTCATATCATAATTTGGGGAGAAACCAATCTACTTAAAAAATCATGAAATTGATTTAGGGAAACACTAATTCACAATCCCAATTGCATAAAACAAGGTTCAATTTCAAAATCCAAAACAGAATTCAAAAGCTAGGGTTAGGGTTTCAAAATCAATTTGGAGTTTTTCTGAATCTGAACAAAATAGATGAGGTTTCACTCACCCAAGGAGGAAGGAAGAGAAGTGGTGGCTACTGGGACCTCCGGCGCGGCGGCTGTGGCGGTGACTCCGGTGAGGACAACAACCAAACGGAAGCCAAACGGACCACACATGGGCGAGCTCAGTACGCAGTCGGCTCCTCCCTACCAGTGCGGCCAGACGACGACGAGGTGTAGGAGACGCTCGTGGCTGGACAACGACGCAATGATGACAGCCCCTGCGATCGTCGTTTCCCCTCACTTTAGGCGCTAAACAACGGTGACATAGAGGTCAAAGGGTGGTCGAACGTTGCTCAGGTGGTGGCTGGCTCACATTGTGAGCTAGGGTGGAGGATGAAGAAGATGAAGTGAGGAGGAAGAAGAAGAGAGAAAAAAAAAGAAAGCAAGAAGTGGGGGAAGGGGTCCTGTGTACTGGGCATAGAGGAGAAGAACTTTTATGTTCTTTTTGTGTTTTTTTTTCCACTTACTTAGTAATAGGTAAACTGTGCGGTTAAGATAAAGTTTAGAAAAAGAACAATAATATTGATCATTGTATCTAAAAATAATGAATGACAAATATATACTTTCAAAATTCAAAATAGAGTAAAGATTAACGATTGAACTGGTCAACCAAGAAAATTAGTGATCCAAAAATTAATCTCTAGTTAACACTAAACTAATTTATTTTCAATTCTAAAATTAATTAGGGTAACATCTGAAAATAAATTCATTTGAATCATATTATTTAAAACACGTTTCTAGACAAATAATAATAGAGACAATAGCATAATATTATTGTCTAGCAAGTGTTTATACACTGCAATAACACATTGCTTACAGCGAATAAAATAATTTAAATGAGTAAATAAAATTACTCAAACTAAACAACATAAAAATGAAAAAAACTAAACATCCAGATAATTAATTATTCCAATAAAATAATTAAACATATATGAAAGAACTGGGATGTTACAACACTACCCCACTAAAAGGAATTTTGTCCCCGAAATTCTCTCATCTAAAGAAAACAAACGTGGACACTGTGCTTCTATCTCGTGTCTCAGATGCGCAACATCCTCATCGCTCAACACATGACATGATGTACCTCATAGATTAAGCTCTCTTTCAAACTTATATTGTATTGTTGTAGGACACGAGAAAACACTCAAGGTAAAACCTCTTTAAATTTCTAAAACTCAAATTACATTCAGATAGTTTGAATGTCAAGCTGAATAAAGTATATAGATATCGAATAAATCCTAACATGTAAGTGATACGAAACTCCGACTCTATATCCGGTGGCGATTCTAACACACCAGTGATGAGATAAAAACTTAAATTTGAACGGGAAGTTTTCGAAAAAAGAGGAATAAATCCTTTTGTTCCACTCTCACGAGAGAGAACAAAGTAAAATGAAGAGAAGACAAATGGTATTCAATATGTAAAAATGGTCTTTAATAGGTTCCTGAATGTAAAAATATGTTGTACACCCACATATTTACAAACGTGACTCTAATAAAGTTCATCCTTCCACGAGAACTTCCTTCGAAAGACAAATATGAAAATAATAATTTTTCTTCTTCTCAAGAGTCTAGAATGCAAGTCGAAAATACTCTTGGTCTTTAAAAATGCATCCTTAAAAGTTTTGTGAGTTCCCTCACTCGAGGTAACTCTGATTCACTTGGCATAAAAGATGAAATAAATTGCCAGAGTTTTCATCCCCAAGGGAATTTTATGACTTTTTCCTGTGAAGGCTAACAAGATATTATCTGAAAGATATTACTCCCTTTCTCAGTTGTATTCATTTGTGGAAAAGGCAAATGATCAAGTTCACAAAAATTAGTTCTCCACAACAACGGAGAATTCAAACAGATTTAACCCACAAGGGTTGGTTAACCAATGATTGTAAAAAGTCATTATATCAATGATGGCAGAAGAATACAAATCTTGATTGACTCACACAAAACATAAACCGTCGGAGATGAACATTGAAATCAAATCAACTCGAATCAAGATGAAACAAAGAAATAATAAATAAAGAAAAAATGATAAGAATATCTCATACATTCACAGGGAATTTAGAATGACTTGTGTTCGAACCAAACAGTATAGTCGAAAGTTTACTCTCCATGGTACATTTTCCCACGGGTTGATCACACCTACTTGTTGTATGCCCCGATTCTCCATATCGAGAACAGGCAAGACCTCTGAGGATGTAGTGACTTCTTTTGTGATCACTCCCAAGTCATGCAATGTAATGTTGTAGTCACGAGTTGACTCACTCTACCAATTATTTTAGAAAGTCACTGCTTGCAAACTTTCACAGTGTGATCAGGCTTTCCATATTGGAAACAAATGATCTCCTTATTGTTGCAGTTTCTAGTTGCATATCATTTTCCACATCTCAGACAACTTTAAAAGTACACCGACGTCACAAGTTTCCTTGTCACTCCTCTTTTGAGTTCACTCTCGTTATGATTGTTTCCTTAGCGTCTTTATACGCGATAGCTGATGGAACTCAAAACAACTAACATATTCTAACAAACATTTCGTCTTAGTGTAGTCGTAAATCTACATTCTCCGATACACCCCAAACTTTGCAAGAAAGAACTCATTCAGAAGATTGCCTTGAAAATTTCCTTAGCAACGATTATGTTCTCTACTTCAACCAAAAAGGCAGTCAATCCTTACAAAGGTTAAGGACGACAAACTTAAAGCAAAACTATGCATCATAATTCTATCCACTATTATTCCTCCTTAGAAACAATAATGAAGAGAATAGCAAACATCGTTGTCTCCCTTCGGAACAATGTCACTAAAACATAAACACAAACAAAGATAGACCAAGGTCGTCATCCTTTCAAACATTGGTCTTCCCGAAACTAAGAACACATAACAACATAGAAAATAATCAGAGAAAACACAACACAAACGACGACGGACCTATACCCCAAGCCCAAAATACTCGACCAGCTCTGATACCACCTAATGTAACATCCTTCTCGAGCGCTGCATTTTCCGTGACATTTTAAGGCCGAAAAGTAGGTTAATTAAATTCTTGTAATATAATGGGGTAATTTTTTTTCTTTTTCACAAGACATCAATATAAATACTTGGAATCAAGTGACTGTTCAATAAAATATTCCGTAGTCATAATTAAGATTATAACTTCAAAAGTCATTTACATAAACACCCAACCCGACTCATAAGCAGAAAACATAAAAATACACAAATCCAACATAAAGCTATGGAGACGCAGCTCCTAAAATATAAGATACTTGGAGTCGCAACTCCATTAATGATAACACTAACTCCCAGACATCCCAATCTGGCCAAACTAAAATATAAAAGACCATCCTCTATCGTACATCGTGAGAAAGATAAACCTAACTGACGAGATCTAATGGAAACTCTATTTGAGTCCACTATCAACATCGTCACAAATGACACTACTAGAATCACTACAAAAGTAGCTCTCTGACTAAGTCCTTTCCCTTACCAAGGAGAAAGTCATAGCCTACAAACCAACGACAATCATGCTGTCTCAAGAAAAGGAAGGCCAGGCATGACAAAAAACACAAAGATCATCATCTTTGACCATCTGAAAGCTGGAAGACGTCCACTAGAAAATCCAACCTATCGTCTGCAAGCTCAAACCTCAATCTCTATGATGAATCAGCCAAGCGATATCTTGAAATCTCAGTCTTCTTAAAAGAACACAGAAGGCACATAGCCAGCCGACATAGGTAATATAAAATAAGGAAGTGAGATTCCCAAACATCACATCATATGAAGATATGAAATAGTACGACACCACATAGCATATATTCATATCCATGTAAAGATATATCTCAGTCAAACAGTCCAGTATATACAAGTAACAGATAACACATGCACATATAGTCAATCGTACACAAATCAGTGTGACCATAACCTCATCAAGCATGACTGGACATTGTTATTTCAAAGAGACCCGAGAACAGAGGTAACTGATTGAAACTGCATAGTCCCATTCCTACACAGCCTCAAGGAAGATTTGACCCGAACTCTAGAGCTAAGAGAACATTCGGAAGGAGTGATTAGAGCACATAATGGTACTATAATTGATTGTGAAACACTCTCGATAACCTTGACCGACTAGCATCTGAATTCATGTGGGGAGTTCTTGTATAAGCACCTGCATCTTAGTAGCCATTTCAACTTTTTTTTAAAAAAATATAATAAAATTGATGAAATGTAAGGATATTGGGTTATTGGTGGGGTCAATATAATAACTTTTAAGAAGTTGCTGGGTTGGAGAGGTGAGGTGCTTAAGTTATAAAAAATGAAAATGGATGATGTGTAATGGTGGGACCCATTTAAGAACTCCAAAGTGGGGTGCTGGGATGTGGATGCTCTAAGTGTCTATTCTATTCTATTCTATTAGGTTCCACCTTTTAAGTGGAACCAAAATATCCCACATTTTAACCTCATATCTTGTTTTATTCAACTTATAAAATATGTCAAACATTGGACATATGTTTCCTCCTGTTGTGACATGTCTCCCGAATGCTATTTAAATATCAAATGAAAGTCTTGGAGCATATTTGTTTAAGATTTCCAATCATAAAATCAAAATTTAAAATCACATTAGCCAAAAACTCCTCTCATATAGCTTTTGAAAAAAGTGTCTTGGGACATGTATGTCTTGCTTTTGCAGTCAAAAAAAATCTCAACTAAACAAGTCATAAAGAATTTAGCTTCTCTCCTGTATAACTAGTTTTCTTCTTTTAGGCAAGCTGAAGAATCCAAGTGAAGAGAAGAGGACCATTGATCTACATACTGAAAGGCCTTCTTTTAGCAATTGTGGAGCTCAAGATGCTGCAGGCAATACTTTCTTCACCATGATAATAAAATCACGGCACCTTAAAAAGGCAAACGTAGTATGTTTTCTCAGAATAAACAATCATATAATCTACTTATGCAATCTCATTAATTAAACACTTAGTCAGGTGAAAGATTTATTACATGCAGTACTAGCCAAGGAGCTTCCAGAAGAGCTACATCAAACGCGACAGAGAAAATGCTCTACTGCTAGTTGGGGAAAGATCATGGAGGGTTACTTTGCTCCATTACCAAAAAAAATCACAAACTCAACTTTCTGTAGGATGGCTAGAATTTGCAAGAGAGAATAATTTGGACGTAGGAGATGCTTGCTTGTTCGAGCTGTTGTACAGTAGTGATGACATAGTGATGAAGGTTTCCATTTCTAAGCACTCCTCTGTTTAGCCATAAATGGGCAGTAATCTAATGCAGTTCAGTTTTATGATGTACTTTGTGAGCATTAAGTAACTTTGTTGGACATGGTAACCATAGTGGTTTTATGTTGAATCACCACAAGCTACTTCTTTCCCAGGATTACAAAGAAGACTATTGTATCAACTAAATCTTGTGAAATAAAGATAGGCACAAATAGAAATTATGCCTGGATTCTACCTGGTTCAAAAGGTGCTTATCACATACATACACGGATTCTAACCCTGGAAGACTTCAATACATTTTTCTCATGACCCCTGATAAAAAACATTTAATATTCCTCTTTCCATCCCTTTTCCCAAATATTGAATCCATAAGGGTGTGTTTGGTTCAAAGGAGGGGAGGGATTTTAACTAGCTATTGTGTTTGGTTGGGAGGAGGGGATGGGAAATAACATTATTCATGTTTGGTTCACAAGTGGAGGGGAGGGGAGGAATTTTAAAACAAATTTACTTTTGCACCCTTATAATTATTTATTTAAAAAAACAAGTGAGAATGTTTAGGTCAATATATGCAAAATTTTTTAAAATCCCCCCCCCCCCCCCCCCCCCCCCAATATTGGATAGGAGCCAAAGTTAAGTGAGGAGGGATTTTCCCCCTCCCCTCCCCTCCAACCAAACATTACGTAAGTGTAGTAAAACCACGGATGACTTATTATATTACCTAGGTTGTTAGTTATATAGAGAATGTATGGGTGTGCAGGATTGTTGAAAGGGGGACATAGCATGAGAGGGAGTGTAAATATGTAATCTGTTACTTTGGCATTTGCTTAGGCCTGAGAAGATTAATCTTCCAGGAGGGAGAGCATTGCTCCAGTACCTTTATTAACCTTTTTCAGTATATCTCAATAATACAATCCTTGTTTCCTATCAAGAAACCTTGAGAAAAAATTGGGCTTGTCTGCATAATCTTTTAACACTACAATTGCACACAAGTTCATCAATTTCAAAGTTTTTCGTTGTTGGGTTTCTTAAACTCGTGAATCACATAAAACGTGCTAAGCTCATGACCATTGCTTGACACAAATTGAGAAATAGTACGATGTTCTCAGGTTAAAAGGATGTGAGACATACTTGTAATTTCTCCTGGCCATACAAAGGTATCAAGCACTTTTCCTTTTCTGTCTTCTGAAGTGTGAATAATCAAACAATTGCCATTAAACTATTAATCTCAAACCAATAAAATCAACAAAATAGAAAAGCCCCATCTGAAAATGTAGATAAACAAAAAGAAAATGGTAAACAATGAGATATGCTAGATCAAATATCCAACAATGACAATTGTGAATAAGATTCTCAAGCACCCTACTCAAAGCCGGCATGATAAAATATAAAATGACTGGTTCAAATGCAAAATTGATTCTTTTTAAACCAAGAATAAGACAGAGTATGTTGCAATATTCCAGACTATTCAAAAGCATTCAATCAACCTAATTCTAAAAGAATTGGTAAAAACCCAGAAACCCAAAGAAGCTAAGGAATTAAGTATACCTCTAAAGAAAAACTGAACACTTATTTACCAAAATAATCGTGGTTGTCATACATAAAATATGGACATAGGAAAATCCTGTAATCATTTTCCACAAACCCATAGTTCTCTGTAAGATAGATAAAGTATGTGGTAGTAGTAAGTACCACACCAGTGGCATAAACCTCTTGGCTGGTGTTGTGTGGAGATACCTATTCTGTGGATGTAGATATGATAATATTTAAGAAAGTTTATAAGGATATTATAGAAGCCAAGAACTAATGACACACTTTAGAAAATAAACCCAATAAAAACAAAAAACTATTTCCAAAAGATATACTAATAAACTAAAATTTTCACAAAGGATCGGCTATAATGGCAAATCGACATACATAATACTAGAGTTTGATGTGCTTTACATAATTATATGTTTAGAGAAGCTATGGCAGTGTATTCCTAATTTCACTCCTGAAAATATTTTATTTTCAATTTTCACCCATGCATACAGAATCACACTTTTGTTTTGATGTAATGGACAACAGTATCAGAATACGGTTATTTTGCCCCAAACTAATTAATACTATACATTATGATGAAAATAGTATGACTTTATTCACATAATATGATAATACAAAAATTTCTTCCTCTAGCCCAAGAATAACTTCCAACCAGAACAAGTGAATTTTGAAGTCTCCTTAATAATCCACAAAAGAATCTCATTCTAATTTCTCCATTCTTCTTATAACTGATGAAAGGCATAAAAATGATACATTTAAGTAGTTAACATAGGTGTGACTTCACAAACTGGTAGTTTAGCTTGAAAAAACAGTTGAAGGAGTAATTTTATTGGCTAAATTAGTGTTTTGGTCCCTTATCTTTATTTTAGGTTTCATTTTGGCCCCTTATCTTTTTTTTGTTCCGTTTTGGTCCCTTCTCTTTCAACCGTTGGCCTATTTTTGTCCCTTCCGTCAATTTTGCACTAATGCCGTTAGGTTTCCGCTGCCACTCGCCGGAAACCGTCGTAGACTCGCCAGAAACCACTGTAGACTCGCTGGAATCTGGGTTTTACCATTTCTCTTTGTCTATCCTTCCTTCTCTTCTTCCCTTCCTCTTTTCTTCTCTCTTTCCTTCTCTTCCTCTCCCATTCTCTCTCTTCTTCCTGGTATTTGACAATGACAATGGCAGAGACGGGGGACGGCAGTGATGCAGCTGAAGATGGGGCGGTCGGGGTGTGTGCTACCCGAGTCGGAGGTTCTGTGCAGCGGCACGAGCTCGCGTCGGGTCCAAGTTGGCGGAGACCGTACGACTGAGAAAGGTGACGAGCACAGTGAGGGAGGTGGAGATTTTTCCAATAATGTGTGTACTGTGCATGATTCAGAAGAAGGAAGGAGAAAGGGAGAGAAAATGGGGTTTCTCTCTCTAAACCCAGTTTCTGGCGGCGACGGCGGTTTCCGGCGACTGGCGGCTGATACCTAATGTCGTCGGTGCAAAACTGACGGAAGGGACCAAAATATGCTAACGGTGTAAAGATAGGGGACCAAAACCAAACAAAAAAATATAAGGGACCAAAATCAAACCTAAAATAAAGACAAGGGACCAAAACACTAATTTAGCCAATTTTATTAGAGTAATTATATGACCTTTGAGAAGCGAGGGTCCTTTACAATAAGCTTGTGTTCCTTCCACTTTCTAATAAACAGTCCCACACTGTAAATAGAAGAAAATTATTAATTTCATGGGATACAATAAAAAGAGAGGAAGTACTGCATAAACTATACAATAACAATTTTTTATTCACAAGACAAGCTTTATTATAAACTAAAATTCCTGGAAACACAAATTGTGTGACAATATAGAGGAATATAATCATGCTATGCACAAATCTAGCGAATGAACATTATAAATCAGTTACGGTATTGTCAAAAGAGTCAAAGAAAGGACATACTAGACCAGTCATGTCTTCAAGGAGTAGCTAAAGACCACCAAACCAACTGTGAGAAAAGCACCCGAGGCTCTACTGCAACTGCCGCTGATTAGCATGCCCGTTCAGAAGTGCCAACCATTAGCACGCCAATGTTTTCTTGCGTTTTCAAGGGAACAGACATGTTTAATCTTCAAAAACAATCTGTAATCCCTCTCTATTTTATTTGAAGCAAGCAGTTTGTTACTTAGTTTACTATATACAAGCTCTTTGAGCGCGTAACCCTTTGCGCAAAGACTCCTCCATAACAAGAACAACATTCTCAAGCTGTCCTAAATTGCAAAGACCACTGATGATGAACTCATAAACTTCAACAACTGAACTATATCCACAATCCTACATCTCCTGCCATATACTTAACATTGTTCCACATTTTCCAAACTTGGAAAGACGCGTAAGCATTATCTTATAAGCATCCATTGATATCGTACACCCTAATTTACGTGCCTTCTTGTAAATCATCAAAGCAGCATATGGTGGACCATAGCTACATAGTCGTTTGACGATGGACGTTATAGTACCCGTAGAAGGCACAATTCCTTGCCCTAACATCTCATCGAACATCTCTAGTGCATCTGCCACTTTCCGCACTCTGAGAAAAGCAGTAATGATTCTAGTATATGTATCAACATTAGGTTCACACTTATCACTCAACATCCCATTATAATACTTCATGCACCCATCGAAATCTACAACCAACACGAAATTGAAAATCATTGCATTGTAACAAGCAGTGTCCAGCTGGAAATTCTCCTCCTCCTTCATAGTACAAAAAACCTCAACAGCATCATCAACCCTACCTGCACTCCCCAAACCTTCGATAAAGAAACTAAACGTCGTGCAATCGGGACCAAACCCATCATCCTCCATTTCCTTCACAATCCTCTCAACCTCACTCACCCTACCAACCTTAGACCAACCAGCAGCAACAGCATTAGATGTATTAACATAGAACGCCACCTTCCCTCTCATCGATCGCATAACAGAACTCGCGGCACCTACATGAGACCTCTTACATAGGCATGACAAAACCACATTCAAAGCCTCGGTATCGCAATTTAATCAGCCTCTGCCCCCCCCCCCAAAAAAATCCATCCAACCCAACCCGGTCCCTATTCAGAATGTTTTTATTTCGAAAAGGAAAAGTAAAGACTTAGGGAAAAGTTCATAAACACCTTTTGTGTTTAGTTAGGTTGAGGCGTAATTTAGTTATTAAATCTAAATGTGTAAGTTAGTCTGAATCTGTCGCCACCGTCAAAAACACCCTTTCACGTCTTCTAAATTTATTCCCCAACCATGGTCGCAAGCCTCCACCAACACAATTTACAAACCACTAGAGGTGGCCTAACAAGTAACAAACATGTCCACAAGTTGTCACAAGCCATCTTCGGTGTCACAACAACAACATTGCGGAGCTAGGTACACCCTTGAAGTCTAAGCATAACAATCTGATACGACTCCTTTTTGACCAAGGAGGAGCTCCAGAAGATTAAGGGAGAAATAGAAAGGAAACGAGAAAAATTTGGATTAATTCTTCTCTATCTCTTCCATTACATCCATCACATATTTATAACAATAATATACCCTAGGCTCACGGATCCTATGCCACATGTACAGTGGCCCTTACATCCAACTGACAGAAAACAAAGGAATGCATAACTGAATTGGGAAATCCTACAATTGTGAAGAAAGCATGACAAAGGGAATCCTAAGCAAAATCTTTTATTCATTCTGGCAACTTCATCTACTTTGGGCTGAGGAGTTGTGTTGATTTTCGGCCCATTTTCAGTGTTGGACTTTGGTGCTGACCCATAATGCGTATCATTACTCCACCCGTCGACAACAACCTTGTCCTCAAGGTTGTAATTAGCACAGTTAAAGGAGCCACCTGGATCCCATTGTTTGAAGTGTAAGGATCCTTTTATATCACCAGCATGTGACATGATAGAATTGAATATAGTAGTGGCAACAAAACCCGAAATTGGCCATGCAATTTATCCATTAGTGTCTCATAGTTGGAATACCATTTCGCAAGCAGGGGCCATCACTTTATTGATTCGGCCATAGTCAACTTGCTTAATTATACATGTCAGGTGCATAATCTAGATAAGCTTTATTTTGAATCTCATGATCAGTAAGCTTGTTACCTGTAACACCCTAAACTGGAGCGTCACTTTGTTACCCATTGCGGAAAATAAAATAATTAAATTGCTGGTTGTTTCCGATAAATGATATTTTTTTAGTCAGTGAGTATTTTAAAAAACAAATGTAAGTGATGAACACTCATAACATAAAATGTAAACGTCATATATATATATATATATATATATATATATATATATATATAATCTATCCCGGTGGGATTTAGAGTTTAGTACAGAAACTAGGGCACGATCGGGATGATCATTAATAAGAGATTCTAAGAACATGCATTATGACTATAAACTAAGTAAAGCAAAATAGGGGGTGGGTCTAGAACCACGCATCAAAAGGGTGGCTCTATTAAGCTAAATACAGTCGGACCGAGACAGACTAACCACAAAATATACACCTGTAAGCTGGACACTACTAACGACTAAAAGGAAGACTCGCCACAAACACTCCCACAAGAAGAGACCCCAGGTGATGGGTCCATGACGTCTCCTCCCTCATCAGGAGAGTCAGAATCATAAAAATCTGGATCGTCATCAAGCACGTACTCCGGCACCTCATCAAGATCATTGTCGTAATCCAAGATGTGGTACACAGGCTCATCTTCCAGGTACTCCTCGGGGTCCTCCTCCAGGTCCTCTTCCATCGGTTAAGCCGGCTCGACTCCAGGTAATGGTAACCCTAGAGGCGGGTGCTCACGTAGTTGTCCATTCATTTGTAGCACGTGTAAGTAGTACCAAGGTGGTGGGAGACCAATCCTGCTCGTCTCAACTGTCTGAACTTTGCGACATGGTTCGCCCTCGGCATTCTTCTCCAGCGTGGTTATCGGTCTATGATCGGTAGCCGATGTAGATCCGGGGTGAATATGCCATGCCCCCGCATTCCCCACATCATCGAAGATCTCAATCTTCAATTCCTACGGTACCAATGGGATGTTCGGATCCATCTAAACTCATAGATATACAACGATGCTGAAAAGCAAAGAGAAATAACAAGAAGATATGCAAGAGTGAGATACCAATATATGGATAGATTACAATAACCATATGCATGATACATGCATCACATCAACATATTAACATTTACCAAATATTAATAGATAAAACAACAAGTATCATATCAATGGGTGTCATACCCGTACAATCAGCTTTTATAAAGATTATGCATGACTCTTCAATATTCCGGCTCTATAAACTTAATCTCATGATATCCCTTCATCTTTCTAAGAGTTGAGATCAAATGCAAAGTCCCCCACTTGGGCATCACCGTCGTGACTAAAGTCCATGTTTGGACATCACCGTCGTGACTTATATGACAGCCCCTGCTTGGGCATCACCGAAGTGACTAAAAGTCCCTGCTTGGACATCACCGAAGTGACTAATAGTCCCTTCTTGGACATCACCGAAGGGACTAACCTGTGAGGCACGTCTGCCTAAATGCATGACGAAAAGCCCCTTCTTGGGCATCACCGAAGGGACTAACCTGTGAGGCACGTCTGCCTAAATGCATGAAGAAAAACATTCATTCAAGATGTTTTCTTTGTGTTCGATCTCATTCGTTGTCGAAGCTCAAAGCTAATGACCATTCATAATTTTAATTACTTGAAATTACTCAACATCAACATAGGACACGCAGTCTGAGCGCTCAATCACAACACCTAAGACCGATGCCTCAGTCAAGGTTTGTGGTCATAGAAAAAGACTTACAATCTTACCCATGTTTTATTTCAACATGATTAGGACTGTGAATAAACCTAACAAGAGACAGAGAGAGATAATATTCTATAGATTTCACAAAAGTATATTTCTAATTTTTCATTGATGTGAGGCAGTTACATCTTTGTATTTATACAAGGGGATAGAGTGTTCTAGAGACACTTTGTTGTGTGACTTAGGCAGGTGACTCAACAAGGAGTTGATCAACTGCATGCATTCTAACTATACACCCTAACACACCCCCTTATAATTGGAGGGTGTTGGTTTTACAGAATTCCCTAACACACCCCTTTACAAGTTGAAGATGGGGGAACTTGAGAGAACTTATCTGCTACACAGAGATGCTGTCTTAGTTTCTCAAATCGAGTTTGACTGAGGGGCTTTGTGAGCACATCAGCAACTTGCTCAGTTCCCGGAATGTGGCACACTTGGAGTGACTTATTTAGAACCTTTTATCTCACAAAAAATAAGTCTAGCTCCATGTGTTTTGTTCTTGAATGTAAAACTAGATTGCGAGACAGAGAGACTGTGGACAATTTGTCACAATAAACCACTGGAAGTTCAGTTGCAACTTGCAACTCCTTGAGAAGTGATTGAACCCAAATAACTTCTGAAGTTGTGGCTGCCAAGCTTCTGTATTATGCCTCGGTACTGGATCTTGCAACCAGTGTCTGTTTTCTTGACCGCCATGAAACCAAATTCGGTCCAAAATACACACATGATCCACAGACAGACCTTATATCATCATGGTCTGCTCCTCAATCCGCATCACTGAAGGCTTGTAGTGAAAAAGGTTTATGTGCCACAACTGGTTTGAGAAGTAGGCCATAAGACACAGTACCTTGAAGGTACCTTAGGATCCTTTTTACAGTCTTCCAATGTTCCTCCAGTGGTTGTGCCAAAAATTGACTCACTTTTCTTACACTATAACATATCTCGGCTCTAGTTATGGTTGCATATTGCAATGCACCCACAACTGACCTGTAAAGGGTAGGATTATCCATGTAATTGCCTCCATACTTTGTGAGTTTGCAATTACTAACCATTGGATTATGCCATATTGGCCTTGGAGAGGAGATCTGTGATGTATTTTGACTGTGACAGTAAGAGAGAACCCGAAGGCAACCTTTTAATATCAATACCAAGAAAATAGTCCAAATCACCCATTTGTTTGAGGACAAAGGCTGCATTTAACTTGCTAATAAGAGCTGAAATTCGTTGAGAAGAGGAACCAGTAATAATGATGTCATCAACGTAAACAAACACATAAGTATTGTGACCATATCTAGTGTGAATGAATAGAGAGGGATCACACCTACTGGGTCTAAATCCAAACTGCAGTAGAGTTTTAGTCAGACGCTCAAACCATGCCCTCGGGACTTGTTTTAAACCATAGATAGCTTTGTTTAGGCGACAAACTTGAGCAGTTTTATCACTTACAAAGCCATAGGGTTGGTCCATGTAGATTTCTTCTTCTAGGATCCCATTTAAAAAGGTGTTATCTATATCCAGTTGTTGTATAGGCCAACTATAAGTGATAGCAAGAGTGAGTATGATGCGGATTGTGACAAGTTTTACAACTGGCGAACAAGTCTCAGAATAGTCCCTTCCAAGCTTTTGATGAAACCCCTTTGCAACTAGGCGAGCCTTATATTTATTAACAGACCCATCCGGGTTCTCCTTGACTCTAAACACCCATTCACACCCTATAGATTGCATTCCAGGTGGTAAATCCACAAGAGTCCAAGTGCCATTGGCCAGCAAGGCATCAAATTCACATTGCATAGCTTGCTGCCACTGTGGTAAGGCTAAGTCTTGCTTAGGAGATGAGGGTTCTGCATGTGTTAACAAGGCACTGGGTTGGGAAGCAAGCTGTCTAGTTTTAGATCTAGTAGCCATAGGGTGAATATTAGTGGGTGGAACCTGTGATTCAGTGGAACTTGATGAGGTTGAATTTGACAATTGTGACTCATAAATGGGTGTTAAATGATAAGCCTCTGGCTTATCTAGTTTTATGACTAGATGAACTAGGGTTTATGTGCCAATTTATTCGAGTTCACTCTCGTTTTCGCCCAAATTTACCTTGTTTTGTTCCTAAGTTGGACTTTGACTCGTTTTGCGTCTTTTGTGTAGTTTTTAGCTTCTTTTGGATAGAATTACGCTTGTGGTTGCTTGTGTTGTTTTCAGGTCCATAAGTGAAGCTCTAAGAATTAAGGAAAGTCAAGAAATAGTGGAGATTGCTATTCTGGAGATTCTCGCCCCGCGATAGGAAGCTCGCCCCGCGAGAGTTTGAAGACCCGGGAAGACAGAGACCATCACGGCCTAGCCGTGATTCACATCACGGGGCGTGAAAGGAAGGTTCGCGTCGCGAGACGTCCTCTGCGTCGCGAGCGTGTGAATTCCAGAAAAGTACCAGAGTCAGAGACCATCACGGCCTAGCTGTGATGCATATCACGGCCGTGACCCAAGATCCACACAAGGCAGAGAACATCACGGCCTGGCCGTGATTCACATCACGGGCCGTGAAAGGTGGGCTCACGTCGCGAGACATCCTTCGCGTCGCGAGAGTTCGAATTCCAGAAGTGCGCCAGAAGCAGAAGCCGTCACGGCCTGGCCGTGATGGCCATCACGGCCGTGACGCGTGGCCTCCTTATAAATAGAGGAGATCAGAACAGAAAAGGAGGACTTTTTGGGATCAGAATTTTCAGAGATCTTTTGTAATCCTTATTCTGGGGCTGCATCTCCTTTTCTTTTCTCTTGATTCTTAGTCCTAGGATGATTTCCAATTGTACGTGTGTTGTTGTTACGGACATGAGGAACTAATCCTCTTGTCTAAGGGATCGATGAAGCCACCCATGGCGGCATAGTGTTCATGTAATGTAACTCTCTCTCCTTTAATTCAATTATGGTTTCCAATTCTGTTTTCATTGTGTCGATTATGTGCTAGCATGATCGACTAGTTAAACGTGTTGAGGCCTAGCGGCGATTCGTGTTTTAGAACTTGAATTGGGAACATCGGTCGAGTATTGCACGAGAGTGAATAGGAGATCGATGCAACCTTTAGGGAACAAGAATTAATAGAATTCGAGATTAGGGTTAAGAGACCTAGCAAGTAATTAACTCAAATCCTCGAATACGTCCTAATGAGCACGGAAGTGGATTTAGGAGAATTTAGGGGTCCCGGTTGACATTAAAAATTGAACGTAGGGAGGAGAATATCATCACTTGGGTACTTTGCATGATTGGGTAGGTGAATTCGAAACCTTAGATGCTTTTATTTCTGCATTTAATCACCGTAGCGTTATTTGATTTGATTCTTGAATTTGCGATCTCAATCTCTTTCTCTCAACCACCTTCTATTGCTTAACCAACGTATCGGATTTCTTGACAAATTAGTCGAATTGGTAACCCAATCCTTGTGTTCGACCTCGGTAGACTCTTACCGTGTTTTATTACTTGCGACGACCCGGTACACTTGCCGGAGTAACAACAAGTTTTTGGCGCCGTTGCCGGGGATTGGCACAACCAATTTTCCTAATTTTTAGGAAATTCGGCTGTTTGGTTAAGCTGACTTTAGTTTTATTTTCTTTTATTTAATTGCCATTATTTTTCTCTGTTTCTTTGATTCCACTTGGTCTTTGCCTGTTTTTGTATGCGAGGTACTCTTCTACAAGAGGACTTGCTATTCGATTCAGAGATCACCAGGACCGAGAGGCAGTTAAGAAAAGAGGCCAGAGAAAGGAAGAGGTTGGAAGCAATTAAAATAGAAGGCATGGCTGAAGAAAATCCTCCTCCTCCTCCTCCTCCTCGTTACAAGCCTCTCTTTGAGTACGATCTACCAAGCTTGGTAGATTGTGACTCTTCTATTGTGAGGGGCAACCTGAACACAGACTCTTTCAGAGTGGAAGCCTGTGTCACATACCAGATCCGGGAGAATCAGTTTGATGGGAGTGGCAAACAGGACCCGCATAGACATATCACTCGCTTCCTCGGAAGCTTGTGACTTTGCGAGAAGACCGGGAGTTTCTCAGGATGAGTTTCGCTTGCGGCTTTTCCCTCTTTCTCTTAGGGATGTCGCTCGCGATTGGGTTGACAGTTTGGATAGGAACAGCATCAGAACTTGGGAGCAAATGGCACAGAAGTTCCTAACCAAATACTTTCCTCCTCAGAAAGCGGCACAAGCAAGAATAGCCGTCACTTCATTCAGGCAAACGGAGGATGAAACATATAATGAAGCTTGGGAGAGGTACAATGGTTTGTTGAGAAGATGTCCCTCTGCGTTGTTTGACCCCGTTTCCAAAGTACAGCACTTCTTTAATGGGTTGAGGGGATGCTATCAGATGAACTGTGATGCCGCAGCTGGCGGTTCTTTTGTATATTTATCGGCTGAGGATGGATGGGCACTGTTAGAGAAGATGTCATATAATGATTACAACCGTGGTAGGGAGACCTCGAGTGGAATCAGTTCTGGGACAATGGAAGCCATTTTAGAGCAAAACAGACTTTTGAAGATGCAGAATGAGGCTTTGTCCGGGAATAAGAGGGTTAATGCGATACACGAGGGAATGCCTCCGGGTTGTGCAAATTGTAATGGAGATCATGACACTCAGATTTGTCCGCTAAATTTCCCTCAGGAACATGTGGACTCTTGCCACAACTTTTATGACACTGTGCCCAGAACAACTATCGGAGGAACAATCGAGAATCGAATAGGGGCTACATGAGAAGAGACCATCGGGATTTGCTTTGAGTTATGTTAATGGTGGTCTATCCGGTCTACATCACAGTCAACAGATTTTGCAACAACCTCAACAGGTGCGAGACCAAACATTGGAATTCAGCGGCGCAATACTCGGCCAGCTCCTCAGGGGCCTAATCGATTGCAAATATCGGATGGTGGAAGACAACAGTGGGAGCTGGCCTTTGAGAAGATGACCACGACAGTTGAAAAGTTGTCAACCTATACATACACAGCTTTAGAGAAAGTGAATGCGTCAGTTGACAAGTTGGCAACTCATACAGGGTCAGCAATTCACAATCTAGAGACGCAGGTTGCTCAGCTCGCAAGGCAACTTAATGAGCGTCTCCCAGGCACTCTCCCAAGTGACACCGAGAACAACCCGAAGAACCAATGCAATGCCATCACAACTAGAAGCGGAAGGGTGTTGGGACCTAGCAGGGGTACCACTAGTTCTCAGGATGACAAGGGCCCGGAACAACTACCCGTTGAGGAAGAGCAACCGAGAGAGAAAGAAGGGTTGGCAAGTGACAAGGGACCGGAGCAAGGGGGAAGGCTGAAACTTGTGGATGAAGAGTTCCGAAGGAAGAAGTGGGTTGAACCCCAAGACCTCCCACCTTACATGAAGGTACCGTATCCTGAAAGATTGAAGAAGCCTCAACAGGATAAGCAATTCAATAAGTTCCTTGATGTCTTCCGAAAACTTCAGATTAACATTCCATTTGCGGAAGTCTTGGAACAAATGCCATCATATGCTCGGTTTATGAAGGAACTTCTCACTAAGAAGCGGAGGATTGTGGATGAAGAAACGGTTGCTTTGACCGAGGAGTGTAGTGCCATTCTTCAACGGAAACTGCCTCCGAAGTTGAAGGATCCCGGTTCCTTCTCGATACCATGCACCATTGGGGGAATGACCTTCGGAAAGGCATTATGTGATCTAGGGGCAAGCATCAACTTGATGCCCCTCTCGATGATGAAGAGGCTAGGGATCAAAGAAGTAAAGGATACGCGAATGTCACTCCAACTGGCCGATCGTTCTATCAAATATCCCTATGGAGTAGTCGAAGACTTGCTCGTGAAAGTTGACAAGTTCATATTCCCAGTGGACTTTGTGGTGCTCGATATGGATGAAGACGCTGAGATCCCTCTCATATTGGGTAGGCCCTTTTTGGCCACCGGGGGTGCCTTAATAGATGTGCGGAAAGGGAAACTCACTTTAAGGGTGAATGATGATGAGGTGGTCTTCAATGTCTTTGAAGCGATTAAGCACCCGGAAGAGAAGTCAGCTGTGTATCGAGTGGATGTGGTGGACCCAACTGAAAAGGTAAAGGCAACTCGAGAAGACCATGATCCCTCACTTGCAACAGTATCGGTAGAATCTCATGAGGAAGACAGTGAGGAGAAAGGCCCTTCGGGGGATGAAGTCTATCTTGAGTGGCTCCGAGACATGGAACCCATATCGAGTCTCCCAAGGGAAGAATGTGCAAGGGAAGAACTCAGCTGCAAAGGAATGAAAAAGAAGGGCAAAGCACCAAGGTTGAAGGGTGGCACAACCGTAGTGGTCAGTACAGACAATGAATTGATCTCAAAAAGGATCACCACGGAGTGGAGAGTTCGTGCTGATTATAGAAGGATGCTGGACTTAAATGAGCTGTCCGGGAACAGTTTGCGAGTATATAAAAGTGCACAAACCTACAAAGAACGGGCCAAGGAATGGCATGGCAAGCAGGATCTTCCTCCGGATTAACCCTTAGGGGTGACTTGAGTCAGGCTCGGGACGTTAAACAAGCGCTACTTGGGAGACAACCCAAGCTAGGTACTCTCTCTTTTCCTCACTCTTGTTTGAGTTTTTGTTTTTGTGTTTGTTTTTGTTTGTCACTCTTGAATAATTTGAGAAGATCAAGAGTTGTTGTATGAATGATGTGTCGGCAAGTTTTTTGGATTTTGATTAAATGGAGCATAGATGGATTGCATGAATTATATTGACCATTGATGATTTCCCCCTAGGATCTAATAATAGAAAAGTTGACCCCTACTTAAAAATTGAAAATTGAACTTTGAGAATTATTATGATTGCTTGATTTATGATAAGTTTGGGGTGAGGGAGGGCACACACTAGGAATCGTATCTCGGTCAAACAGTTTGCAAAATGTCCAGGTGAGGATTTGAGCCTCCAACTCTGTTTTTGAATGTGTGAGTCACTGTTAAGTTGCACTTTCCCGAATTTGCTTGAATCTCTATATGGTTTGCATGATTATGTGTGGCATCAAATGATTTAGGCAATTTTCTTTGAATAACTACTTGGCCTGAAAAGAACCATCCCTAATGCATGTTCCCTAGTTAGCCAAATTGAGCCCAATTGACCTATTGTTTCTTGATGACCCTACATTACGAGCCAAAATCTGAAAAACCATGTTAACCCAATCTTAGGATTAGGAGAGCATGGAAATGAGCAAGAGAAAGGTTGTGAGAAACTAAGTTTGGGGTGGCTACAAGGTATGTGTCATATTGGGATGAGAAAAAGAAAATAAAGGTTGACCCAAGGCAAAAAGAAAAGAAAAGAAAAGAAGAAAACAAAAATTGCCAAAAGAAAAGGGGCAAAACAAAAATAATAGCAAGGAAGAGGTTGTAGTCACCCGAGCCCAAATGAAAAATGGAAAAAAAAAAAGGAATTTGAGTGGAAAATGTGTTTAATGCTCATGCTCTCTTAGTTCCTAGGGACTTAAGCCTAAATATCCTTGTATATCCTACCCCTGAGCCAGGCCCCATTACAACCTTTAAAAGACCTTTTGATGTTGCATGCATGTTTTCGTGGGAACTATGTTTGAGATGAAAATCAAATTCATGGGAAGTGCTCTTGATAAGTGAAATTGAGTGAAAAAGTTGAAAGCCTAGACAAACTTGAGCGAATGAGTGAAATACTAAATGCCCTTGTGAGGAAGGCAATTGTTTGAAATAGGTGATCTTCCTTTGTGTGTATCTTTGAGCCTCAACTTAGAGTAATGATGGCATGAATGATAATTTCTCAATTGTTTAAAGTAGATGAATGTGGGGATTACATTGATGAAAAAGAGGGGGAATCAAAGAAGAAATTTTTTTTTTTGTAAAGTCGCATGAAATTTGTGCGAAATTGATTAGATCTTTAGGCTTGCCAAGTCTTGAGTCGTTTTTGAGTTTTAAGCTTGCTTGGGGACAAGCAAGGTTTAAGTTTGGGGTATTTTGATAAGCCTCTGGCTTATCTAGTTTTATGACTAGATGAACTAGGGTTTATGTGCCAATTTATTCGAGTTCACTCTCGTTTTCGTCCAAATTTACCTTGTTTTGTTCCTAAGTTGGACTTTGACTCGTTTTGCGTCTTTTGTGTAGTTTTTAGCTTCTTTTGGATAGAATTACGCTTGTGGTTGTTTGTGTTGTTTTCAGGTCCATAAGTGAAGCTCTAAGAATTAAGGAAAGTCAAGAAATAGTGGAGATTGCTATTCTGGAGATTCTCGCCCCGCGATAGGAAGCTCGCCCCGCGAGAGTTTGAAGACCCGGGAAGACAGAGACCATCACGGCCTAGCCGTGATTCACATCACGGGGCGTGAAAGGAAGGTTCGCGTCGCGAGACGTCCTCCGCGTCGCGAGTGTGTGAATTCCAGAAAAGTACCAGAGTCAGAGACCATCACGGCCTAGCCGTGATGCATATCACGGCCGTGACCCAAGATCCACACAAGGCAGAGAACATCACGGCCTGGCCGTGATTCACATCACGGGCCGTGAAAGGCGGGCTCGCATCACGAGACATCCTTCGCGTCGCGAGAGTTCGAATTCCAGAAGTGCGCCAGAAGCAGAAGCCATCACAGCCAGGCCATCACGGTCGTGACGCGTGGCCTCCTTATAAATAGAGGAGATCAGAACAGAAAAGGAGGACTTTTTGGGATCAGAATTTTCAGAGATCTTTTGTAATCCTTATTCTGGGGCTGCGTCTCCTTTTCTTTTCTCTTGATTCTTAGTCCTAGGATGATTTCCAATTGTACGTGCGTTGTTGTTACGGACATGAGGAACTAATCCTCTTGTCTAAGGGATCGATGAAGCCACCCATGGCGGCATAGTGTTCATGTAATGTAACTCTCTCTCCTTTAATTCAATTATGGTTTCCAATTCTGTTTTCATTGTGTCGATTATGTGCTAGCATGATCGACTAGTTAAACGTGTTGAGTCCTAGCGGCGATTCGTGTTTTAGAACTTGAATTGGGAACATCGGTCGAGTATTGCACGAGAGTGAATAGGAGATCGATGCAACCTATAGGGAACAAGAATTAATAGAATTCGAGATTAGGGTTAAGAGACCTAGCAAGTAATTAACTCAAATCCTCGAATACGTCCTAATGAGCACGGAAGTGGATTTAGGAGAATTTAGGGGTCCCGGTTGACATTAAAAATTGAACGTAGGAAGGAGAATATCATCACTTGGGTACTTTACATGATTGGGTAGGTGAATTCGAAACCTTAGATGCTTTTATTTCTGCATTTAATCACCGTAGCGTTATTTGATTTGATTCTTGAATTTGCGATCTCAATCTCTTTCTCTCAACCACCTTCTATTGCTTAACCAACGTATCGGATTTCTTGACAAATTAGTCGAATTGGTAACCCAATCCTTGTGTTCGACCTCGGTAGACTCTTATCGTGTTTTATTACTTGCGACGACCCGGTACACTTGCCGGAGTAACAACCTTAAACCTGAGTGAAGTGAGGGTAGGAGAGGAGAAACAAATGACAAGGGAGTAGGATGTGAAGGAGGATGAGGACTATGACTTAGATTAGGTGCTGGTTGTGAGCCAAAATTAGATAGGGAAGGGCTGGACTGATGAAAGGTGGAGGGAACAGAGTGATGATGCACAACATTGAGAGGCATAGGGCTGCCACCACAAGAGGAAAGAGAGGAAGGACTAGGTGGCACAGGTGTTGGCTTGCCAGCAAAAGGAAACTTCAATTCATCAAATTGAACATCTTTAGAGATGTACAACCTCCCATCTTTGGAAAGACATTTATAACCCTTGTGTGAGGTGGAATAACCATGAAAGGTACACTCACAAGAACGATATTCAAGTTTATTCTTATTGTAAGGTCTTAAGAAAGGGTAACAAGCACACCCAAAGACCCTAAGAAAATGATAATCAGGTTCAGTTTTGAAAAGCATAGAGTAGGGGGACTGATTTCTCAGAAGTGGAGTAGGGAGTCTATTTATCAAGTATACCGTTGTGGAAAAGGCATGGTCCCAAAATTTTGTGGGAAGAGAAGCTTGGGCCAATAGTGTGAGCCCTGTTTCTACTATGTGGCGATGTTTTCTCTCCACCACACCATTTTGGTGATGGGTGTGGGGACAAATGACCCTGTGGACAATGCCAAGGTCAGATAGGAACTTTGTAAAGGGACGAAACTCTCTCCCCCCCCCCCCCCCCAATCAGTTTGAACAGCCAAGATGTTAGACTGAAATTGCACCTTGATTAAGTCCAGAAACTGTTTAAAAACAGTTAGTGTTTCTGATTTTTGTTTAAGGAAAAACAGCCAAGTGTATCTTGAACATGCAACAACAATAGAAAAGTAGTAGGAGTGACCCCCAGTTGAGCACATAGGTGCTGGTCCCCACAAGTCTAGAAAGAGCAATTCAAAAGGTTTGTAATACATAGAAGTAGAGGGGTGAGAGGGCAATCTATGGAACTTTCCAAAACAACAGGGAACACAAAAGTCCAACGAATTTTTATTAATATTGGGAACATTACATTGAGTAAGAACTTGTTTAATAGCCAAGTCATTGGCATGCCCTAGTCTACAGTGCCATATATTATAGGTAAGAGGCAATTATTACATTGAGAGGTTAACAACTGACTCCTAGAACTAGAATTGATTGAATCATCTTTACATAGATTGACACTAAGACAAGCTGGAACTTGAATCTTGGAAGATGATGATTGTCTTAGATCTAGTGAAAAATTGGAAAACACACAGAGACCTTCAGGAGTAACTGTTCCCTCTATTAGAATTTTGTGATTAACCTGAGATTTAACAAAGAAACCATGGGACAAAAACTCAAAGTACACATAATTATCCTTAGAGAAATGAATGACGCTGATAAGGTTTTTAGTTATAGTAGGAACATATAAAAGATGTGGGAGAGTGAAGGTGATAGTGGTGTCAATGGGTGAGTTAACACAAGCAGATCCAATAGAAGCAATTTTCAAACCAAAGCCATTACCCATATAGATTTGTGCAGGTGTTTGAGTGTCCATTTACTGAGTCAAATTTGCAGCATTGGAAGTAACATGATGAGTTGCTCCACTATCAGCATACCATGGTCCAGAAAATTCAATTCCAGAATTAGCTAGCATAACCATGGGGCCATTGGAAGGCTGATTA
The DNA here is from genome assembly GCA_030762895.1 of Sophora flavescens. Taxonomy (NCBI): domain Eukaryota; kingdom Viridiplantae; phylum Streptophyta; class Magnoliopsida; order Fabales; family Fabaceae; genus Sophora; species Sophora flavescens. The sequence goes on from CM061063.1 coordinate 217,849,440, forward strand.
ACAGTATTATCAGGCCCTGAGTGAAACTGTGAAGAATTGTGCCAAGGCAATTGCTCTAAGCTTGCTGACTGAAAAGGAACTTGAGAAGGTGTTGGATGCTGAAACTGAGAGAAGCCTTGAGGAATTGAATGTTGAAACTGAGAGTAGGCATCATACTTCAACTGAGAAGGCTGCCTTGAACCAGAAGGAGCAACAAGACTAGGCTGGGATTGATTGCCAAAACTGGATTGATTGCCAAAATTGCCATTAGGTGGCTGAAATTGAAAAACTCCGCCATCAGTATAGTTGGTATCATATCGATACCAACAGTTTGGACCCTCATGACCATTGCGATGGCAAATATGACATGAAAGGTTGGATCAACCACGATTTCCATAACGATCGCCATGACCACGACCTCGATAACCAAATCGGCCACCACGTCCTCCTCGGAAAGCAGATCCAGAATTCGAATTAGAGGACTGAAATTGCTGTTGAAATTGAGGAGGAAAGGAAGAGGAGGAGGACGAAGGAACCTGATTAGAATTTGGTGGCTGAGATGCTGATTGAGTCAAGTTGACAGAGAAACCATCTTGAGCTTGTTTGGATTTGGACCTCTCCAACCTTGATTCATACGACAGAAGGAAAGATTATAGCTCCGCAACAGAATAGGGTTCCACACGACTCTCAATTGTTGGAAAGAGGAGATGATACTCCTCAAGTAATCCTTCAAGAATGGCATCAATATGCTCATGAAACATCACTGGACTACCGATTAAAGTAAGAGCATCAATGAGAGCTTTGATTCTCAACATGTATTCAGAAATTGTGCGATCTCCTTTTACCATGTGTCGGAGCTCCGATCGTAACTGCATGCTTCTCACCTTCGTTTGAGAGTTGAAGTAATTGTGGAGTTCATCCCACAACTCCCACGCATGAGTACAGCCAACTACAAGCGCAAGAATGGAGTCAGAGACCGAGTTGAGAAGCCAAATGAAGAGGTGCTGGTCTTGAGCTTCCCATGCCTGAAACTCGGGATTCAAAGTGTCACTGAGCCGATCCGCATCAGTGAGGTACCTTGGAGGAATTCGAGGACACACGACGAATCTCTCGAGATGATTCGCACGGATGACAGCTTCAACGATTTGCTTCCAATGAAGAAAGTTCTTGTCGGTGAGCTTGGTGGTGATCACAGACGAGAGGTTAGGAGTGGTCGATGGCGCCGCCGGTGGCGAGGGAGGCGGCGGTGGTGGTGGATCGAGACCATTGAGCGATGTGGAAGCCATGGTCGAGCAACTCAAGCTCTGATACCATGTGAATAAACCTAACAAGAGACAGAGAAAGAGAATATTCTATAGATTTCACAAAGTATATTTCTAATTTTTCATTGATGTGAGGCAGTTACATCTTTGTATTTATACAAGGGGATGGAGTGTTCTAGAGACACTTTGTTGTAACAGCTTAGGGCAGCTGACTCAGCAAGGTGCTGATCAGCTGCATGCATTCTAACTATACACCCTAACAAGGACTCTTAGTCCACAACAACGTAATTAGGACACTTGGTCCATAATAATGAGATTAGGACTCTTAGCCCACAACATCATGATTAAGACTCTCGATCCACAATACTTAACACGAATCAAAGATCAATGTGCACATTATAGAATACTAGAAGCGACGTCTCGCGAACTAGATTCGATTTCACCTGTTCTTACTTTTCGTTAAGTGAAAATCAAATACCAAAATAAAACCTCGGTAACCCATCCAAGTTACCGGAATATTTTCGAAAGTATCTCTTTACAGGAAATCTTTTCATTGGAAAAACATTTGTAAACTATTATAAGAAATCCATTTTTTCTTGAAATCCTTTTCTTAAAATCATCTCTATTTAAGGTCAAATATTTTCCAAAGGTTTTTCCTTCCGTAAAACACATATTTTCTAAATGATTTTCTCTTGTACAAAACTTAGTTCGTAAGAAAATAATTTCCTTTAACTTGAAATTATTTAACACAAGTTCCAAAGTTTTATCCTTCCGGAATAAATACAGGTAAGATCACCTACTTTCCAAAACACATACTTTACTAAAGAACATTTTAAAATGAACACCATTACTTTCAAAGTTCTCTTTGAAGCTTATTTAGGCTTTTAATCATATGATTAGTTGAGCACCGACTAACGTCAGGCTTTTCAGACATCAATCAATATCATCATAATCTCAGTCAACAATATAACAGTTAATGACAGTTCATAACATATATGATTCACAACACTTTAAATCAAGTAAGGATCAACTTCAAACAGTAATCACAACAGTTCAAGTATACAAATCATTAAACTTTGATTCAATATAATTACAATATTCAAATAAATTGAGCAAACCACATACACACATGTACATTGCTATTGAATATCCCCCAGACTGTCCCCTCTTACCTTTTGTGAAGGTAAAGGTATGTGATGCTTGAGGAAGTGTACTACGAATGTCCTCGTCTACTCCACGACGAAATTCTAGGTTTATGAACCCAAAACCACAAGTTAAAATTTAACCAAGAACACTAAACCAAGAAGGTATAGGTTCGGCCATGGCATAAAATAAGGTTAGAGGTTTAAAAAAAATACAACTCATGGATTAATGATCCTAAAGTGTTTGGAGTTCATAACTAAGGTTCACTTTAAAAAGGTAGAGCAAAAATCCCACTAAATCCTTGCTTAGGGTTTTGGCCTTGATGAGCCTCTGTTTGACTGGTTTTATAACCAGTAAAGACCTTGGCTTTGTGCTTATTTTATATCATTTTTACCCAAATTAGACTTGATTGTCCTTAAGTAGTATTTTGAGTCTGTAAATTGTTTTTATGTTAATTTAGTTGATTTAGAGTGAATAAAGTATTTACTTTTATTTTCTGTTTTTTTTTCAGGTTAATAAAATAAAATAAAATAAATCTGGAGCCACTCGCCCCGCGAAGGATTTATCGCCCCGCGAGTATTGCAACCATGAAAAAGTCAGAGACGATCACGGCTTGCCCGTGTTGAAGATCACAGCCGTGGCAATTCTGAAGTTGAAGCGTTCGCCCCGCGAGCATTCCTTCGCCTCGCGAGTCTTGGAAGATCAGAAGCCATCACGATTTGGGCGTGTTGAATGCCACGGGCGTAACAGTTGGAAGCTGAATAGTTCGCCTCGCGAAGGATGTGCTCGCCTCGCGAGAAGACAAAGAGTTGCAGACCTTTCATGTAATTCGCCTCGCGAGCAGTGCTTCGCCTCGCGAGTACTCTGACTCCAGAAACGTGTATATAAGCAGTCTTAGGCAGAAATGAAGGGAGAGTCAGAATTAGCCAGTTTTGGCTAGTTTCTGAACTTGTTAGCTATTGTTTTCCTTTTAGTTTGTTGTCTTTCTTTTGTAATGGAGAATTAGTCTCCTAGATTAATCTACTGTAATTGGTTTCTGTTAACATTTGAGGTTCTGTATTTCATGATCATTTGCTTTTCTCTTTTCAATACCATGCTGTATGTTTCTGTTTTTTATTTCAGGAATATATAGTGTTGTATTGTTTCATTTCGGTGATGCTATGTTCCTATATATAATCGCGTTTGTTATTTCGCGTGTGTTCATTCATGTTCGTTTGTTCATGAGAGCTTAACCCCGTTTGTTATTTCGGGAATAGGAACATACATCTGTAGTAACGGTTTCCGTTTGTTAATTGTTGCTACAACCGGGAGGGGATTAGTATCTGCTTAGGATTTGCATGAACCAATGATAGTGGGAAAGCGAGAACAATGAGGTTAATCGCTTTTGTCTATTTGCTATTTTCTTTAACTGCTTTGTTTTTATTATTTTGTTTTCTTAATTTAGCTTTCAATCTTAAAACCCCCATTTCTAACTTTTACTAATTTTCTGTTAATAATAACAACACCTAAAGAGTCCTTGAGAGACGATCCGAGTTGTCGCACTATACTGCATTATTTTATAATCGCTCGTTTTTTTTTGGCGCGTGGCGACAGCGCGGTCAAAAATTGGCGCCGTTGCCGGGGACTCTGGTTTGTTGTTATTAGCAGAAAATAATTTTTGAAAAAAAAAAAAAAATCTCTTTTCTAGTTAGTTTTGTCTGCTTGTCTGGTTGTTTGATTGCCATGGATAATTACATGTATGGATATTTGCCTAATGTTTATTATGAACCACCTTGCATGTATTATCCTAATTTTAGTGAGCCACCACCATACTATCCTAGCCAAGTGACCACCTCTGCACCTTCCGAACCTTCCCTAGAGGACCTGTGCAAACAGATGACTACACAGATAAGTGCAAATATGGAAGGACTGAGGCAACAAATGGTCGAGCAAACTCAACGGATGATAGAGGAATTTCAACAGAAGATGGAGGCTGAATACCAGAGGAGCCAAGCTGAATCTCAGAAGTTGTGGGCTCTAATTGATCAAGTTACCGCCAACTCGGCTGCAATGCTAACTCCACAGCCTCTTGAGGAACATACAGATTCTAAAGTGGTTATTTCTGAAAATATTTCTGATGATTCTGATAATGTTTCTGTTGATGATGATTTATGTGTTGAATCCCCTGATCCTAATGCTTGTTATTGTGATGGAACTGCTTTGTGTGTGGAATGTTTTACAGGTTTATACTTTTCAGGAAAAATAGAAAATGCGGATCGTTTTGCAGGTTTGTTCTGTTCAGGAAACTTAGATCAGGAGGATCAAGAGGACGTCTGCTCCCCCGTGCCTGAAGATAAAGAAGAACCTTTGGGAGTAGATGATTCAAGTAAAACAATTGCATGTATTGAGAGTAATGGGGTGGATGAATTGATTGAAGAATTCCCAGACATTCTAACTTTTTCTGATTCATTTTCTTGTAATATATGTACTAACTCTAACCTTTGTTTGGTGTGTGCTGAAATTTCTGCGTGTATAGCAGGTGAAAAATTTGTTAATGCAGTGGATGAAGACATTGCAGAAGTTGAAGCAGCACCGGTAACCGTTTCTAACTGTTTGCCACCTCCCCCTGAGGAGCCACCAGTGGTGGATTTTGTACCCTTGGATTCTGCACCATGGCCAGTCCAAGTGGTTGAAACCCACTTCTATTGGGGAGACTTTGTTGAGAAGGAGGTCAGCTGTGACCCCAGAGGTAGTGAGAAGTCCGCCACACTGGGTGGAGTTATCATGGTTGTCAAGTGCTCACCTCCGTATCAAAGCTGCAAGTTAGGGAGGCTTGGAATGAATTTTTGTCCTTTGGCTACCATGTGGGCCTTATGCTACAAGCAGTGGGATCCCGGTGGAACCGCCCTCAATGAGTTTTTCTTAACCCTTATCTCTTTTAATTTTCTTTTTCTTTGCTTTATTTCTGTTTTATTTTCAATAAAAGCTCCTGAATAATTTGAGAAGCTCAGGAGTTGTGTTGAGTCTGGTATTGGCAAGTTTATTGGATTTGATTGATTTTTGCATAGATGAATTGCATATTATGTGTTGACTGTTTTTCCCCTAGAATTTGAAAATTTGAAAAAAATTGAATTTTGATCCCCATGTGATTGAAAACTGAACTTGAGATTTTATTATGATGACATGATTTATGATAAGTTTGGGGTGATAGGAAGCACACACTAGGGATAGAATCTCTTTCAAATAATTTACAAAAATGTCCAGGTGAGGTTTTGAGCCTCCAACATGTTTTAAATTGTGTGAAAATCACTTTTTAAGTTGTACTTCCCTGGATTTGATTGAATCTCTTTTTGGTTTGCATGATTATATGTGTGTAGCAAATGATTTAGGCATTTTCTTTGTAAATAGCTACTTAGCCTAAAAATAACCAATTCCTAATGCATGTTCCCTAGTTAGCCGCATTGAGCCTATTAGCCTGTTAATTCTTGATAACCTAATGTTATAAGCCCAAAAATCTGGAAAACCATGTTAACCCGATCTTAGGATTAGGAGAGCATGTAATCTTAGAATGGGTGCAAGAAACTAAAGTTTGGGGTGGCTGCAAGGTGTAATATGTTGTTTGGGATTGAGGAAAAAAAAAATTTTGGAAAAAAAAAGAGAAGAAAAAAAATAGAAAAGAAATAGAAAAAAAAAAGAAAAAAAAAGAGAAAACAATAAAAATAAAAAGTGTTGAAATAAAAAGGCTGTAGCCACCCAGAAGCATAAAGAAAAAAAATTAAGAAAGGAACTTGAGTGAATTTCAAAGTATAAAACTGTTTCATGCTCTCTTAGTTCCTAGGGTCTTCAGCCTAGTTTCCTTTGTATATCCTACCCTTAGCCAGGCCCCATTACAACCCATAAAAGACCTTTTGATGTTGCTTGCATATTTTCTGTGGGAACCATTTTGAGATGAAAATCAAATTTATGGGAAGTGCTCTTAAAAGTGAAAATTGAGTGAAAATGTTAGCCTGACAAAAATTGAGCGATTGAGTGAACATAAATTTCCCTTGTGAGGAAGGCAGTTGTTTGGATTTGGTGATCTCCCTTTTGTGTGTGACTTAGACCCCCTGCTTAGATTTCTGATTGTCTGAATGACTAATTTCTCAACTGTTTAGAATAAATGAATGTGGAGATTACTTTGCTTGAAAGGGGGGAACATTGAAAGAAAAAAAAAATTCTTTTGGAAAATTGCTTGAAATCTGTGTGAAAGTTGATTGAATTCTTAAGCTTGCCAGGTCTTGAGTCTTTTTAAGTTTTTGAGTGTAGTTTGCTTGGGGACAAGCAAAGTTTAAGTTTGGGGTATTTTGATGAGCCTCTGTTTGACTGGTTTTATAACCAGTAAAGACCTTGGCTTTGTGCTTATTTTATATCATTTTTACCCAAATTAGACTTGATTGTCCTTAAGTAGTATTTTGAGTCTGTAAATTGTTTTTATGTTAATTTAGTTGATTTAGAGTGAATAAAGTATTTACTTTTATTTTCTGTTTTTTTTTCAGGTTAATAAAATAAAATAAAATAAATCTGGAGCCACTCGCCCCGCGAAGGATTTATCGCCCCGCGAGTATTGCAACCATGAAAAAGTCAGAGACGATCACGGCTTGCCCGTGTTGAAGATCACAGCCGTGGCAATTCTGAAGTTGAAGCGTTCGCCTCGCGAGCATTCCTTCGCCTCGCGAGTCTTGGAAGATCAGAAGCCATCACGGTTTGGGCGTGTTGAATGCCACGGGCGTAACAGTTGGAAGCTGAATAGTTCGCCTCGCGAAGGATGCGCTCGCCTCGCGAGAAGACAAAGAGTTGCAGACCTTTCATGTAATTCGCCTCGTGAGCAGTGCTTCGCCTCGCGAGTACTCTGACTCCAGAAACGTGTATATAAGCAGTCTTAGGCAGAAATGAAGGGAGAGTCAGAATTAGCCAGTTTTGGCTAGTTTCTGAACTTGTTAGCTATTGTTTTCCTTTTAGTTTGTTGTCTTTCTTTTGTAATGGAGAATTAGTCTCCTAGATTAATCTACTGTAATTGGTTTCTGTTAACATTTGAGGTTACGTATTTCATGATCATTTGCTTTTCTCTTTTCAATACCATCTTTGTATGTTTCTGTTTGTTATTTCAGGAATATATAGTGTTGTATTGTTTCATTTCGGTGATGCTATGTTCCTATATATAATCGCGTTTGTTATTTCGCGTGTGTTCATTCATGTTCGTTTGTTCATGAGAGCTTAACCCCGTTTGTTATTTCGGGAATAGGAACATACATCTGTAGTAACGGTTTCCGTTTGTTAATTGTTGCTACAACCGGGAGGGGATTAGTATCTGCTTAGGATTTGCATGAACCAATGATAGTGGGAAACTGAGAACAGTAGGTTAATCGCTTTTGTCTATTTGCTATTTTCTTTAACTGCTTTGTTTTTATTATTTTGTTTTCTTAATTTAGCTTTCAATCTCAAAACCCCCATTTCTAACTTTTACTAATTTTCTGTTAATAATAACAACACCTAAAGAGTCCTTGAGAGACGATCCGAGTTGTCGCACTATACTGCATTATTTTATAATCGCTCGTTTTTTTTTGGCGCGTGGCGACAGCGCGGTCAGGCCTCTTTAGTACAAGTAGGCTAGAAATTTCCAACCCTTCTAAGCTCTTAGATTTAGCGTTAAAAGATACCAAGAAGTCTAAATTCATGATTATATTGGAAAATGAAAACAAAACATCCTAGGTCCACAATGTAATCACACATTTATATATTTTGATGAATGACAAACACTAACAAAAAGGAAAGAGAATTTTTCTTATAGCATGCAGGTACCGCGTGCACAAATTCAAATTATTATGGTGTACCAGAAAATCAAGTATCAAGACCTCAAGCAAGATTGAGTATATATACTAGGTCTTAGTTATCTTGTAAGGGTATGATGGCTAAAACTCACTTTGGCTCATTTAATCAGTTTAACTAAAACACTACACCTTTGGATAAAAGGTTTTTATAAATTAAGCTTTTGATTAACAAAGTATTTTTCAAATTGATTTTAAATTAAAAAAATAAATAGAAATCTGGTTTAACAAAAAAAATAGATTAAGTTTTTCAAAATATAAAATCAGTTTTCAATCCCATGCAATTATTAATTTTCAAGGTGCAATCAATTTATTCAATACATTGTAGCATATCAAATAGTGCAATTTCAATTGAAATGATCAATTTTTCACTTTCTCAAACCGTGTGCAGAGTTTGGTCAACATAAACAATATAGAAAATGAAAAAAAATTGTCAATCTTATAAAAACTGATTTGCACTAAAGCTTCAACCGTTTGAGCCTTTGATTCAATTTAATTATGATTGAGATTTTATTTTCAATTGACTAAGCTTTTCCTCTCAATTGAAAAACGTGATTAATTGAGTTTGGAATAAAATAAATTAATTGACTAAATATTGCCAATTGATTGGCAACGGTAATTTGTTCAATAATGACCAAAATAATAGTACATTGTTCTTTACATATATATGTGAAACTTGGGTGCAACGTAAAGCTTTATTTTTGAAATTAAATGATATTGATCTTGAATAAAGAAAGCTTCAGTGTGTGAAATTTGAAATGGAATTTGTACGTATATCTCAAGGCATGAACCGATTTTAACATGTGAAAATTGTTTTTTAAACCACCCAATTGATTTGCACATTAAATTTAATGGTGCAACGGCTAGCTTTCCAATTCAAATTCAAATTCAAATTGTTTTAAACCACCCAATTGATTTGCACATTAAATTTAATGGTGCAACGGCTAGCTTGCAATGACATAAGTCCTTTCCTTATTTGAGTTGCAACGGTCATATTTTCAAAAGGCTATAAAAGTTGTTTTTGTTGAAAATTCATAAGAGAAGAGAATACATGAAAAATACATTTTGATCTGAAAATTATTTGTGAGCCAAATTGTGTTATTATCATCATACTCATAGTGCTTCGAGTTGTAATCATCTGCACTAGAAGAGTGTATCATATTGTTCTTCCTCTGCTTAAACTTTGTGTGAGGGTGTGGTATCCCTCTTTGTTGTGATTGAGGCTTCTACACAAGGGTGGGGTATCCCTAGTGAGAAGGGCTCTGTTATGTAAAAAGGTTACAAGCACCAGTTATAAGCTTGTTTGTTAGTGGAAGAAAATCCCACAGGTGGAGTGGGGACTGGACGTAGGTCACTGGTGGTTGGTGGCAGAACCAAGATAAAATCCTCGTGCAAGTATTCTCTTTACCTCTCTTTTAATTTATTTCTTTTATATAATTGATTACGTGATAAATTCTGTTAAAGAAATTTTTGTTAAAAAAAATTACAAATAAATTTGTAGACTCAATTCACCCCTCCCCTCTTGAGTCGAAGCCACATATTCCTGCAAGTGGTATCAGAGCTAGACTCTTGCATAAAGAGCTTAGCAACTTCAAGAGAAATGGCTTCGAATGACTTCCTACCTGAAGGAGCCTCCCTTGGCAGACCCCCTGCCTTTAATGGTGAAGAATATGCATATTGGAAAGAACGCATGATAATTTTTATTCAAGCACAAGATTATGATGTGTGGGATGCTATTGAAAATGGACCTTTTGTCCCTATGAAAAATGTAGATGGTAAGTCTGTTATTAAGCCTAGAAGTGAACAAACTGAGGATGAGAAAAAGAAAGTACAATTAAATTTACGTGCTAGAAATATGATAACATCTGCTTTGAGTAGGGGAGAATTTTTCTGGGTCTCAAATTGCAAGACGGCCAAAGAAATGTGGGATACGCTTCAAGTCACTCATGAAGGAACGAGTGAAGTCAAGCGCGCAAGGACAAACACTCTGATAAGAGAATACGAGCTGTTCATGATGAAGCAAGGAGAATCCATCCAAGACATGCAGAAACGCTTCACTCACATTGTGAACCAGCTTGCTGGTCTGGGTAAGAATATTGATAACGAAGATTTAATTAATAGAGTTCTACGTTGTTTGAGCAGGGAATGGCAGTCGAAGGTGACAGCAATTGCTGAATCTAAAGATCTCACCACAATGAACTTAGCGACACTATTTGGAAAATTACAAGAGCATGAACTAGAACTTAGTCGGCTGTCAGAACACGAAGAAGAAGACAAGAAAAAGTAGAGCCTAGCCTTGAAAGCATCCTCCTCCAAAAATGAGGAAGAGAGTGAAAACGATGAAGAAGAGGAAGATGCTTGGGATGATGAAATGGGAATGCTAGTAAAGAAATTCAAAAGATTTGTGAAAAAGAAAGCTAACTCAAGAAGATCATCAACCTTTCCCAAAAAGAGTTTCAATAAGGGAGATGGTCCAAGCTCCACACCTACTTGCTATGAATGTGGAAAGCCCGGTCACATGAGGTATGATTGCCCTAAATTACAAAAGAAGGACAAATTCGAAAGAAAAGAAAAGAAGGAAAACAAACCTAGAAGAGCTTACATAGCTTGGGATGAAAATGATTTGGATACCACCGATGATTCAGACAATGAGGAAGCTAACTTATGTCTCATGGCTGGCCACGATAGCGATGATGAGGTAACCTCTAACTCTTCTTCTTCTTCTTCTTGCTCATATGATGCATTGCATGATGCCTTTCTTGAACTACACAATGACTCTATGAGATTGGCTAAGGCATTAGAAAAATCCAAGAAAATGGTTAATTATTTGCAAAACCAAGTAATTACTTTAACAAAATAAAGGTTGGAATTAGAGAAGGAAAACCATAGCATTGGATATACTCTAGGAAATTTTACATGCAAAAAATGCAGTGAATATGAAAAACAAGTAAATGACTTGAAGATCAGTCTTGCAAAATTCACCAATGGTAGAGATAACTTGAATGTTCTTTTGGGACTCCAAAAAGGTGTATATGATAAGGCTGGCTTAGGATATAAGCCTAATGATCATGAAAAATCCTTTTTGAAGAAAACATTTGTGCCTACTCATACATCTGTTAGTCTTTTCGTCAAATGTTATAATTGTGCTAAAAAAGGGCATACCACATCAACTTGTAATATGAGAAAGGAGAATGAAAATAAAAAATGGGTTCCTAAGGGAACATCATATGGCACTAACAACCAAGGACCCAATAAAATTTGGGTACCTAAAAACAAAATATGATTGTTGTGTTGTAGGTATGCTTGAAAGCCAAGACTACAAATTGGTACCTTGACAGCGGCTGCTCTAAGCATATGACGGGAGACATTAGCAAGTTCACATCCTTCACACCAAAAGTTGGAGGACATGTGACATATGGTGACAATAATAAAGGGCAAATTCTTGGGATTGGAAGTGTTGGTAAAAGTCCGACAACATCAATTGATAATGTACCTTTTGTGGAAGGACTAAAGCACAACCTCCTATGCATAAGTCAACTTTGTAACAAAGGTAACAAGGTTAGCTTTGATTCTAAAAGTTGTTTAATTGAAAATTTGCATGATAAAAATAAGAAATTAATTGGACATAGAATTAATAATATTTATATGATAGACTTAGATGATATCTCTTCAAATGATGCATGTTGTCTTGTCTCTAGAGAAGAAGACAGTTTTCTTTGGCATCGTAGGATTGCACACATACACACAGAGCACTTAAACAAGCTTATTTCAAAAGAACTTGTTATTGGTTTACCCAAAATGAAATTTAAAAGGGATGGATTGTGTGATGCATGCCAAAAAGGTAAACAAAGAAAGGCTTCCTTCAAACCAATTAATATTGTTTCATCAGAGAGGCCCTTGAACTCCTACATATCGACCTTTTTGGACCCTCTAGAACTAAGAGCCTTGGTGGCAATTTTTACGCGTTAGTAATTGTTGACGACTACTCTAGGTTCACTTGGACCTTATTTCTTTCACACAAAAGTGACACCTTTAAAGCTTTTAAAAAATTAACCAAGGTAATTCAAAATGAAAAGGGTCTAAAAATTGTATCTATTAGAAGTGACCATGGCGGGGAATTTGAAAACAAAACGTTGGAAATTTTTTTTGAAGAAAATGGCATAAAACATAATTTTTATGCCTAGGACCCCACAACAAAATGGGGTGCTAGAAAGAAAAATTCGGGCTTTAGAGGAACTTGCTAGAACACTATTAAGCGATGCAAACCTCCCAAAATATTTTTGGGCGGTTGCAGTTAGCACTGCCTGCTATGTTCTCAATAGGGTCTTAATTAGACCAATTTTAAAGAGAATCCCATATGAATTATATAAAGGAAGGAATCCCAATATCTCTCATTTTCGTGTGTTTGGATGTAAATGTTTTGTGCTTAATAATGGTAAAAATAATTTAGGAAAATTTGATTCAAAGCTGATGAAGGGATATTCTTAGGTTATTCATCATCTAGCAAAGCCTTCAGGGTATACAATAAAAGAACTTTAACTGTTGGGGAATCAGTGCATGTTTCTTTTGATGAGACTAACCCCAAAAGGTTGGGAAAGGATATTGTTGATGACCTTGCAGATTCCTTAGAACATACCCACTTGGATGAAAAGAAAAATCAAGAGGACAAAAAAGGCAATGATGATGAGATCAAGCAAGAGGAAGAAGAACTTCAAGATCTTCCCAAAGAATGGAGAGTTTCCAAAAATCACCCATTGGACAACATTATTGGTGATATTTCTAAAGGGGTAATTACTAGAAACTCCATTAAAAATGCTTGCAATCACATGGCTTTTGTTTCTCAAATAGAACCTAAGAACATTGACGATGCTATTTGTGATGAATTTTGGTTGTTAGCCATGCAAGAGGAATTAAACCAATTTGAAAGAAATCAGGTATGGGAACTAGTCCCTAGGCCAACAAAAAATCAAACAATTGGAACTAAATGGGTCTTTAGAAATAAATTAGATGAAAGCGCTTTATCATGTGTTTCGCTTAAAGAAAGCGCTTTATGGTTTAAAGCAAGCTCCTAGAGCTTGGTATGAGCGGTTAAGCAAGTTTCTTTTAGAAAAAGGTTTTTCACGAGGGAAGGTTGACACAACCTTATTTATTAAATAAAATCCCATGATATTCTTCTTGTACAAGTGTATAAGGATGATATAATTTTTGGTGCTACTGATGAGTTTCTTTGCAAAGAATTCTCTAAGCATATGCAGGAAGAATTTGAAATGTCGATGATGGGAGAATTAAATTTCTTCCTAGGGCTCAAATCAAACAAACAGACAGTGGCATATTCATAAGTCAAACAAAATACTGCAAGGAACTTTTAAAAAGATTTGGAATGGACAATGCCAAGGAGATAGCCACACCAATGAGCACCTAATGCTACTTAGATAAGGATGAAAATGGTAAGCCTATTGAATTGACAAAATATCAAGGTATGATTGGATCCCTCTTGTATCTTACTGCAATTAGGCCTGACATCATGTTTAGTGTTTTCATGTGTGCTAGATATCAGGCTAGTCCTAGGGAATCCCACCTTGCGGTGGTTAAGCGAATAATAAGATATTAAGTTGGGACAAAATACATGGGCTTGTGGTACCCCAAAGGCGACACATGCAATTTGGTTGGGTATTCCGACTCTGACTTTGCAGGTTGCAAGTTAGATAGGAAAAGTACTAGTGGGACATGCCACTTTTTAGTTAGTGCCTTAGTTTCATGGTTTAGCAAAAAACAAGCTAGTGTGGCATTGTCAACCGCTGAGGCGGAATACATAGCAGCAGGGAGTTGTTGTGCCCAAATTATTTGGATGAAACAACAACTGTTAGACTATGGTGTCCAATTAGATCATATCCCCATTCGATGTGATAACACTAGTGCCATTAACTTAACTAAGAATCCCATTCAACATTCTAGGACAAAACACATTGAGATAAGACACCATTTTATTCGGGATCATGTGCAAAATGGAGATTGTGTTTTGGAGCATGTGGGTACAACTAAGCAATTAGCAGATATCCTTACTAAACCCCTCAATAAAGATAGTTCTTTTACATCAGAAGAGAATTAGGCATCCTAGATTTATCTTACATCAATTAATCTTACATGTTTACTTTTATTCTCACATATCTATCAAATTTGCTCTCTGTCGATAATTTATTTATAAATATGTGAGCAGGAAAATTAATTTTATCATAGTTCCTGTAACTATGTGTCACACTTTTCGGTAATTGTAATCACACATTCTATGTAATCACACTTTTCATCTATTTTGATGAATGAAAGTTATCATCTTTTTTTTTTATTATCTTTTATCCATAAACTTACTTTTTGATCATGCCAAAAGGGGGAGAAGAATTGGAATATTAATCTTGCATAAAATAAATGTAATTGAACTATTCAGGGGGAGCATGCTTATAATATTCCATTGCCTAATAAGTTGAATTTATGCCTTCTGAACTTAACTGACGTATCTATTGAGTAATATGTTTTAGATAGGGGGGAATCCATCCCACGCTCATGCAGTGCGTATATGACTCTGACACCACATTACATAGGTAAGAAGGTAAGGTTTGTCATAATAAAAAAGGGGAGTATGTAATCACACCTTTATATATTTTGATGAATGACAAACACTAACAAAAAGGCAAGAGAATTTTTCTTATAGCATGCACGTACCGCGTGTACAAATTCAAATTATTACGGTGTACCAGAAAATCAAGTATCAAGACCTCAAGCAAGATTGAGTATATATAATAGGTCTTAGTTATCTTGTAAGGGTATGATGGCAAAAACTCACTTTGGATCATTTATTCAGTTTAACTAAAACACTACACCTTTGGATAAAAGGTTTTTAATTAAGCTTTTGATTAACAAAGTATTTTTCAAATTGATTTTAAATTTAAAAAATAAATAGAAATCTGATTTGACAAAAAAAAAAGATTAAGTTTTTCAAAATATAAAATCAGTTTTCAATCCCATGCAATTATTAATTTTCAAGGTGTAATCAATTTATTTTGCAGCATATCAAATAGTGCAATTTTAAAATGATGCAATTTCAATTGAAATGATGCATTTTTCACTTTCTCAAACCGTGTGCATAGTTTGGTCAACATAAATTATATAGCAAATAGAAAAATTTTGTCAATCTTATAAAAATTGATTTGCACTAAAGCTTCAACCGTTTGAGCCTTTGATTCAATTTAATTATGGTTGAGGTTTTATTTTCAATTGACTAAGCTTTTCCTCTCAATTGAAAAATGTGATTAATTGAGTTTGGAATAAAATAAATTGATTGACTAAATATTGCCAATTGATTGGCAACAGTAATTTGTTCAATAATGACCAAAATAATAGTACATTGTTCTTTACATATATATGTGAAACTTGGGTGCAACGTAAAGCTTTCTTTTTGAAATTAAATGATATTGATCTTGAATAAAGAAAGCTTCAGTGTGTGAAATTTGAATTGGAATTTGTTTGTATATCTCAAGGCATGAACCGATTTTAACATGTGGAAATTGTTTTTTAAACCACCCAATTGATTTGCACAATAAATTTAATGGTGCAACGGCTAGCTTTCAATGACATAAGTCCTTTCCTTATTTGAGGTGCAACGGTCATATTTTCAAAAGGCTATAAAAGTGGTTTTTGTTGAAAATTCATAAGAGAAGAGAATACATGAAAAATACATTTTGATCTAAAAATTATTTGTGAGCCAAATTGTGTTATTATCATCATACTCATAGTTCTTCAAGTTGTAATCATCTGCACTAGAAGAGTGTATCATATTGTTCTTCCTTTGCTGAAACTTTGTGTGGGGGTGTGGTATCCCTCTTTGTTGTGATTGAGGCTTCTACACAAGGGTGGGGTATCCCTAGTGAGAAGGGCTCTGTTATGTACAAAGGTTGTAAGCACCAGTTATAAGCTTGTTTGTTAGTGGAAGATAATCCCACAGGTGGAGTGGGGACTGGACGTAGGTCATTGGTGGTTAGTGGCTGAACCAGGATAAAATCCTCGCGCAAGTATTCTCTTTACCTATCTTTTAATTTATTTCTTTTATATAATTGATTGCGTGATAAATTATGTTAACGAAATTTTGGTTAAAAAAATTTAAAAGAAATTTGTAGACTCAATTCACCCCTCCCCTCTTTAGTCGAAGCCACATATTCCAACACACAACCTACTAGGTTCGGTCATCATAAGGTAAATAGACTAGAAATCTTTAAACTTTCCAATCTCTTAGACTTAGCACCCAAATGTATTAAGGAGCTCAAGTCCATGATCATATTGGAAAATTAAAACAAAACATCTTAGGTCCAAAACCATCATAGGAGAAATAGGCTAGAAATCTTTAAACTTTCCAATCTCTTAGACTTAGCATCCAAATGTATTAAGGAGATCAAGTCCATGATCATATTGGAAAATGAAAACAAAACATCCTAGGTCCACAACCATCATAGGTTCGACCAACATAGGATAAAGAGGCTAGAAATCTTTAAACTTTCCACTCTCTTAAACTTAGCATCCAAATGTATTAAGGAGCTCAAGTCCATGGTCATATTGGAAAATGAAAACAAAACATCCTAGGTTCACAACCATCATAGGTTCGGACATCATAGGATAAATAGGCTAGAAATCTTTAAACTTTCCAAGACTTTAGATTTAAGATCAAAAGGTATCTAGAAGCTCAAATACATGATCATCTTTCCAAAAAGTTGAAACAAAATTTCCTAGGCCACTAATACATAGTTTCGACCATCCTTTGAAAAATAGGTTAGAGATGTTTGTTTGATACAAGCTCTTAGAATATGAAATTAGAGATTAATAGAAGTTCATAGAAATTGGTTTCAACTCAAAAGGATTTTTCTACCATTTTCTAGAGATTTTAGATGTTAAAAGAGCTTTAAGAACTTTTTAAGAAAACATATAGTAAACTCATGAAATAAGTGAAAAAGTTGCAAGAGAAGAGCATGAGGCGGTTACCCTTGAAACTAGAAAGTAAAAGTATGAAGAACTTGAAGCTTGAAACTAAGTAAAAATGGAAACTTTAAGTGTTAGAAACATAAAAATGAGAAAGTGAAGAAGTAGGAAAGTGATGAAGAGAAAATGAAATGGGTATTTATAGAGGGAGGGGCGAGATTGGAGTGAAAGAGAAGGGGATGGCTGGTGAGCCGCCAAACTCACTCAAATTACAGAACAAATCCCTACTAGCTTGTAGTATAAGGAATGACTCAGATCGTCTCTCAAAAGACCATGAGTGCTATTCAATCATATCAAGACTCAACACAAAATGTGTGTGTGTGGGGTGGGGGGGGGGTGGGGGGTGTGATTTTAGATTGCAAAAGATAAATTTAGACTAAGAGAAATCAAGTGAGAAATCAACCAATCCAAGACACTTAACCAGAATTCCAATTTTGGCTATCATAGACCACTGAATACTCAAACTGAATCCAAGTAATGGTTAATTCAATTTCAACCGAGATCTCTGCATCGGAATTGAGGTTCACTACTAGATAATCATCTAGGATTTAACTGACAAACGATTTTAGAAATCTATAAAATCAGTGCAAGTTTAAATACAAGAACCAATTAACCTTAAACCACAAATCTGTAGTTTAATTTACTTCAACTCAGAGAATGAGATATTGAATTATCAATCAATATCACATTCCTAATTCATAATTTCGAATACACAAACAGTAATCACCATTCATGCATCACGAATTCTGATTAGTAAGGAGAAGAGAAGATAAAAACTACTTGAATTCAAAATGAAAGTTGAAGTACAAAAGTCTCAAGCCAAACGAAATTTCTTCAAGCACCTTGGATTGATTTCAGAATTGGCCTTCCATGGCTACAGTCCAAGGAGGCTTGAGGAATAGAAAAGAAAAATACGAAAACAATAACAAACAACTTAATTAAGCAGCAGAAAACTAAAAGAACCCCCAGTCTCCTATTCCGGCTCCTATTTATACAAATTCTCTCAAGACCTCCTCTCAATATCTGAATTCTCATTAAATTAACTTCAACATCTGCCTCTTAGCTTTCCAAATCCACTTAATTTGCTTAATTACGAATTAAGATGAGAGAGTTATGTCCACATTCAACTCATAGGGCAGCTAAAACGACCTCTGACTTCACATGGATTGCAGTCCCTCAAAACGACTCTGTTTGGAACAATGGTCTTCATGAGAGTTAAATCTCTGTGTTTGATCTTTCATTTTACACCGGTTTCAGTTCCAAAATACATCTACAGCCCAAGTTATGGCCCAATCTTCATGACCAGTTCAGGTTCCAGCGACGACAATTATGTTGACTTCAAGGCCCAATGTGACCCACTATACATCCAATTCAGCATATGAGTTCTTCATGAAAGTTGTTCGGATTCCTTTTAGATTTCCTACAATATAAAGTTCATAATTTTTAGATGCTCGAAACTCAAGATATGGCTAAAATACAGAGTCATCATCTATAATCATGAATTATTGAAAATTTGCAATAAAGCCCGATGAGGCCCAAACTCATAAATCATTGCTAGACTAAATCAATTGTGCACATTTAGCTTGTAAAAAGTACTAAAAATGAGGGATCTTCAATGCATGCAAATAATGTTTATCAATGGCAAGTCTTGATGGCCAAGTTTTTGCTTATGCCTTGTTTGGTTGAAGAAGAGAGAGAAAAATGGCTTTTTAGAATATAATATAATATAATTTGAAAAGTGTGATGATTACACTTTTGGAGTGTGTCATAACCCATGTCCATCACATCCCATCAAGTCACTTCACTTCTTTTGGGCTCTCTTTTCTGCTCCATTGCTTATCCAGGTCAATTTTCCGATCGTATTTTGCCCGGAATAAATATTATATTTTATTTCCGAACGCAAATTTTAGAAAATTTCCAATATCATACAAAACATCACAAAAACACTAACCATTTCATTCACGGTTCAAAATTAGGTTTTCTGTTCGGTAAACTTGTACCGGCAGTGAAAATGCAGACCGACTTTCGTCTGAATTTTCAACTGAAAATTTAACCGTGACTTCCTATGGTAAAAGAACATAAGAAAATGATTTTATTTTATTTAAAATCACTCTCTGTATTTTATAAAAAATTAATACATATACACATGTATTTACTGCTACAGAAGGACACAGAAATCGGGGTGTTACAATACTACCCCTCTAAAAAGAATTTCGTCCATGAAATTACGTACCTTGAAATAACTCAGGGTATTGCAATTTCATTCTATCCTCGATTTCCCAAGTAGCTTCTCCAGTTGCTCCATTCCAGATGACCTTGACTAACAGAATTTGTTTACCTCTGAGCTGCTTCATATCTTATCCGCGATTCAGACAGGAGAAGTCTCAAAAGACAAGTTCACTTTTAATTGTACATTATCGGGCTCAATTATATGAGATGGATCATGAACATATTTTCTCAGTTGTGAAACATGGAAAACATCGTGAATATTGGAAAGAAAATGTGGCAAGGAAATTTTATAGGCTACTAGACCTACATGACGAAGGATTTGGTAGGGTCCCATGAATTTGGGAGTGAACTTTCTGGATTTAATTACTTTTCCAATCCCAATCGTAGGTGTGACTCTCAAAAACAAATGCTCGCCTTCCTTAAACTCAAGAGGTCGTCGTCTCTTGTCAGCATAACTCTTCTGTCGACTTTGAGTTGTCCGCGTTTTCTCCTGAATCATCTTCACCTTTTCTGTTGTCTGCAGCACAATCTCTGGTCCTAACAACAAACTTTCTCCATCTTGGTACCAACATAGAGGTGTTCTGCACCATCTACCATGTAGAGCTTCGTAAGGCACCATTCCTATGCTTGAATGGAAACTGTTGTTGTAAGTGAACTCTACAAGTGGTAGAAATTCGTCCCAGTTCCCAGTGTCTTCCATCACACACGCTCTCAGACAGTGACTGAATCGTCCTTTATGATTGTCCATCAGTTTGTGGATGAAAGGCAGAACTCAGTTTGAGTTTTGTTCCCAATGAGATTGTAGTCCTTTCCAAAACTCTGATGTGAACCTTGTATCATGATCTGAAATGATACTCGAAGGTATACCGTGCAATATGACAATCTCGTCAATATACAACTGAGTCAACCTTTTTATCGGGTACTTCATACTCATAGGTAAGAAGTGAGCTGACTTAGTCAGTCGATCCACTTTTACCCATATAGCCTCATGTCCCTTCTGAGTCCTTGGCAAGCTGGTCACAAAGTCCATTAAAATACCATCCCATTTCCATTCTGTAATGTCTAAAGATTGTAGCATCCCGGGTGGCCTTTGGTGTTCAATCTTAGCCTTCTGATATACTAGACACGAAGCAACGTATTCCATTACATCCCTCTTCATTCCATATCACCAGTTTAACTTATTGAGGTCTTGATACATCTTCGTGGCTCCTGGATGCAAACTCAACTTACTCCTGTGAGCCTCTTCCAGAATCAACTTTCTAAGCTCAGCATCATCTGGCACACAAGTCCTTTCACCAAACCTCAAAATTCCATCTGTTCCTTCCTTGAACTCTGACAATGCTCCTTGTCGTACTAGTTCTCTTTCTCCTTGTAGCTAATGATCGCTCCCTTGCTTTTCTCTTATTTGATCCATCAATCCATTGGACACCGTGATCCTTCCTAAACAAAGCTTTCCTGGAAACATTTCAACTGACAAACTCATCCCGGAATTGTCCCAACAATTCCTGCTCTCTGACCATCATTACTGACGCATGTATTGACTTTCTGCTTAGAGCATCAGTCACTACATTTGTCTTCCTAGGGTGATACTGTAGTTGGAAATCGTTATCCTTCAAGAATTCCAACCAACGCCTCTGTCGCATGTTCAACTCCTTTAGGTCGAACAAATACTTCAAACTTTTGTGATCACTAAAGACATTGAATATGGCTCCATACAAATAATGCCTCCAGATTTTCAATGCAAAGACCGCTGCCGTTAACTCCAAGTCATGCGTAGGGTAATTCCTTTCATGAATCTTAAACTGGCTCAAAGCATACGCTACAACTTTTCGGTTCTGCATCAGCACACAACCTAACCCTTGATGTGAAGCATCACAATAAACCTCAAAAGGTTCCTTGAGATCAGGTAATATCAACACAGGTGATGTTGTCAACCTTTTCTTCAGATCTTCAAAACTTTCTTCACGTGCTTCCGTCCAGGTAAACGCTTGATCCTTCCGAGTTTAACTGGGTAAGGGGTCCTACTATCTTGGAAAATCCTTCAATGAATCTCCTGTAGTATCCAGCAAAACCCACAAAACTACGGATCTCTGTTGCCGTTGTTGGTCTTTCCCATTTCAAAACAACTTCCACTTTCGAAGGGTCCACTGCAATTCCTTCACGCGATATGACATGACCCAAGAATTGAACTTGGTCCAACTAAAATTCACTCTTTTCAGGTTTCGTGTAAAGTTGCTTCTCTCTCAAGGTTTGAAGAACGATGCTGAGATGTTCGACATATTTTTCCTTGTTTGGGGAATAGATTAGAATGTCATCGATGAAGACAACGACAAACTTATCTAAGTAAGGACAAAAGATCCTATTCACTCCAAACGGCATCACCAGATACTCATAATGCCCATAGCGTGTTTGAAACGCTGTCTTAGGAATATCCTCTGCCTTCACACGGATTTGATGGTAGCCTGATCGTAAATCTATCTTTGAGAAAACTATTTCTCCACGTAACTGATCCATTAGATCATCTATCCTTGGAAGCAGATACTTGTTCTTGATCGTTACTTTGTTCAACTGATGGAAATCCACACATAATCGAGGGGTTCCATCCTTCTTTTTCACTAACAAGACTGGGGCTCCCTATGGTGACATACTGGGTCTAATGAATTTCTTTCTCATCAGCTCCTCAAGTTGTTCCTTCAAGGTTTCTAGCTCTGATTGCGACATACGGTATGGTGCATAGAGATTGGCCTAGTTCCTGGAACCAGATCAATCACGAACTCGATATCTCGAACAGGCGGTAGTCCAGGTACATCTTCAGGAAAAACTTTTGGAAACTTATTGACGACATGGATGGACTCTAACTCTAACTCTTTCTTAATGTCTAAGGAAAACAACAACATGTATCCTTGTGCTCCCTCTTTCAAAGAAGCCCTTACCTGACTAGCAGATAACAATCCAGAAATCTCATCCATAAAAACTAAGGTTTTCTGAGCACAATCTATTAAGATATGGTTGGAAGATAGCCAATCCATGCCTAAAATTATATCTAACTGAATTAAAGGTAAACAGATCAGGTCTACAAGAAAATGTCTATCTTGGACAATGATAGAACAGTTCAAACACACATAATTTATAGTAATTGGCTCAGCAGTTGGGGTTGAAACAATCAGGTTACATGGCAAGGAAGAAATAGGCAAACTTAGAAGTTTCACATGATCCAATGAAATTAAAGAATGTGTTGCACCGAATCGAAAAGTACGGTTAAAAGATTACCAGCTATGTCACACTTACCCCGCACGAGACCGCAGAGTTTGATGCCTCAGCTCCACTCATCGTATACACCCTTCCTTTTGCAATCGGCTTGTTGGCCCTGGTGTGTTTGACAACTGGCTCACGCTTTTGTGCTCTGCAGTCTTTAGCCCAGTAACCCAAACGATCACAGTTGAAACACTGTGTCCCTCTCATCGGGTAAGTGTCATCCAGGTGGTTAGGATCTCCACACTTAAAACACTTCCTCTCTTGGCCTTGACTTTGGTTCCTCTGACCTCCAGTCCCAGTCCCGAAAGTACCGGAACGATGTTGATGTTGCCTTGGATTGTTGTTGGGTGATTGGTAGTATGGCTTCCTCTGGTTCTACTTCCATTTCTGGTTCTGCCCCTGAAATTGGCTCTTAGGACGAAAGGGTCCCCCAGCATTCCCTTTGGTGTCTCGTCCTTTTCGCATTAGCTCTACTTTTCTGCACTTTTCCACCAAGGCTTGGAAGTTCTTGATTTCCAGTGGTAGCACTGACTCCTTGATTTCGAAGCGCAGTCCGCCTTCGAACTTCTCACACTTCCATTCTTCGATTGGGTTGTTCTGAAAGAAGCGGAAATATTTGGCAAGTGTTTCGAATCTTTTCGCATATTCCCCCAAAGTCAGGTATCGTTGACGTAAACTCAGGAACTCTTGTTCCTTCTCATTCCGAGCACTCTGAGGAAAGTATTTATCCAGAAACTTGTTGGGAAATACTCCCAGGTGATTGCTTGGTGCTCAGCCTCTAACAGTGTTATGCGGTGCCTTTCCACCGATTTCGGCATCTCCTACCAGTTGGAAAATTGCATAGGGCACCTTTGCTTCCTCAGGTGTATGAACTAGCTCAAAGATCTTTTCCAACTCCTGGAACCATAGATCAGCCTTCATAGGATCCACGTCTCCATCAAACTATGATAGATTATGACGTCTGAAAGCATTCAGATGCTTTCCCTCAGCAGCTTGTTCAGCCCTCAACTGCTCCTGTTGGTTTTGGGCAGCCATCGTATCAGTCTGAAAATCAATTTCGGCAGCCACATCAGTCATTACCTGGGTGGTAAAGTCCATCCCGCTATTGCCTGTGCCACGATCACCACACCCGCGCGCACCTCCTGGTTCCATACTGACTTGTAAGACACAATCAGTGAGATGGTAACCGGAAAAGGAAAATCTAACCCGACAGTTATTACACATTACTCCTAAGAAGAAATTCAATCAAGTCATAATCAGAGAACACACAACATCAACATAACAGACCTAAACCCCAAAGATTCCCGAAAGACTCGACCAGCTCTGATACCACTAATTGTGATGCCCTGAACTGGGGCGTCACTTTGTTACCCATTACGGAAAATAAAATAATTAAATTGCTGGTTGCTTGCGGTAAATGATATTTTCTTAATAAGTGAGTATTCTAAAAAACAAGGGTAAGTGATGAACACTCAGAACATGAAATGTAAACATCATATAAATATATATAATCTATCCCAGTGGGATTCAGAGTTTAGTACAGAAACTAGGGCCTGATTAGGATGGCCATTAATAACAGAGTTACAGAACATAATGTTAACAGCTGTAAACTATGTAAAGCAAAATAGGGGGAGGGTCTGGAACCACGCATCAAAAGGGTGGCTCTAAGAATCCAAATACAGTCGGACCGAGACAGGCTAACCACAAAATATACACCCCTAAGCTGGCCACTACTAACGACTAAAAGGAAGACTCGCCACGAACACTCCCACAAGAAGATACCCCAGGTGATGGGTCCACGATGCCTCCGCCTTCATCAAGATCATCGTCGTGATCCAAGACGTGGTACATGGGCTCATCCTCCAGGTACTCCTCCGGGTCCTCCTCAATCGGTCAAGCCGGCTCGACTCCAGGTAATGGTACCCCTAGAGGCGGGTGCTCATGTAGCTGTCCATTCATCTGTAGCACGTGTAAGTAGGAACGGCTATACCATCTCTGTATGTGACACCGGGGTAGGGTTATGTTTATGCTTATGTTTTATGTTCTTTTTTTCCCTTTTTAAAAACTATGTTTCTTTCCACATTGTTGAGACATTACAATGTCGTGCTTTCTATCCAGTTTTAATTTTATGAAATAAATGAATGTTTTTATCTTACCTCTTTTATGTAAATGTTTTATAATTAACATGCGGGGTAGAGGGTGTCACAGACATAGTTTGCGAGGAAAGACCAACTCTTCACATGATTGGGAGACTGATAAGTTTCCCTTGATCGTGCACGATTCTGAGAACACATGAAAAAACAACAAACCAGACTAAGCTTATCTGGAAAGACCTTTAAGCTTGTTGGAACCAAGTCAAGCCGATTTGAATTTTCAACCTTAGGTGAGTGTCTCATGATTAAGAAACTCTTAACTGTATTATTCATTCCCTTATGAACTTGTAGATTGACAATTGTCCCTCGAGTTCTTTTGATTGTATTAAACAATCACTGCGACCAATTTTGTACATGTCGAACTGACTTTTCTGACTTTGATTTGAAATCTATCAGGACTCATACATTGGTTATGCTAGTCTGTAAGCTCAATATACTCTAATAGATTTCTTTGTATGTGAGAAGTTGTGCTCACACTTCTAAATAACCATTTGTGTATTATACATTTGAGTGGATTGATTTGATAGCATCCATTGGTCTGGATATTTTGACATTGCGTTGAAAAATTAGTTATGACTATTCCTCGAGTTGTAACACAGAGGGATTCTTGATAATAGAAGTTTCTTGATGAAACTTATGCTAGTCACTTTTACTTTTGGTAGATGTGACACAATCTAATTTTTGGTCAGACTGTTTCCCTTTTAAATCATCGTTTTGTAAATTCCTTGTACTAATTGAATTCTCTTGAGGTTAGGAACTGTTCCTCTTTTGATTTCCTAATCCAATGGAAGTTCTTGTGAAAGAAGGAACTTTAGTAGAGTCATGTTTGTAAGAATGTACGGGCATTTTTACACTCATGATTTTATTGAAGAATATTTTTACATAGTGAATATTCCTGTATCTTTCCGATTGACAAAATTCTTCTATATACTTTCTTGTGGGGGTAAGACCAAGAAATTTCCCTTCTTAATAATTTCTTTTCGTAATCTTTAAGGTCAAGTATTGTTGTAGTTCGATAGAACTTATCTCTTTTGGATCAATTTTACCCTATATCTTTTCAAAAACATCATTGACATATGAACTATCTGATAATTCATGAGGATGGTTATCTAATCCATATCACGATATCAGATTTAGTTAAGTGCAGAAAAAAGATAAGTTGAATGTTTGAGACCTCTCTTGTTAATATGATAGCATTGCAATGATTTTTGTCGTGGGTTTACCGAGAACCTCTAAGATTCTTGATTCATTTCTAGTGATCGTGGGTAGGTTGATGAAGTCGACACCCTTCTTACCGATTAATATCGACTATGCAATGGAGAAACCAACCCAAGTATGTTTCGACGGACTGATAAGACTTCATGGAGTATCTTCAAGCATCGTTTCAGATGAAGACCAGAAACTTACCTCCCATGTTTGGCAAAATATGTATCAATCTTTAAGCTCCAAGTTGAGGGTAAGTTTAGTTTATCACCCTCATATGTCAGTATCTCACCCTTGCAATATATTTGTGTGGTCTTGTGTTGTACGTTGGTACGTGACTGCAGATGATGCTGAGGGGTCCTCTGCCCCACTCGGAGGAATTGGTTCCGACTTTTGAAGAAGGTTGAGTAACTAGAATAACCATGGGGGTCTTTTCCAGTAAGAGTCTCACAGTACGACCAGCTTAGTTATCGAGTCAATTTTATTTTGGAGAAGGTCATAATTATCTGTATTATGGCTTTGAGAGTCTTTTCTTGGATTACTATTATGACTATGAATTTTATTATTGGATGTTTTAAAATTATGATTAGGAATTTACTTATCTATTGAGTAAATGTGATTTTATTAAGTTTTGGTGGAATGTTGTTTTACCATGATAATGTATGTTCAACCTTGCGAAAATGCCCAGAGAATTTTTTTGTTATACTCTGTTTTCAGGAAAAACATAGTAAATATTTTTCGAAAGTAACCAACCGTTTTATTTTATGTTAAGTTTTTTTTTCCCGCACGTGTTCACCATGTAATGCCCAAGGGGGTGTTACAAGTTCCATGGTTGCTTGAGTGTTTGACCTTTTGAGTTTCTTGATTCTCATGAGAGAAAGCTTCGGTAAACCTCTGACTGAGTAGACAGCTCCAAAAAGTTCTTTTGTCATTGCATGTTTCTCATCTAAGAACCACATACAAGTGAGAGCTTCATTAGACAGGTTGACTCTTCTATGCAGACAATCAACACTTCAGTCAGAAGACAGGTTGACTTTACTTATCAGACAGGTGATCTCCATGGATGACCAAGTTACTTTTTAGGGTGGACAGATGATGGATATACTTTAAATAATAATCTGCACACTAAGTAGACAAGTCAGTGTAACACCCCGGTTTTTACTATTCTTCAATAACAGTAAATATGTGTATATGTTTATATTATTTTATTTGGACTGATTAATTTTCTAGATATTTATTTTAATTTATTTTATGTGGTTTGGTTTGAGTAATTTTAATTACTCATTTAAAAATTAATTGTTGAGTGCGTTAATAATGTCTTATGTCAGTGTATGCACAATTACTAGACAATAATATTATGTTATTATCACTAGTAGTATTTGTTTAAAAAAATATTTTAAATAATATGATTGAAAGAAAATTATTTTCCTATTTGACTCTATTTAATTTTAGATCTGAAAATATGTTGGTTTAAAATTAATATGTGATTAATATTGGATCATCGATTTTCTTGGTAGATCAATTCAACTATCAATCTTTACTCTAATTTGAATTCTGAAATTTTATATTTGTCACTAATTGTTTTTAGATCTAATGGTTCATATTATTTCCTTTTTTCTAAAATCAATTTCAACCACACATTTTACCTATTAACTAAAAGAAAAAGAAAATAAAACAAAAAAAAATAGAAGTTCCTCTCCTCTATATGCCCCCGTACGTAACTTATCCTCCCCCACTTCTTCTTTCTTTCTTTCCTTTCTCTCTTCTCCATCCTCCTCTACTTCATTTTCCTCCTCCTCCACCCTAGCTCCCAGCCGTCACCCTGCCATCACCGTCCAACCGTACGCCACCACGCAGTCTGACCACAACCAACACGAAAACACGACCCAACCTCGTGTGCGCCTGTTCGTCCTCGTCGTGGAGCCCCCATCACCGTCGCACCAGGCCTCCGCACCTCCAGTCGTTGTCTGCTTCGTCTTCCTCGTGGTGTCCGCACAAAAACCCACTACTCAAGTCATCATTCAAAGCCACTAGCTGGAACTGTCACAACTCTGACCGCCGCGCCGCCGTATCTGCTGCCGAGCCAGATACTTCAACCGCCACAACTTCTCTTCTCCTTTGTTGGGTAAGTGGAAATTTCACTCACCACTCATTAAGATTGAAAATTCCCAATTTGTCAAACCCTAACCCTGAGTTCTAAAGTAGACCCTCAATCCCCAAATTGATGATGTTACTTGTAAATTGGATATGTCAATTTCAAATTCCCCATTGTTGTTTTGGCTTCAAAGACTCAAGAGGGGGAGGGGGGGGGGGTATTGAGTTTTCAAAAATTCTTCCTTTTCAAAAACTTAATTTTCAAATCAGAGTTGTCTCAGGATCTTTTACAAAAACAGTGAAGGGCTTTTTATGAAATCTTGAATAGAAGGTGACGAGGATAAGAAAGATTGATTAAGAATTAATAGATCACAGAATAGGGTCAGGTTCAAAACTCAACAACAGCGAAATACAGAAATTGATTAAGCCTTTAAAGATTAAGAACAAGTTATGCAAGTTTCAGATAAAAGCATTAACAATCAAGAACAAACTTGCAGGTTTCAGTTTCAGTGATTAAGAACAGTTTTAATCAACTCGGTTTTGAACAATTAATAACTCAAGATTGATTGCAGTAATACTATGGTTTTAATTCAAATTAAACAGATCAAGAACAGAAGTTGTATTGATCAAAGAACAACAATAAACTCAGTTAAACTCATACAAAGCATAAATTAAAGAGTTTGAGTTTAGAGATACCACACAACCAGATTTATCCTGGTTCAGTCACCACCACTGTGACCTACATCCAATCCCCACTCCACCTGTGGGTTTTCACACAATAACACAACAAGCTTTATCCAGGTAGCTTGAAAAACCTTTACACCACAGAGCACTCCTTCACCTCGAGATACCACACTCTTGTGAAGAGCCTCAATGTTCTTCCTTAGGGATACCTCACCCTAATCACACAGAGACTCCCTCTCTCTTTACAATCAAAATAGAACGAAATATTGATTCCTGACTCTCAATAGTCAGATATACAAATTGAAGCACTTATGAGAATGAAACACACTTTGTGTAATTCTGATGTGTTGTTGATGTATTGTGATATGATAAAAGTGTTCCGTTGATCCCTATATATATAGAAAACAAGTTATAGATGTTGGGATCAATCAAAACAGATTTGGGTCTGATAATAGAATCTGTTTTCTTGATTCTGGTTCTTGAAATAAGATTCTACATCGGCGTTGTCTTCAATCCTCAGGGCTCGTAGTTGATAGTAGACGAGATCCATATGCCACATCATTGGACGGATACTCTTTTAACTAGTTGAACGTAACCTAGTAGATGAGCTCCACGGATACTCCATTAACTGGTTGAACGTAACCTAGTAGACGAGCTCCATATAATTTCGTCATTGGACGGATACTCCTTTAACTGGTTGAACATAACCTAGTAGACGAGCACTTCTGTCACTTTAGTGGACGAGCGCTTCTATCACTTCAGTGGATGAGCGCTTCTGTCACTTTAGTGGATGACCGCTTCTATCACTTTAGTGGACGAGCGCTTCTGTCACTTTAGTGGACGAGCACTTCTGTCACTTTAGTGGACGAGCGCTTCTATCACTTTAGTGGACGAGCGCTTCTTTCCAAAAATCATTTTCATTAACAAAAACTTATTCCTTTTAATGCAGGTTATGAAAATTGATTTTCTTCATGCATCTTTTTAGTTGAGCTATTTTGTGACTAAGAGATTTCTTTCTCTTACAAATTATCTAAGACTTAAATCTAAACTTCTCCTTTAAGCTTGGTCTTGATGATCCTTTGATCTTTGACTTTGCTCTTTTGATTTCTACATGCAGCTCCTTGATTCCTTCAAGTTCTTCCTTGAATATTTTCCTTGAATTTACTTAATGAACTTGTTGATCACTGCTTGATACCTGTCTATGCAATTTGACACTAAAACACTTGCACACACATTAAATTTTATTTGTCATATATCAAAATCTCTAATTCATTGAGTCTTACAAACTCCCCCTTTTTGATTATGACAAATCTTTTTTTAAAAATTATAAGATCAGAGTATAAATGTAGCATATGCTAAGTGTTTTTGACAGATTTATATCATGGTATCAAAGCAGAAGTATATCAGAGCAAAAAAATATTATCATAGCAGAATTTGATTTACTCCCCATTAAATCATGTAAGCTTATAAGCTCCCCCTCAACATATGCATGTACAATTTGTTATTATCCCCTTTCTCTATATCATACTTTTTCCTCCCCCTTTTGGCATTATCAAAAAGGTAAAGAAAAGAAACATTCAAAGCAATAGAGAAGGCAAGCATTTAAACATTCAAACATAGCATATAAAATTGTTCATGATAGAGGGATAGGTGTAGGGACAAATCAAAAAGAATAGAAACCATCAGCCAAAATTACAAACTAAGGCATTTTACCTTTCAAAAACTAAGTTCTAATTCCTATGAATTCCTAGAACTAGTTCTTCCTTTTTGATTTTCTTTTGTTTCTTTAGAGATTAGATATATGATTGATCAATTATGTTCAATTCTCTTCTAATGAAAAAGAAGCTTTCCTTGTTCAAGGGCTTGGTAAAAATATCAGCAAGTTGTTTAGTTGTATCAACATATTCAATATCAATTTCTCTACTTTGAATATAGGTTCTTATGATAGAGATCATGTTCAAAGTTAATTGTTGCATAGCTAGCAGAACAAATCATTTAAGGCTTCATCAATTTTCTTAGATTCAATTTGTGAAACAAAAGCCATATGATTATTCCAAAATAGATCAAATAACTTTAATACAACAATGTAGACATATTATACAATAATATATAAGTCAACACAAAGATTCACAATCATACATTAATAATGATAATTAGAAAACATATTCAATCAATATTATTTCTTTATTGTTACCCATTTTATGTTTGGTGAAGGCTCTATGTCATGATTTCAATTTTTGCTCTTGACCTTCCACCACACCTACAAAACAGAATTTCATGTTTTTGCTATAGGTACCCAAATTTTCTTGGGTCCTTCATGGTTAGAATATGATAAAGTTCCTTTTAGAACCCATATTTGCCTTATCTGCAATGAATAATTATTTCTCAAATTGCAAAAAGCACCTTTTCTATTGCAATAATGACCTCTAGCATATTGTGATGTATTAGCATAATGAGAAACATGAAATTTTCTAAAGGTTTTTGCCTTTCTCGCAATTTGTACACTAAATGAACTTGGTGTTTCATTTTTTTTTTTTGTCCAAGTAATGCATTCAAGTTGTCTTTATCACTAGTCATTCTAGATAGATCACCATTCAAATGATTTGTATGTTTCTCCAACTTAGGACAATTATCACATATAGGTGGTTCCAAAACAGTAGCCAATCTTTCTTTTACATCACAATTTTCTGTTTTTAATTCATCTAGCCCTTTGTTTAAAACAGAATTTTTCTCTTCCAGGCATGTGATGGTTTTCTTAGACTTAATTAGCAATCTAGCAAGTCTAATGGATTCTTTATGAAGTTCTTCAAAAGCATTTTGCAATTCATCATAAGAAGGTAATTCATCAAGGTTAGAATCATTTACCTCATCATCTTCTTTATGAAGATGAGCAGTTAAGCACAAGCTACATTTTTCATCATTGGAATCATTCGTTGAGTCAAGATTGTTATCCTCCCAGTCTATGTATGCACGTTTAAGTTTCTTTTCCTTCTTAAGCTTTCTGTCAACCTTTGTAGATTTTACAGCTTTGAATGTGATGATTCAATTGTTCTTGTCTTCTTCTTCACTTAGAACCAATCTAGTCAACTCCATTTCATGTTCTTGTAGCTTTCCAAAGAGCGCTGCAATTGACATTGTTGAAAGGTCTTTGGATTTTTAAATTGCAGTTAATTACTTTAGGTTGCCATTCTCTACCTAGGCATCTCATGACTTTGTTAAGTTGATCTTCATTGGATATTGTCTTTCCAGGTGCAGCCAATTGATTCACAATGTGTGAGAATCCCATTTGCATAACCTCCATTGGTTTTCCTCGATTCATGCGAACTAACTCATATTCATGTGTGAGGGTGATCATTCTTGCTCTTTTGACATCGATGGTTCCTTCATGTGTTACTTGCAATGTATCTCACATCTCCTTTGCTGATTTGCAATTTGAACCCTGAAAAACTCATCACGTCTTAAAGCAGATGTTATAATATTGTTAGCACGTGCATTATATTGAACTATTTTCTTATCATCCTCATTCCATTCAGTTTTAGGCTTATTTCTTGAAGCACCATTAGCATCTATAGTGGAGGGGGCAAATGGTCCATTCTCTACTACATCCCAAATGTCTACACCTGCTGCCTCAAGAAAGATTACCATTCTTTCCTTCCAATAGATATACTCAGATCCATTGAAGGCAGGAGGGCGTGCAAGGGAAGCCTCTTCATTCAAACAGTCGTTGGAAGCCATACACTTATAGCTGTTAAGCCAAACCTAAGAGTTTAGCTCAGATGCCAATTGTTGTTTCGGCTTCAAAAACTCAAGAGGGGGGGGGGGGGGGTGAATTGAGTTTTCAAAAATTCTTCCTTTTCAAAAACTTACTTTTCAAATCAGAGTTGTCTCAGGATCTTTTACAAAAATAGTGAAGGGCTTTTTACGAAATCTTGAATAGAAGGTGATGAGGATAAGAAAGATTGATTCAGAATTAATAGATCACAGAATAGGTTCAAGTTCATAGCGAAATACAGAAACTGATTAAGCTTGTAAAGATTAAGAACAAGTTATGCAAGTTTCAGACACAAGCATTAACAATCAAGAACAAACTTGCAGGTTTCAGTTTCAGTGATTAAGAACAGTTTTAATCAACTCAGTTTTGAACAATTAATAACTCAAGATTGATTGCAGTAATACTCTGGTTTTAATTCAAATTAAACAGATCAAGAACAGAAGTTGTATTGATCAAAGAACAACAATAAACTCAGTTAAACTCATACAAAGCATAAATTAAAGAGTTTGAGTTTAGAGATACCACACAACCAGATTTATCCTGGTTCAGTCACCACCACTGTGACCTACATCCAGTCCCCACTCCACCTGTGGGTTTTCACACACTAACACAACAAGCTTTATCCAGGTAGCTTGAAAAACCTTTACACCACAGAGCACTCCTTCACCTCGAGATACCACACTCTTGTGAAGAGCCTCAATGTTCTTCCTTAGGGATACCTCACCCTAATCACACAGAGAGACTCCCTCTCTCTTTACAATCAAAATAGAACGAAAAATTGATTCCTGACTCTCAATAGTCATATATACAAATTGAAGCACTTATGATAATGAAACACTCTCTTTCACAATAAGCTCAAGAAATATGATGAATGATTTTCACAATTGATCTCTCAAATTGATTTCGTGTAATTCTGATGTGTTATTGATGTATTGTGATATGATAAAAGTGTTCCATTGATCCCTTTATATATAGAAAACAAGTTATAGACGTTAGGATCAATCAAAACAGATTTGGGTCTATAACAGAATTTGTTTTCTTGATTCTGGTTCTTGAAATAAGATTCTACATCGGCGTCGTTTTTAATATGCCACGTCATTGGATGGATACTCCTTTAACTGGTTGAACGTAACCTAGTAGACGAGCTCCATATGATTACGTCATTGGATGGATACTCCTTTAACTGGTTGACAATAACCTAGTAGACGAGCTCCATATGATTACGTCATTGGACGGATACTCCTTTAACTGGTTGAACGTAACCTAGTAGATGAGCACTTCTGTCACTTTAATGGACGAGCGCTTCTATCACTTCAGTGGACGAGCGCTTCTGTCACTTTATTAGACAAGCGCTTCTATCACTTTAGTGGACGAGCACTTGTCACTTTAGTGGACGAGCGCACTTCTGTCACTTTAGTGGACGAGCGTTTCTATCACTTTAGTGGATGAGCGCTTCTTTCCAAAAATCATTTTCATTAACAAAAACTTATTCCTTTTAATGTAGGTTATGAAAATTGATTTTCTTCATGCATCTTTTTAGTTGAGCTATTTTGTGACTAAGAGATTTCTTTCTCTTACAAATCATCTAAGACTTAAATCTAAACTTCTCCTTTAAGCTTGGTCTTGATGATCCTTTGATCTTTGACTTTGCTCTTTTGATTTCTGCATACAGCTCATTGATTCCTTCAAGTTCTTCCTTGAATATTTTCCTTGAATTTGCTTAATGAACTTGTTGATCACTGCTTGATACTGTCTTTGCAATTTGACACTAAAACACTTGCACACACATTAAATTTTATTTTTCATATATCAAAATCTCTAAGTCATTGAGTCTTCAATCCTCAGGGCTCGTAGTTGATAGTAGACGAGCTCTATATGCCACGCATTGGATGGATACTCCTTTAACTGGTTGAACGTAACCTAGTAGACGAGCTCCATTTACGTCATTGGACGGATACTCCTTTAACTGGTTGACAATAACCTAGTAGACAAGCTCCATATGATTACGTCATTGGACGGATACTCCTTTAACTGGTTGAACGTAACCTAGTAGACGAGCACTTCTGTCACTTTAATGGACGAGTGCTTCTATCACTTCAGTGGACGAGCGCTTCTGTCACTTTAGTAGACAAGCGCTTCTATCACTTTAGTGGACGAGCACTTGTCACTTTAGTGGACGAGCGCACTTCTGTCGCTTTAGTCGACGAACGCTTCTATCACTGCTTGTTGATCACTGCTTGATACCGTCTTTGCAATTTGACACTAAAACACTTGCACACACATTAAATTGTATTTTTCATATATCAAAATCTCTAAGTCATTGAGTCTTACACCCATGTCAATTTCTCCAATTTCTTATTTTCAGATTTCCCCTAATTCCACTCAAAAACCTAATTTTTCATCTTACTCTAATCATGAAATTGATTCTATTTTGGTGCAATTGAAGTTGTTTAATGATGATTTCCAATGCCAATTTCTTGTTTTAACGACCAGAACAATTTCCCCCCAAATTGAGATTAGGAACCCTAAAGCCCAATTTGATTTTTTTAATTGAAATTGGTTATGTTTTTGCAAAATTAACTTTGTATATATGAAATTGGGACTGTTAATTGATGTTCTGAGAATTCAATTTCTCAATTCTATGAACAAATCTCATTTTCTCCAATTTTTTTGATAAGAGCCTTTTACCCAAATTGGTGTTATTGAAAACTGATTCTATGTTTGTTAAATTAAATATATGGTTTTTTTATGGTATGTTTTGAGGATGAAAATTGATTTGGTGAAATTTTCTGTTTATATCATGCTTGGTTTATGTCTCTGGGACGTTGAACGTGGCTATGCTTGCTTGGTGGAGCAAAGTTTGTACTCTTGGAACAAACTGGAGCATTAAAATGAGGACCTTTCTCTTGTCTTCAAAGGTTAGGGGAGGTTGCCTGAGGGATTTTCGGTAACTGCATGCTATCTGTGTGTCGTATTTGAGTTTATCTGTTGTGATGTGTGGTGTTAAATTAAGTTGTTATATGACTGTTATGTGGTTTTCAATGTTTTCTGTGAAAGCTTGATTATATCTGTGATGTATGGATATTTGCTATGTATGGATTATCTGTTGGTTGGTTAGTTAACTGAGAAGCTTGACAGTGGTCAGTGCTCAACTAAATTAAAGATCAAAGCTTTGGAAAAGTTTGAGGAGAAATTTAATGGATTTGATTGATGGAAGTGGAAGAAAAATATTGAAAATATTTATATTTGATGATGTTTCAAGAAAAAGAGTGATTTATGAGTAATTAGTGAGGACGACATCTTGAAAATATTTCAGTTATGTTGTCTTTTCAAAATAAATTCGAAAATGTGATGAAAAGTTATTACGAGAAATTTAAGTGTCAAGAATATGTTAAACTTTGATGGTGAAGAATTTTTTTATAAAAGAGAAAATCATTTGATTTATAAATGGCTTTATGTCCAACGAAAAATAATTTTAGATAAGTATTATACTGCTAAAACCGAGGAACAATTTTATTATTTCGAATAGAAATGGGTTGGAAAATGATTTTACAAGGATTCGATGTTATTTCGAAAAAAGAAGTTTCCAAAAGAAAAAGAATTTGAGAAAAATGGATTTCTCTATGATATGACGGTTTTATAAATGAATTTCAAAACAGAATAAGATTTACTGTAAAAGAGTTTTACTGAGTAGAGTTATTTCCAACAACTTGGATGAGAGTTGGAGGTTTTGTTTTGGATTTGTGTTTCACAGAACGAAAATAATTTTAAAGTTGAAACGCAGACCTAGTGGCCGAGACGTCGGGACTCTAGTGTTCTATGGTATGGACTGTGTGTCCTAAAGGTTATATTGTGGACTGTGTGTCCTAAAGAGGAAGTTGTGGACTGTGTGTCCTAAAGTTGAAGTTGTGGACTGTGTGTCCTATAAACGTTATGTTGGTTTTTGTGCGCTAAAATCTACAAATCTAAGACTGGTGCATTGGTCTAGACCTTCGTGATTTGCACATTCAGACTTGGAGTCCTATTGTTGAAATTGAAAGACGAATTTAAATGTTTAAAAGTTGAGATGGTCGTGAGACTTTGAGCTTCGACAAGGAAATAATGAACAAAATAAAAAGTTGCGAGAAACAAAATGTTTTACATGCATTTTTTTGGTAGACGTTCCCATGAGGTTAATCTGGATATCTTGATGTCAAGGTATGCAAGACGTTGTATCATTGTGCCTTGATGGACAATGAAAACCATATGCGGTGATCACTGTGCATTGTTTTGGACAGTGCTATGGTTAAATCCGGTGTGCCTTATTTGGCAAAGAGAGTTTGATCAGCTCATTTATACGGTGTTGGGATCTCCGGAGATTAAGTACAAAATTTTAGACGGTGAATATTGAAGTGTCATGCATTATTTTAAATGATGATGACTGTTGGGTATGAAACCCCTTGGTAAATTATTTTGTTTATGTTGAAAATTTCCTATGTTGTGGATATTTGTATATATGTTGTTTTTGTGTGTCGCACATGTAGTTATCGTGTTTAAATCCATATATTGGTATCTCACCCATGCATATATATGTTTTTATAATTTTGCTGTTGTACCTTGGTACATGAGTACAGATGTTGCAGAAGAGTTCCCTAAGTGATTCGGGTACTTAAGTACAGATGTTTGAAAATGTGTTTGATCATGGGGATGACCACGGGGTCTTTTCAGAGAATGTCTGGTAGAACGACCAGCTTAGGTTTGTGCTGGGGGATGTATGTTCGAGAAGTTTAGTACGTGTGTCTTGATAATTTTCATATTGTTTATGAGGAAAGACTTTTAGAAAAAAAACGTATACTGTGGAAGTTTTTGATTATGAATAAAATAAGTTTAGGTGTGGTGGTGAGTATAAGATAATTTTACTATGGTGATGTGTGCATCATTTTTCGAAGTATATCGAAAGAAAAATTTTTATACCCAAGTTTTTCTGACTTAAAGTAAATAAATTTCCGAAAGCAACCGGCAAAATTTCCTTTTAATTTATTTCCGCACGTGTTTACAAAGTAAAGCCCAGGGGGGTGGGGGGTTACAGTCAACAACCAAGATGGAGTTAATTAAATCATTGATAAATGTTTAGCTTTCATCAAAACTTAGGGGAAATGCACATCAAACATTTAGAGACTTAAAACAAATACACAATAACCTTTCTAAATTTATTTCATTCACATTAAAAATTCATACTTGATTAAAATTAATTTTAAACTCTCTCCACACTAATAATAATTTATTTCTTAATTAACCAATAAAATTACATGATTTAATTAAATACTTTGATAATAAATATACTTCTAACATCATCGTAGAGTTTAGGTTTCATGCGTAACAAATAAAATCCATTTATAATTGTAATTTAATTTTAACGGAATTTTTATTTTCAAATTTCAAGAGTCCTAATTCATTTCTTAATTAACCCTAAAAAATTATATGCTTTGAAAGAGAAACTTGAGAAAGAGATAAAAATAAATGTTTATCATGTAAATACTATCAATGTCATGGAGTTGCCATGTGTAGATACTGCCAACTATCATGGAGTTGATATATAATGTGTAACATAGAATTAAATTCAATTTTTTCTTTTGGAAATTAATATTTAAAGAGTTTAATTTGTATGCACTGTCTGTGTAAAGATTTTTACACTGACAACCAATCAGAAATCATGGAATTAATGACTTTTAAATTGGTTAGGATAAGAATCAAGCATTTATAGTGGTATATCAATTTCTGATTGATTGACAGTATAAAAAAATCTTTACACTATCAATGTATATCAATTAAATCCATATTTAAAATCCTTTTTAATTTATAATTGTAATATAATTATCGAATTTAAAACTCTTTCTTTACCGACAATAATTTATTTCCTAATTAATCAAATAAAGTTATACGACTTAATTAAATACTTTAAAATTAAATGAAGATACTTAGTTTTTCAATAAATATATAAGCATTCGACATTATTTATTGGGAAGATTTGAGAATTTGATAGTAATTACAATTTTATTCTAAAGATTTAGAACTTGATAGTAGATACTTCCAACTGTGAGTCTATCATGGAGAAGATGATATATCATGTTCGCGGATTGGATTGGATCGGTTTTGAGCTAAAAAGTCATCCGATACGATGATGAAAACATCGTACGGTTTGGATTGGATCGGTTTCCTTCCTTAAAAAAATCCGATCCGATCCAATCCAATCCAATCATATGTGGTTTGGATTGAATTGGATAATTCGGTTTTTGTCATACTTTATTTATTTTAATGTCAAGTGTCATTTCTACTTGTTTAATAATGGATAAAAGATAATCTTCGTTTTAATTTGGGAGTTTGAGAAGAAAAAAATTATTGATATTTTTTAACACGTTCTTTTATATTAATTCTCTATATCTACTCCCACTTATCCTTTTCTTTTTCCCTTAAATCGGCTACAAATAAATTGTAGCTAATTATTTTTCAAATTTACTTAATTTTTTTCCTATTTTTCATGATTACTCAATCATATATATATGCTATGCATCAAAACTTTTAGTAAAATATAACTTCAAGACATTAATATTTATTCTAAATAGTCTTATATATGTCATTCCAACAAAAATATTAAAGAAAATGAGGGACATAAAAGTATGAAGAATAATGTTTAAGTATAAGTAATACTATAATTTCAAAAATAATAGTATATGTATATAATAGATCGGTTGATGAATACCCCTATGTGTAACATAGAAATCAAATCCTTTTTTTTTTTGGAAAGTAATATATAAAATCCTTTATGATTTATAATTGAAATATAACTATTGAATAATCCTTACCCTTTTGTGATGCTTTGACACATCAATAATCCTTTATCTAAAAATAAAATCATAACTATCGAATTTAAAACTTTTCCTTACCGACAATAATTTATTTCCTAATTAACCAAATAAAGTTATACGCCTTAATAAAATACTTTAAAATAAAAGAAGATATATAGTTTTTCAGGAAATAGATAAGCATTCGATGTAACACCCCCATGGGCATTACATGACTAACTTAATTTCGTAATAACATATTAAAATAAAATAATAATTGTTGATTGCTTTCGAAAAATATCTCGCGTAATTCTCTATAGGTCATGAAAGTGGGTATAACATTTTTCATTTGGCTGTGGTAAAACTTAAAACTATTTTAAAATAATAACACCACATTTTAATCTATCATTGTATAGATTCTGGTCATATATATACAATTTGTCACGACCCAACACCTCTAAGCCATGACTGGCGCACAGGCTTACAATCCTACCCTGGCAAGTCTATTTATTTTAGAAATGTAATTGAATAAAAAGCTAAAAATTTTACAAAATTTCGACAGAGTTTCCTCTGTAAATCCAATATCCCAAAATGAAAACATCTTCTGAAATATTTATATTTTCATCCTAGAAGTTCCAGTCAAACAAAAATACATCAAGATGGTGTTATTCTGAAAATATTTACATCAACAAACTATACATGACCAAAAGGAAAATCTTAGATTTCCATCTAAAAGAAAATCTCTCCGAGCCACAAATATTCCATTCAAAATAAAGGCTCTCCGAGCCATGAACATACACACTATCATTAATCAATAACATCTCAAAAAACCTAAGCTGATCGTTCTAAAAGATATTCTTTGGGACCCCATGGTTCTCCCCATTATAACTGACATCAGACATCTTCAAGGATTTGGACTAATATCCCCGAGTGAAGTTGGGAACTTCTCTGCCTCATCTGTTCACGAAAATAGTATACCACAAAAAAAAAAGAACCGAACAAAAATAATGCAAAGTGAGATAGGGACTCTAACCCTCGACACAACAGATATTCAACTGTGTGACTTGGGACTCTAACCCACGACACACACATCAAATATTCAAATGTGTTAACTAGGACTCTAACCCACAACACACCGAATGGAGATTCAAATATGTTAACTAGGACTCTAACCCACAACACATTGAACATAGATTCAACTAGGTCAACTAGGACTCTAACCCATGACACTTAAACAACAAATTCCAATGTGTCAACTGGGACACTAACCCATGACACGCACAACATTAATTCAACTATGTCGACTAGGACTTTAACCCACGACATACAGGACACATGGTCCACGTACTTACTCATAGGAACACTAGCCTGGCTCTTCGGTTATCTAGGTCCTCACAACTTCCACTTTTAACATAGTTTTCCTTCTAAAAAAACCAACTCATCAAAACCAAATTCCGAAACGTATCCCCGATTTTATAAAATATTTTCCTTGACATAAGCTCCTTTTCAGAACACATTTTCCGCTAAAATTGATTTATAAAACATTGTTTCACCCCGAAATACAAATTTCTCAAATTCCTTCTCTTTTGAAATCTTTTTTCCGACAACACCCAAAATCTTTGAAAAGTCTTTTCCAACACGTTTTCATTCCAAATAATGCACTATTTCTCATAGTCTTGCCATAAATCACTTTTCTGAATCATGTTTCGTTTTGTAGTAAACTTCATTTTATAAATCAAATGACTTTCTTCTTTTCTAAATAAATTATTCAACATCAACACTTAAAATTATTTGAGTTTTTATTTTCTTTTATTTATTTAAAACTATTTCTCAAATCATTTTGGACTTCCTCAAAATCATAACTCTTTAATCCGAAATACATTGAATTATTCATATCTTAAAAATCTTCTTCTACTTACATAACTCAAAACTTCAAATTTTCCTCTCAAGCTTTTAAAGCATTATTCTTACTATCCTTGAGCTCTGACCACTGTCAGGCTTTCAATCAAACCAACAATCAACATTTCAATCTGGACATACAGATATAGTTAAAACACATAAACAGTTATCTCATCGAACTTAAAACACACATCATACATAACCACAACAACCTGACACACAACAACTAAATAGCACATAGTTACCAAAACCCTTCAGGTAAACTCTCTTTACCTTTGAAGACCAGAAAAATATCTTTTCCTTTGCGCATTTAACCGTTAGCTTCCAAGAATGAAATTCATCCAAGAATGAAATTCAGGTTCCCTCAAACTAGCGCAGTTACAAACCATCATCCAAAGAGAGCATTCCACACACATTCAACACCCAATAAATATAACAGTCAATATTCTCAACATCAAACATAAAATTCAAAGGAAATTATATATTTTATTTAGTAAAACATACTTGATTTCTCAATAAAATCAATTTGGGTAAAAAGGGCTTTTTCACAAAAATTGGGGAAAATTAAATCTAGCCAAAGAACAATGAAATTAGTTGAGGGAAACACTAATTCATAATCCCAATAGCATAAAACAAGCTTCAATTTCAAGATTGAAATATGAGATTCAAGGGTTAGGGTTAGGGTTTCAAAACCAGATTTGGGGTTTTTGACCTAGAAGAGGTTATGGTGAAGTACTTACCCAAGATAACAAGAGAAGAGGTCATGGTGACTGTTGAAATGGCCGGAGCGGCGACAACGCGGCGGAGGGGGCGATGGACGACGGTTCTACAACAACCATGGATAAAAGAGATGAAGAAAAACCTAAAATAAGAAGAAGGAGATTCAACACTTAAGGGTGGTAGAACCACCATGAATGGAGGCAGCACGACGCTTACCGTGACTGAGAATGGCGGTTCACACGGCGGAGATGGCGAAAAATGCGCTCAGGCGATGCGGGCAGTTGTGGCACGGCACCAAGTGACGACAGCGTGATGAGCGCCATTCCCGGGCAGCTAAGGGTGGCTGACGCAAGGGAGGAGAAAAGATCAAGAGGGAAGGGAGAGTGATGTGTGAGAGGAAGAAGAAATATAAAGAAAAAGTGGGGGGTTCTGTCGCGTACCCACGGGGAAAGGGAAGGGACTTGGGGTTTCTTTGATTTATTTTACATGTACTTAGTGGTTAGGTACAAAATGAGTGATAAATATTGAGTCTAAAAATAAACATGTTTTTAGTTTTTGAATCCAAAAATAAAGGGTGACAAATGTACACTTTCAAAATTTAAAATAAAGTAGAGATTGATAGTTGAATTGATCAACTAAGAAAATCCACGGTCCAACATTTAATCCCCTATTAATGTCAAACCAAATTATTTTCAAATCTAAAATTAAATAGAATAAAATATGAAAATAATTTTCTTTCAATCATATCATTTAAAATATTTTTCTAAACAAATACTAGTAGTGACAATAACATAACATTATTGTCTAATAAAAATACTTCTACTGGAATAAGGTAGTGCTGACGCACTTAATAAAATAATTTTAAGAGAGTAACTAAAATTACTCAAGATCAAGCGTTATAAAATAAAAAAAAATTAATGTCCAAATAATTATTATTCCAATAAAAAAATATAAACAGATATATTTTACCTAAATTGAAAAACCGTAAAAACCGGGGTGTAACATTACTTCCCCACTTAAAAAAATTTCGTCCTTGAAATTTCGTAACTCGAAACTAGATAGGATCGTGTAATTACATCTTAATCCCAAAATCCTATATTGTACTTCCCGTATTCACTTTCCCTTAGGTGACTTTCTGTAACTCAACAACACATTTCATACTTATTCTTTGTTATATTGATCCTCAAAATTTAATCCATTATCCTCATTCCATACTTCATGTCCTTAACAATTTCATCTTAATCTTCCACACATACAGACATAATCAAAACTTAATCTCTTCTTCCTTTAATACAAGTCCATTAGAAAATTTTTCCTCTACATCCTTAACTCTTATAGTTCACACCAAGATTTAAACTAAAATTCACACTTCTTTCACAGCACCCACATCATTTTCTATCCAAGATATCCAAGCGTAGTCTTAGTTTTTTTGAACGAAATAAACCATTCCATAATACATCAAAATCACACGTCTCTCAACCTTGAAAACATTATTACATCCTTTAATGTAATTTACACTGAAAGAAACTACGTCGAGTAGGATCATCTAACTCATCAACTTTACGTTTCTCTAGGAACCTTAATTTCTACAAGGCTTACCTCTTTTGCTTAAATCTACTTATATGAAATCACTGTAAATACTTTCCTTCTAATCTTCCAACTTTATATAATCAATCTTAACTGCAAGTATTTGGTCATTACTTTAGATTTTCCTTCTGTCTCGATCAACAGTTGATCATTTGATCCATAGAAATCGTCATTGCCTATTGGGGTTAATCTTAGGGATTCTCATTTTACCAGTCATATCTACACCTCAACAAAACTCATATCATCTCTCGTTTATCCCATTGTAGGGATGATCGTACTTAGGTACTAAACCTACTCCCAGCTAACCTTCTAAGGATTGATTGTTTACTACTTGCCCATCAAGTTGAAAGTGATCAGTTGGACTTAGCCTCAACTTGGTCCTCAACACTTACAGCAGACTTTATAATACATACTTCATACTTCGTGAAATTTGATCAGTCCTCTAATACATACTTCAGTTTAGCTTCTCCACTTCATGGTGGATCTTAACCTATAAGAAGGGTGTCGACTTCATTAGTTGGTCCACGATCACTCGAACTCAAACTAGCCTCATATAGATCTTCAGTAACTCATAACGAAAATTCATGGCGACGCTAACATCTTAACAAGGGAGGTCTCAATTGTCACATTATCTTCTTACTGTACTAAACTAACTCTGATATCGTGATATGAATCAAGTAACCATCCTCATAACCATATGAGATAGGTAACACGTCAATGACGTTTGGAAAAAATACAGGTCAAAATTGGTCCAAAAGGAACAAATTCTATCGAACTACAACAAGACT
Organism: Sophora flavescens; assembly: GCA_030762895.1. Taxonomy (NCBI): domain Eukaryota; kingdom Viridiplantae; phylum Streptophyta; class Magnoliopsida; order Fabales; family Fabaceae; genus Sophora; species Sophora flavescens. The sequence goes on from CM061063.1 coordinate 217,893,893, forward strand.
TGGCCGTAAAGATTACGAAAAGAAGTTCTCAAGAAAGGAATTTTCTTGTTTCACTTTCACAAGAAAGCAAAGAGAAGAATTTTATCAATTCGAAAGATACTTGAGTGTCCAATATGTAAAAAGATTCTTCAATAGGATTGTGAGTGTAAAAATGCCTGGTACATTCTTACAAACATGACTCTACTAAAGTTCCTTCTTTCACAAGAACTTCCAGCGAATTAGGAAATCAAAAGATGAATAGTCCCTAACCCCAAGAGTATTCATTCTTAGCACAGGGAATTTACAAAACGACGATTTAAAAAGAAGACAGTCTGGCCAAAAATCAGACTGGATCACATCTACCAAAAGTAAATGTGACTAAGCTAAGTTTCACCAGGAAACTTCTATTACCACGAAGTCATCTGTGTTACAACTCAAGAAATAGTCAAAACAATTCTTTCAACGGAATGTGAAAATATCCAGGCCAATGAATATTACCAAATCAATCCACTTGAATGTCTAATACACAGAGGGTTATTCAGAAATGTGAGTACAAATTCTCACATACTAGAAAATCCATTAAGGTAAATTAAAATTACTGACTAGCATGACTAATTGCTATATCATAATAGACTTTAAATCAAGATTAGAAAATCAATTTTACAGGTACGAAATTGACCATAGTGATTGTCAAATACAACCATCGGAATTTGAGGAGCAATTGTTGATTTACAAGTTTATAAAGGAATGAACAGTACAGATAATAATTTCCTTAATCATGAGACACTCACCCAAGGTTGAAGATTCAAATCATCTTGCCTTGGTTCCAACAAGCACACAGGTCTTTCCAGACATGCTTAGTATGGTCACTTTGAATCGGGAACGTTCACGGACAACTTAGTCAATCTCAAACATGTGAAAAGTTGTCATAAGCTAATTTGACGGCACAAAATCTTAGATAAATCATCACTTCAATATGGTGATAACTTGTCCTCAAGTCGATCTTTGACTAGACAACAACTCCTCGCGAGTGATTACCTTGCGGCGTTAGGTATTTCATGCTACGATTTTATTCATTGTGCCCAGGTTGGACAATGAAACCCCATTTACGGTTTTATCACTAATGCCCTGGGTGTGGACAGTGTACAATGGGTTATGGTTGCGTGCCTTTCTGCCATAGGATGGCAATTGAGCCAAATCAACTCACCATGTGTTGGGATATCTCATGAGATTAGGTGCGAATTTAGATGACGAATATGAAGTGTTCATGCATAGTTTTTCATATGATGACGTTTGGGGTGTTAAGCCCATTGATAAACTATTTGCTTATGAATGCTTGCGTTGATATATGTGTATGTGTTTTATGTGGTGTCTAGCATGTAGTTGTCGAGTAAAATCCATATATTGGTTTCTCACTCTTGCATGTTTTATTTGTGGTTTCTATACTTGTGCATATATCTTTACGTCTAAGATTAGATGGACCCGGATATGCCTCTGGCACATTCGAGGCTTCGGTCGATCATGTTTGATCGCGCACATTTTGGTGGCACCTGGGAGATAAACCCTAAGGCACTCAGCGCCACCTATCATGGCCCTATTAGAGAGGTTGTTGGCACAGTAGAGGTAGGACCACAGCGAAGGACACATGTTGTGGAGACTGTTGAGGTATCTCTACCTCCGGTATGGCTATACTTACAGTACATGGTTGAGCACGGGTTACTTGATTTGCCACCTCAGCTGATTCCGCTTCAGATAGCAGGCCCAACAGTACCTCCTATTGAGGAAGTTTTGGATGCGGAGTACTTTGAGGACGATCTTGAGTTCCACCCTCCTGCTATTGATGATGATGATTCTTACGACGAGGGAGCGGGAGCGGAGGTATCTTCATCAGATACATTTGGTGTAGGTGGGGTTGATCATCATGATCTCCCCAATGGTTTTCATTAGCTTGACCAGCTATAGGTATAGTTCTGGGGTAGCGAGTCTTGTCAGTTTTTGATCAGCTCTTGAAAGCCGTGAGTTTTTGGTATGGTTCCGGACTGCTCGTTACTTATATGTATGTCTTTATTTTCTTTGCTTAGTTTGATGGAGAATAGCCTATACTTATGAGGGCTCTTTTGTGATCTCCTATTAGATATAGTGTGTACTTAAATGATGATGTATATATATATACACACACACACGTTTGTTTGTGTTCAAGATGGTTCGATGTTTAAAAAAAAAATTAGCACTATTTTCGTAAGGAGACGTTTACATTAAAGTATATTTTTCGAAAGGAACCAGCGATTAATAATTTATTTTTCCGCTTTTGGGTAACTATGTGATGACCCTAGAAGGGGTGTCGCAACTAAGCTAATTTTCATCAGGAAACTTCTATTACCACGAAGTCATCTGTGTTACAGCTCGAGATATAGTCATAACAATTCTTTCAACGGAATGTGAAAATATCCAGGCCAATGAATATTACCAAATCAATCCACTCGAATGTTTAATACACTGAGGGTTATTCAGAAATGTGAGTACAAATTCTCACATACCAGAAAATCCATTAAGGTAAATTAAAATTACTGACTAGCATGACTAATTGCTATTTCATGATAGACTTTAAATCAAGATTAGAAAATCAGTTTTACAGGTACGAAATTGACCATAGTGATTATCAAATACCATCATCGGAATTTGAGGAGCAATTGTCGATTTAGAAGTTCATAAAGGAATGAACAGTACAGATAAGAATTTCCTTAATCATGAGACACTCACCCAAGGTTGAAGTTTCAAATCATCTTGCCTTGGTTCCAACAAGCACACGGGTCTTTCCAGACATGCTTAGTATGGTCACTTTGAATCGGGCACGTTCACGGACAACTTAGTCAATCTCAGACATGTGAAGAGTTGATCTCTTCTAATAAGCTGATTTGATGGCACAAAATATTAGATAAATCATCACTCCAATATGGTGATAACTCGTCCTCAAGTCGATCTTTGAGTAGACAACAACTCCTCGCAAGTGATTACCTTGCAGCGTCAGGTATTTCATGCTACGATTTTCTTCATTGTGCCCAGGTTGGACAATGAAACCCCATTTACGGTTTTATCACTGATGCCCTGGGTGTGGACAGTGTTCAATGGGTTATGGTTGCGTGCCTTTCTGCCATAGGATGGCAATTGAGCCAGATCAACTCACCATGTGTTGGGATATCTCATGAGATTAGGTGCGAATTTAGATGACGAATATGAAGTGTTCATGCATAGTTTTTCATATGATGACGTTTGGGGTGTTAAGCCCATTGATAAACTATTTGCTTATGAATGCTTGCGTTGATATATGTGTATGTGTTTGATGTGGTGTCTAGCATGTAGTTGTCGAGTAAAATCCATATATTGGTTTCTCACTCTTGCATGTTTTATTTGTGGTTTCTATACTTGTGCATATATCTTTACGTCTAAGATTAGATGGACCCGGATATGCCTCTGGCACATTCGAGGCTTCGGTCGATCATGTTTGATCGCGCTCATTTTGGTGGCGCCTGGGATATAAACCCTAAGGCACTCAGCGCCACCTGTCATGGCCCTATTAGAGAGGTTGTTGGCACAGTAGAGGTAGGACCGCAGCGAAGGACACATGTTGTGGAGACTGTTGAGGTATCTCTACCTCCAGTATGACTATACTTACAGTACATGGTTGAGCACGGGTTACTTGATTTGCCACCTCAGCTGATTCCGCTTCAGATAGCAGGCCCAACAGTACCTCCTATTTAGGAAGTTTTGGATGCGGAGTACTTTGAGGACGATCTTGAGTTCCACCCTCCTGCTATTGATGATGATGATTCTTACGACGAGGGAGCGGGAGCGGAGGTATCTTCATCAGATACATTTGGTGTAGGTGGGGTTGATCATCATGATCTCCCCAATGGTTTTCATTAGCTTGACCAGCTATAGGTATAGTTCTGGGGTAGCGAGTCTTGTCAGTTTTTGATCTGGCTACTGAAAGCCATGAGTTTTTGGTATGGTTCCGGACTGCTCGTTACTTATATGTATGTCTTTATTTTCTTTGCTTAGTTTGATGGAGAATAGCCTATACTTATGAGGGCTCTTTTGTGATCTCCTATTAGATATAGTGTGTATTTAAATGATGATGTATATATATATATATACAAACACAGATGTTTGTTTATGTTCAAGATGGTTCGATGTTTAAAAAAAAAATTAGCACTATTTTCGTAAGGAGACGTTTACATTAAAGTATATTTTTCGAAAGGAACCAGTGATTAATAATTTAATTTTCCGCTTTTGGGTAACTATGTGATGACCCTAGAAGGGGTGTCGCAACTAAGCTAATTTTCATCAGGAAACTTCTATTACCACGAAGTCATCTGTGTTACAGCTCAAGATATAGTCATAACAATTCTTTCAACGGAATGTGAAAATATCCAGGCCAATGAATATTACCAAATCAATCCACTCGAATGTTTAATACACTGAGGGTTATTCAGAAATGTGAGTACAAATTCTCACATACCAGAAAATCCATTAAGGTAAATTAAAATTACTGACTAGCATGACTAATTGCTATAACATGATAGACTTTAAATCAAGATTAGAAAATCAGTTTTACAGGTACGAAATTGACCATAGTGATTATCAAATACCATCATCGGAATTTGAGGAGCAATTGTCGATTTACAAGTTCATAAAGGAATGAATAGTACAGATAAGAATTTCCTTAATCATGAGACACTCACCCAAGGTTGAAGATTCAAATCATCTTGCCTTGGTTCCAACAAGCACACGGGTCTTTCCAGACATGCTTAGTATGGTCACTTTGAATCGGGCACGTTCACGGACAACTTAGTCAATCTCAGACATGTGAAGAGTTGATCTCTTCTAATAAGCTGATTTGACGGCACAAAATATTAGATAAATCATCACTCCAATATGGTGATAACTCGTCCTCAAGTCGATCTTTGAGTAGACAACAACTCCTCGCGAGTGATTACCTTGCAGCGTCAGGTATTTCATGCTACGATTTTCTTCATTGTGCCCAGGTTGGACAATGAAACCCCATTTACGGTTTTATCACTGATGCCCTGGGTGTGGACAGTGTGCAATGGGTTATGGTTGCGTGCATTTCTGCCATAGGATGGCAATTGAGCCAAATCAACTCACCATGTGTTGGGATATCTCATGAGATTAGGTGTGAATTTAGATGACGAATATGAAGTGTTCATGCATAGTTTTTCATATGATGACGTTTGGGGTGTTAAGCCCATTGATAAACTCTTTGCTTATGAATGCTTGTGTTGATATATGTGTATGTGTTTTATCTGGTATCTAGCATGTAGTTGTCGAGTAAAATCCATATATTGGTTTCTCACTCTTGGATGTTTTATTTGTGGTTTCTCTACTTGTGCATATATCTTTACGTCTAAGATTAGATGGACCCGGATATGCCTCTGGCACATTCGAGGCTTCGGTCGATCATGTTTGATCGCGCTCGTTTTGGTGGCGCCTGGGAGATAAACCCTAGGGCACTCAGTGCCACCTATCATGGCCCTAGTAGAGAGGTTGTTGGCACAGTAGAGGTAGGACCGCAGCGAAGGACGCATGTTGTGGATACTGTTGAGGTATCTCTACCTCCGGTATGGCTATACTTACAGTACATGGTTGAGCACGGGTTACTTGATTTGCCACCTCAGCTGATTCCGCTTCAGATAGTAGGCCCAACAGTACCTCCTGTTGAGGAAGTTTTGGATGAGGTCGAGGAGGATCCAGATGAGTACTTTGAGGACGATCTGGAGTTCCACCCTCCTGCTGTTGATGATGATGATTCTTCCGACGAGGGAGAGGGAGTGGGAGCGGAGGTATCTTCATCTGATACATTTGGTGTAGGTGGGGTTGATCATCATGATCTCCCCAATGGTTTTCATTAGCTTGACCAGCTATAGGTATAGTTCTAGGGTAGTGAGTCTTGTCAGTTTTTGATCTGGCTACTGAAAGCCATGAGTTTTTGGTATGGTTCTGGACTGCTCGTTACTTATATGTATGTCTTTATTTTCTTTGCTTAGTTTGATGGAGAATAGCCTATACTTAATTATGAGGGCTCTTTTGTGATCTCCTATTAGATATAGTGCGTATTTAAATGATGATGATATATATATATATATATATATATACACACACACACACACATGTTTATTTATGTTCAAGATGGTTCGATGTTTAAAAAAAAATTTAGCACTATTTTCGTAACGAGACGTTTACATTAAAGTATATTTTCCGAAAGTAACCAGCGATTAATAATTTAATTTTCCGCTTTTGGGTTACTATGTGATGACTCTATAAGGGGTGTCGCAACTAAGCTAAGTTTCATCAGGAAACTTCTATTACCACGAAGTCATCTGTGTTACAGCTCAAGAAATACTCATAACAATTCTTTCAAAGGAATGTGAAAATATCTGGGCCAATGAATATTACCAAATCAATCCACTCGAATGTCTAATACACTGAGGGTTATTCAGAAATATGAGTACAAATTCTCACATACCAGAAAATCCATTAGGGTAAATTAAAATTACTGACTAGCATGACTAATTGCTATATCATGATAGACTTTAAATCAAGATTAGAAAATCAGTTTTACAGGTACGAAATTGACCATGGTGATTGTCAAATACCACCATCGGAATTTGAGGAGCAACTGTCGATTTACAAGTTCATAAATGAATGAACAGTACATATAAGAATTTCCTTAATCATGAGACACTCACCCAAGGTTGAAGATTCAAATCATCTTGCCTTGGTTCCAACAAGTACACAGGTCTTTCCAGACACGCTTAGTATGGTCACTTTGAATCGGGCACATTCACGGACAACTTAGTCAGTCTCTCAGACATGTGAAGAGTTGATTTTTTCTCATAAGCTGAATTGACGGTGCAAAATCTTAGATAAATCATCACTCCAATCTGGTGATAACTCGTCCTCAAGTCGATCTTTGAGTAGACAACAATTCCTCGCGAGTGATCCATCAAATCAACTACGCATGGTAGAGAATACTCGTTCATAAGCGATAGAGAATCAGACCGAATCTAGAAACTAGATTGATCGAAAGTCAATATCCTTCTCTAGCAGCAAACCTATAACATTTCCAAAGGACATTCCCGGAAAATCCTTTCGCACACGATGAACCTGGAACATTCTCAGCGGACATTCCTAGAAATTCTACCTTATCAAGCATACTTATTCAAATGTCTGACACAATCCAAAAGGATAACCCAAAGTGTCACACATGGACCCAAAACACAATTTACTAGTCATGGGTTTCCTACAAGTCAAAACTCGTATAACCCATCTAAGATAAAAAAAAACATACTTATAATCCAACCAACATTGTTTCGACAAGGAAACATTTCTAGTGATGTCCAACCAGAGATCACACAACAAAAACATAACAGACCTATTTCCCAAGGTTCCCGAAAGACTCGACCAGCTCTGGTACCATTAAGTTAACACCCCCCTTGGGCATTACATGACTAACTCAATTTCGTAATAACATATTAAAATAAAATAATAATTACTGGTTGCATTCGAAAAATATCTCGTGTAATTCTCTATAGGTCATGAAAGTGGGTATAAAATTTTTCCTGTGGTTGCGGTAAAACTTAAACCTATTTATCATCGTATAGATTCTGGTCATATATATAAAATTTGTCACGACCCAACACCTAAGCCGTGACCGACAGACAGACTTACAATCCTAGCATGGCAAGCCTATTTATTTTAGAAATGTAATTGAATAAAAAGCTAGAATTTTTACAAAAATTTCGAAGTCTCCTCTGTAGTTCAACATCCCAAAATAAAAACACCTGCTGAAATTTTTATATTTTCATCCCATAAGTTCCAGTCAAACAAAAATACATCAAGATGGTGTTATTCTGAAAATATTTACATCAACAAACTATACATGACCAAAAGGAAAATCTTAGATTTCCATCCAAAAGAAAAGCTCTCCGAGCCACAAATATTCCATTCAAAATAAAGGCTCTCCGAGCCATGAACATACACACTACCATTAATCAATAACGCCTCAAAAGAAACCTAAGGTAGTCGTTCTAAAAGATATTCTTGGGGAAGACGCCCATGATTCTCCCCATTATAACTGACATCAGACATCTTCAAGGATTTGGACTAATATCCCCCGAGTGAAGTTAGGAACTTCTCTGCCTCATCTGTTCACGAAAATAGTATACCACAAAAAAAAGAACCGAACAAAGATAATGCAAAGGAGAGATACCGACATATGAGTTTTATCGTGATAACTACATGCGCGACACACGGACAACAACAGCATGTACACATACGTACTTCACATAAATTCTCATAATTAACAAGATATTCTAAATAATGGGATTCATACCCGACAGTCATTGCAATTTATAAAATTATACGACATTTATTTCTTTGTCGAGGCTTACCGCTCACGAGTATTCTTACTTAGGCATCGAAATCGTTCATTCTCAACATAGGACACGTTGTCACATGTGCCAACTGGAACTCTAATCCTCGACACACAATACAAAGATTTAACTGTGTGACTTGGGACTCTAACCCACGACACACACATTAGAGATTCAATTGTGTGACTAGGGACTCTAACCCTCGTCAACAGATATTCAACTGTGTGACTAGGGACTCTAACCCTCGACGCAAGATATTCAACTGTGTGACTTGGGACTCTAACCCAAGACACACACATCAAAGATTCAAATATGTTAACAGGGACTCTAACCCACAACACACCGAATGGAGATTCAAATATGTTAACTGGGACTCTAACCCACAACACATTGAACATGGATTCAACTGTGCGAACTGGGACTCTAACCCATGACACATAAACAACAGATTCCAATGTGCCAACTAGGACTCTAACCCATGACATGCACAAGATGAATTCAACTATTCCGACAAGGAGTTTAACATGTGACATACAAGACACATAGTCCATGTACTTACTTATAGGAACACTAGCCTGGCTCTTCGGTTATCTAGGTCCTCACAACTTCCACTTTAACACAGTTTTCTTTCTAAAAAAAATAACTCATCAAAATCAAATTCCGAAACTTATCCCCGATTTTCTAAAATATTTTCCTTGACGTAAAGCTCCTTTTCAGAACACATTTTCCGTTGAAATTCATTTATAAAACATTGATCAACCCCGAAATACAAATTTTCTCAAATTCCTTCTCTTTTGAAATCTCTTTTCCGAAAACACCCCAAATCTTTGAAAAATCCTTTCAACACGTTTTCATTCCAAATAATTCACTATTTCTCATAGTCTTGCCATAAATCACTTTTCTGAGTCATGTTTTGTTTTGTAATAAAATTCATTTTGTAAATCAAATGACTTTCTTCTTTTCTAAATAAATTATTCAATATCAACACTTAAAATCATTTTAGAGTTTTTCTTTCTCTTTTATTTAAAACTATTTCTCAAATCATTTTGGACTTCCTCAAAATCATAACTCTTTAATCCGAAATATATTTAATTATTCTTATCTTAAAAATGTTCTTCTATATACATAACTTAAAACTTCAAATTTTCCTCTCAAGCTTTTAAAGCATTATTCTTAATATCCTTGAGCTCTGACCACTGTCAGGCTTTCAGCCAAACCAACAATCAACATTTCAATCTAGACATAGAGATATACTTAAAACACATACACGATTATCTCATCGAACTTAAAACACACTTCATACATAACCATAACAACCTTACACACAACAACCAAATAGCACATAATTACCAAAACCCTTCAGGTAAACTCCCTTTACCTTTGAAGACCAGAAAAAGATTTTTTCCTTTGCGCATTTAACCGTTAGCTTCCAAGAATGAAATTTAGGTTCCCTCAAACTAGCGCAGTTACAAACCATCATCCAGAGAGAGCATTCCACACACATTCAACAACCAATAAATATAACAGTCAATATTCCCAACATCAAACATAAAATTCAAAGGAAATTATATATTTTATTTACCAAAACATACTTGATTTCTAAATAAAATAAATTTGGGTAAAAAGGGTTTTTTCAAAAAAATTGGGGAAAATTAAATCTAGCCAAAGAATAATGAAATTAGTTGAGGGAAACACTAATTCATAGTCCCAATAGCATAAAACAAGCTTCAATTTCAAGATTGAAATCCGAGATTAAAGGGTTAGGGTTTCAAAACCAGATTTGGGGTTTTTGAACTAGAAGAGGTTATGGTGAAGTGCTTACCTAAGATAGCAAGAAAAGAGGTCATAGTGGCTGTTGAAATGGACGGAGCGGCGGCAACGCGATGGAGGGGGCGGCGGACGACGGTTCTACAACAACCATGGACAAAAGAGATGAAGAAAAACATAAAATAAGAAGAAGAAGGAGATTCAACACCTAAGGGTGGTAGAACCACCATGAATGGAGGCAGTGCAACGCTTACCGTGATTGAGAATGGCGGTTCACGAGGCGGAGATGGCAAAAAACGCGCTCAGGCGATGCGAGAAGTGGTGGCACGGAACCAAGCGACGACGACGAGACGAGCGCCGTTCCTGGGAGGCTAAGGGTGGCTGGCGCAAGGGAGGAGAAAAGACCAAGAGGGAAGGGAGAGTGATGTGTGAGAGGAAGAAGAAATATAAAGAAAAAGTGGGGGGTTCTGTCGCGTACCCACGGGGAAAGGGAAGCACTTCGGGTTTCTTTGATTTATTTTACATGTACTTGGTGGTTAGGTATAAAATGAGTGATAAATATTGAGTCTAAAAATAAATAGGATTTTAGTTTTTGAATCCAAAAATAAAGAGTGACAAATATATACTTTCAAAATTTGAAATAAAGTAGAGATTGATAGTTGAATTGATCAACTAAGAAAATCCACGATCCAACATTTAATCATCGATTAATGTCAAACCAAATTATTTTCAAATCTAAAATTAAATAGAATAAAATATGAAAATAATTTTCTTTCAATCATATCATTTAAAATATTTTTATAAATAAATACATTTAGTGACAATAACATAATATTATTGTCTAGTAAAAATACTTCTACTGGAATAAGGCAGTGTTCACGTACTTAATAAAATAATTTTAGAAGAGTAAATAAAATTACTCAAGATCAAGCGTTATAAAATAAACAAAATTTAGTATCCAAATAATTATCATTCCAATAAAAAAATATAAATACATATATTTTACTTATATTAAAAAATCGTAAAAACCAGGTGTAACATTCGACATTATTTATTGGGCAAATTAGAGAACTTGATAATAAATACACATTTATTCTAAAGATTTAGAACTTGATAGTAGATACTGCCAACTGTCAGTCCATCATAGAGTAGATATATTATGTGTAACATAGAATTCAAATCTTTTTTTTAAGTAATATATAAAATCCTTTATGATTTATAATTGAAATATCACAATCGAATAATCCATGCTCTATTGTGATGTCTTGTCACATCAATAATTCTTTATCTAAAAAAAATTATAACTATCGAATTTAAAACTTTTCCTTAACAACAATAATTTATTTCCTAATTAACCAAATAAAGTTATACGCCTTAATTAAATAATTTAAAATTAAATGAATATATTTAGTTTTTTGATTAAATAGATAAGCATTCGACATTATTTATTGGGAAGATTAGAGAACTTGATAGTAAATACACTTTTATTCTAAAGATTTAGAACTTTATAGTAGATACTGCCAATGTCAGTCTATCATAGAGTAGATATATATCATGTGTAACATATAATTCAATTCAATATTTTTTTTTTTTTTGGAAAGTAATATATAAGATCCTTTCTAATTTATAATTGAAATCTAATTATCGAATTTAAAACTCTTTCCTTACTGACAATAATTTATTTCCTAATTAACCAAATAAAATTATATACTTTAATTAAATACTTGAAAATTGGATGAAGATAGCTAGTTTTCAATAATTATCTAAGCATTCGAGCACATTATTTATTGGGAAGATTTGAGAATTTGATAGTAAATACACTTCTAACTTCATCATAGAGTTTAAATTTCATTTGTAACAAAAAAAATACATTTATAAATAATATAGATTGAAGAAATTTTATTTTCTAGATTCCTAATTCATTTATTAATTAACCGCATAAACTCGTATAGTTTGAATCAGATACTTGAAAATGAAATAAAAATAAATATTTATATTATTTATTCGATATAACAGTTTATTTATTCTAAATATTTTCGAAGTTGATAGTAAATACACTACCAACTTGGTCATGATGTTATGTGTCATATGTGTAAAATATAATTCAATTCTTTTTTTTTTCTTTTTGGAAAGTAATATAGAGAATCCTTTCTAAGTTATAATTGTAAATATCATATTTAAAACTCTTTCCTTACTTACAATAATTCATTTCTTAATTAACCAAATAAAAATATATGCTTTAAATACATACTTGAAAATGGATGGAAAATAACTATTTTAAAAGTAAATATATAAGCATTCGAGCAAAATATTTATTCTAAAGATTTGGCAATTTAATAGTAAATACACTTCTAATTCCGACGTATAGTTTACATGTTATGTGTAACAAAAAATCCATTCTAATTAATTTTGGTTGCTATATAAAATTCATTCCAATTATAATTGTAGTCAAAGTTTTTAAAGCTTTTATTTTTAAGATTTCTTTCTTTTTTTTTTGACTAAAAAGATATTCATTCATTCAAATTGATAAAATACATCGAAAAACACAAATCCAACATCGCTAAAAACCGAAAAGGATGAATTTGCGAACAAACTCACAGCACCCAGGTTAATAGCATAACACAGCAAAATCAAAATGCCTACAAAATTGACAAAATCAAAGTCATCGGAATACCCATGTCTCTGGATCTGTAACATTGATGCCCAATTCTTGATCAAATCCATGATGGATCGAAGCAAATCATCAATCGAACCAAACGAACACCGCACCGGACGGAAATCAAACAAACACCGCACCAAGACGGGAAATCAAACAACGCCTTACCAAGACGACGAACAACAGTACCGTCGCCCACAGAAGACGAAACACATGAAAAATACGAAGAAAAAAAAACCAGATCTATGTGGAAAAACCACTTATTTAGCTAAAATAGGAAAAAAACGAAGTAAAGGAGTGATTCCAAGCCAAAAATTGTCTCAAAACCACCCCCTCTAATGGTGGCACGTGACTGTGTGTAGAGAGAATGAAGAGAGTTTGAAGTTAGAGAGACAATGATCCAACCAAAGAAGATTTCTTTCTTATTATGCTTAATTTGTTTGATGATTAACCCAATAAACTTTTGTGGTTCAAATGATAAACTTGGAAAAACTTTTATTCTTAAGAATTCTTTCTTATTATGCTTAATTTGTTTCTTGATTAACCCAATAAATTTATGTGGTTCAAATCATATACTTGGAAATAAAAGAGATCATTTACAAACTAGAATATGATTAATTGAGAAAATCAATTTTAAATGGAATTTTTTTATTTTTTATTTACATTAAAGAGGTTACATTTTGAAAGAAAGAATATATGTTAGAGTAGATAGGAGATTAAATTAAAGAAAAATTAAAGGGATTTAAATAAAAAAAAATTAAGGGGATTTTGGACGATAAGGATAAGCATAGTAGTACTACATACAAATAGAAATGATTTGCTCTATATAATGAGATCGTTCACTCTCATTTGACACATTGAACGCCATGGCCACTCATAGTTATGTAGTCTTTTGTGTCTCTTTTATTCTTTCATGCTTATTTTTCTCAAGGTGTGATGCTATTGATGATAATCCAAAACTCCATATAGTATATATGGGGTCACTTCCAAACACACCATATTCTCCAACCTCTCACCACCTCAGCTTGCTGCAACAAGTCTTTGATGGCAATGATGCTACAAATTCCTTAGTTCATAGTTACAAGAGAAGTTTTAATGGGTTTGCTGCCATGCTCACTAATCAACAAAAGGAAAAACTAACTCACATGGAAGGTGTAGTCTCAGTTTTCCCAAGCAGGACTCTTCAAACACTTACAACAAGATCATGGGACTTCATGGGACTAACTGAGTCAACCAAACGAAGCCATGCCGTTGAGAGTGATGTGGTAGTTGGAGTTATTGACACCGGCATATGGCCAGAATCAGATAGCTTCAGTGACGTGGGTTTTGGTCCTGTTCCAAAAAAGTGGAAGGGTGCTTGTCATGGTGGCCAGAACTTCACTTGCAATAGGAAGATCATTGGAGCAAGGTATTATACAGATTCATCTGCTAGAGACATTGTAGGCCATGGATCCCATACTGCATCAACAGCTGCTGGAAACATTGTTCATAAAGCAAGCTTTTATGGACTTGCACAAGGCATTGCAAGAGGGGGAGTTCCATCAGCAAGAATTGCTGCATATAAAGTATGTAGTGCAACAGGATGTGGAGGTGCTTCTATCTTGGCTGCTTTCGATGATGCCATAGCAGATGGAGTTGACATCCTTTCTGTTTCACTGGGTGGGTATATCCAAGTTACCTTCGAAGAAGATCCCATTGCTATTGGTTCATTTCATGCTATGGCAAAAGGGATAGTTACAGTGAATTCTGCAGGCAATAGTGGCCCTTCTCCAAGCTCAGTTACAAGTGTTTCACCTTGGATGCTTACTGTAGCAGCAAGTACCATAGATCGAAAGTTCATTGACAAAATAGTTTTGGGAAATGGGAAAACACTCACAGGGATATCAGTAAACTCTTTCACATCAAATGGAACAAAATTTCCCATTGCTCAGAAAAATGCGCGATCCGGTTGCATTGATGCTGATGCCTGTCAGTGTTTAGATAGTAGTCTCGTGAAAGGAAAGATAGTTTTATGTGGTGACGATTCCGGACTAAATAATTTTGATATTGGGCAGCCAATTGGTTCAATCACCAAGGAATCTAGTGAAGGTAATCCAGCCTTTGTTACCCCATTACCTTCATTGGTGTTGTCTTCCCTTGACTATAGTCTTGTTGAACACTACACAAATTCAACTAAAGATCCAAAAGCTGAAATACTAAAGAGTGAAACAATTGAAGATCATAATGCCCCTATTGTAGCTAAGTTTTCTTCACGTGGACCAAATACCATTGTTCCAGAGATCTTGAAACCAGATATAAGCGCCCCTGGAGTAGATATCTTGGCTGCATTTTCACCAGTTGTTCATCCTTCAGACGATGGTTATGATAAAAGATATGCAAAATATAACATAATATCAGGAACATCTATGTCATGTCCCCATGTTGCTGGAATAGCTGCATATTTGAAAAGTTTTCATTTGGATTGGTCACCAGCAGCCATCAAGTCTGCTATTATGACTTCAGCACAACCCATGAAGAGTTCTTATAAGGATGATATTGGTGAATATGCTTATGGATCAGGACATGTCAATCCTGTTCAAGCTATTGATCCTGGACTTGTTTATGATATTTCCTCAGAAGATTATTTACAAATGCTTTGCAACTTGGGCTATGATAATGAAAAGGTTAAAAAGATATCCGGAGGAAATAACACTTGCTCAAAGGCTCCTAACAGATCGTTGGTAAGAAATTTAAACTATCCTGCACTTGCTATTGATGTTAAGCCTATGATACCTTTCATTATCAAGTTTAGTAGAACAGTAACAAATGTTGGCTTAGCAAACTCAACTTACAAGGCAACAATTTCACCAAATCCGAAAATCAAGATTATGGCGGCACCAAAGATTCTATCATTCAAATCATTGAATGAGAAGCAGACTTTTGTTGTCACCATCACTGGTGGTAAATTACCAAGTAAAACTGTACTCACATCATCACTTGTATGGTCAGATGGAACCCATAATGTGAGGAGTCCTATTGTCGTAAGTGCCTCCAGCTAGATAGTGTAACAAAATTCAATGTAATAAAATTCTGAGTTTCTGCCATTAAATTCCAGTGCATTGCATTATAAACAAGTTTGTCATATGCATATGTATTATCAGCCATTTTTTTAAAATTATTGGTTATAAAAAAGTAGTTTTTAATCGATTGTTAGCTAGTTAGGAGCCTCTAAATCATGGCATGACCTTCTCAATTCACATATAATTGCATGTTTTGAAACGAGGTAGCATGCTCTTGATGACATGTATTTTGCAAAAGCTACTATGAGTAGTTTTTGCATTTGGAATGCAATTCTGCCCCTGACATGATACAGTTCCAAGCACACAGTTTTAATAACCATGTATAATGTATGCGTTAAATAACCATAGAGACTAGTCATATATATACACAAACACTAGAATATGTGTGACACCCTAACTCGGGTCATCACATGGCTACCCGTTTGCGGAAATAAAACTTAATTTGCTGGTTGCTTTCGGAAAATAATGTTTTCTCAACGTTTATCTCTTCAAAATATGGTGATAAATTTTTTTTTCCCTTTTCTTTTAACCTCATGACCACCTTTTAACCTCATAACCACAACAACGTAATCAAATCACACTTAAATACATAATGTATATAAGTCATATAACTATACTGGCTCACATGTTTTCTCACCTAACTCATAATCAGCTTTATTCTCAAAACATAATATAACATAACAGTATCTAAGATGGTCGTAACTAACAGACACTACAATCGATAAAAGCAGCAACAACATGCCTCGAACTAGACAGCCTTCTTCTTCTTGTAGAGATCATACCCCTTGTACGAAGCCGATATATTTGTAAGGGTGAGACGCCAATATATGGATTTACCACAATAACTAAATGTACAACACAAAAGAAGGCACATACACATATACATGTTTATAACAACATACTCATTCATATCATAATATCTCATTTATCAATGGGTTTCACACCCCAAACATCAACGTTGCAAAACTAAGTATGAACACTTCAATACATCATCTAAACATTCACTCTTAATCTCATGAGATATCTCCAACCTCGTGATGAATTGATCAGACTCGATTGCCACAGGTACACCGCCACAGGCACACCCATCACACACTGTCCAACACCGTGGCACAGTGATAACCTCGTAGATAGGGTCTCATTGTCCAAACCCCGGGCACAATGAAGAACATCTTTGTACGATCTACCCTGACGCCGCAAGGTAATCCCTCGTTTGATCATGGCACGTCTGCCAAATGCATGCAAGAAAACATTTTGTTCTCAACACTTTTCTTTGTGCTATATCTTCATTTGTCAAAGCTCTCAAAAGCTTACGCCTCAACATCGTTTGAAACATCTTTACAACTTTTATTAACAACACAGGACCTCAAAGTCCGAGTGCTCAATCACGAAGCCCCTAGACCTTGCAATCAGTCTTAGCTTCGTGGTAATAGAAAACAACTTAAAATGTTTTAACTTCTTTTAGTAGATACCCAATCTACAACACAACGAACCTTAATACCCCGACGTCTCGGTTATTAAGTTCCATAACATCGTTTTACATCATTTTTACATCGTTCTACATGTCCAAAATAAGACAACGTCTTAAGAACACTAGCACTCCGACATCTCAGTTACTAAGTTCTATATCGTCCTTTACGTCATTAAGTAAAACTCATTTACCGAAAACTCTTTCTACTTGAAATTCGTTTATAAAACGTCAATTCATAGAAAATCATCTTTTCCTTTGGAAACACATTTTTTCCAAAATAACGTCAAATCATCAACAACTTCTTTTTACTGAAACTTCAACTCTAAATAAATCAATTCAGATTAAATCTCTTTTTAAATTAAGTACTGCTGTTTTTAAACTTTCCTCGTAAATAATTTTAAAACTTGCCGTCGTTTATCATTTTCCAAGAAAATGTTCTTAAAGTCAAACTTTGACTTTGACTATGACTTTTATTTTTATTTTTATTATTATTTTTATTATTATTTTTTTTATAAAGTATTTTCGAATATTAATTTCATAAAATAACTTTTTATAATATTTCGGAATTTCTTGCGTAAAAATTAGCAGTACTAAAAAAATTTCACGGTAACGCTCTCACCGTGACTCATAAATCTCTTTTACACTAATAAATCCTTAAAATAATAGTATTTCTCAAAAACTCATTATTTTTCCAAAATAATATTTTCCACCACTATTATATTCCAACATTCCCCATAAAACGTTGAATATAATCTTTTCACATCTTATTAAAGCTTTTATCTGATTAATCGGTTGTGCACTGACCACTGTCAGGCCTCTCACACAACATTCAACAACATCATTCAACAACATCACCATAATTATATCACCAGGCAGATCAAGCATCATAGCAACATAATATACTACTGCAGATAATTAAATCAATTAAAAGCAGATCAATCACGGATATACAGATAAACAACACAGCGTAAACAACATAAACAAATAACCACAACCACATACAAATCATATCAACCACACTACAAGCAAATAGTTATTGAGAAAATCCCTCGGGTAAGCTGCCCTTACCTCTTGAAGACTCAAACTAACGTTTTCAAACAATCTCCCAATTTAATCCGGTTTCCTCCGTCGGCTTTAGGTTAAACCAACCCGATCGATTCCTTCATAACGAATTGCAACCAAAATAAATCAAATCAAACAACAATATACTTAGCTCATGAGGGTTAGCTTTCGGCCTCAACAACTTTTCTAGGTTAGGAAAGTTAAAATTTTGTTAACTTAGGGATTTATGATCCATAAGTAACTTAAACATGATTAAGCACTTAAACCAAGATTATTAACTAAGAACATGAACTAAAACTCATCTAGTTCCAAGAACTAGGATTCTGTTTTCTCAAGATCATAGGCTAGAAGTTTTTAAAATTTCTTCAACTCTTGGATTTAATCAATATACAAGACTTAGAGTTGGATTCAAGTGTTACAAAACAACTTTTGAATCACTAAACCATCAAGTGTTCTTAGCTAGGGTTTCGGCCTTAATGAAACCAATAGGTTAAAGTTTGATTTTTTTGATCTTCTATGTACTTACATACAAGAACTATCAAGGTACTAGAAGATTGAATCATGAATCAAGACATGAAAATGAAACAAAACCCATGAACATCACTATTCAATGGATTCGGCCTAGCCCAGAAATCAAGGAAAGAAATTTCTCATGATCATATGCTTCTAGATGATGAAAATAGAGATGATTATAAGATCATAGCAATTAGTTTCATGTCAAAAGGATTTTTCTAGAATTAGTTATGAATTTTCAAAGTTCTAGGCTTAGAAACTTAAAGGTGATGAACATAAATAAGATAAACTTTGAATCATGAAAATTATTGAAGAACATAGACATGATTAAGGAAGAAGAATAGGATTCACCTCTTTAAGATCAAAAACAAGTGAAGATCCAAGAACTTTCTTCACAAAATGATGCTAAAAGGCTTATGAACTTAGAACTTTTGAGTGATTTTTTGTGCAAAGTGCAAAAATGTCAAATAATGAAGTGAAAGCATCTTTATAAAGATGTGGTCTACGCCACTTTTGAGGGATTAAGTGGAAAGGAGGTGACTTTTCTAAGGATTTAAGTGCAATTAACTCATAGGGACCATTTTGCAAAGATTCCAAAAGTATAAGGACTATTTTGCAAATTGCCAATAGTTTGAAATGATGACCATGTGCAACATTAAATGTGGTCTCATATTGACTTATCTTGGCTGATTTTTCTTGAAGACTTTTTGGAAAAACCTAGAACACTTGAGAACATTTGAGAATTGTGTGGAACCTTGGAGAATATGGTGGAACATTGTGGAATTGTGTGGAAACTTCAAGAATCCACTTGACTCTTCCAAACTAAGGCAGCCCCCACTCCTTCTTGGGCTTGCGCATGGGCCTTGAAAACTTGGGCTTGAATTCATCTTTGTGGGGCCCACCAAAAGGCTTAAGACATAATCATGACATAGGAAACTTACATGATTTCTAATGGGCTTCATGAAATTAAATTCATGGACAAGGAATTTGGGCCTCAAAGCCACGGTCCATTATAGGTCTTGGAACAAAGATTCTGACCCAATTCACTTAGAAAAACATATGAACTAACTTAGGGACCAAAGTGTAATTAATAGAAAGTTCAGGGACTTAAGCGTAAAATTCATAAATTTTCACTTTAACCTTGTAGAACCTTCTAGACTTAAAAGTATGATTCCTACCCATGAATCATCTCAAAATCCTAAGATAAACTCTTCATTTGCTCTTGGAAACTCCGAAATCCACTCTGCCGCTCACCCGATTACGTATTCCGCCCATAAAACGTATATTATTTCATTTTTT
The DNA here is from genome assembly GCA_030762895.1 of Sophora flavescens. NCBI lineage: Eukaryota > Viridiplantae > Streptophyta > Magnoliopsida > Fabales > Fabaceae > Sophora > Sophora flavescens. The sequence continues at coordinate 217,914,152 of CM061063.1, forward strand.
TATAAAATAATTCTAAAATACACAATTGTAGGAAATAAAATAAAAATCTTAAGTCTTTCGTTCACGAATTAAAATTATGTCTTTTGAGCAGTACAAATATATTGTTAGTGAAAATAGTGGGCCGGGATTCACCCGTCGTTTCAACCTAAATTTTAATCGTAGCCTCCTACATTCAAGTAGGATTGAGTGATGAACTTCGTTTATTTAAAATAATTTTTCTAATACTCATATAAATATATACACATAATCGTCCACATTTCGATTATTTTGAAACAGTGAAAATCGGGGTGTTACAATATGCATCTATAGAATATAAGGCATAATATTACAAAAAAATAACATTAGAAACATAAAATATATTACTCTAATATTGGGTAATCATTTCAATAATTTCACACTAAAGATTGGGTGATAAATTATTTATAAACTAAACAATGTATTCAGTTTGATTATAATTATAATTATGAAATTAGGCTAAACATATAAAATCTTAAACACATTAAAATATCAAACTCTGAAACATTAAAACCATAAATCAAATTCATTTAACCAACAGCTTAATGACATTTACAATTTTGGTAAAAACAATAAATCTACTAAGAAGAAAAGTCAAATTTAATTTACATTGAAAATCAACGCATGATTTATAATTTTGTTCTTCATCTAGCTACGAGCAAGTTGGCAGTGTATCTACTACTATCGACTATCAACTTCTAAAATATTTAGAATAGATAAAGTGTTATATCAATTAAATATTTTAAATTATAATTTTTTTATTTCTTTTTCAAGTATATGATTCAAGCCATATAAATTTATGGGATTAATTAAGAATTGAATTAGGAATCTGGGATAAAAAAATTCTTCAATCTTTATATTATAATTATAAATGATTTTTTTTGTTACACATGAAACTTAAACTCTACCATGAAGTTAGAAGTATATTTACTATCAAATTCACAAATCTTCCCGATAAATAATGTGCTCGAATATTTATATATTTAATGTAAAACTTGTTATCTTCATCCAATTTTCAAGTAATTAATTAAATCAATAATTTTATTTAATTAATTAGGAAATACATTAATTTTTTTACTGATTAATAAACTATTGTTAGTAAAGAAAGAGTTTTAAATTTCATAGTTATATTACAATAGTTATATTACAATTATAAATTATAAAAGATTTTATATATTACTTTCCAAAAGAAAAAAATGAATTGAATTCTAATTTTTTTTAAAAAACAAATTATAATATTTTGAATTCTATATAAAAACAAATATACCATAATTATATTATGCTATTCACATTTTGCTGATAAAAAAAAAGTAGAAATATTTGCATCAACATTGTAAGTCAATGATTATCATAATCAAAAGCCATTACATTTTTAAAACGAGCCAAATAATTATCAATAAAATGTTTACTCCATTTAAAATATTTACTCACTAATAGTAGACACTAAAATATTTAAAGAAAACTTGAATGAAAATAAAAATATTTTCATAAGGATCTTAACAAAAATATTATATTTTAAAAGATACAAAAAATATTTAAGCCCAATAAATTATGTTATCACATGGCATGAATCCATAGACAAAAACCTTTGTTTTGTATAATAATATTATATATATATATATATATATATAATATATATATATATATATATATATATATATATATATATATATATATATATATATATGTGGGAGCGTATCATGTGAGAACTGATAGTTGTTATGAGAAATGAGAACTTCCAACAACAACCATTCGATCATAATTAATGGCTTAGATTCTAATATTAATTGAGATTCTAATATACATTACTCTGGTTATGATTATTGTTAATGTTACTAATAATGACGGAAGGTTGTGTGGATGTGGCGTTATTTGAAGAATCCAGAATCCTTATGGTCATCGGCCTGTACCTTCATGCACCCTAGTCGCTTATGGCGTTCCTGAGTTTTTCCTTATTGACAGCACAGTGGCAAAGAGCTGTAGCCAAACAAGGCCACGTGACCTTTTAATTGAGTTATTTAATCTGAGCCATTAATTATGATCGAACACTACAAAAAAAAAACCTATTTAGCGACCGAATATTTCGGTCGCTAAACATGATAATTCGGTTGCTATACTGTATAGCGACCGAATTAAGGGGGTAACAGAAACCCTGGTCGCTAAATGTTTAGCGACCGAACTTATATTTCGGTCGCAAATCTGCGACCGAAATATCGGTCGCAAAAGTATATATTTCGGTCGCCGTATACTTGGTCGCATACCCAGCTCGCCTAATTTGGGGACCGATATTCGGTCGCTATTTCGGTCGCAAATTTTGATTTTCTTTTTTTTTTTTTTTTAATTTTCTTGTAACGATCCTGCCGACCAAATATAGTTTTTCAACTATTACCCCATTGATTTTTAATTTCTGATATAAACAAAATACACCAATATTTTTTTTAAATAAATAGAAAACGTAAATATGATGTACTAACGATCCAAAACACCACAGTCAATATGATCAAGAAAACATATACATTAATTAATGCAAGTTTAATAATGGTTTATAAAAAAAAGTTTAATAAGTACTAATTAACGATCAAAACATAAAAATACACCACTGTCAATAAGTACTAATTAAAATATCAAAACTCATCAATCTTCCAAAGGGATGAACATGTAGAAACGAGAACCCCCAAGGTACTTAAACTTTGCCAATGCACCAGTGGACAACAAATACAACTCCCTGATACCATTTGTATACATTTGCAAAATATGGGCGATCCTCATGGATTACTATATTCCCATTGAACAGATTTCCGCTTTTGTCTTCAATAGTCACAACACGCGGTATTTGTTGTCCCCAACGACGGTAGAATGATCGCGGGATTGAAATCAAATCCTGCAAATACACAAGAACAATTTAGTAAATGATTAGTTTATGCCTTAACCATCATTACGTGAATCCGATCGTTATTCTTAAGTTGATGAGATACTGTACTTGGTCTATATGGATGGCTGTCTCAAAACATTTAGTCGGGTCCATTTTCTGATAAAACGATAAGGAAAACAAGTCATATGTCTAAACTTCATCAACTGATAATAAGAAAAGATGGAAAGATCCATGTAGCATACTATCATGTTAAAATAGAACAAAGAAATGCAACTTCACATGCAACTTTACAGATTAGCAAACATAGTAGTTTTCAGGAAAGCAGATGCTTTTACGTCATTTTGAAGGATGGTCATAGAGAGGACTTTTCCTACCGGAAGTGCCTAGATAACCTAGCAAGGATGGTCATCAACAACTATTTCTGGAAAGATCCATTTCCTAATGAAACAAATGAGTAAAAAACCAGAGTTGTTTTCATAATATTGTGTACAAAGCTGCTTTCTAATGTGAATAATGTTTTAATGATGACGGCACGTCATGCATGTGCCTGGCAAACTGTGCCTAGCCCTTCATTTTATCTAACCCTATACTTAATCCTTCATTATCTAAGAGACTCGCTTTTGTTGGCTTCAAGAAGAGACTTTCTAATTAAGCTCATGGACTTTAAATTAGTAAATGAATATTAACAACAACAAAGTCATGCCATTTACGAACTAATAACACTTTATCAATTCATTCCAATGCTTATAATGTAAATATATACAAACATGATTCCATAATCATTTCCAAACAAGTTATCAATAAATACATATCAAATTATTCTAATTACATTGATTCATTGTTATTGAAAGATTTTTATTTTAAAGAGAATAAACTATTCTTCATAGCAATCCATATGTATGAACATGCTCAGATATAAGTACCAGCCTTCAATAAATTTACATCATCAAACAGAAAAGAGATAAGTAGAATTACCAAATGAATCCGATTCAAAATGAGTGAAAAGCTCTCTTGGAATTACAGGCTACAATAATGTTTTTAGATCATTTCATACTCCAACAAAGAATATTTTTTTGTTTACAAAGAAGTGAACAAGAACTTGAAATCCCTAAAACCCTCTTTTGAAATTTTTGAAACAGATTCAGACAAGAACCAACAAATTCATGGATTCCAAACGAATCAAAATACAATACAATCAGAATGCATACACTTACAATACGATATGAAATTATTCACAGCAAGTAAACAGCTGCATCACAGAGGCTATAGATCATACTATTGTGAGATATTCAAAGACATAAATTCAGCCAAGATATGGAAAGATAAACAGACCAGAAATTACAAGTTCCATATTTAATAGAAAACACATCATTAACACAGGGACAATCTTGTTACTGGACATGTTAAACTAGATTGGTCTTCAAACAACTGCCTCAGTATTGGTCATTTGTTTGAACTATAGCCATGAACTATCCATGTTTGAAATTGTAGACACCTAGCACAAAACAAATTGAAAATCCATAGCACACATCCTCACTAACCAATTTAGATGCATTTCACAAAGCAGAACTGAATCTAAATCAAAGACTAAGATGCTGAAATGGAAGGTAATTTCACAGCTAATTCAACAAGAAGCAAACCAGAAGGGTTCTCAGATTAAATTTTCCCGTTAAATTGGTACGTCAATAATCAACAAAAAACCAAAACATGTTTATGTTTCGTAGTCTCACAGGCAGCAATGGCATTCTGTGGCTCAAGTAAACATCAATTCTAATCTCACAGTCTTGACTTTTGATATTTCGATGCATTCAAAAAAAAGTTACAAAAACAGATTTCCCGTGCTTTCTCAATGAGAGCTTCCTATTCCCAATAGGAGTGATTAAATAATGACACATGAAAACAAATGATCATCACAACTCACAACTCACATGAAATACACAAGTAGCTCTTCTAGGTAGTAAGCAATAAAGCAAGCAATGAAACAATGAAGCAAAATAAAAAATGATACATAGAGAGTCCATGCATGGTTACCTCAAGGCAGAGCAGGGAATGCACAAAATGAGGAGAGAAGAGGGTAGGAGGAGCTCTGCGCGTACGTGGTGACCGGAGAGCTGCGTGTTGGTAGCCGGAGTATTGGTTGGCGGCCTGAAACGGAGGGGGGGGGATTAAAAACAGAGCGGGGAAGAGGGAAAGGAAGAGAGGAGAGGAAGAGGGAAGAGTTGGACTAAGAGGCGGAGGAGGACCGCGGCTAACCCGACACGCCGGTGGTGGCGGTGCGCACTGCACGGTGGTGGCGACGGTGACCAGTACTGGCGGCCTGAACGCGAGGGAGAAGAAGATGGGTGAGGAAGGAAGAGATGGCAGAAATGAGGAAGAAGGGAAAGATTTCACAATTTTATGGATTTATAATCTGGCGACCGAAATAATCGGTCGCCAATCACTTAAATAAAAATTGGTCGCTAAATTCGGTCGCGGGATAAGTTAATTTGAAATTTGAATTCATAAATTTAGCGACAGAGTATTAAATCGGTCGCTAACACGCGCGATTTTAATTTTTTTTACGTGCCGTTTAGCGACCGAATTAATATCGGTCGCAAATGTAAATAAAATTAACCGTTGCATTTAATTCGGTCGCTATTTCGGTCGCTAAGAATACATAAAATTTCTGACTTTCAACCGTTGCATTTAATTCGGTCGCTATTTCGGTCGCTAAGAAGGAATAAAATTACCGACTTTTAAGTTCCTTTATTTAGCGACGGAAATAACGACCGATAACCCTGCTACGCTCTATTTCGGTCGCAGTATTATCTCTAATCAGTACTTCATGTAGATCCTACAATCGGTCGCCATTTCGGTCGCAAAAAGCAACCGAAAAATTCGGTCACTATTTTCGGTCGCTAAACAACCTTTTTTTTGTAGTGGAATGGTTGTTGTTGAAAGTTCTCATTTCCCATAATAACTATCAATTCTCACATGATACGTTCCATATATATATATATATATATATATATATATATATATATATATATATATATATATTATGATGTTATATTATATGAATTCAATTTTAATCCACTGTAAATATAAGTTTTTTTATACTATCAAGTATCAATCAATCACAAATCAACTTATAAATAATATTTAAAATAGTTATAATAAGAGACAATTTTTTTTTATGATTTGATAATTTATTTTCTTTTTTTCTCTCAAATGAATTGATCATTTATTATTGATTGATCATGTATAAACTTTTTACACTAATAGTATATTATCAATTAAATCTATATTATATTATATTATATTATATTAGATACTATATTTTACTCAAGCTGAGACGAATTGAAAAATTAACCAAGAATTGCTGCAACCAAAGTCGTCGTCATCATCATCATCATCATCATTATTTATTATTATTATTATTATTATTATTATTATTATTATTATTATTATTATTATTATTATTATTATTATTATTATTATTATTATTATTATAAGCATAAAAACAGGATCACATTCTCAAGTGTTGAAGATCATGGCTAGATCATGAAGCTCGTGTGGATCATCACTTGTGTATTAGCTAGAATAGGAGTTGTCCTGTATATAGCCGAGTGATACTTGTAATAGCTAGTTAGTTAATTCTGTTAGTTAGTTACTGAAATTGATGTATAAAGAGTAATGTCCTTTGTAACAGAATTTGGGGGTTCTAGCTACTAAGTATAAAAGTCTTAGCTATGTAATTGGTAGAGTAGATTTTGTACTTCATGATCAGTTGAACATTGAGTGCAAGTGAGGAAGAGTCCTTGAAGTCTTGTGCTGGTTCATTGAGGAAGATCTGAAGGGAATAAAATCGATTCCAGTGTGGATGTAGGGTTTTGATCAATTGGCCCTGAACCATGATAATTTCTATCTTGCTTTCTATTCTTTTCTTACTGCTTCAACTTAATTCAATTTCTTCTTTCTGTCTTGCATCAATCTTGACCAGTTCTCAGTATCAGAAACTCTAACAATTGGTATCAGTAGCTAGATCGAATTGGGGCCAAGAAGAATGGGCACTACCAAGTTCGACATTGAGAAATTCAATGGGGAGAACGACTTCAGCCTCTGGAGAATCAAGATGAAGGCACTTCTTGTTCATCAAGGACTCGAAGATGCCTTGGGTGGAATGGCCAAGCTCCCTATAACTCTCATAGAGAAGGAGAAGAAAGATTTGATTAGCAAGACACACTGCACAATCATTTTGCCCTTGGGTGATGATGTTCTTCTGGAGGTGGCTGGTGAAAACACAACTGCAGGTGTATGACTTAAGCTTGAAAGCTTGTACATGACCAAATCTTTGACAAACAAGCTATACTTGAAAAAGCAGCTCTATCAGTTAAAGATGGAGGAGGGTGCTTCAATAAAAGAACATGTTTATTTGTTCACTTCAGTGATTCTTGATTTAAAGAGTGTTGATGTGAAGATTGATGAAGAGGATCAAGCAGTCATGCTACTATGCTCTCTCCCTTCTTCATCTGAAAATCTTGTGGATACAATGATGTTTGGGAGAGAGACCCTCACCTTGGAAGAAGTCAAGGCAACCTTGAATTCTAGAGATCTAAAGAGGAAGATTACAGACAACAATGGTGAAGGTGGAGAAGCTGAAGGACTATTTGCAAGAGGCAGACCAGAGAATAGGGAAGGAAATGGCAAGTATAGAAAATACAGGTCTAAGTCTAAGGCCAAGAAAGAATGCTATTACTGTCATAAAGAAGGACACTTTCGAAAGGAGTGCCCCGAGAGAAAAAGAAAGAATAATGGAAAAGGCAAGGACACTAGTGATGTTGTAGTAGTGGCAGATGGTTTTGACAGTGCTGATGTGCTGACTGGAACATAAGAGAATTGCTGTGATGAATGGATTCTTGACTCGGGATGTTCTTTCCACATGGCCCCCAATCAAGATTGGTTCGAATCATACAAAAAAATTGATGGAGGAAAGGTGCTAATGGGAAATAATATGGCTTGCAAGGTGGCTAGAATTGGGATTGTGAAAGTGATGCTAGTAGATGGATCAACAAAAACATGCACTAAAGTCAGGCATGTACCAGACCTGAAGTGATATCTGCTTTCTCTTGGAATGTTGGATCAAGGTGGCTGCACATTCAAAGGTGAAGGTGGAACCTTGAAAAACACAAAAGGATCAATGCTCATCATGAAAGGAATCAGGAAGAATGGTCTCTATAGATTACCAAGTAAAACCATGCTAAATCCTGCTAGTCTGATTTTAGTAGCTAAAGTAGATTCCACTAAGCTTTGGCATCATAGACTAACTCATGTAAGTGAAAAGTGTTTAGAAGAATTATATAAACAACGTTTAATTGGTAATGGAAACTTTGAGAAATTAGAATTCTGTGAATTTTGTACCTATGGAAAACAGAAGAGGGTAAAATTCACTGCAGCCACACATACCACAAAAGGAATTGTTGATTATGTGCACTCAGATGTATGGGGACCTGTTAGGGTTCCTTCTTTGGGAGGTGCTAGGTACTTCATCACTTTTATAGATGATTGGTCAAGGAAAGTGTGGATCTATTTGTTGAAACAAAAAACCAACTTTTCGAAAGTTTCAAGCAACAGAAGGCTTTGGTGGAAAAACAAACTGGAAAACAGGTTAAGATACTAAGGACTGACAATGGTTTAGAGTATCTTAGAAAAGAGTTTTCTGTTTTTTGCAAGGATAATGGCATTGAACGACACAAGACTGTCAGGCTAACTCCTCAACAAAATGGCCTAGCAGAGAGAATGAATATGACCATTTTGGAGAGAGTTAGGTGTATGCTCTTCAATGCTAATCTCAACAAAATGTTTTGGGGGGAAGCAGTTCATACTGCAAGCTACTTGATTAATAGGAGTCCTTTTGCAGCCATTGGTTTTAAGACTTCTAAAGAATTGTGGACTGGTAAACCTCCCAGCTATGGTTATTTTAGGATTTTCGGATGCATTGCATATGTACATGTCAATAAAGGAAGGCTAGAGCCTAGATCATAGAAGGGAGTTTTTCTGGGATATCCCAAGGTAGTGAAAGGCTACAAAGTATGGTTAACAGGTTCAGGTGGAGGCAAGGCCATTACAAGTAGAGATGTCATATTTCAAGAAGAAGATTTGTTGGGAAACATTGTTGAACATACAACAAAGTCACAAAAGCCCGAGACTGCAGACCAGAGAATACAGTTGGAGGTGGAGGAAGATGCAATTGACAAAGGAAATTGCATGCCTGAAACAGAAACTGAAATTCCTTCAACAGATACTGATGACTCCTCTTATAATCTGGTGAGAGATAGGGAGAGGAGACAAATTAGACCTCCTCAGGGATATGGATATGTTGACATAATTGTTTATGCACTGAACATTGAGGAAGAAGACCAAGAAGATGATCCAATCAACTGTAAAGAAGCAATCTCAAGAGCTGACAACAACCATTGGAGAGCAGTCATGGATGAGAAAATCATTTCCCTAAAGAGAAACAATACATGGGAATTGGTTATCAAACCAGAAAAGCAAAGGATGGTACGATGCAAATGGATTTTCAGGAAAAAGCCCGAGATTCCAGGAGTTGAGGGAAGAAGGTTCAAGGCTAGGCTTGTGGCAAAGGGCTTTACTCAAAGAGAGGGTATAGACTATAATGAAATATTCTCTCCTGTTGTAAAGCATAAAAGCATTAGAATCATTCTAACTATGGTTGCAATCTACAACATGGAACTTGAACAAATGGATGTAAAAACAGCTTTGTTACACGGTGAGCTAGCAGAGAGGATATACATGAATCAACCAGAAGGGTATAAAGAAAAAGGAAAGGAGAATATGGTGTGCTTGTTGAAAAAGTCCTTGTATGGACTTAAACAATCACCAAGAAAATGGTACAAAAGATTTGACTCTTTTGTGGTATCAAATGGCTATAGAAGAAGCTCCTATGACAGTTGTGTCTACTTCAAAAGGACAAACTCAGATCATTTCATACATCTTCTACTATATGTAGATGACATGTTAATTGCAAGCATTGACAAATTTGCAATTAAGAAGTTGAAGGAACTGTTAATCTCTGAGTTTGACATGAAAGATCTTACGGCAGAAAGAAGAATCCTTAGAATGGAGATTGTAAGGAAAAGAGATGAAATAATACTCTTCTTGCATCAATTGCATTACATTGAGAAGGTTCTTGTAAAATTCAATATGAAGGATTCAAAACCCGTTATTACTCCTGTAGCCGGACATTTTAAGTTGTCTGCAAATCAGTCCCCTTGTACAAGTGCATAACTTAAAGTCATGATCAGCATCCCTTACTCAAATGCAACAGGCAGTTTTATGTATGCCCTGGTCTGTTCCAGACCTGACTTGGCATTCACTGTTATCATGGTGAGCAGATTCATGTCTAATCTAGGAAAGGATCATTGGCTTGCAGTCAAATGGATCCTTAGATATTTGAATAGAACAAAATCAGCAGGTTTGATCTATGGCAAATCCAGAGACAACAGCAGAGGTTTAAAAGAATTTGTGGACACTGATTTTGCTGGGGATGTGGATAGAATAAGATCAATAACTGGATACTTATTCACTCTATACGGAAATGTTGCCAGTTAGAAAGCTAGCCTACAATCAATAGTGGCACTTTCCACCACTGAATTTGAGTACATTGCTTTGACAGAAGCTATTAAAGAAGCCATTTGGCTTCAGGGATTTATAAATGAACTTGAAGGGAAAACTGCAACAGTAACAGTTTGGTGTGATAGTCAAAGTGCTATTTGTCTCTCAAAGAATCAAGTATTTCATGAGAGGACAAAGCACATTGACATCAGGTTACATTTTATCTGGGATATTATAGGTCAAGGTATCATAGATTTGAAGAAGATTCCTAGTGAGGACAACCCGCAGATATGCTCACAAAGGAGGTTCTTGGAACCAAGTTTAATCATTGCTTAAACCTGGTCAACATTGGAAGCTTTACAGCTTGAGTCCCTCTCAGGGACTAAGGTGATTCTAACTAACCAAAGACTGAAGATCCAAGGTGGTGAATGTTGAGGATCATGGCCAGATCATCAAGCTTGTGTGGATCATCACTTATGTATTAGTTAGAATAGGACATGTCCTGTATATAGCTGAGTGATACTTGTAATAGCTAGTTAGTTAATTCTGTTAGTTAGTTACTGAAATTTATGTATAGAGAGTAACTGTCTTTTGTAACAGAATTTGGGGGTTCTACCTACCAAGTATAAAAGTCTTAGCTAAGTAATTGGTATGGTAGATTTTGTAATTCGTGATCAGTTGAACATTGAGTGCAGGTGAGGAAGAGTCCTAGAAGTCTTGTGCTGGTTTATTGAGGAAGATCTGAAGGGAATAAAATCAACTCCAGTGTGGATGTATGGGTTTCATCAATTGGCCCTGAACCACAATAATTTTTGTCTTTCTTTCTATTCTTTTCTTAATGCTTCAACTCAATTCAATTTCTTCTTTCTGTCTTGCATCAATCTTGATCAGTTCTCAGTAGCAGAAACTCTAACATCAAGGGTAAACATAAATGCAACCAAAAACAGATCCTTATCTACTTTGTTATAATTTGTCATGGTAATCAATATACTCATATACAACGGAAGTCCTGAGGGGAAAACTTGCAGTAATAAGATTATTGAATATCATAAAGAGAAAGCTTTTGTATACACATCGAATGGCTCGCAGGCTGTTAACTGTGGTTCCTGTTGAAACAAAAGGAGATGGAAGGAAAGTAATTGGTTAAAGTAATAATTTGGTCTCTCTACGTGACACATATTATTTATTTTGTCCCTATACATAAAAAAATTGAAAATGAGTCCCTACATGTGTAATCATTAGCAAATTTTATCTCTACATGCTCAAACGTTAGCAAATTCATCCCTGCCGTTAGCAAATTGGTCCTTATAAATAACATAAATTTTTTATTTGGTCTCTAATAAAACATACCCTCTTTTTTATTCCTTAATCAGTGCCCTATAGGAAGTGATTATGATCAAAATTCTAGCAACATCAAGCATACGTCAACCTACACGATTAGTTTGAAAAAGAATCTACCATTCTGATATTGTTAAATACCTTCTAATCAGGATGTTTAAACAAAAAAATTTAGTTGAGTATTGATTTCTTTTGTTATAAATTCTTTCAATACCTTCAATTCTGAAAATAAATTAAGACAATGAATATCATAATACTCACCAAAACTTGAAAAATTTTTAAAATTAATAATACAATATTTTTCTAATTCATCCTCGTCCAAAGTTTAAATTGTTGAAATTCAAATAAAAAACAAAATGGTTTTATAGTATGAAAGTTATCCAAGTTGACTCTCAATAGAAAAAATAGATTGACATAACACATAGAAATTAATCAATACTAAAAAAAAATATTTAACTAGGTCTAAGCTTCTTGAAAGACGATAAGGTTAAAACTATTATTAACTGCACATATAGGGACCAATTAATTTTTTTTCCAGGTTTAGGGACTAAATAAAAAAACTTGTGTCACGTATAAGGACCAATTTCTCTAAGGCAAGAACGAATGCTAACATTTGCACATGTAGGGATCAAATTTGCTAACATTAACACATGTAGGGACTCATTTTTAATTTTTTTTTATGTATAAGACCAATTCTAAATAAAGAATCTGTGTCATGTATAGGACCAAATTATTGGTTTAACCAAAATGATAAATAACAAAGGTTGGTTCAACTATAAAGAACCACAAATTAAACCACCAATACAAGCGAGGCTACCTCCGGTCAAAAGCATGGAAACAAGAGATGTTACCACACTGCCACCAACACCACCACCATCATTGCCAACATTTCTGATGGCAGTGCGCATTGCAATAAGAATGCTGCCATAGGTAGCACCATGACCATGCTCTATGGCTTGGATGAAGCAAAACGTCATGGCCCCAGTTGATGTAATCTTCGATAGTGCCTGTTTACAGTGATAGTGATCATATTCCGACACAAGGGATTTTGCAACTACTATAGATTGAAACGGTCTCAGACAAATATCAATTTAAATCATCTAAAACTTACCGATGTATCAGCAGATGTTTGATGATCTCACATCCACTAAAGGATATAACTTCTCCACCATTTGATCCTTTCCATATACCTGACCTCGGGCGATGGTCCTCCCATACATATTGTCCACTCCTATTACAAAGAAGATAGAAATAGAGTAAACCTCAAAGTGCTCTTCCACTCATCCAGCATTTTCTTTCACCTCATTTCCTCATTGGGGGGTGGAAATAGTGAAAATTACAACACTTAACATGTTCAAATTGACATAAATAAACTTGATATTGAGCTTCGAAAATGAAAAGGATTAATTGATTACAAATAACATGAAAATGTTATCATCCAGTAACAAATTGGTTATTGATCAATTAAAGACTTGAAATCACTTTAATTTCTAGTAGATGTAAGTATATGTTTTGCTTTAGAGAAAGTATTCAAGTAAAGTTAAGATTTGTTTATCAAACATCAAAATGCCAAAGTCAACAAAGCCAAAATTCATAATAGTTAAACCATGCAATTAGAAAACATAAGCAGACTATCTAGAGAAGGTAACTTGTTCATTCTGCAAAGAAATGGCAAATCTAGAACAGGCCACTATGGCAGGCATCAATTAGTGCATGCAGCCTAACCCCATGAGGAAGAGGTCTGACAATTGTTGCATTGATCTCATCGTCTACGATCATACCATGTGCTTCAAAGCCTAAGGGACATAGATTTTTATCATACCTATCAGCTTCTTCACCACTATAGCTCCTTTGCTGTGATCCATGACCATAATAATGAAAAACCAGGGAGTCTCCTAGTTCACATCCTTGTACAAGGACGACTAGCAGCTAGTTGAGGAGTGACTCTGAGGAGCCGCAACTCGTACTTAGGATTTCCAGATTTCTGTTATTAGTTTACCTTGGTTTAGTTGTTTATCCAAGGACATTTACCTGATTGGTTATACCAGCTCTGTATGTGACATCAGGGGTTGGGTTATGTTTTCATGTTATGTTTCTTTTTAAAACCTAAGTTATTTTTCGCGTCATGACATTTCGTTACAATGTGGTAGTCTCTACCCGTTGGTTTTCTTTTGATAATAAATGTTATGCATGTTTTAATATTTACCTTTATCATTTATATGCTTATAAATACATGCGGGGTAGAGGGTGTGACATTTAGTGGTATCAGAGCAGGTCTGTCCTATCAGGCCGTGGTATGAGTCTGTTGTGAGTCTTCTGTGTGCTTTTGTTTGAATTGCCTGTATTTATAATAGGCAATGATGCTTAGTGTTGGTAATCGTTAGCTTTTCTTGCTTTAAGTTCTCTGTATTTAATAAGCTGTCTTGGGCATTTACAGGAACTTATGGCAAGAAGAGGCAGAAACGATGAGGCTATCGCGGACGCTTTGGTTCTCTTTGCCAACGCGATAGGGCAAAATCACAACGTCAACAATGGGGGACCAGCTGAGTTTCAGGGTCTTGACAAGTTCCAGCGAAACAATCCGCCGTCCTTCAAGGGAGCTTATGATCCTTAGGGTGCCCTTTTGTGGATGACGGAGATTGAGAAGATCTTCCGGGCCATGGGATGTAACGACCAGCAGAAGGTCATCTTTGGGACCTTCATGCTAACGAAGGAGGCTGAACACTGGTGGGAGAATTGTCGCCAGTGCATGCAGGCTGAGGGTACGGTGGTTACATGGACTGTCTTCAAGGACAGATTTCTAGAGAAGTACTTTCCAGCCGACTTCCACGACAAAAAGGAGATGGAGTTCTTGGCGCTGAAGCAGGGTAACATGTCAGTGGGAGAGTATGCGGCTATGTTTGAGGATCTCGCTCGTTACTATACGTTGTATCAGTGTGTGACAGACTACCGCTCCATGTGCATGAAGTTTAAGGATGATCTGCGTCCAGAGATTAAGCAGGCTATCAGCTACCAGGAGATCCGCCTCTTCCCAGTCCTAGTGAACAAGTGTAGGATCTTCGAAGATGCCTACAAATCTGGAGAGTCAGGCAACAAGGGATCAGATACTCAAAGCAGCAAGAAGAATGATCAGGGGAACAAGTGGAAACAACGTCTCGCTCCAACTGGCAGAGACTTCAAGCGGGATGGCAAGAAGCCCCGGTTTTCTTCAGACAGGTCCAGGAGATGGGATTCTTCTGCTCCTAGACCTCTTCGGTACGGCAAGTGTGGACGGTATTACTTTACTACTCAGTGCAAGGAGACATACATAATCTGCTTCAAGTGTGGAAAATATGGCCACATTAGTCGGGACTGCGGTGGAGGAAAGTCAGAACCACAAAGTGCTAGCAAGAATCAGAAACCTCAAGTCAACCGACTGAAGACAACGAGAAGAGTCTTTACTTTTAGTGGAGTCGTGGCCTCCGAGTCTGAGGACTTGATCCAAGGTATGTGCCTCATTGATGGATCTCCTTTAACTGTTTTGTTTGATTCGGGTGCGACTCACTCTTTTATATCACATGAATGTGTCAAAACTCTTAAGTTGCCTGTGACCCTCCTTGACTATGATTTGATTGTTGCCACACCCACAAATAAACCTATTCTTACTTCTCATGCATGCAAGAATTGTCATATTACCATAGATGGTAGGAGCTTTTTTGTTGATCTTGTATGCTAACCCCTAAAGGACCTTTATGGTATTCTTGGCATGGACTGATTATCTTCCAACCACGTCCTCTTGAACTGTTTTGATAAAACCATTGTTTTTGAAACTCTTATGGAGTCTAAGGATCCTAGGTTTCTCTCTGCCAACCAACTTAAGGCTTCGATGAAAGAAGAGGCCTAAGTTTACATGATGCTATCTTCCATAGAAGTGTTTCCAGGGGATGTTTATAACTTACCCCCAAAGAGATATGTGGAGTTCACCATAGACTTAGTGCCTGGCACCGGGCCTATATCCATAGCACCTTATAGGATGTCTCCTCTAGAGCTAGTTGAGTTAAAGAAACAGATAGAGGACCTGATGCAGAAGCAGTTAATTAGGCCTAGCGTGTCCCCATGGGGAGCGCCAATGTTGTTGGTGAAAAAGAAGGATGGCGGAACAAGGTTGTGTGTCGACTATCGACAGCTCAACAAAGTGACCATTAAGAATCGGTATCCCCTCCCAAGGATTTATGATCTTATGGACCAGTTGATAAGAGATTGTGTCTTCTCTAAGATAGATTTGAGGTCAGGGTACCATCAGATTCGGGTTAAGTTTGATGACATCCCGAAGATAGCATTTAGGACGCGTTATGGTCACTATGAGTACTTAGTTATGCCCTTTGGTGTGACTAATGCTCCTATTGTGTTCATGGACTACATGAACAAGACCTTTCACCCTTACTTGGATAAGTTTGTGGTGGTTTTCATAGATGACATCATAGTGTACTCCAATACCAAGGAGGAACATGAGGAACACTTGAGGGTTGTCTTACAGACCCTTAAGGAGAAGCAGTTGTATGCTAAGTTGTCTAAGTGCAAGTTTTGGTAAGAGGAGGTGAGTTTCTTAGGCCACGTCATCTCTAAAGGTGGGATGGTCGTGGATCCGGCTTAAGTAGAGACGGTGCTCCAGTGGGAAGCGCCAAATACAGTGACCAAGATTAGGAGTTTCATGGGTTTAACGGGGTACTACAGGAGGTTCATAGAATGTTTCTCTAAGATAGATTTACCCTTGACCCGTCTCACCAAGAAAGGAAGATCTTTGTGTGGGACTCTAAGTGTGAGGAGAGTTTCCAGACCTTGAAGGATAGGTTGACATCAGCACCAGTGTTAGTTTTACCCGATCTTAGTAGACCTTTCGTAGTGTACTGTGATGCTTCTAAGTAAGGTTTAGGTGGAGTATTGATGCAGGATGGTAGGGTAGTGGCTTATGCTTCTAGGTAGCTGAAAACCCATGAGAAGAACTACACTACCCATGACCTAGAATTAGGAGCGGTGGTGTTTGCCTTAAAGATTTGGAGGCATTACCTTTATGGAGCTAAGTTTGAGGTCTTTAGTGATCATAAGAGTTTGAAATATTTGTTTGACCAGAAAGAACTCAATATGAGGCAACGTAGATGGATGAAATTCCTTAAGGACTATGATTTTGAATTGTCCTACCACCCAAGAAAAGCCAATGTAGTTCCAGATGCTTCGAGTAGGAAAACCTTGCACGTCTCTGCTTTGATGGTTTGGGAGATGGATTTGATACATGAGTTTAGAGATCTGAGTTTAGCTTGGGAAGTTACCCCTAAGAGTATTAGGCTTGGAACCTTGAAGGTTACCAATAGTTTGATGGATGAAGTGAGAGAAGGCCAAAAGATAGATAACTTTCTCTTAGAACAGAGGGAGTTACTTGCTAAGGGTAGAGACCTTAGTTTCAAGGAAGAAAGTGATGGAGTTTTGAGATTCAAGGATAGAGTTTATATACCAGATGTTCCTAAGCTTAGGAAGTTGATCCTCGAAGAAGGACATATGGGTGGTTTGAGTGTTCACCCAGGTGCCACTAAGATGTACCAAGACCTTAATCGTATGTTTTGGTGGCCTAGGATGAAAAAGGATGTAGCTGAGTTTGTATACGCTTGCTTAGTGTGCCAAAAGGCTAAGATAGAGCATCAAAAGCCTTCAGGAAAATTGCAACCTTTAAGTATCCCATAATGGAAATAGGATAGTATATCCATGGATTTTGTGTCTGGACTCCCTAGGACTCCTGTTGGTTGTGATGCTATATGAGTTGTTGTGGATAGATTGACTAAGTCTGCCCATTTCATCCCTATGAACATGGAATATCCCATAGAAACGTTTACCAGGTTGTACATCAAAGATATAGTTGGGTTGTTATGGATAGATTGACTAAGTCTGCCCATTTCATCCCTATGAACATGGAATATCCTATAGAAACGTTTACCAGGTTGTACATCAAAGATATAGTTAGGCTACATGGTGTACCCTCTAGCACAGTGTCATATAGAGACCTTAGATTTACCTCTAGGTTCTGGAATAGTTTGCATGAGGCTTTAGGGACCAAGCTTAGACTAAGTTCAGCTTACCACCCACAGACTGACGGTCAGTCTGAGAGGACCATCCAGTCCTTAGAGGACTTGTTGAGAGTTTGTGTGCTAGAACAATCAGGTAGTTGGGACAAGTTTTTGCCCTTGGTAGAGTTCACCTACAACAATAGCTTCCATTCCAGTATTGGGACAGCACCCTATGAAGCTATTTATGGGAGGAGATGTAGGGCACCTTTGTGTTGGAATGAACCTAGTGACAATATGGTGCTAGGACCAGAGATAGTGCAAGAAACCACATAAGAAGTGAGGATGATTCGGGAAAAGATGAAAGTGGCACAGAGTAGGCAAAAGAGCTACCATAACAAAAGGAGGAAGGCACTCGAATTCCAGGAGGGTGATCATGTATTCTTGAGAGTTAATCCAACAACTGGGGTTGTTAGAGTGATGAAAGCAAAGAAACTTACTCCCAAATTCAGTGGCCCTTACCAAATTCTTAATAGAGTCGGTGCAGTTGCTTACCAAATAGCCTTGCCACCCTTCTTGTCCAAACTTCATAATGTTTTCCATGTGTCACAACTTAGAAAGTACATTCACGATCCTAGTCATGTGATAGTACCCGATACAATTCCGTTGAAAGAGAACTTGACTTTTGAGGCACTACCCCTTCGAGTTGAGGATCGAAGGGTGAAGCAGCTGAGAGGCAAGGAGATCCCTTGGGTTAAAGTCGTTTGGAGTAGGGCAACTGAGGAAAGTGCTACATGGGAGCTTGAGAGCAAGATGATGGAGGCATACCCACACCTTTTTGTTCAAGGTGAGTAGAAATTTCGAGGACGAAATTTTTATAAGGGGCTGTAATTGTAACACCCTGTTTTTCATTATAAGCGCTTCTTTGTGTTGTTTGCATGTTTTCTTGTTAGAAGTATGCTTAGGAATGTTTAGAAAAGGCTAAGTGGGATTTTAAGCTGAAAATCCCTTCCTGATGCATGGGCACGGCCGTGCGCATGTATCAGTATGCCTGTGCTCATCTGGCCTATTCAGTGGTTGCTGAAACCACGAGCACGGTCGTGCTCAAGGGGAGCACGACTGTGTCGGAAACACGCCTCGCTTGACGGTCTTTTTGCTTGATCGTGCTTAAGTGAGCACGACCCTGTGCTAATGTTAAGCACGGTCGTTCTTAATGGGGAGCACGGTCGTGCTCGAGTCAGACTCTATATAAACGAGTCATTCAACGAGGTTTACGAGTATTAACCCTCATTTTGGCACTTTAGGCAACCCAAGTGTGACGGCAGCCTCTCCATCTCTTTCCTTTGAACCCAATCATTTTTGGTGTTCCGTTCTTGTTTGGGAGAGTCAAATCACGTTCTAAGTGTAAATAGAAAGGTAGTGGTTCTTCCCTCTATTTAATTCCTTTTCCTTTATGTGAATTGGGAACTAATTGGTTAATCTTTTTGTGTTGGCCAAGGCTTGAGTCGTTCGTCGAGCCGTTCGTGGGAACCAATTTAGAGTCTTCATCGGTTTAAAAAGGGAAATCTTCATATCAGGTATGGGGAGAAGGGATAGTATGAATATGTAGGCTTGGGGGTGGCGTAAGACATAGGGTTACCCATGACCCTAGTATTTGATAAAATGCCTATATGTCTATTTGTTGCCTATATGCCTAATTTGTTATGATGTTGATGTTTGGCATGATTGATAATATGTTGTTTGCTATAAATATGTTAATTTGATGATGCCATGATTGGGTGATTTATGATGATGAAATTATTATGAATTGGTTGTTGGTTAGTGTTGTGATCAATATGATAAATAAAAAATAAATCTGTTAATGTTGATGTTAAGGGAGGTTTTTGCCCTTTTGTTCATATAACTAAACGACAGTGATGAGAGGCAAGGTTAATGCCAAAAGGTTTAGTCAAGGACCCTAGGGAATGATCTATGACTGTTTATGGACAGTTAATATGAAGCTGAAATTAAAGGATTAATCCTTGTTTCTATAAAACATGGAGATTTTGTGACACCCTCTACCCCGCATGTATTTATAAAACGATAACATAGAAGGAAATATTTAATTTTTGAAATTAAAATAAACACATGCATTTCATTTATTATTAAAAGAAAACTAACGGGTAAAGGACACCACATTGTAACAAGATCTCATAACGCGAAAATAAAAACAGTTTTAAAAGGAATAATAACTAGAACATAAAAACAAAACCCAACCCCGATGTCACATTACAGAGCTGGTATAACCATATTCTGAACATTCGAATAAACAACGTAAACTAAATATAAGTCCTAACCATGCGTAGCGGCTCCTCAGAGTCACTCCTCAATAAGATGTTCACCGTCCTCTGCATAACCGAAGAGATACATGCAAAGCAAATAACAAAAGACGGGGAGTAAGAAACATATATATGAACATAACGGCAATGAAGTAGTTAGCAAGATGAGCATGCATCACATAAAATATATACATAGCATATAAAAACATAAAAACATCCAAAGTATCACAATCATATCATATTCATCATATCAACATGCATCTATGCGATGCGGTGTAACACCTTTCTCGAGCGCTACATTTTCCGTGACATTTTAAGGCCGAAAAGTAGGTTAATTAAATTCATGTAATATAATGGGGTAATTTTTTTTCTTTTTCACAAGACATCAATATAAATACTTGGAATCAAGTGACTGTTCAATAAAATATTTCGTAGTCATAGTTAAGATTATAAGTTCGAAAGTCATTTACATTAACACCCAACCCGACTCATAACCAGATAACAAAACAATACGCAGACCCAACATAAAGCTATGGAGACGCAGCTCCTAAAATATAAGATACTTGGAGTCGCAGTTCCATTAACGATAACACTAATTCCCAGACATTCCAAGGTGTCCAAACTAAAATATAAAAGACCATCATCTCTCGTACATCGTGAGAAGGATAAACCCAACTGACGGGATCTAGTGGAAACTCTACTTGAGTCCACTATCGACATCGTCACAAACGACACTACTAGAATTGCGACACCCTAATCTAGGGTCATCACACTATTACCCAAGAACGGAAATTAAATTATTAACCCTGGTTACTTTCGGAA
Organism: Sophora flavescens; assembly: GCA_030762895.1. NCBI lineage: Eukaryota > Viridiplantae > Streptophyta > Magnoliopsida > Fabales > Fabaceae > Sophora > Sophora flavescens. Next base: position 217,935,166 of record CM061063.1, read on the forward strand.
AATATACTTATAAGAGACTTTTTCTTTACGAAAATAGTGCTGAATTTTTTTTTCTTAACATAACATAGAACCATTGCACACATACACAATATATATATATATATATATATATATATATATATATATATATATATATATATATATATATATATATATATATATATATATATACCCAAACACACACACACACACACATACATCACCTTTTTACATACATGAAACCTATAATAGGAGATAACAAAAGAGCCCTCATAAGCACAGGCTATTTTCCATCAAACTAAACAAAGAAAATAAAGATATATACACATTGGCAACAAGTAGTTCAGAACCACATTCAAAACTCATGGCTCTCTGAAGCCAGATCAAAAACTGTCAAGACTCACTATCCCAAAGACTCTACCTAAGCTGTTCAAGCTACTAAAACCCATTGGGAAGATCATGATGATCAATCCCACCTACAACTGACGAATCTGACGATGATGCCTCCACTTCCGCTACGTCATCCGAAGAATCTTCATCATCAACCGCAGGAGGTTGAAACTTAGGATCGTCCTCAATGTATTCCTCCGGATCTTCCTCTCCCTCATTTAACTCCACTTCAGCAGGAGGTTCCTCAGGTCCTAATATCTGAAGAGGATGTGGTTGAGGCGGATCCATCAATCCCTGCTCTTCCAAGTAATGTAGGTAAAGCCAAACTGGAGGTAGAGATACCTCGACCGTCTCCACTACGTGAATTCTATGTTGTGGTCCTTCCTCTATTGTTCCGATCACCTCTCTACTCGGTCCATGGTAGGTGGCGCTGAGTGCCCCAAGGTTAATCTCCCAGGCACCACCGTATTGTGCACGATCAAATATGATCGTTCGAACCCTCGATTGCACCAACGGTATATCCGGGTTCATCTGAATTTGTGTAAGAGTGAGAAACCAATACATGGATCTTACTCAATAACCACATACTAGCCACCACATAAACACATCAACATTTATCAAAATATCAACATTTATAAACAAATAGTTTATCAGTGGGTTCAACACCCCAAACATCATCCATCAAAATTATGCATGACACTTCATATTCATCATCTAATTTTCGTCCTAATCTCATGAGATATCCCAACATATAATGAGTTAATCAGGCTCCATAGCCACACTGGCTAACTTGGCACTCTACCAACAGGTGCGCAACCTCTTCCCATCCACACAGGAACACAAGGCCAGGCATACAAGGTGTGGCTCCTCGAGGCACACTGCCAAACACATTGCTAATGTCCACAATCAGAGCACCAATAGCAAGTAAGATGGGGGCTCCATGTCCTCACTAGGAACATGAATTAAATGCACATCGTAATTACCTTTCGCCGCTGGTAATTCTTGCATTATGTCACAAACCGCAGGCACGTCTGCCAAATGCATGTAAAACACTTTTATTTTGTTCTTTTCTTTGTGTTCAATCTTCCTTTACCGAAGCTCAAAATGGCTTACGACTCACATAGTTTTAAAACACCTTTAAAACTTTCATCACAACACAGGACCTCACTGTCCGAGTGCTCAATCACGACACCTCTCGACCGGTGCACCAGTCCTAGGTTCGTGGTACTAGGAAACATCTTCAATGTTTAAACACGGTATACCTCACGTATACAATATAGGCCGTCAAAGTCCAAATGACTGAGTCCATCACAACACAGAACATTAGTACCCCGACGTCTCGGTTACTAAGTCCAACTGTACTTTCAACACGGTTAAATCAAATTTTGATTTTCAGAAATTCTTTTCCAAGGTAGAAATTCATTATAAAATCCTTAATTAATAACAACTTAGTTTTTCACAAACCAATGAGTCACTTGAGGTTTGATTTCCTCAAAATAGGCACTGCCGTTTCGAAAATACTTGCCGTCTATACTTTTCCAAATTTGCCGTCAAATATTATTTTTAAGGCTTTTTAAGCCAAAACTTAACTTTTTTCCACTTACTTAATTTTCTAAAATCATGATTAACTTATTTTCACCAATTAATTTTATAAAAGAATATTTTGTAATATTCCGGGTTTTCTTACGTAAAATTCAGCAGTGCTAAAATATTTTCACGGTTTTGCACTCGTTGTGACTCATAATTCCCTTTTCCAGAAATAAATTATTAAAATAATAATATTTTCCAAAACTCCTCATTTTCCTCAAAATAAAATTCCTTTGATATTATATATCAATATTTTGACGTTAAAAACATTGAATATAATTTACGAAGCTTCTTAAAGCTTTTATCCGGTTAACTTAGTTGTGCACTGACCACTGTCAGGCTTCTCACACATCAACCAATAGTTATATCACATATATTTCCCAGGCAGATCATGCATCACAGTACCATAATATAATTGCAGATAAAGAATTAATGCAATTAAAACCACACAGACACAAATAACACAACAATAAACAACATAAATAAATAAATACTAACAAACAAATAATTACAAACATCCACGGGATAGCATATAGCCATTGAATAAATCCTCCGGTGTTCCCCTCTTACCTCTTGAAGACTTTTTGGTGAACTTACAGATTCCTTCAGAATTTCGGTTACCTCGTAAACGTCGTACTCAACTAACCTTCAACCATTACAACCAAATAGTTACAAATCAAGAAACTAAAACATTCTAAACCCTAATACATAGTCACGGCCTCTAGGGTTTTTGAATGACTAAAACTTCTAATCATGATTAAGTTATGGATTAATGATCCTTGATTAACCTAAATCATAGATTAGTGACTAAATAACTAAGTTTAAAACTCAAAACTTCCTAACTCTTTTATACATGGATTCGACCTCAATATGTTCATAGGGCTAGGGTTCTTAGTTTAATAAACCAATTCGGATATATTAAGCATACATACTAATAGCTTGATTAACAAGATCATTAAGGAAAACTTTGAACAAAACTTAACAAATCTAACCCACCTAGGGTTTCGGCCAACATAAAGATTTTTGAGTAAAATAATCATTTTAAGAGACTAACATGGATTAGAGTGTGTAGTCATACATGCCATATAGAATACATGATCATACATGACAACACATGAACAAAACTCTACCAACCCTAATGTGATAGATTCGACCAAGGCTAGATTTTTAGGAAAGAAATTTTTGATTACATCATGCTCTTGGATTTAGATAATATGCATGATATCAAGAAGATAGAAAGTAGTTTCATCATCATTATATTTTCCTAGAATTTATTATGACTTTTCAAAGTTCTAGGGTTAAAAACTTTAAAGTGATGAACAACTATGAAATAAGCCTTGAATCAAGAATCTTGCTAAAGAACATAGGCATAATTAAGAATGAAGATTTGAATTTACCTCTTGAAGATCAATGACAAAGGAAATCCAAGAACTTGTTTTACAAACTTAGCTCTAAGAGACTTATGAACTTTAGGGTTTTGGAAACAAATGGCAAAAGAAACTAAGTGAAAAGTGAGAGTATGGTATTTATAGAGATAGTGGCGCCATCTTAGGAAGGATCTAGATGATGATGAGTTGTATTGCTAAAGGATTCAAATGCAATTAAGTTCTAAGGACCAAGTTGCAAAGATTCCATACGTTGAAGGACTAGTTTGAAAATTGTCACTAAAGTGTCATGATGATGATTTTGCCACATTTAATGCAAGCTCATCTTGACTTTGTTGGCTGAATTTATGAGTCAAAGATAGGTTAAGACAATTCATGAAGGTTTGAGAAAAATCAAGAAGGATATAGAAAATTGTGGAAATTGTGGAACACTCTAGAAACATCTTGATTCATCCAACAACAATTAGGCAGCCATCAATCTTCATGGGCTTGCGCATGGGCTGGGTTAGTTTGGGCTTGGATTCATTTTTGTGGGGCCCACTTGAAAATTTAAGCATTAGGCTTAAGATAGGAAACTTGTATAGTTTCAAATAGGTTTTATGGAATCAATCCATGAACTAGAAAATTTTGGGCTTCTAAGCCACGACCATTTGAGATTGGGAACAAGGATTCTAGCCCAATCCACTTGAAAAAACTTAGAAACTAATTTAGGGACAAAAGGGTAATTTACAGAAAGTTCGGGGCTTAAACGTAAAATTCATAAATTTTCTATTGAACCCGGAAAAACCTTCTAGACTTAAAAATATGATTCATCCCCTTGAATCATCTCAAAATCCTAAGTTAAACCCTCTATCGGCTCTTAAAAACTCTGAAATCCCTTCCGTCGTCTACCCGATTACACGTTCCGCCCGAAATACGTAAATTATTTTTTTTTCTGAAAAAAATTCTAAAAATACAGAATTGTAGAAAATAAAATACTAAACTTAAGTCTTTCGTTCAAGAATTAAAATTAGGTCTTTTGAGAAGTATTATTATACTGTCAATGGAATTCGCGGGTCGGGTTTCGCTTGACTTTCCAACCTAAATTTTAATCGTAGCTTCCTACGGTCAACTAGGATTGAGCGGTAAACTCCGTTTATTTAAAATAATTTTCTAAAACTCAAATAAATTTATAAACATATTTATACGTATTACTGTTATTTAAAACAGTAAAATACAGGGTGTTAAATTACTACCCCAATAAAAAAAAAAAAAATTCATCCTCGAAATTACGTACCTGTAAATAAATCAGGATACTGTAACTTCATTTTGTCTTCTACTTCCCATGTTGCTTCTCCAGTCACGTCATCCCAAATAACTTTGACCAACGAGATTTGTTTACCTCTGAGCTGCTTAGTCATCTTATCCGCGATTCTCACAGGTAAAGTCGCATAAGACATGTTTTCTTTTAATTGTACTAGATCTGGTTCAATTACATGAGATGGATCAGGAATATACTTCCTCAATTGTGAAACATGAAAGACATCATGAAGATTGGATAGAAACGGCGGTAAAGAAATTTAATAAGCTACAGGACCTATCCGATGAAGAATTTGATATGGTCCAATGAATTTAGGAGTGAGTTTCCTGGATTTAATTACCCTACCAACCCCAGTCGTTGTCGTGACTCTCAAAAACACATGCTCACCTTCCTCAAATTCAAGAGGTCGTCGTCTCTTGTCAGCATAACTTTTCTATCGACTCTGAGTTGTCCGCATTTTCTCTTGGATCATTTTCACCTTTTCAGTCGTTTGTTGCACTATATCTGGTCCAACCATGAAACTTGAACCATCCTGGTACCAACATAAAAGCGTTCTGCACCGTCGACCATACAACGCTTCATAGGGTGCCATTCCTATGCTCGAGTGAAAACTGTTATTGTATGTGAATTCTATCAATGATAGATATTCATCCCAGCTTCCAGCATTTTCCAGCACACAGGCTCTCAATAAATCTTCAAGAGACTGAATAGTCCTCTCCGATTGTCCATCCGTTTGAGGATGATACGCAGAACTCAACCTAAGTTTCGTTCCCAACGACTCTTGCAGACTTTGCCAAAATTTTGATGTAAATCTCGGATCACGATCTAAAACAATACTCAAAGGCATTCCATGTAATCTAACAATTTCATCAATGTACAAATGGGTTAATCTTTCCAATGAGTATTTCACATTAACTGGTAAAAAGTGGGCTGACTTTGTCAATCGATCAACTATTACCCATATAGAGTCATACCCTTTCCGAGTCTTTGGCAAACCTGACACAAAATCCATCGCAATACCATCCCATTTCCATTCTGGAATGTCTAAAGATTGTAGCATTCCCGCTGGTCTTTGATGTTCTACTTTAACCTTTTGGCAAGTTAAACATGCAACTACAAATTCCATTACATCTTTCTTCATGCCATGCCACCAATATAATTTTTTTAAATCCTGATACATCTTAGTAGCTCCGGGATGTAAACTCAACTTACTCCTATGAGCTTCTTCAAGAATTAACTTCCTCATTTAAACATCATTTGGTGCACAAATCCTTTCACCAAATCTTAAGATTCCATCATTTCCTTCTTTAAATTCCGACACAGCTCCCTGTCGCACTAATTCTCTTTCTCTTTGTAGGTACTGATCACTTTCTTGTTTTTCCTTAATTTGTTCCATTAGTCCACTTGAAATAGTAATCATACCCAAACACAATTTTCCTGGAAACATATTAATCGTCAATCGCATATCTCGGAATTGTTCTAACAACTGTTGCTCTTTAACCATCATTGCCGATATATGCATTGATTTCCTACTCAAAGCGTCTGCTACAACATTTACTTTTCCAGGGTGATACTGTATTTGAAAATCATAATCCTTTAGAAATTCTAACCAACGCCTCTGTCTCAGGTTCAGCTCCTTCTGTTCAAACAGGTATTTCAAACTTTTATGGTCACTGAAAACATTAAAAGTCGCTCCATACAAATAATGTCTCCAGATTTTTAAAGCAAATACCACTGCTGCTAGCTCCAAATCATGTGTAGGATAATTCCTTTCATGAACCTTCAATTGCCTTGAAGCATATGCCACGACTTTCCGGTTTTGCATCAATACACATCCTAATCCTTGATGTGAAGCATCACAATAAACCTCAAAAGGCTCATGGGGATCAGGTAGTATCAATACCGGTGAAGTAGTCAACCTTCGCTTTAACTCTTGAAAACTTTCTTCACATGCTTCTATAATATCCCGCTAAACCCACAAAACTACGAATTTCTGTCACCGTCTTAGGCCTTTCCCATTGCAAAACAGTCTCAACTTTTGACGGATCAACAACAATTCCTTTACTCGAAACTATGTGTCCTAAGAATTGAACTTGGTCTAACCAAAATTCACACTTTTCAGGTTTCGCGTAAAGTTGTTTCTCCTTTAAAATTTGGAGAACCACACTGAGATGTTCAGCATGTTTTTCTTTATTGGGAGAATAGATTAGAATATCGTCGATGAAAACAACGACAAACTGATCTAAATAAGGACGAAAGATCCTATTCATGTAATCCATGAATATTGCTAGAGCATTCGTAACTCCGAACGGCATCACAAGATACTCGTAATGTCCGTAACGTGTCCTAAACGCAGTTTTAAGAACGTCCTCTGCCTTCACGCGAATCTGATGATAACCCGAACGTAAGTCTATCTTTGAGAAGACAGCTGCTCCACGTAACTGATCCATTAAATCGTATATCCTTGGAAGTGGATACTTATTCTTAATCGTCACCTTATTCAACTGAAGAAAATCTATGCATAAACGAGAAGTTCCGTCTTTCTTCTTCACTAATAAAACTGGAGCTCCCCAAGGTGATACACTAGGTCTAATGAATTCCTTCCGCATCAGTTCCACTAGTTGTCCTTTTAATTCCTCAAGTTCTGATGGAGACATTCGATATGGTGCTATGGATATTGGTCCAGTGCCTGGAACCAGATCAATCGCAAACTCAATCTCCCGAACAGGTGGTAATCCAGGTACATCTTCAGGAAAAACTTCTAGAAACTCATTGACAACTGGTATACACTGCAAGTCTAACTCACTCTTAATGTCTAAGGAAAATAATAGCATGTATCCTTGCGCTCCCTCTTTTAAAGAATCTTTTACTTGATTAGCAGTTAACAATCTAGAAATCTCATCCGTAGGAAAAACTAGGGTTTTACGAGCACAATCAATCAAGATATGATTAGAAGACAACCAATACATGCCTAAAATTACATCTAACTGTATTAAAGGCAAACAGATCAGGTTAACAAGAAAATGTTTATCCTGAATAATGATAGGACATTTTAAGCAGACAGAAGTAACCACAACTGGTTTAGCAGTAGGAGTTGAAACAATAAGATCACACAACAAGGAAGAAACAGGCAATTTCAACAGTTTCACACAATCCATCGAGATAAAAGAATGCGTTGCACCCGAATCAAATAGTACAGTTAAAAGATTACATTTTATGTCACACTTACCCTATACGAGATCGTCAGAATTTGAAGCTTCAGTCCCACTCATCGTATAAACTCTCCCTTTGGCTGTCGGTTTATTTGCTCCGACGTGATTGACAGTCGACTCCAGCTTTGGTACCTTGCAATACTTCGCCATATGTCCCAGTTGATTACAATTAAAACATTTTACCTCCCTCCTAGGGCAAACATTTGACAAGTGACTGGGATCTCCGCTGTTAAAACATCTCCTAATTTGACCTTGATTCTGATTTCTTTGATCTCCACTCCCTGACGCAGTAAAATTCGAACGGTTTTGTTGTCGATTCTGATTATTCCCTTGTGGACGGAAATAAGGCTTCCTCTGATTCTGTTTTCCTTTCCAACTCTGATTCTGGTTCTTGAATTGAGAAGATCCACCAACACTCCCTCTATTATCTTTTCCCTTCCTCATCTGCTCAATTTTACGACTCATTTCCACTAGAGCTTGAAAATTACGAAGTTGCAAAGGTAAAACGGACTCCTTAATCTCAAATCGCAGTCCCGCTTCAAATCGTTCACACTTCCAGCTTTCATTCGGTTGAGCTTGAAAGAAACGGAAGTATTTAGCCAGCGATTCAAACTTCGCCGCATACTCCCCTACAGATAACTCTCTCTGTTGTAATACTAGAAATTGTCGTTCCTTCTCGATCCTTATGCTCTCTGGAAAATATTTTTCCATGAACGCAGTTCAAAAAACATCCCATGTAATGTCTTGATGCTCAACCTCCAACAGTAGCCTAGCACCTTTCCACCAATACTCCGCATCTCCCACCAATAGAAAAACAACATAAGTAACTCGAACATCTGCCGGCGTAGCAACAAATTCGAAGATTTTCTCCAACTCCTGGATCCACAAATCAGCCTTCTCAGGATCAGCATCCAAACCAAACTGTGAAGGATTTTGGCTTCGAAACATATTCAAAGCCTTGCCTTCTGCAGCTTGCAGATTCTGGACTTTCATCGCTACAGTTTGATTTGCAATTGCCGCTGCCATATTCTCCATTGCTTGAGCCGCATAGTCCACTCCTTCTTCATACTCCTCATTCATATTACCACGACCTCCTACACGACCCCCTCTACGGCCTCGTCCACGACCGCGTCCACGTCCACGTCCACGTCTAGCTTCTGGTTCCATAACTGACCTACAAACCAAAATCAGTTAAACCAAACCAGAAACTGAAACGCAAACTTACTTACTACCACACATTACTTCTAAGAAATAATTAAAAACAAGTCTAAGTCAGATATCACACAACAAAGACATAACAGACCTATTTCCCGACATTCCCGAAAGACTCGACCAGCTCTGATACCACAAATTGCGACACCCTAATCTAGGGTCATCACACTATTACCCAAGAATGGAAATTAAATTATTAACGATGGTTACTTTCGGAAAATATACTTATAAGAGACTTTTTCTTTACGAAAATAGGGCTGAATTTTTTTTTTCTTAACATAACATAGAACCATTGCACACATACACAATATATATATATATATATACACACACACACATCACCTTTTTACATACATGAAACCTATAATAGTAGATAACAAAAGAGCCCTCATAAGCACAGGCTGTTCTCCATCAAACTAAACAAAGAAAATAAAGATATATACACATTGACAACAAGTAGTTCAGAACCACATTCAAAACTCATGGCTCTCTGAAGCCAGATCAAAAACTGTCAAGACTCACTATCCCAAAGACTCTACCTAAGCTGGTCAAGCTACTAAAACCCATTGGAAAGATCATGATGATCAATCCCACCTACAACCGACGAATCTGATGATGATGCCTCCACTTCCGCTACGTCATCCGACGAATCTTCATCATCAACCGCAGGAGGTTGAAACTCAGGATCGTCCTCAATGTATTCCTCCGGATCTTCCTCTCCCTCATTTAACTCCACTTCAGCAGGAGGTTCCTCAGGTCCTAATATCTGAAGAGGATGTGGTTGAGGCGGATCCATCAATCCGTGCTCTTCCAAGTACTGTAGGTAAAGCCAAACTGGCGGTAGAGATACCTCGACCATCTCCAGTACGTGAATTCTCTGTTGTGGTCCTTCCTCTATTGTTCCGATCACCTCTCTACTCGGTCCATGGTAGGTGGCACTGAGTGCCCCAATGTTAATCTCCCAGGCACCACCATATTGTGCACGATCAAATATGATCGTTTGAACCCTCGATTGCACCAACGGTATATTCGGGATCATCTGAATGTATGTAAGAGCGAGAAACCAATACATGGATCTTACTCAATAACCACATACTATCCACCACATAAACACATCAACATTTATCAAAATATCAACATTTATAAAAAAAATAGTTTATCAGTGGGTTCAACACCCCAAACATCATCCATCAAAATTATGCATGACACTTCATATTCATCATCTAATTTTCGTCCTAATCTCATGAGATATCCCAACATATAATGAGTTGATCAGGCTCCATAGCCACGCTGGCTAACTTGGCACTCTGCCAACAGGTGCACAACCTCTTCCCATCCACACAGGAACACAAGGCCAGGCATACAAGGTGTGGCTCCTCGAGGCACACTGCCAAACACATTTCTAATGTCCACAATCAGGGCACCAATAGCAAGTAAGATGGGGGCTCCATGTCCTCACTAGGCACATGAATTAAATGCACATCGTAATTACCTTTCGCCGCTGGTAATTCATACATTATGTCACAAACCGCAGGCACGTCTGCCAAATGCATGTAAAACACTTTTGTTTTATTCTTTTCTTTGTGTTCAATCTTCCTTTACCGAAGCTCAAAATGGCTTACGACTCACATAGTTTTAAAACACCTTTAAAACTTTCATCACAACACAAGACCTCGCTGTCCGAGTGCTCAATCACGACACCTCTCGACTGGTGCACCAGTCCTAGGTTCGTGGTACTAGGAAACATCTTCAATGTTTCAACACGGTATACCTCACGTATACATTAGTACCCCGATGTCTCGGTTACTAAGTCCAACTGTACTTTCAGCACGGTTAAATCAACTTTTGATTTTCAGAAATTCTTTTCCAAGTTAGAAATTCATTATAAAATCCTTAACTAATAACAACTTAGTTTTTCACAAACCAATTAGTCACTTGAGGTTTAATTTCCTCAAAATAGGCACTGCCGTTTCGAAAATACTTGTCGTCTATACTTTTCCAAATTTGCCGTCAAATATTATTTTTAAGGCTTTTTAAGCCAAAACTTAACTTTTTCCACTTAATTAATTTTCTAAAATCGTGATTAACTTATTTTCACCAATTAATTTTATAAAAGAATATTTTGTAATATTCCGGGTTTTCTTACGTAAAATTCAGCAGTGCTAAAATATTTTCACGGTTTTGCACTCGTTGTGACTCATAATTCACTTTTCCAGAAATAAATTATTAAAATAATAATATTTTCCAAAACTCCTCATTTTCCTCAAAATAAAATTCCTTTGATATTATATATCAATATTTTGACGTTAAAAACATTGAATATAATTTACGAAGCTTCTTAAAGCTTTTATCCAATTAACTTAGTTGTGCACTGACCACTGTCAGGCTTCTCACACATCAACCAACAGCTATATCACAGATATTTCACAGGCAGATCATGCATCACAGTAGCATAATATAATTGCAGATAAAGAATTAATGCAATTAAAACCACACAGACACAAATAACACAACAATAAACAACATAAATAAATAAATACTAACAAACAAATAATTACAAACAACCACGGGATAGCATATAGCCATTGAATAAATCCTCCGGTGTTCCCCTCTTACCTCTTGAAGACTTTTTGGTGAACTTACAGATTCCTTCGGAATTTCGGTTACCTCGTAAACGTCGTACTCAACCAACCTTCAACCATTACAACCAAATAGTTACAAATCAAGAAACTAAAACATTCTAAACCCTAATACATAGTCATGGCCTCTAGGGTTTTTGAATGACTAAAACTTCTAATCATGATTAAGTTATGGATTAATGATCCTTGATTAACCTAAATCATAGATTAGTGACTAAATAACTAAGTTTAAAACTCAAAACTTCCTAACTCTTTTATACATGGATTCGGCCTCAATAGGTTCATAGGGCTAGGGTTCTTAGTTTAATAAACCAATTTGGATTTATTAAGCATACATACTAATAGCTTGATTAACAAGATCATTAAGGAAAACTTTGAACAAAACTTAACAAATCTAAGCCACCTAGGGTTTCGGCCAACATAAAGATTTTTGAGTAAAATATTCATTTTAAGAGACTAACATGGATTAGAGTGTGTAGTCATACATGCCATATAGAATACATGATCATACATGACAACACATGAACAAAACTCTACCAACCCTAATGTGATAGATTCGGCCAAGGCTAGATTTTTAGGAAAGAAATTTTTGATTACATCATGCTCTTGGATTTAGATAATATGCATGATATCAAGAAGATAGAAAGTAGTTTCATCATCATTATATTTTTCTAGAATTTATTATGACTTTTCAAAGTTCTAGGGTTAGAAACTTTAAAGTGATGAACAACTATGAAATAAGCCTTGAATCAAGAAACTTGCTAAAGAACATAGGCATAATTAAGAATGAAGATTTGAATTTACCTCTTGAAGATCAATGACAAAGGAAATCCAAGAACTTGTTTTACAAACTTAGCTCTAAGAGACTTATGAACTTTAGGGTTTTGGAAACAAATGGCAAAAGAAACTAAGTGAAAAGTGAGAGTATGGTATTTATAGAGATAGTGGCGCCATCTTAGGAAGGATCTAGATGATGATGAGTTGTATTGCTAAAGGATTCAAATGCAATTAAGTTCTAAGGACCAAGTTGCAAAGATTCCATAAGTTGAAGGACTAGTTTGCAAATTGTCACTAAAGTGTCATGATGATGATTTTGCCACATTTAATGCAATCTTTTCTTGACTTTGTTGGCTGAATTTATGAGTCAAAGATAGGTTAAGACAATTCATGAAGGTTTGAGAAAAATCAAGAAGGATATAGAAAATTGTGGAAAATTGTGGAACACTCTAGAAACATCTTGATTCATCCAACAACAATGAGGCAGCCATCAATCCTCATGGGCTTGCGCATGGGCTGGGTTAGTTTGGGCTTGGATTCATTTTTGTGGGGCCCACTTGAAAATTTAAGCATTAGGCTTAAGATAGGAAACTTGTATAGTTTCAAATAGGCTTTATGGAATCAATTCATGAACTAGAAAATTTTGGGCTTCTAAGCAAAGGACATTTGAGATTGGGAACACGGATTCTAGCCCAATCCACTTGAAAAAACTTAGAAACTAATTTAGGGACAAAAGGGTAATTTACAGAAAGTTCAGGGGCTTAAACGTAAAATTCATAAATTTTCTATTTAACCCGGAAAAACCTTCTAGACTTAAAAATATGATTCATCCCCTTGAATCATCTCAAAATACTAAGTTAAACCCTCTATCGGCTCTTAAAAACTCTGAAATCCCTTCCGTCGTCTACCTGATTACACGTTCCGCCCGTAATACGTAAATTATTTTATTTTTTTTCTGAAAAAAATTCTAAAAATACAGAATTGTAGAAAATAAAATACTAAACTTAAGTCTTTCGTTCATGAATTAAAATTAGGTCTTTTGAGCAGTATTATTATACTGTCAATGGAATTCGCGGGCCGGGTTTCGCCTGACTTTCCAACCTAAATTTTAATCGTAGCTTCCTACGGTCAAGTAGGATTGAGTGGTAAACTCCGTTTATTTAAAATAATTTTCTGAAACTCAAATAAATTTATAAACATATTTATACGTATTATTGTTATTTAAAACAGTAAAATACAAGGTGTTACAAGAATCACTTCAAAAGTAGCTCTCTGACTAAGCCCTTTCCCTTACCAAGGAGAAAGTCATAGCCTACAAACCAACGACAATCATGCCTGTCTCAAGAAAAGAAAGGTCATGCATGACAGAAAACAAAAAGATCATCATCTTGGACCATCTGAAAGCCGGAAGACGTCCACTAGAAACTCCAACCTATCGTCTGCAAGCTCAAACCTCAATCTCTATGATGAATCAGCCTAGCGACATCTTGAAATCACAGTATTCTCAAAAGAACGCAGAAGGCACATAGCCAGCCGACATAGGCAATATAAAATAAGGAGGTGACATTCCCAAACATCACAACATATGGCAGATATGAAAATAGAACGACACCACATAGAATATATTCATATCCATGTAAACATATATCTCAGTCAAACAGTCCGGTATATACAAGTAATAGATAACACGTGCACATATAGTCAACAATACACAAATCAGTGTGACCATAACCCCATCAACCATGACTGGACACTGTTAGTTCACAAAGACCCGAGAACAGAGGTAACTGATTGAAACTGCATGGTCTCATTCCTACATAGACTCAAGGAAGATTTGACCCTAACTTCGGAGCTAAGAGAACATTCGGAAGGAGTGATTAGAGCACATGTATCACAACTGCCAGTAGTAGGCATCTTGTGCGTTCAATAGTAACAGCCACATAGTGGTACTATAATTCATTGTGAGACACTCTCGATAACCTTGACCAACTAGCATCTAGTCGTTGATGTCAGTGTATTGCATGGAACGCCATGACCAAAAAGAATCACCAACTGGCTATTTGTGACCCTCCTACCGTGACCATCCCCAAGACCATTTAAGATCGTCACTGGCACGTCCTCATGCGCACATACATGTCGGCTCAACTTCCTAGGTACAGAGGCCCTACGGAACATAGTATCAACTATGTGTTTAAGCAATATTGTCGTTAATGGAGTGTGCGTTCATATTTATCCACCGGATAAATTTCGGGGTTCCTTACGGAAACCAAAAGCCATTCTAGAGGCAAAGCAGACAGTACCAACCTGTTTGCAATCACCCCTCATTGGACTATCCATGTTTCAACGCTTTAGTACATTATGAAGGTTGGTCATTCGTCACCAACTCAATTATGCCTCTTTAAGTCCATTCCCGAACAGGATTGCTTGTCAAGCAAGTATTAAAGTACTCTTTGTCATTAAGTATTATGTAGGTAAGGATAAGTGAATCGTCCTTACTTTATAACATATGGTTTTGCTCCACCGAGTCATAATCATTAAGTCTTTGTTTTCACTAAGCCATCCTCGACTTAGGTTTTCCATTTAACTTGAAATACTAGTCTTGAAATCCAAAACCAATTTTATCCAGAATCAAAACCCTTTGTCTAAAACCAAATCATTTTGGAAGTAATATTGTCTCATAGGTATATAGATACCAAATCCTTCAAAATAGTATTTCAATTCCGTAAAATTATTGAAAGACGATTTTCCCCCTTTTACTTGATTTAGGGTCAAACCCCCTAAACTTTCAAGATAAGCTTCCTTTACTCAAAATCATCAATTATATAGGTTCTAATACTCATTTTAAGGTATTAAAATACCAAATTCAGGTCTTGAATAACATTTCACTCAAAAGTCTTAAAACTTGACCGAAAGCTTAAGTTTGAAAATTGGGAAATTCGTTTCCATAAACTCTTTGATTCTAAAGGTTAATAATTCATTTTGGAATCTTAGGACACTTAGTTAAGTGTCAAAAACAGTTTCCAACTCCCAAAAATAGTGTTGGTCGAATTATTTACCTTTGGTCCATTTTACCATTTTAAACTCTTCAAAAACTCAATATCATTACCTCTTGAAACATGATTTTATTCCTCTATGACCTAAACAATTATCAAAGTTATTTTTGAAATCAATTGAACACTTTAAGATGGTTTTAAACTCTGCAAAGCAATTTTGGAAAAATAACACTTTCTTCTTGTTTTCATTTATCCTTAAAACACTTATTTCCTTAGTTTCTAAAGCTTCATTTTGGTAATTCAAAATATAACGTACGATTAAAATATTTCTCAAACCATTTCTAAAATATTAACCAAAAATCAAAAGTTCCAAAATCATTTCTCAAAACCAATCCTGTTTCCTTTATGGATTTGAAACATTCATTTTCTCACTTTAGGATATTAATGTCGCTTAAGTTTCAAGGATTGGAGTTAAACTCCCATTTCCATTCACACTTGGCCAAAAGCCAATCACAACCAAAGTGAAGGTTATGCTTCACCAAATAATCTCACAATTATACTTACACATCAATATATAAAGTTATGTCAAATCATCACTATAATCAAGTTATAAGCAATAACCAATTATTAAATCCTCACTTTTGATCCAATGATCAAAGTGATGGTTTTCAACATGCTAGAAATCATTTTCCAACCAATCAATCACACCAATTAAACATAAATCCAACAACAATTAACCACTACAATAATGTCCTCATAAGGGACTAAATAAACAAAGTGGATAATCCTTGATTTAGGATTTTTCGGCAACCAGATAAATAAAGCCATCTTCACATCCACCAATATGGTGTGATGTGGTTCACTCCACCCTTACCTCTTGTAGACAAGGGAAGATCATTTGCTTGGTTTTCAACAGTCAGAATCCCTCAGATCGACGCTGCACAAAACTAAGCTCCAACTAATAACCCGACTGGACGCTCCAGTTTCCTCTAACACCTTGCGACAGGTGCAGAAATCTCTCTTGCAATTAATTTTATATGTTATTCATTTGACACAAAATTCACTACAACTGATTTCAAGAAATATTCAATCGGTTACTTATTGCTCAATCAATTGCAATCAAGCTCATTTGATTGCACAACTTCAAAGAGCACACTTTTTCTGTATTCAATCGATTGTGTCTCATTGTCCATTCAATTGGAAATTCAAAGGATTCCTTTTTATGGTATTCAATCGATTGATCCATTGTTCAATCAATTGACAAATTTGCAATCCATTTACTTAGTAATTCAATCGATTGTCGAACCTCGTAGGACTCATTTTTAAAGCATTTAATCTATTGACTCTCCTTGCTCAATCGATTGCACTGATTCAAGAATGCATTTTTAAAGGAATCAATCTATTGATTGTTCTTGTTCAATCGATTTCATCAAGGAAAATGGCAGCAATAGATACTTTCACAAAATCAGCTCTTACGTTGCTTAGTTTTCAAAAACGTACTAATTGTCTTTTTTTAAAATAAAAAAAGAAGAAGAGCTCTGGTCTTTTGAAAGGAAACAAAAGCATTTTGAGAAATACATCATATTGCTTCTAAAATCATTTGATCCAAAAATTCTTGTTCTTACTCTTACATTCTCATAGGCTTTAACATGTATCATTTGCACTGTCTAGAGTGCTTTCATTTCTTCTACTCTTTGTATCAACTCAGAAATAGGGTGTGGTATCTCTAGGTTGAGGGTGAGGTATCTCTCTGGTTAGAAGGTGAGGCATCCTTCTGTCGTAAAAGGATGAGGCATTCGTTTGGTGTGCGGCTTTTGGCTCAAAAGCGTGGGTGAGGCATCCCGGAGGCACTAAGAAGAGTGCTAAAGGTTGTTGAGACCCTTACACGTGGGTGAGGTAACCAATAAGGCAAGTTAGAGTGCTCTGTGGTATAATGGTATTCAAGTACCTTCAAGCTTGGTATTAGTGGATAAATCCTGAAAACATATTCTTTGAATTAGAAGTAGGTCAACAATGGTAGGTGGCCAAACCAGGATAAATCTGGTTTGCAAGCTTTTCTTCTCTATATATTTATTTTGTGATTTATTCTTCTTCTTCTTCTTTAGCGCTTTGATTCTTTTCACTGTGTGCTCATTAATTTTTAATTGAGAATTTTTTTCTATAAATGAATATAGAAAAATTCATAAACTCAATTCATCCCCTATTGAGTCGAAGCCACCTATTCCAATAGTATATTTATGTCTTCATTTGGAGTTAGGACTAATATGAATTCTTATGGTTATTATATACTATTACTATGTTATGCATTAACCTTTTTTTTGTGCACCAAGGATGTCCCTAACTAACAGTTAAAGACTAATCTCTTTCAAGGCACATATATCACTAAATTGGGTACGACTTCTTCCAATAAAGTCTTTTCCATACACATGGTTAGGGACATGCTTAAGGCACCTAGCTATTTACCAACTATGTCGGGCCTTGTTGGTTGTTATGGATTAACCTTAATATCAAGGTTTATGATATTTAGATGTCAACTCAAGTATGATATTTACTAAATTTATACTAAAAATTTGTAATTTTCACTTTATGAGTTATTTTTTAAAAATTATGGAATTTCTTGTTTTTTTATCAATTAGTTGGGGGGTTCTTTATGATAACGACACAAGTTAAAGCTAAATTTTACACACACAAAAACCGATGAACAACTCGATGATGTGCCCAAACCAACTTGTTGGCGTTCGAGTTGGTTTGGTTCGGCTCTAACACCTTGAAATTGCCTAACCCGAACCAACCCAGATAAAACCATTTTTATTAGGTTGAGTGTCCCCCAAAAAAAAAAAAATACATCCAACCCAACCCGGTCCCTATTCAGAATGTTTCTATTTCGAAAAGGAAAAGTAAAGACTTAGGGAAAAGTTCATAAACACCTTTTGTGTTTAGTTAGGTTGAGGCGTAATTTAGTTATTAAATCTAAATGTGTAAGTTAGTCTGAATCTGTCGCCACCGTCAAAAACACCCTTTTCACGTCTTCCACATTTATTCCTCAACCATGGTCGCAAGCCTCCACCAACACAATTTACAAACCACTAGAGGTGGCCCAACAAGTAACAAACATGTCCACAAGTTGTCACAAGCCATCTTCGGTGTCAGAACAACAACATTGCGGAGCTAGGTACACCCTTGAAGTCTAAGCATAACAATCTGATACGACTCCTTTTTGAGCAACGAGGAGCTCCAGAAGATTAAGGGAGAAATAGAAAGGAAACGAGGAAATTTTGGGTTAATTCTTCTCTATCTCTTCCATTACATCCATCACATATTTATAACAAGAATATACCCTAGGCTCATGGATCCTATGCCACATGTACAGTGGCCCTTACATCCAACTGACAGAAAACAAAGGAATGCATAACTGAATTGGGAAATCCTACAATTGTGAAGAAAGCATGACAAAGGGAATCCTAAGCAAAATCTTTTATTCATTCTGGCAACTTCATCTACTTTGGGCTGAGGAGTTGTGTTGATTTTCGGCCCATTTTCAGTGTTGGACTTTGGTGCTGACCCATAATGCGTATCATTACTCCACCCATCGACAGCAACCTTGTCCTCAAGGTTGTAATTAGCATAGTTAAAGGAGCCTCCTGGATCCCATTGTTTGAAGTGTAAGGATCCTTTTATATCACCAGCATGTGACATGATAGAATTGAATATAGTAGTGCCAACAAAACTCGAAATTGGCCATGCAATTTATCCATTAGTGTCTCATAGTTGGAATGCCATTTCGCAAGTAGGGGCCATCACTTTGTTGATTCAGCCATAGTCAACTTGCTTAATTATACATGTCAGGTGCATAATCTAGATAAGCTTTATTTTGAATCTCATGATCAGTAAGCTTGTTACCTGTAACACCCTAAACTGGATCGTCACTTTGTTACCCGTTGCGGAAAATAAAATAATTAAATTGCTGGTTGTTTCCGGTAAATGATATTTTTTTAATAAGTGAGTATTTTAAAAAACAAATGTAAGTGATGAACACTCATAACATAAAATGTAAACGTCATATATATATATATATATATAATCTATCCCAGTGGGATTCAGAGTTTAGTACAGAAACTAGGTCCTGATCAGGATGACCATTAATAACAGAGTTACAGAACATACTGTTAACATCTATAAACTAAGTAAAGCAAAATAGGGGGTAGGTCCAGAACCACACATCAAAAGGGTAGCTCTAATAAGCCAAATACAGTCGGACCGAGATAGACTAACCACAAAATATACACCCCTAAGCTGGTCACTACTAACGACTGAAAGGAAGACTCGCCACAAACACTCCCACAAGAAGAGACCCCAGGTGATGGGTCCATGACGTCTCCGCCCTCATCAAGAGAGTCAGAATCATAAAAATCCGGATCGTCATCAAGCACGCACTCCGATACCTCATCAAGATCATCGTCGTGATCCAAGATGTGGTACACGGGCTCATCCTCCGGGTACTCCTCGGGGTCCTCCTCCAGGTCCTCCTCCATCGGTTAACCCGACTCGACTGCAGGTAATGGTAACCCTAGAGGCGGGTGCTCACGTAGTTGTCCCTTCATCTGTAGCACGTGTAAGTAGTACCAAGGTGGTGGGAGAGCAATCCTCCTCGTCTCAACTGTCTGAACTTTGCGACATGGTTCGCCCTCGGCATTCTTCTCCAACGTGGTTATCGGTCCATGATCGGTAGCCGATGTAGATCCGGGGTGAATCTGCCATGCCCCCGCATTCCCCACATCATCGAAGATCTCAATCTTAAATTCCTACGGTACCAATGGGATGTTCGGATCCATCTAAACTCATAGATATACAACGATGCCGAAAAGCAAAGAGAAATAACAAGAAGATATGCAAGAGTGAGATACCAATATATGGATAGATTACAATAACCATATGCATGATACATGCATCACATCAACATATTAACATTTACCAACTATTAATAGATAAAACAACAAGTATCATATCAATGGGTGTCATACCCGTACAATCAACTTTTATAAAGATTATGCATGGCTCTTCAATATTCCGGCTCTATAAACTTAATCTCATGAGATCCCTTCATCTTTCTGAGAGTTGATCAAATGCAAAGCCCACACTTGGGCATCACCGTCGTGACTAAAGTCCCTGTTTGGACATCACCGTCGTGACTTATATGACAGCCCCTACTTGGGCGTCACCGAAGTGACTAAAAGTCCCTGCTTGGACATCATCGAATTGACTAATAGTCCCTGCTTGGACATCACCGAAGTGACTAATAGCCCCTTCTTGGGCATCACCGAAGGGACTAAC
Source organism: Sophora flavescens (assembly GCA_030762895.1). Lineage (NCBI taxonomy): Eukaryota > Viridiplantae > Streptophyta > Magnoliopsida > Fabales > Fabaceae > Sophora > Sophora flavescens. The sequence continues at coordinate 217,955,971 of CM061063.1, forward strand.
CTGTGAGGCACGTCTGCCTAAATGCATGAAGAAAAAGATCCGTTCAAGATGTTTTCTTTGTGTTCGATCTCATTCGTTGTCGAAGCTCAAAGCTAATGACCATTCATAATTTTCATCACTTGAAATTACTCAACATCAACACAGGACACGCAGTCTGAGTGCTCAATCACAACACCTAAGACCGATGCCTCAGTCAAGGTTTGTGGTCATAGAAAAAGACTTACAATCTTACCCATGTTTTATTTCAACATGATTAGGACTGTGAATAAACCTAACAAGAGACAGAGAGAGAGAATATTCTATAGATTTCACAAAATTATATTTCTAATTTTTCATTGATGTGAGGCAGTTACATCCTTGTATTTATACAAGGGGATAGAGTGTTCTAGAGACACTTTGTTGTAACAGCTTAGGGCAGCTGACTCGACAAGATGCTGATCAGCTGCATGCATTCTAACTATACACCGTAACACACCCCCTTATAATTGGAGGGTGTTGGTTTTACAGAATTCCCTAACACACCCCTTTACAAGTTGAAGATGGGGGAACTTGAGAGAACTTATCTGCTACACATAGATGCTGTCTTAGTTTCTCAAATCTGGTTTGACTGAGGGGTTTTGTGAGCACATCAGCAACTTGCTCAGTTCCCAGAAGGTGGCACACTTGGAGTGACTTATTTAGAACCTTTTCTCTCACAAAAAATAAGTCTAGCTCCATGTGTTTTGTTCTTGAATGTAAAACTGGATTGTGAGACAGAGAGACTGTGGACAAGTTGTCACAATAGACCACTGGAAGTTCAGTTGCTACTTGCAACTCCTTGAGAAGTGATTGAACCTAAATAACTTCTAAAGTTGTGGCTGCCAAGCTTTTGTATTCTGCCTCGGTACTGGATCTTTCAACCAGTGTCTGTTTTCTTGACCACCATGAAACCAAATTCGGTCAAAAATACACATATGATCCAGAGACAGACCTTCTATCATCATGGTCTGCTCCCCAATCCGCATCACTGAAGGCTTGTAGTGAAAAAGGTTTATGTGCCACAGCTGGCTTGTGAAGTAGGCCATAAGGCACAGTACCTTGAAGGTACCTTAGGATCCTTTTTACAGTCTTCCAATGTTCCTCTTTTGGTTGTGCTAGAAATTGACACACTTTTCTTACACTATAACATATCTCGGGTCTAATTATGGTTGCATATTGCAATGCACCCACAACTGACCTGTAAAGGGTAGGATTATCCATGTAATTGCCTCCATACTTTGTGAGTTTGCAATTACTAACCATTGGATTCTGCCATATTGACCTTGGAGAGGAGATCTGTGATGTATTTTGACTGTGACAACAAGAGAGAACCCGAAGGCAACCTTTTAATCTCAATACCAAGAAAATAGTCCAAATCACCCATTTGTTTGAGGGCAAAGGCTGCATTTAACTTGCTAATAAGAGCTGAAATTCGTTGAGAAGAGGAACCAGTAATAATGATGTCATCAACGTAAACCAACACATAAGTATTGTGACCATCTCTAGTGTGAATGAATAGAGAGGGATCACACCTACTGGGTCTAAATCCAACCTGCAGTAGAGTTTTAGTCAGACGCTCAAACCATGCCCTCGGGGCTTGTTTTAAACCATAGATAGCTTTGTTTAGGCGACAAACTTGAGCAGGTTTATCACTTACAAAGCCATAGGGTTGGTCCATGTAGACTTCTTCTTCTAGGATCCCATTTAAAAAGGCGTTATTTATATCCAGCTGTTGTATAGGCCAACTATAAGTGACAGCAAGAGTGAGTATGATGCGGATTGTGACAGGTTTTACAACTGGCGAAAAAGTCTCAGAATAGTCCCTTCCAAGCTTTTGATGAAACCCCTTTGCAACTAGGTGAGCCTTATATTTATTAACAGACCCATCCAGGTTCTCCTTGACTCTAAACACCCATTTGAACCCTATAGATTGCTTTCTAGGTGGTAAATCCACAAGAGTCCAAGTGCTATTGGCCAGCAAGGCATCAAATTCACATTGCATAGCTTGCTGCCACTGTGGTAAGGCTAAGGCTTGCTTAGGAGATGAGGGTTCTGCATGTGTTAACAAGGCACTAGGTTGGGAAGCAAGCTATCTAGTTTTAGATCTAGTAGCCATAGGGTGAATATTAGTGGGTGGAACCCGTGATTCAGTAGAACTTGATGAGGTTGAATTTGACAATTGTGACTCATAAATGGGTGTTAAACCTGAGTGAAGTGAGGGTAGGATAGGAGACACAGATGACAAGGGACTAGGATGTGAAGGAGGATGAGGACTATGACTTAGATTAGGTGCTGTTTGTGAGCCCGAATTAGAGAGGGAAGGGATGGACTGATGAAAGGTGGGGGGAAGAGAGTGATGATGCACAACATTGAGAGGCATAGGGCTGCCACCACAAGAGGAAAGAGAGGAAGGACTAGGTGGCACAGGTGTTGGCTTGCGAGCAAAAGGAAACTTCAATTCATCAAATTGAACATCTTTAGAGATGTACAACCTCCCATCTTTGGAAAGACATTTATAACCCTTGTGTGGGGTGGAATAACCAAGAAAGGTACACTCACAAGAACGATATTCAAGTTTATTCTTATTGTAAGGTCTTAAGCAAGGGTAACAAGCACACCCAAATACCCTAAGAAAATGATAATCAGGTTCAGTTTTGAAAAGCATAGAGTAGGGGGACTGATTTCTCAGAAGTGGAGTAGGGAGTCTATTTATCAAGTATACCACTGTGGAAAAGGCATGGTCCCAAAATTTTGTGGGAAGAGAAGCTTGGGCCAATAGTGTGAGCCTTGTTTCTACTATGTGACGATGTTTTCTCTCCACCACACCATTTTGGTGATGGGTGTGGGGACAAATGACCCTGTGGACAATGCCAAGGTCAGATAGGAACTTTGTAAAGGGACGAAACTCTCCCCCCCAATCAGTTTGAACGGCCAAGATGTTAAACTGAAATTGCACCTTGATTAACTCCCGAAACTGTTTAAAAACAGTCAGTGTTTCTGATTTTTGTTTAAGGAAAAACAGCCAAGTGTATCTTGAACATGCATCAACAATAGAAAAGTAGTAGGAGTGACCCCCAGTTAAGCACATAGGTGCTGGTCCCCACAAGTATAGAAAGAGCAATTCAAAAGGTTTGTAATACATAGAAGTAGAGGGATGAGAGGGCAATCTATGGAACTTTCCAAAACAACAGGGAACACAAAAGTCCAACGAATTTTTATTAATATTGGGAACATTACATTGAGTAAGAACTTGTTTAATAGCCAAGTCATTGGCATGCCCTAGTCTACAGTGCCATATATTATAGGTAAGAGGCAGTTTATTACATTGAGAGGTTAACAACTGACTCCTAGAACTAGAATTGATTGAATCATCTTTACATAGAGTGACACTAAGACAAGCTGGAACTTGAATCTTGGAAGATGATGAGTGTCTTGGATCTACTAAAAAATTGGAAAACACATAGAGACCTTCAGGAGTAATTGTTCCCTCTAATAGAATTCTGTGATTAACCTGAGATTTTAAAAAAGAAACCATGGGACAAAAACTCAAAGTACACATAATTATCCTTAGAGAAACGACTAACACTGATAAGGTTTTTAGTTATAGTAGGAACATATAAAAGATGTGGAGAGAGTGAAGGTGATAGTGGTGTCTATGGGTGAGTTAACACATGCAGATCCAATAGAAGCAATTTTCAAACCAATGCCATTACCCATATAGATTTGTGCAGGTGTTTGAGTGTCCATTTGATGAGTCAGATTTGCAGCATTGGAAGTAACATGATGAGTTGCTCCACTATCAGCATACCATGGTCCAGAAAATTCAGTTCCAGAATTAGCTAGCATAACCATGGGGTCATTGGAAGACTGATTAACAGTATTATCAGGTCCTGAGTGAAACTGTGAAGAATTGTGCCAAGGCAATTGCTCTAAGCTTGCTGACTGAAAAGGAACTTGAGAAGGTGTTGGATGCTGAAACTGAGAGAAGCCTTGAGGAATTGAATGCTGAAACTGAGAGTAGGCATCATACTTCAACTGAGAAGGCTGCCTTGAACCAGAAGGAGCAACAAGACTAGGCTGGGATTGATTGCCAAAACTGGATTGATTGCCAAAATTGCCATTAGGTGGCTGAAATTGAAAACCTCTACCATCAGTGTAGTTGGTATCATATCGATACCAACAGTTTTGAGCCTCATGACCATTGCGATGGCAAATATGACATGAAAGGTTGGATCCACCACGATTTCCATAACGATCTCCACGACCACGACCTCGATAACCAAATCGGCCACCACTTCCTCCTCGGAAACCAGATCCAAAATTCGAATTAGAGGACTGAAATTGCTGTTGAAATTGAGGAGGAAAGGAAGAGGAGGAAGACGAAGGAACCTGATTAGAATTTGGTGGCTGAGATGCTGATTGAGTCAAGTTGACAGAGAAACCATCTTGAGCTTGTTTGGATTTGGACCTCTCCAACCTTGATTCATGCGACAGAAGGAAAGATTCTAGCTCCGCAACAGAATAGGGTTCCACACGACTCTCAATTGTTGGAAAGAGGAGATGATACTCCTCAGGTAATCCTTCAAGAATGGCATCAATATGCTCATGAAACGTCACTGGACTATCGATTGAAGCAAAAGCATCAATGAGAGCTTTGATTCTCAACATGTATTCAGAATTTGTGTGATCTCCTTTTACCATGTGTCGGAGCTCCGATCGTAACTGCATGCTTCTCGCCTTCGTTTGAGAGTTGAAGTAACTCTGGAGTTCATCCCACAGCTCCCACGCATGAGTACAGTCAACTACGCGCACATGAATGGAGTCAGAGACCGAGTTGAGAAGCCAAATGAAGAGGTGCTGGTCTTGAGCTTCCCATGCCTGAAACTCGGGATTCAAAGTGTCACTGAGCCGATCCATATCAGTGAGGTACCTTGGAGGAATTCGAGGACACGCGATGAATCTCTCGAGACGATTCGCACGGATGACAGCTTCAACGATTTGCTTCCAATGAAGAAAGTTCTTGTCGGTGAGCTTGGTGGTGATCACAGACGAGAGGTTAGGAGCGGTCGATGGCGCCGACGGCGGCGGGGGAGGCGGCGGTGGAGGTGGATCGAGACCATTGAGCGATGCGGAAGTCATGGTCGAGCAACTCAAGCTCTGATACCATGTGAATAAACCTAACAAAGGACAAAAAGAGAGAATATTCTATAGATTTCACAAAGTATATTTCTAATTTTTCATTGATGTGAGGCAGTTACATCTTTGTATTTATACAAAGGGATAGAGTGTTCTAGAGACACTTTGTTGTAACAGCTTAGGGCAGCTGACTCAGCAAGGTGCTGATCAGCTGCATGCATTCTAACTATACACCCTAACAAGGACTCTTAGTCCACAACAACGTAATTAGGACACTTGGTCCATAATAATGAGATTAGGACTCTTAGCCCACAACATCATGATTAAGACTCTCGATCCACAATACTTAACACGGATCAAAGATCAATGTGCACATTATAGAATACTAGAAGCGACGTCTCGCGAACTAGATTCGATTTCACCTGTTCTTACTTTTCGTTAAGTGAAAATCAAATACCAAAATAAAACATAAAACCTCGATAACCCATCCAAGTTACCGGAATATTTTCGAAAGTATTTCTTTACAGGAAATCTTTTCATTGGAAAAACATTTGTAAACTATTATAAGAAATCCATTTTTTCTTGAAATCCTTTTCTTAAGATCATCTCTATTTAAGGTCAAATATTTTCCAAAGGCTTTTCCTTCCGTAAAACACATATTTTCTAAATGATTTTCTCTTGTACAAAAACTTAGTTCGTAAGAAAATAATTTCCTTTAACTTGAAATTATTTAACACAAGTTCCAAAGTTTTATCCTTCCGGAATAAATACAGGTAAGATCACCTACTTTCCAAAACACATACTTTACTAAAGAACATTTTAAAATGAAAACCATTACTTTCAAAGTTCTCTTTGAAGCTTATTTAGGCTTTTAATCATATGATTAGTTGAGCACCGACTAACGTCAGGCTTTTCAGACATCAATCAATATCATCATAATCTCAGTCAACAATATAACAGTTAATGACAGTTCATAACATATATGATTCACAACACTTTAAATCAAGTAAGGATCAACTTCAAACAGTTATCACAATAGTTCAAAGTATACAAATCATTAAACTTTGATTCAATATAATTACAATATTCAAATAAATCGAGCAAACCACATACACACATGTACATAGCTATTGAATATCCCCCAGACTGTCCCCTCTTACCTTTTGTGAAGGTAAAGGTACGTGATGCTTGAGGAAGTGTACTACGAATGTCCTTGTCTACTCCACGACGAAAGTCTAGGTTTATGAACCCAAAACCACAAGTTAAAAGTTAACCAAGAACACTAAACCAATAAGGTATAGGTTCGGCCATTGCATAAAATAGGGTTAGAGGTTTAAAAAAAACAACAACTCATGGATTAATGATCATTAAATCCTTGCTTAGGGTTTTGGCCTCTTTAGTACAAGTAGGCTAGAGATTTCCAACCCTTCTAAGCTCTTAGATTTAGCGTTAAAAGATACCAAGAAGTCTAAATTCATGATTATATTGGAAAATGAAAACAAAACATCCTAGGTCCATAATGTAATCACACATTTATATATTTTGATGAATGACAAACACTAACAAAAAGGCAAGAGAATTTTTCTTATAGCATGCAGGTACCGCGTGCACAAATTCAAAATATTATGGTGTACCAGAAAATCAAGTATCAAGACCTCAAGCAAGATTGAGTATATATACTAGGTCTTAGTTATCTTGTAAGGGTATGATGGCTAAAACTCACTTTGACTCATTTAATCAGTTTAACTAAAACACTACACCCTTGGATAAAAGGTTTTTAATTAAGCTTTTGATTAACAAAGTATTTTTCAAATTGATTTTAAATTAAAAAAATAAAAAGAAATCTGATTTAACAAAAAAAATAGATTAAGTTTTTCAAAATATATAATCAGTTTTCAATCCCATGCAATTATTAATTTTCAAGATGCAATCAATTTATTCAATACGTTGCAGCATATCAAATAGTGCAATTTCAAAATGATGCAATTTCAATTGAAATAATCAATTTTTCACATTCTCAAACCGTGTGCAGAGTTTGGTGAACATAAACTATATAGCAAATGGAAAAATTTTGTCAATCTTATAAAAACTTATTTGCACTAAAGCTTCAACCGTTTGAGCCTTTGATTCAATTTAATTATGATTGAGATTTTATTTTCAATTGACTAAGCTTTTCCTCTCAATTGAAAAACGTGATTAATTGAGTTTGGAATAAAATAAATTGATTGACTAAATATTTCCAATTGACTGGCCACGGTAATTTGTTCAATAATGACCAAAACAATAGTACATTGTTCTTTACATATATATGTGAAACTTGGGTGCAACGTAAAGCTTTCTTTTTGAAATTAAATGATATTGATCTTGAATAAAGAAAGCTTCAGTGTGTGAAATTTGAATTGGAATCTGTATGTATATCTCAAGGCATGAACCGATTTTAACATGTGAAAATTGTTTTTTAAACCACCCAATTGATTTGCTCATTAAATTTAATGGTGAAACGGCTAGCTTTCCAATTCAAATTGTTTTAAACCACCCAATTGATTTGCACATTAAATTTAATGGTGCAACGGCTAACTTTCAATGACATAAGTCCTTTCCTTATTTGAGGTGCAATGATCATATTTTCAAAAGGCTATAAAAGTGGTTTTTGTTGAAAATTCATAAGAGAAGAGAATACATGAAAAATACATTTTGATCTAAAAATTATTTGTGAGCCAAATTGTGTTATTATCATCATACTCATAGTGCTTCAAGTTGTAATCATCTGCTCTAGAAGAGTGTATCATATTGTTCTTCCTTTGATGAAACTTTGTGTGAAGGTGTGGTATCCCTCTTTGTTGTGATTGAGGCTTCTACACAAGGGTGGGGTATCCCTAGTGAGAAGGGCTCTGTTATGTACAAAGGTTGCAAGCACCAGCTATAAGCTTGTTTGTTAGTGGAAGAAAATCCCACAGGTGGAGTGGGGACTGGACGTAGGTCACTGGTGGTTGTGGCTGAACAAGGGTAAAATCATCGCGCGAGTATTCTCTTTACCTCTCTTTTAATTTATTTCTTTTATATAATTGATTGGGTGATAAATTCTGTTAAAGAAATTTTTGTTAAAAAAAATTAAAAAGAAATTTGTAGACTCAATTCACCCCTCCCCTATTGAGTCGAAGCCACATATTCCAACAAGTGGTATCAGAGCTAGACTCTTGCATAAAGAGCTTAGCAGCTTCAAGAGAAATGGCTTCGAATGACTTCCTACCTGAAGGAGCCTCCCTTGGCAGACCCCCTGCCTTTAATGGTGAAGAATATGCATATTGGAAAGAACGCATGATAATTTTTATTCAAGCACGAGATTATGATGTGTGGGATGCTATTGAAAATGGACCTTTTGTCCCTATGAAAAATGTAGATGGTAAGTCTGTTATTAAGCCTAGAAGTGAACAAACTGAGGATGAGAAAAAGAAATTACAATTAAATTTACGTGCTAGAAATATGATAACATCTGCTTTGAGTAGGGGAGAATTTTTCAGGGTCTTAAATTGCAAGATGGCCAAAGAAATGTGGGATATGCTTCAAGTCACTCATGAAGGAACGAGTGAAGTCAAGCGCGCAAGGACAAACACTCTGATAAGAGAATATGAGCTATTCATGATGAAGCAAGGAGAATCCATCCAAGACATGCAGAAACGCTTCACTCACATTGTGAACCAGCTTGCTGGTCTGGGTAAGAATATTGATAATGAAGATTTAATTAAAAAAGTTCTACGTTGTTTGAGCAGGGAATGGCAGCCGAAGGTGACAGCAATTGCTGAATCTAAAGATATCACCACAATGAACTTAGCGACACTATTTGGAAAATTACAAGAGCATGAACTAGAACTTAGCCGGCTGTCAGAACACGAAGAAAAAGACAAGAAAAAGAAGAGCCTAGCCTTGAAAGTATCCTCCTCCAAAAATGAGGAAGAGAGTGAAAAAGATGAAGAAGAGGAAGATGCTTCAGATGATGAAATGGGAATGCTAGTAAAGAAATTCAAAAGATTTGTGAAAAAGAAAGCTAACTCAAGAAGATCATCAACCTTTCCTAAAAAGAGTTTCAATAAGGGAGATGGTCCAAGCTCCACACCTACTTGCTATGAATGTGGAAAGCCTGGTCACATGAGGTATGATTGCCCTAAATTACAAAAGAAGGATAAATTCAAAAGAAAAGAAAAGAAGGAAAACAAACCTAGAAGAGCTTACATAGCTTGGGATGAAAATGATTTGGATACCACCGATGATTCAGGCAATGAGGATGCTAACTTATGTCTCATGGCTGGCCACGAAAGCGATGATGAGGTAACCTCTAACTCTTCTTCTTCTTCTTCTTCTTGCTCATATGATGCATTGCATGATGCCTTTCTTGAACTACACAATGACTCTATGAGATTGGCTAAGGCATTAGAAAAATCCAAGAAAATGGTTAATTATTTGAAAAACCAAGTAATTACTTTAACAAAAGAAAGGTTGGAATTAGAGAAGGAAAACCATAGCATTGGATATACTATAGGAAATTTTACATGCAGTGAATATGAAAAACAAGTAAATGACTTGAAGATCACTCTTGCAAAATTCACCAATGGTAGAGATAACTTGAATGTTCTTTTGGGACTCCAAAAAGGTGTCTATGATAAGGCTGGCTTAGGATATAAGCCTAATGATCATGAAAAATCCTTTTTGAAGAAAACATTTGTGCCTACTCATACATCTGTTAGTCCTTTCGTCAAATGTTATTATTGTGCTAAAAATGGGCATACCGCATCAACTTGTAATATGAGGAAGGAGAATGAAAAGAAAAAATGGGTTCCTAAGGGAACATCATATGGCACTAACAACCAAGGACCCAATAAAATTTGGGTACCTAAAAACAAAATATGATTGTTGTTTTGTAGGTATGCTTGAAAGCCAAGACTACAAATTGGTACCTTGACAGCGGCTGCTCTAAGCATATGACGGGAGACATTTGCAAGTTCACATCCTTCACACCAAAAGTTGGAGGACATGTGACATATGGTGACAATAACAAAGGGCAAATTCTTGGGATTGGAAGTGTTGGTAAAAGTCCGACAACATCAATTGATAATGTACTTTTTGTGGAAGGACTAAAGCACAACCTCCTAAGCATAAGTCAACTTTGTGACAAAGGTAACAAGGTTAGCTTTGATCCTAAAAGTTGTTTAATTGAAAATTTGCATGATAAAAATAGGAAATTAATTGGACATAGAATTAATAATATTTATATGATAGACTTAGATGATTTCTCTTCAAATGATGCATGTTGTCTTGTCTCTAGAGAAGAAGACAGTTTTCTTTGGCATCGTAGGATTGCACACATACACACAGAGCACTTAAACAAGCTTATTTCAAAAGAACTTGTTATTGGTTTACCCAAAATGAAATTTAAAAGGGATGGATTGTCTGATGCATGCCAAAAAGGTAAACAAAGAAAGGCTTCCTTCAAACCAATTAATATTGTTTCATCGGAGAGGCCCTTGCAACTCCTACATATGGACCTTTTTGGGCCCTCTAGAACTAAGAGCCTTGGTGGCAATTTTTACGCGTTAGTAATTGTTGACGACTACTCTAGGTTCACTTGGACCTTATTTCTTTCACACAAAAGTGACACCTTTAAAGCTTTTAAAAAATTAGCCAAGGTAATTCAAAATGAAAAGGATCTAAAAATTGTATCTATTAGAAGTGACTATGGCGGGGAATTTGAAAACAAAACGTTTGAAATTTTTTGTGAAGAAAATGGCATAAAACATAATTTTTATGCGCCTAGGACCCCACAACAAAATGGGGTGGTAGAAAGAAAAAATCGGGCTTTAGAGGAACTCGCTAGAACACTATTAAGTGATGCAAACCTCCCAAAATATTTTTGGGCAGATGCAGTTAGCACTGCCTGCTATGTTCTCGATAGGGTCTTAATTAGACCAATTTTAAAGAGAACCCCATATGAATTATATAAAGGAAAGAAGCCCAATATCTCTCATTTTCGTGTGTTTGGATGCAGATGTTTTGTGCTTAATAATGGTAAAAATAATTTAGGAAAATTTGATGCCAAAGCTGATGAAGGGATATTCTTAGGTTATTCATCATCTAGCAAAGCCTTCAGGGTATACAATAAAAGAAATTTAATTGTTGAGGAATCAGCGCATGTTTCTTTTGATGAGACTAAACCCAAAAGGTTGGGAAAGGATATTGTTGATGACCTTGCAGATTCCTTACAACATACTCACTTGGATGAAAAGAAAAATCAAGAGGACAAAGAAGACAATGATGATGAGATCAAGAAAGAGGAAGAAGAACTTCAAGATCTTCCCAAAGAATGGAGAGTTTCCAAAAATCATCCATTGGACAACATTATTGGTGATATTTCTAAAGGGGTAATTACTAGAAACTCCATTAAAAATGCTTGCAATCACATGGCTTTTGTTTCTCAAATAGAACCTAAGAACATTGACAATGCTATTTGTGATGAATTTTGGTTGTTAGCCATGCAAGAGGAATTAAACCAATTTGAAAGAAATCAGGTATGGGAACTAGTCCCTAGGCCATCAAAAAATCAAACAATTTGAACTAAATGGGTCTTTAGAAATAAATTAGATGAAAATGGTATAATTGTTAGAAACAAGGTTAGACTTGTAGCTAAAGGGTACAATAAAGAGGAGGGCATACATTATGAAGAAACGTATGCACCCATAGCCAGACTTGAAGCCATTCACATGTTACTTGCATTATGAATTTTAAATTATATCAAATGGATGTAAAAAGTGCGTTTTTAAATGGCTTTATTCAAGAAGAGGTGCATATAAATCAACCTCCTGGTTTCAAAAATTTTGACCTACCCAATCATGTGTTTCGCTTAAAGAAAGCGCTTTATGGTTTAAAGCAAGCTCCTAGATCTTGGTATGAGCTCTTAAGCAAGTTTCTTTTAGAAAAAGGTTTTTCACGAGGGAAGGTTGACACAACCTTATTTATTAAATAAAATCACATGATATTCTTCTTGTACAAGTGTATGTGGATGATATAATTTTTGGTGCTACTGATGAGTTTCTTTGCAAAGAATTCTCTAAGCATATGTAGGAAGAATTTGAAATGTCGATTTGATAGGAGAATTAAATTTCTTCCTTGGGCTTCAAATAAAACAAACAGACAGCGGCATATTCATAAGTCTAACAAAATACTGCAAGGAACTTTTAAAAAGATTTGGAATGGACAATGCCAAGGAGATAGCCACACCTATGAGCACCTAATGCTACTTAGATAAGGATGAAAATGGTAAGTCTATTGAATTGACAATATATCGAGGTATGATTGGATCCCTCTTGTATCTTACTGCAAATAGGCCTGACATCATGTTTAGTGTTTGCATGTGTGCTAGATATCAGGCTAGTCCTAGGGAATCCCACCTTGCGGCAGTCAAGCGAATAATGAGATATTTAGTTGGGACAAAATACATGGGCTTGTGGTACCCCAAATGCGACACATGCAATTTGGTTGGGTATTCCGACTCTGACTTTGCAGGTTGCAAGTTAGATAGGAAAAGTACTAGTGGGACATGCCACTTTTTAGGTAGTGCCTTAGTTTCATGGTTTAGCAAAAAACAAGCTAGTGTGGCATTGTCAACCGCTGAGGGAGTTGTTGTGCCCAAATTATTTGGATGAAACAACAACTATTAGACTATGGTGTCCAATTAGATCATATCCCCATTCGATGTGATAACACTAGTGCCATTAACTTAACTAAGAATCCCATTCAACATTCTAGGACAAAACACATTGAGATAAGACACCATTTTATTCGAGATCATGTGTAAAATGGAGATTGTGTTTTGGAGCATGTGGGTACAACTAAGCAATTAGCAGATATCCTTACTAAACCCCTCAATAAAGAGAGTTTCTTTTACATCAGAAGAGAATTAGACATCCTAGATTTATCTTACATCAATTAATCTTACATGTTTACTTTTATTCTCACATATCTATCAAATTTGCTCTCTGTCGATATTTTATTTATAAATATGTGAGCAGGACAATTAATTTTATCATAGTTCCTGTAACTATGTGTCACACTTTTCGATAATTGTAATCACACATTCTATGTAATCACACTTTTCATCTATTTTGATGAATGAAAGTTATCATCTTTTTTTTTTATTATCTTTTATCCATAAACTTACTTTTTGATCATGCCAAAAGGGGGAGAAGAATTGGAATATTAATCTTGCATAAAATAAATGTAATTGAACTATTCAGGGGGAGCATGCTTATAATATTCCATTGCCTAATAAGTTGAATTTATGCCTTCTAAACTTAACTGACGTATCTGACTCTGACACCACATTACATAGGTAAGAAGGTAAGGTTTGTCATAATCAAAAAGGGGGAGTATGTAATCACACATTTATATATTTTGATGAATGACAAACACTAACAAAAAGGCAAGAGAATTTTTCTTATAGCATGCAGGTACCGCGTGCACAAATTCAAATTATTATGGTGTACCAGAAAATCAAGTATCAAGACCTCAAGCAAGATTGAGTATATATACTAGGTCTTAGTTATCTTGTAAGGGTATGATGGCAAAAACTCACTTTGGCTCATTTATTCAGTTTAACTAAAACACTACACCTTTGGATAAAAGGTTTTTAATTAAGCATTTGATTAACAAAGTATTTTTCAAATTGATTTTAAATTAAAAAAATAAATAGAAATCTGATTTAACAAAAAAAAATAGATTAAGTTTTTCAAAATATAAAATCAGTTTTCAATCCCATGCAATTATTAATTTTCAAGGTGTAATCAATTTATTCAATACGTTACAGCATATCAAATAGTGCAATTTCAAAATGATGAAATTTCAATTGAAATGATCAATTTTTCACTTGCTTAAACCATGTGCAGATTTTGGTCAACATAAATTATATAGCAAATCGAAAAAATTTGTCAATCTTATAAAAACTGATTTGCACTAAAGCTTCAACCGTTTGAGCCTTTGATTCAATTTAATTATGATTGAGATTTTATTTTCAATTGACTAAGCTTTTCCTCTCAATTGAAAAACGTGATTAATTGAGTTTGGAATAAAATAAATTGATTGACTAAATATTGCCAATTGATTGGCAACGGTAATTTGTTCAATAATGACCAAAATAATAGTACATTGTTCTTTACATATATATGTGAAACTTGGGTGCAACGTAAAGTTTTCTTTTTGAAATTAAATCATATTGATCTTGAATAAAGAAAGCTTCAGTGTGTGAAATTTGAATTGGAATCTGTATGTATATCTCAAGGTATAAACCGATTTTAACATGTGGAAATTGTTTTTTAAACCACCCAATTGATTTGCACATTAAATTTAATGGTGCAACGGCTAGATTTCCAATTCAAATTCCAATTCAAATTGTTTTAAACCACCCAATTGATTTGCACATTAAATTTAATGGTGCAACGGCTAACTTTCAATGACATAAGTCCTTTCCTTATTTGAGGTGCAACGTTCATAATTTCAAAAGGCTATAAAAGTGGTTTTTGTTGAAAATTCATAAGAGAAGAGAATACATGAAAAATACATTTTGATCTGAAAATTATTTGTGAGCCAAATTGTGTTATTATCATCATACTCATAGTGCTTCAAGTTGTAATCATCTGCACTAGAAGAGTGTATCATATTGTTCTTCCTTTGCTGAAACTTTGTGTGGGGGTGTGGTATCCCTCTTTGTTGTGATTGAGGCTTCTACACAAGGGTGGGGTATCCCTAGTGAGAAGGGCTCTGTTATGTACAAAGGTTGCAAGCACCAGTTATAAGCTTGCTTGTTAGTGGAAGAAAATCCCACAAGTGGAGTGGGGACTGGACGTAGGTCACTGGTGGTTGGTGGCTGAACCAGGATAAAATCTTCGCGTAAGTATTCTCTTTACCTCTCTTTTAATTTATTTCTTTTATATAATTGATTGCGTGATAAATTCAGTTAAAGAAATTTTTGTTAAAAAAATTAAAAAGAAATTTGTAGACTCAACTCACCCCACCCCTCTTGAGTCGAAGCCACATATTCCAACACAGCCTACTAGGTTCAGTCATCATAAGGTAAATAGACTAGAAATCTTTAAAATTTCCAATCTCTTAGACTTAGCACTCAAATGTATTAAGGGTCTCAAGTCCATGATTATATTGGAAAATGAAAACAAAACATCCTAGGTCCACAACCATCATAGGTTCGGCCAACATAGGATAAAGAGGCTAGAAATCTTTAATCTTTCCACTCTCTTAAACTTAGCATCCAAATGTATTAAGGAGCTCAAGTCCATGATCATATTGGAAAATGAAAACAAAACATCCTAGGTTCATAACCATCATAGGTTCGGCCATCATAGGATAAATAGGCTAGAAATCTTTAAACTTTCCAAACTCTTAGACTTAGCATCCAAATGTATTAAGGAGCTCAAGTCCATGATCATATTGGAAAATGAAAACAAAACATCCTAGGTCCACAACCATCATAGGTTCGGCCAACATAGGATAAAGAGGCTAGAAATCTTTAATCTTTCCACTCTCTTAAACTTAGCATCCAAATGTATTAAGGAGCTCAAGTCCATGATCACATTGGAAAATGAAAACAAAACATCCTAGGTTCATAACCATCATAGGTTCGGCCATCATAGGATAAATAGGCTAGAAATCTTTAAACTTTCCAAGACTTTAGATTTAAGATCAAAAGGTATCTAGAAGCTCAAATACATGATCATCTTTCCAAAAAGTTGAAACAAAACTTCCTAGGCCACTAATACATAGTTTTGGCCATCCTTGGAAAAATAGGTTAGAGATGTTTGTTTGATACAAGCCTTTATAATATGAAATTAGAGATTAATAGAAGTTCATAGAAATTGGTTTCAACTCAAAAGGATTTTTCTACCATTTTCTAGAGATTTTAGATGTTAAAACAGCTTTAAGAACTTTTTAAGAAAACATAGAGTAACCTCATGAAATAAGTGAAAAACTTGCAAGAGAAGAGTATAAGGTGGTTACCATTGAAACTAGAAAGTAAAAGTATGAAGAACTTGAAGCTTGAAACTAAATAAAAATGAAAACTTTAAGTGTTAGAAACTTAAAAATGAGAAAGTGAAGAAGTAGGAAAGTGATGAAGAGAAAATGAAATGGGTATTTATAGAGGGAGGGGCGAGATTGGAGTGAAAGAGAAGGGGATGGCAAGTCTTGATGGCCAAGTTTTGGCTTATGCCTTGTTTGTTTGAAGAAGAGAGAGAAAAATGGGTTTTTAGAATATAATGTAATATAATTTGAAAAGTGTGATGATTACACTTTTGGAGTGTATCATAACCCATGTCCATCACATCCCATCAAGTCACTTCACTTCTTTTGGGCTCTCTTTCTGCTCCATTACTTATCCGGTTCAATTTTCCGATCGTATTTCGCCTGGAATAAATATTATATTTTATTTCTGAACGCAAATTTTAGAAAATTTCCAATATCATACAAAACATCACAAAAACACTAACCATTTCATTCACGGTTCAAAATTAGGTTTTTTGCTCGGTAAACTTGTACCGGCAGTGAAAATACAGATCGACTTTTGTCTGAATTTTCAACCGAAAATTTAACCGTGACTTCCTATGGTAAAAGAACATAAGAAAATGATTTTAGTTTATTTAAAATCACTCTCTGGATTTTATAAAAAATTAATACATATACACATGTATTTACTGCTACAGAAGGACACAAATCGGGGCGTTACAATACTACCCCTCTAAAAAGAATTTCGTCCATGAAATTACGTACTTTGAAATAACTCAGGGTATTGAAATTTCATTCTATCCTCAATTTCCCAAGTAGCTTCTCCAGTTGCTCCATTCCAGATGACCTTGACTAACAGAATTTGTTTACCTCTGAGCTGCTTCATATCTTATCCGCGATTCAGACAGGCGAAGTCTCAAAAGACAAGTTCACTTTTAATTGTACATTATCGGGCTCAATTATATGAGATGGATCATGAACATATTTTCTCAGTTGTGAAACATGGAAAACATCGTGAATATTGGAAAGAAAATGTGGCAAGGAAATTTTATAGGCTACTGGACCTACATGACGAAGGATTTGGTAGGGTGACCGCGCTGTCGCCACGCGGCAAAAAAAACGAGCGATTATAAAATAATGCAGTATAGTGCGACAACTCGGATCGTCTCTCAAGGACTCCTTAGTTGTTGTTATTATTAACAGAAAATTAGTAAAAGTTAGAAATGGGGGTTTTGGATTTGAAAACTAAATTAAGAAAACAAAACAATAAAAACAAAGCAGTTAAAGAAAATAGCAAATAGACAAAAGCGATTAACCTCTTGTTCTCGTTTCCCACTATCATTGGTTCATGCAAATCCTAAGCAGATATTAATCCCTCCCGTTGTAGCAACAATTAACAACGCAATCACTACTACGGATGTATGTTCCTATTCCCGAAATAACAAACGGGTGAAGCCCTCATGAACAAACGAACATGAATGAACACACGCGAAATAACAAACGCGATTAAGTATAGAAACATAGCATCACAAATGAATCAACACAATACTATACATTCCTGAAATAACAAACAAACATATAGCATTGCATTGAAAAGAGAAAAGCATACAAAACAGAATACAAGAACCTCAAGTGTGGTAATGGAAACCAATCCCAGAGATTAATCTAGAGACTAATTCTCCATTACAACATAAGCAGAAAAGAAAAGAAAAGGAAAATAAACTATTGAAACTACCACTACTCCATCGACTAAAAACCAGCCAAAAAAACTCTTCACTCTGTCGATGCTCTGTTTTTATAAGCCCGCGCCACGCCGTGATGTATGTCACGGCCAGGCCGTGATCGTTTCTGCCAAGGGTGACTTTTCACATTCTGGTCCGTTACGGCCGTGATGTATATCACGGGCAGGCCGTGATACATTCTGACTTTTGGTTTCTCTATTGTCACGGCCGTGACCTTCATCACGGCTGGGCCGTGATCCTTTCTGACTTTTCATGATCTTTCATCACGGCCGTGACCTTGTCACGGCCCGGGCGTGATAGCCTCTGCTTCAGATATACTTCCTTCTTTGCTCTTTTTATTATCCTGCAAACAAGAAGAAAAAAAATAGTAAATACTTTATTCAACTCTAAAACAACTAAATTAACATAAAAACACTTTACAGACTCAAAATGCTGCTCAAAGACAATCAAGTCTAATTTGGGTGAAAATGATATGAAATTGGCACAAAGCCAAGGTCTTTACTAGTTATAAAACCAGTCAAACAGAGGCTCATCATAGGGTCCCATGAATTTGGGAGTGAGCTTTCTGGATTTAATTACTTTTTCAATCCCAATCGTAGGTGTGACTCTCAAAAACAAATGCTCTCCTTCCTCAAACTCAAGAGGTCGTCGTCTCTTGTCAGCATAACTCTTCTGTCGACTTTGAGTTGTCCGTGTTTTCTCCTGAATCATTTTCACCTTTTCTGTTGTCTGCTGCACAATCTCTGGTCCTAACAACAAACTTTCTCCATCCCGGTACAAACATAGAGGTGTTCTGCACCGTCTACCATGTAGAGCTTCGTAAGGGGCCATTCCTATGCTTGAATGGAAGTTGTTGTTGTAAGTGAACTCTACCAGTGGTAGAAATTCGTCCCAGTTCCCAGTGTCTTCCATCACACACGCTCTCAGACAGTGACTGAATCGTCCTTTCTGATTGTCCATCAGTTTGTGGATGAAAGGCAGAACTCAGTTTGAGTTTCGTTCCCAATGAGATTGTAGTCCTTTCCAAAACTCTGATGTAAACCTTGTATCATGATCTGAAATGATACTCGAATACCGTGCAATATGACAATCTCGTTAATATACAACTGAGTCAACCTTTTTATCGGGTACTTCATACTCATAGGTAAGAAGTGAGCTGACTTAGTCAGTCGATCCACTATTACCCATATAGCCTCATGTCTCTTCCGAGTCCTTGGCAAGCTGGTCACAAAGTCCATTAAAATACCATCCCATTTCCATTCTGTAATGTCTAAAGATTGTAGCATCCCGGCTGGCCTTTGGTGTTCAATCTTAGCCTTCTGACATACTAGACACGAAGCAACGTATTCTATTAGGTCCTTCTTCATTCCATACCACCAGTTTAACATATTGAGGTCTTGATACATCTTCGTGGCTCCTGGATGCAAACTCAACTTACTCCTGTGAGCCTCTTCTAGAATCAACTTTCTAAGCTCAGCATCATCTGGCACACAAGTCCTTTCACCGAACCTCAAAATTCCATCTATTCCTTCCTTGAACTTTGACAATGCTCCTTGTCGCACTAGTTCTCTTTCTCCTTGTAGGTAATGATGGCTCCCTTGCTTTTATCTTATTTGATCCATCAATCCATTGGACACCGTGATCCTTCCTAAACAAAGCTTTCCTGGAAACATTTCAACTGACCATCATTACTGATGCATGTATTGACTTTCTGCTTAGAGCAGCAGCCACTACATTTGCCTTCCTAGGGTGATACTGTAGTTGGAAATCATTATCCTTCAAGAATTCCAACCAACGCCTCTGCCGCTTGTTCAACTCCTTTAGGTCGAACAGATACTTCAAACTTTTGTGATCGCTAAAGACATTGAATGCGGCTCCATACAAATAATGCCTCCATATTTTCAATGCAAAGACCACTGCCGTTAAATCCAAGTCATGCGTAGGGTAATTCCTTTCATGAATCTTCAACTGCCTCAAAGCATACGCTACAACTTTTCGGTTCTGCATCAGCACACAGCCTAACCCTTGATGTGAAGCATCACAATAAACCTCAAAATGTCCCTTGACATCAAGTAATATCAACAGAGGTGGAGTTGTCAACCTTTTCTTCAGTTCTTGGAAACTTTCTTCACATGCTTCCGTCCAGGTAAACGCTTGATCCTTCCGAGTTAACTGGGTAAGGAGTCCTACTATCTTGGAAAATCCTTCAATGAATCTCCTGTAGTATCCAGCAAAACTGATAGTGTGATTTTTCATCATGTTTTTTGTACACTTTTACATGCATTTTCATATAGATTAGGCATTCTTCATTTGATTTTAGTTAGTTTTTCCCTTGGAACGGGTGAAGCGGTTTCTTGGTGTTGTTTTGCAGGAATTCAAGGAAAAATGCTCAAGATTAGCCATGATGGAGCTTGGATGAAGACAGAGCTTAAAAAGTGAAGAAAATGACCCAGGCAGAGCCCATCACGGCCTGGCCGTGATGACCCTCACGGTCGTGATCGAGCAACAAGTGAGAGAAAAGAAGGCAAAAGTCAGAAGCTGTCACGGCCTAGCCGTGATCCCCATCACGACCGTGACATGTTAATGGAGCCAGACCCCCTCTTGGCAGAATCTGTCACGGCCAAGCCGTGACGGCCATCACGCCGTGACAGATCATTTGGTGAAGGCAGAAGCTATCACGGCCTGCCCGTGATGGGCATCACGACCGTGATGGCCATCACGGCCGTGACGCGAATCCTGATTCATTAAAAGGAGCACGAGCAGAACAGAAGAACCAGTTTTTGGAAACCCTAAACTCTCTCTCTGAACCAGGCATCTGCACAAGGATTCCATGGCGTTCTTCCCTCTTTTCATCTTTATTTCTTTTGTTGTGGTTATGATCATGAGTGGCTAAACTCCATTGTTGGGGTTAGGGTAGCTATCTCTGAATTCTCATGTATTTGATGTGATCTTGTAATACAGTTTTTACTTCGTTATTGAGTGATTGATTTCTGTGTTTAATGCTTGTTGTGGCTAGCACCCCCATGACTTGATCAGTGTTTTGATATGCAATTGGAAAATTCGTATTAGAACCGGAACTGAAATTTATCACCTAGTAAATCTGGTATCTAGGAATGGAACTAGGTTTATTAGCAATCGCATGATCCCTAATCTTAATGCGAATTCACTAATCTAGGCCACCTAAGGAATTAGGGTCTATTAGTGGATTTAGGCTCTTGTCATCCGAGGAATCGGGGCTTGAGTAATTTAGTGGATTGATTGTCATAATTGAAGTGGAAACTGTTTATTACTCATGTCATTGCATGGGGATGAAGTCTAGTGAACCTAATCCCAACGTTGTTCTCATATTTGAAGAATCCTTTTTACTGCCTTCCTGGTGTTTGATAGAATTTCTCAAAGAACTCTTCTCTTATTTTGTTTAGTTTAGGTTAAATCTTATTTGGGCTTGGTAGTTACTATCGAGCTCCCTTCAATCCAAATATCTGCTTGGATAGTAATCGATTCGGTACGTGCTAGTATTTGGCACAGTCCTCGTGGGAACGATAAACGGTCTCACCACCTTATTACTTGCACGACTGGGTATACTTGCCCAGATCTGTCAACAAAAACCCACAAAACTACGGATCTCTGTTGCCGTTGTTGGTCTTTCCCATTTCAAAACATCTTCCACTTTCGACGGGTCCACTGCAATTCCTTCACACGATATGACATGAACCAAGAATTGAACTTGGTCCAACTAAAATTCACACTTTTCAGGTTTCTTGTAAAGTTGCTTCTCTCTCAAGGTTTGAAGAACGATGCTGTGATGTTCGACCTGTTTTTCCTTGTTTGGGGAATATATTAGAATGTCATCGATGAAGACAACGACAAACTGATCTAAGTAAGGACAAAAGATCCTATTCATGTAATCCATGAATATTGCAGGAGCATTCGTCACTCCAAACGGTATCACCAGATACTCATAATGCCCATAGCGTGTTCGAAACGCTGTCTTAGGAATATCCTCTGCCTTCACACGGATTTGATGGTAGCCTGATCGTAAATCTATCTTTGAGAAAATGGTTTCTCGACGTAACTGATCCATTAGATCATCTATCCTTGGAAGCAGATACTTGTTCTTGATCGTTACCTTGTTCAACTTATGGAAATCCACACATAATCGAGGGGTTCTATCCTTCTTATTCACTAACAAGACTGGGGCTCCTTATGGTGACATACTGGGTCTAATGAATTTCTTTCTCATCAGCTCCTCAAGTTGCTCCTTCAAGGTTTCTAGCTCTGATTCCGACATACGGTATGGTGCCATAGAGATTGGCCTAGTGCCTGGAACCAGATCAATCGCGAACTCGATATCTCGAACAGGCGGTAGTCCAGGTACATCTTCAGGAAAAACTTTTGGAAACGTATTGACGACAAGGATGGACTCTAAGTCTAACTCGTTCTTAACGTCTAAGAAAAACAACAGCATGTATCCTTGTGCTCCCTCTTTCAAAGAAGCCCTTACCTGACTAGCAGATAACAATCCAGAAATCTCATCCCTAAAAACTAAGATTTTCTTAGCACAATCTATTAAGATATGGTTGGAAGATAGCCAATCCATGCCTAAAATTATATCTAACTGAATTAAAGGCAAACAGATTAGGTCTACAAGAAAATGTCTATCTTGGAAAATGATAGAGCAGTTCAAACACACATAATTTACAGTAACTGGCTCAGCAGTTGGGGTTGAAACAATCAGGTTACATGGCAAGGAAGAAATAGGCAAACTTAGAAGTTTCACATGATCCAATGAAATTAAATAATGTGTTGCACCTGAATCGAAAAGTACAGTTAAAAGATTACCAGCTATGTCACACTTACCCTGCACGAGACTGCCAGAGTTTGATGCCTCAGCTCCACTCATCGTATACACCCTTCCTTTTGCAGTCGGCTTGTTGGCCCTGGTGTGGTTGACAGCTGGCTCACGCTTTTGTGCTCTGCGATCTTTAGCCCAGTAACCCAAACGATCACAGTTGAAACACCGTGTCCCTCTCATCGGGCAAGTGTCATCCAGGTGGTTAGGGTCTCCACACTTAAAACACTTCCTCTCTTGGCCTTGACTTTGGTTCCTCTGACCTCGAGTCCCAGTCCCGAAAGTACTGGAATGATGTTGTTGTTGCCATGGATTGTTGTTGGGTGATTGGTAGTATGGCTTCCTCTGTTTCTACTTCCATTTCTGGTTCTTCCCCTAAAATTGGCTCTTAGGACGAAAGGGTCCCCCAGCATTCCCTTTGGTGTCTCGTACTTTCCTCATTAGCTCTACTTTTCTGCACTTTTCCACCAAGGCTTGGAAGTTCTTGATTTCCAGTGGTAGCACTGACTCCTTGATTTCGAAGCGCAGTCCGCCTTCGAACTTCTCACACTTCCATTCTTCGCTTGGGTTGTTCTGAAAGAAGCGGAAATATTTGGCAAGTGTTTCGAATCTTGCTGCATATTCCCCAAAGTCAGGTATCGTTGACGTAAACTCAGGAACTCTTGTTCCTTCTCATTTCGAGCACTCTGAGGAAAGTATTTATCCAGAAACTTGTTGCGAAATACTCCCCAGGTGATTGCTTGGTGCTCAGCCTCTAACAGTTCTCGGGTGCCTTTCCACCAGTACTCGGCATCTCCTACCAGTTGGAAAATTGCATAGGGCACCTTTGCTTCCTCAGGTGCATGAACTAGCTCAAAGACCTTTTCCAACTCCGGAAACCACAGATCAACCTTCATAGGATCCATGTCTCCATCAAACTATGATAGATTATGACGTCTGAAAGCATTCAGATGCTTTCCCTCAGCAGCTTGTTCAGCCCTCAGCTGCTCCTGTTGGTTTTGGGTAGCCATCGTAGCAGTCTGAAAAGCAATTTTGGCAGCCACATCAGTCATTGCTTGGGCGGTGAAGTACATCCCGCTATTGCCTGTGCCACGATCACCACGCCCGCGCGCACCTCCTGGTTCCATACTAACCTGTAAGACACAATCAGTGACATGGTAACCAGAAAAGGAAAATCTAACCCGACAGTTATTACACATTACTCCTAAGAAGTAATTCAATCAAGTCTTAATCAGAGAATACACAACAACAACTTAACAGACCTAAACCCCAAAGATTCCCGAAAGACTCGACCAGCTCTGATACCACTAATTGTGATGCCCTGAACTGGGGCATCACTTTGTTACCCATTACGGAAAATAAAATAATTAAATTGTTGGTTGCTTGCGGTAAATGATATTTTCTTAATAAGTGAGTATTCTAAAAAACAAGGGTAAGTGATGAACACTCAGAACATGAAATGTGAACATCATATAAATATATATAATCTATCCTGGTGGGATTCAGAGTTTAGTACAGAAACTAGGGCCTGATCAGGATGGCCATTAATAACAGAGTTACAGAACATAATGTTAATAGCTGTAAACTAAGTACAGCAAAATAGGGGGCGGGTCCGGAACCACGCATCAAAATGGTGGCTCTAAGAAGCCAAATACAGTCGGACCGAGACAAACTAACCACAAAATATACACCTCTAAGCTGGCCACCACTAACGACTAAAAGGAAGACTCGCCACGAACACTCCCACAAGAAGAGACCCCGGGTGATGGGTCCACGATGTCTCCGCCCTCATCAAGATCATCGTCGTGATCCAAGACGTGGTACATGGGCTCATCCTCCGGGTACTCCTCCGGGTCCTCCTTTATCGGTCAAGCCGGCTCGACTCCAGGTAATGGTACCCCTAGAGGCGGGTGTTCATGTAGCTGTCCATTCATCTGTAGCACGTGTAAGTAGTACCAAGGTGGTGGGTGAGAAATCCTCCTCGTCTCAACTGTCTGAACTCTGCGACATGGTTCGCCCTCGGTATTCTTCTCCAGCTTGGTTATCGGTCCATGATAGGTAGCCGATGTAGATCCAGGGTGAATCTGCCACGCCCCCGCACTCCCAGCATCAACGAAGATCTCCGTCTTCGATTCCGACGGTACCAATGGGATGTTCGGATCCATCTAAACTCATAGATATACGGCGATGCCGAAAAGCAAAGAGAAATAACTAGAAGATATGCAAGAGTGAGATACCAATATATGGATAGATTACAATAACCATATGCATGATACATGCTTCACATCAACATATTAACATTTATCGAATATTAATAGATAAAACAACAAGTATCATATCAATGGGTGTCATACCCGTACAATCAGCTTTTATAAAGATTATGTATGACACTTCAATATTCCGGCTCTATAAACTTAATATCATGAGATCCCTTAATCTTTCTAAGAGTTGATCAGACTCAAAGTCCCCCACTTGGGCATCACCGTCCTGACTAAAGTCCCTATTTGGACATCATCCTAGGTCCACAACCATCATAGGTCCGATAACCAATCATCCTAGAAATATTTAAACTTTTCAATCTCTTAGACTTAGTATCCAAATGTATTAAGGAGCTCAAGTCCATGATCATATTGGAAAATGAAAACAAAACATCCTAGATCCACAACCATCATAGGTTCGGCCAACATAGGATAAATAGGCTAAAAATCTTTAAACTTTCCACTCTCTTAGACTTAGCATCCAAATGTATTAAGGAGCTCAAGTACAGGATCATATTGGAAAATGAAAACAAAACATCATAGGTTCACAACCATCATAGGTTCGGCCATCATAGGATAAATAGGCTAGAAATCTCTAAACTTTCCAAGACTTTAGATTTAAGATCAAGAGGTAAATAGAAGCTCAAATACATGATCATCTTTCCAAAAAGTTGAAACAAAACTTCCTAGGACACTAATACATAGTTTCGGCCATCCTTGGAAAAATAGGTTAGAGATGTTTGTTTGATACAAGCTCTTAGAATATGAAAGTAGAAATTGGTTTCAACTCAAAAGGATTTTTCTACCATTTTCTAGAGATTTTAGAAGTTAAAAGAGCTTTAAGAACTTTTTAAGAAAACATAGAGTATACTCATGAAATAAGTGAAAAACTTGCAAGAGAAGAGTATGAGGGGGTTACCCTTGAAACTAGAAAGAAAAAGTATGAAGAACTTGAAGCTTGAAACTAAGTAAAATGGAAACTTTAAATGTTAGAAACTTAAAAATGAGAAAGTGAAGAAGTAGGAAAGTGGTGACGAGAAAATGACATGGGTATTTATAGGGGGGGGGGGGTGAGATTGGCGTGAAAGAGAAGGGGATGGCAAGTCTTGATGGTCAAGTTTTGGCTTATGCCTTGTTTGGTTGAAGAAGAGAGATAAAAATGGGTTTTTAGAATATAATATGATATAATTTGAAAAGTGTGATGATTATACTTTTGGAGTGTGTCATAACCCATGTCCATCACATCCCATCAAGTCACTTCACTTCTTTTGGGCTCCCTTTTCTGCTCCATTCCGTATCTGGTTCAAGTTTCCGATCGTATTTCACCCGGAATAAATATTATATTTTATTTCCGAACTCAAATTTTCAAAAATTTCCAATATCGTGGATTGCCGCACGTTGATAAGCTTTGGTGGTTTTTGGCCAAAGTGGCCTCGATGCTTTATGGTCGAGGTGTTGATAAGTTGAACCTTGATGGTTTTTGGCCAAGGGGGGCCTTGACTCATAAGGGTTAAGGTGTTGATGTTGATGATGAGTCTTGGGTGCTTATTGGCCCAATTGAAGGAGGTGGTTGCCCTTGTTTGTTGTTGTGTTCGTGCATCACGCATTGGAGTTGTTAGTGGGGGAATATCAACATAGGGGTGGTCGTCCTAGAGTATGGAGATCTGGTCGTCCGTGGGTGGTTCACCCAAGGTTTGGTTGACCGTGCGCCCCAGTGGTGGCGCATCCTAGAGTATGATGTGTCGGCTATCCAAGAGGTTCAACCATGGTTTGGTGGATTGCCGGCGTTGGTGCTTTTTGGCCAATGTGGATATGTAACTCCGAATTTGCCTTCCTTAGATAGTTTGGATCCACATGCATAATGGAGTAGCGGAGTGGGGTTGCACCGCAAAGCATATGTTGGTTGAAATGACATGATGATTTGAATGTATATGTTGTTGTTTATATATATTTTGTATATTTCTATGCCATGCTATGATGTATGATCATCTTATTTACTATCTCCATGCCGATGTGTTTACATGTTTTCTTACTCCCCGTTTTCTTTGTTTCTGATTTGGCATGTATCTCTTTATGCAGAAGACGGTGAGCAGCCAGTGGAGGAGTGACTCTGAGGAGCCGCGACTCTGGTTTGGATTTTCAGTAGTTATAGTTGTTATTAGTTTAGTTGTTTCAGTTTGTATTCCGTGGATTTTATTCAGGAACGGTTATACCATCTCTGTATGTGACATCGGGGTAGGGTTATGTTTATGCTTATGTTTTATGTTCTTTTTTTTCGTTTTTAAAAACTATGTTTCTTTCCACATTGTTGAGACGTTACAATGTTGTACTTTCTATCCAGTTTTGATTTTATGAAATAAATGCATGTTTTTATCTTACCTCTTTTATGTAAATGTTTTATAATTAACATGCGGGGTAGAGGGTGTCACAGGCATAGTTTGCAAGGAAAGACCAACTCTTTGCATGACTGGGAGACTGATAAGTTTCTCTTGATCGTGCATGATTCTGAGGAGAACACAGGAAACAACAACAAACCAGACTAAGCTTGTCTGGAAATACCTTTAAGCTTGTTGGAACCAAGGCAAGCCGATTTGAATTTTCAACCTTAGGTGAGTGTCTCATGATTAAGAAACTGTTAACTGTATTATTCATTCCCTTATGAACTTGTAGATTGACAATTGTCCCTCGAGTTCTTTTGATTGTATTAAACATTCACTACGACCAATTTTGTACGTGTCGAACTGACTTTTCTGACTTTGATTTGAAATCTATCAGGACTCATACATTGGTTATGCTAGTCTGTAAGCTCAATATACTCTAATAGATTTCTTTTTATGTGAGAAGTTGTGCTCACGCTTCTAAATAACCATCTGTGTATTATACAATTTGAGTGGATTGATTTGATAGCATCCATTGGTCTGGATATTTTGACATTGCGTTGAAAAATTAGTTATGACTATTCCTCGAGTTGTAACACAGAGGGCTTCTTGATAATAGAAGTTTCTTGATGAAACTTATGCTAGTCACTTTTTCTTTTGGTAGATGTGACACAATCTAATTTTTGGTCAGACTGTTTCCCTTTTAAATCATCGTTTTGTAAATTCCTTGTACTAATTGAATTCTCTTGAGGTTAGGAACTGTCCCTCTTTTGATTTCCTAATCCAATGGAAGCTCTTGTGAAAGAAGGAACTTTAGTAGAGTCATGTTTGTAAGAATGTACCGGCCATTTTTACACTCATGATTTTATTGAAGAATCTTTTTACATAGTGAATATTCCTGTATCTTTCCGATTGACAAAATTCTTCTATATACTTTCTTGTGGGGGTAAGACCAAGAAATTTCCCTTCTTAAGAATTTCTTTTCGTAATCTTTAAGGCCAAGTCTTGTTGTAGTTCGATAGAACTTATCTCTTTTGGATCAATTTTACCCTATATCTTTTCAAAAACATCATTGACATATGAACTGTCTGATAATTCATGAGGATGGTTATCTAATCCATATCACGATATCAGATTTAGTGAAGTGCAGAAAAAAGATAACTTGAATGTTTGAGACCTCTCTTGTTAAGATGATAGCATCACGATAATTTTTGTTGTGGGTTTATCGAGAACCTCTAAGATTCTTGATTCGTTTCTAGGGATCGTGGGTAGGTTGATGAAGTCGACACCCTTCTTACCGATTAATATCGACTATGTAATGGAGAAACTAACCCAAGTATGTTTCGACGGACTGATAAGACTTCATGGAGTATCTTCAAGCATCGTTTCAGATGAAGGCCAGAAACTTACCTCTCATTTTTGGCAAAATCTGTGTCAAGCTTTAAGCACCAAGTTGAGGGTAAGTTTAGTTTATCACCCTCATATGTCGGTATCTCACCCTTGCAATATATTTGTGTGGTCTTATGTTGTACCTTGGTACGTGACTGCAAATGATGCTGAGGGGTCCTCTGCCCCACTCGGAGGAATTGGTTCCGACTTTTGAAGAAGGTTGAGTAACTAGAATAACCATGGGGGTCTTTTCCAGTAAGAGTCTCACAGTACGACCAGCTTAGTTATCGAGTCAATTTTATTTTGGAGAAGGTCATAATTATCTGTATTATGGCTTTGAGAGTCTTTTCTTGGATTACTATTATGACTATGAATTTTATTATTGGATGTTTTAAAATTATGATCAGGAATTTACTTATCTATTCAGTAAATGTGATTTTATTAAGTTTTGGTGGAATGTTGTTTTACCATGATAATGTATGTTCAACCTTACGAAAATGCCCAGAGAATTTTTTTGTTATACTCTGTTTTCAGGAAAAACATAGTAAATATTTTCCGAAAGTAACCAACCATTTTATTTTATGTTAAGTTTTTTTTTCCTGCACGTGTTCACCATGTAATGCCCAAGGGGGGTGTTACAAGTTCCATGGTTACTTGAGTGTTTGATCTTTTGAGTTTCTTGATTCTATTGAGAGAAAGCTCCGGTAAACCTCTGACTGAGTAGACAGCTCCTAAAAGTTCTTTTGTCATTGCATGTTTCTCATCGAAGATCCACATACAAGTGAGAGCTTCATTAGACTGGTTGACTCTTCTGTGCAGACAATCAACACTTCAGTCAGAAGACAGGTTGACTTTACTTATCAGACAGGTGATCTCCATGGATGACCAAGTTACTTTTTAGGGCGGACAAATGATGGATATACTTTAAATAATAATATGCACACTAAGTAGACAAGTCAGTGTAACACCCCGGTTTTTACTATTCTTCAATAACAGTAAATATGTGTATATGTTTATATTATTTTATTTGGACTGATTAATTTTCTAGATATTTATTTTAATTTATTTTATGTGGTTTGGTTTGAGTAATTTTAATTACTCATTTAAAAATTAATTGTTGAGTGCGTTAATACTGTCTTATGTCAGTGTATGCACAAATACTAGACAATAATATTATGTTATTATCACTAGTAGTATTTGTTTAAAAAAATATTTTAAATAATATGATTGAAAGAAAATTATTTTCCTATTTGACTCTATTTAATTTTAGATCTGAAAATATGTTGGTTTAAAATTAATATGTGATTAATATTGGATCATCGATTTTCTTGGTAGATCAATTCAACTATCAATCTTTACTCTAATTTGAATTCTGAAATTTTATATTTGACACTAATTGTTTTTAGATCTAATGGATCATATTATTTCCTTTTTTCTAAAATCAATTTCAACCACACATTTTACCTATTAACTAAAAGAAAAAGAAAATAAAACAAAAAAAATAGAAGTTCCTCTCCTCTATATGTCCCCATACGCAACTCACCCTCCCCCACTTCTTCTTTCTTTTTTCCTTTCTCTCTTCTTCATCCTCCTCTACTTCATTTTCCTCCTGCTCCACACTAGCTCCCAGCCGCCACCCTGCCATCACCGTCCAACCGCACGCCACCACGCAGTCTGACCACAACCAACACGAAAACACGACCCAACCTCGTGTCGCCTGTTCGTCCTCGTCGTGGAGCCCTCGTCACCGTCGTACCAGGCCACCTCACCTCTAGTCGTTGTCTGCTTCGTCTTCCTTGTGGTGTCCGCGTAAAAACCCACTACTCAAGTCATCATTCAAAGCAACTAGCTGGAACTGTCACAACTCTGACCGCCATGCCGCCGCATCTGCTACCGAGCCAGATACTTCAACTGCCACCACTTCTCTTCTCCTTTGTTAGGTAAGTGGAAATTTCACTCACCACTCATTAAGATTGAAAATTCCCAATTTGTCAAACCCTAACCCTGAGTTCTAAATTAGACCCTCAATCCCTAAATTGATGATGTTACTTATAAATTGGATATGTCAATTTCAAATTCCCCATTGTTGTTTTGGCTTCAAAGACTCAAGAGGGGGGTGAATTGAGTTTTCAAAAATTCTTCCTTTTCAAAAACTTACTTTTCAAATCAGAGTTGTCTCAGGATCTTTTACAAAAACAGTGAAGGGCTTTTTATGAAATCTTGAATAGAAGGTGATGAGGATAAGAAAGATTGATTCAGAATTAATAGATCACAAAATAGGGTCAGGTTCAAAACTCAACAATAGCGAAATACAAAAACTGATTAAGCCTTTAAAGATTAAGAACAAGTTATGCAAGTTTCAGATAAAAGCATTAACAATCAAGAACAAACTTGCAGGTTTCAGTTTCAGTGATTAAGAACAGTTTCAATCAACTCGGTTTTGAACAATTAATAACTCAAGATTGATTGCGGTAATACTCTGGTTTTAATTCAAATTAAACAGATCAAAAACAGAAGTTGTATTGATCAAAGAACAGCAATAAACTCAGTTAAACTCATACAAAGCAGAAATTAAAGAGTTTGAGTTTAGAGATACCACACAACCATATTTATCCAGGTTCGGTCACCACCACTGTGACCTACATCCAGTCCCCACTCCACCTGTGGGTTTTCACACACTAACACAACAAGCTTTAGCCAGGTAGCTTGAAAAACATTTACACCACAAAGCACTCCTTCACCTCGAGATACCACACTCTTGTGAAGAGCCTCAATGTTCTTCCTTAGGGATACCTCACCCTAATCACACAGAGAGACTCCCTCTCTCTTTACAATCAAAATACAACGAAAAATTGATTCCTGACTCTCAATAGTCATATATACAAATTGAAGCACTTATGAGAATGAAACACTCTCTTTCACAATAAGCTCAAGAAAGATGATGAATGATTTTCACAATTGATCTCTCAAATTGATTTCGTGTAATTCTGATGTGTTATTGATGTATTGTGATATGATAAAAGTTTTCCTCTGATCCCTATATATATAGAAAACAAGTTATAGACGTTGGGATCAATCAAAACAGATTTGGGTCTGATAACAGAAGCTGTTTTCTTGATTCTGGTTCTTGAAATAAGATTCTACATCGGCGTTGTCTTCAATCCTCAGGGCTCGTAGTTGATATTAGACGAGCTCCATATGCCATGTCATTGGACGGATACTCTTTTAACTAGTTGAACGTAACCTAGTAGATGAGCTCCACGGATACTCCTTTAACTGGTTGAACGTAACCTAGTAGACGAGCTCCATATGATTATTCCAAAATAGATCAAATAACTTTAATACAACAATGTAGACATATTATACAATGATATATAAGTCAACACAAAGATTCACAATCATACATTAATAATGATAATTAGAAAACATATTCAATCAATATTATTTCTTTATTGTTACCCATTTTATGTTTGGTGAAGGCTCTATGTCATGATTTCAATTTTTGCTCTTGACCTTCCACCACACTTACAAAACAGAATTTCATGATTTTGCTATAGGTACCCAAATTTTCTTGGGTCCTTCATGGTTAGAATATGATAAAGTTCCTTTTAGAACCTATATTTGCCTTATCTGCAATGAATAATTATTTCTCAAATTGCAGAAAGCACCTTTTCTATTGCAATAATGACATCTAGCATATTGTGATGTATTAGCATAATGAGAAACATGAAATTTTCTAAAGGTTTTTGCCTTTCTTGCAATTTGTACACTAAATCAACTTGGTTTTTAATTTCTTTTTGTTGTCCAAGTAATGCATTCAAGTTGTCTTTATCACTAGTAATTCTAGATAGATCACCATTCAAATGATTTATATGTTTCTCCAACTTAGGACAATTATCACATATAGGTGGTTCCAAAACAGTAGCCAATCTTTCTTTTACAGCACAATTTTCTGTTTTTAATTCATCTAGCCCTTTGTTTAAAACAGAATTTTTCTCTTCTAGGCATGTGATGGTTTTATTAGACTTAATTAGCAATCTAGCAAGTCTAATGGATTCTTTATGAAGTTCTTCAAAAGCATTTTGCAATTCATCATAAGAAGGTAATTCATCAAGGTTAGAATCATTTACCTCATCATCTTCTTTATGAAGATGAGCAGTTAAGCACAAGCTAGATTTTTCATCATTGGAATCATTCATTGAGCCAAGATTGTTATCCTCCTAATCTATGTATGCACGTTTAAGTTTCTTTTCCTTCTTAAGCTTTCTGTCAACCTTTGTAGATTTTACAACTTTGAATGTGATGATTCGATTGTTCTTGTCTTCTTCTTCACTTAGCACCAATCTAGTCAACTCCATTTCATGTTCTTGTAGCTTTCCAAAGAGCGCTGCAATTGACATTGTTGAAAGGTATTTGGATTTTGAAATTGCAGTTACTTTAGGTTGCCATTCTCTACCTAGGCATCTCATGACTTTGTTAACTTGATCTTCATTGGATATTGTCTTTCCAGGTGCAGCCAATTGATTCACAATGTGTGAGAATCGCATTTGCATAACCTCCATTGGTTCTCCTCGATTCATGCGAACTAACTCATATTCATGTGTGAGGGTGTTCATTCTTGCTCTTTTGACATCGGTGGTTCCTTCATGTGTTACTTGCAATGTATCTCACGTCTCCTTTGCTGATTCGCAATTTGAAACCCTAAAAAACTCATCACGGCTTAAAGCAGATGTTATAATATTCTTAGCACGTGCATTATATTGAACTATTTTCTTATCATCCTCATTCCATTCAGTTTTAGGCTTATTTCTTGAAGCACCATGAGCATCTATAGTGGAGGGGGCAAATGGTCCATTCTCTACTACATCCTAAATGTCTACACCTGCTGCCTCAAGAAAGATTACCATTCTTTCCTTCCAATAGATATACTCAGATCCATTGAAGGCAGGAGGGCGTGCAAGGGAAGCCTCTTCATTCAAACAGTCGTTGGAAGCCATATACTTATAGCAGTTAAGACAAACTTAAGAGTTTAGCTCTGATGCCAATTGTTGTTTCGGCTTCAAAAACTCACGAGGGGGGGGTGGATTGAGTTTTCAAAAATTCTTCCTTTTCAAAAACTTACTTTTCAAATCAGAGTTGTCTCGGGATCTTTTACAAAAATAGTGAAGGGCTTTTTATGAAATCTTGAATAGAAGGTGATGAGGACAAGAAAGATTGATTCAGAATTAATAGATCACATAATAGGTTCAGGTTCAAAACTCAACAATAGCGAAATACTGAAACTGATTAATCCTTTAAAGATTAAGAACAAGTTATGCAAGTTTCAGATACAAGCATTAACAATCAAGAACAAACTTGCAGGTTTCAGTTTCAGTGATTAAGAACAGTTTTAATCAACTAAGTTTTGAACAATTAATAACTCAAGATTGATTGCAGTAATACTCTGGTTTTAATTCAAATTAAACAAATCAAGAACAGAAGTTGTATTTATCAAAGAACAGCAATAAACTCGGTTAAACTCATACAAAGCATAAATTAAAGAGTTTGAGTATAGAGATACCACACAACCATATTTATCCAGGTTCGGTCACCACCACTGTGACCTACATCCAGTCCCCACTCCACCTGTGGGTTTTCACACACTAACACAACAAGCTTTAGCCAGGTAGCTTGAAAAACATTTACACCACAGAGCACTCCTTCACCTCGAGATACCACACTCTTGTGAAGAGCCTCAATGTTCTTCCTTAGGGATACCTCACCCTAATCACACAGAGAGACTCCCTTTCTCTTTACAATCAAAATGCAACGAAAAATTGATTCCTGACTCTCAATAGTCATATATACAAATTGAAGCACTTATGAGAATGAAACACTCTCTTTCACAATAAGCTCAAGAAAGATGATGAATGATTTTCACAATTGATCTCTCAAATTGATTTCGTATAATTCTGATGTGTTATTGATGTATTGTGATATGATAAAAGTGTTCCTTTGATCCCTCTATATATAGAAAACAAGTTATAGACGTTAGGATCAATCAAAACAGATTTGGGTCTGATAACAGAATCTGTTTTCTTGATTCTGGTTCTTGAAATAAGATTCTACATCGGCAGCGTCTTCAATCCTCAGGGCTCATAGTTGATAGTAAACGAGCTCTATATGCCACGTCATTGGATGGATACTCCTTTAACTGGTTGAACGTAACCTAGTAGACGAGCTCCATATGATTACGTCATTGGACGGATACTCCTTTAACTGGTTGACAATAACCTAGTAGACAAGCTCCATATGATTACGTCATTGGACGGATACTCCTTTAACTGGTTGAACGTAACCTAGTAGACGAGCACTTCTGTCACTTTAATGGACGAGTGCTTCTATAACTTCAGTGGACGAGCGCTTCTGTCACTTTAGTAGACAAGTGCTTCTATCACTTTAGTGGACGAGCACTTGTCACTTTAGTGGACGAGCGCACTTCTGTCACTTTAGTAGACGAGCGCTTCTATCACTTTAGTGGATGAGCGCTTCTTTCCAAAAATCATTTTCATTAACAAAAACTTATTCCTTTTAATGCAGATTATGAAAATTGATTTTCTTCATGCATCTTTTTAGTTGAGCTATTTTGTGACTAAAAGATTTCTTTCTCTTACAAATCATCTAAGACTTAAATCTAAACTTCTCCTTTAAGCTTGGTCTTGATGATCCTTTGATCTTTGACTTTGCTCTTTTGATTTCTACATACAGCTCATTGATTCCTTCAAGTTCTTCCTTGAATTTGCTTAATGAACTTGTTGATCACTGCTTGATACTTGTCTTTGCAATTTGACACTAAAACACTTGCACACACATTAAATTGTATTTTTCATATATCAAAATCTCTATGTCATTGAGTATTACACCCGTGTCAATTTCTCCAATTTCTTATTTTCGGATTTCCCCTAATTCCACTCAAAAACCTAATTTTTCATCTTACTCTAATCATGAAATTGATTCTATTTTGGTGCAATTGAAGTTGTTTAATGATGATTTCCAATGGCAATTTCTTGTTTTAACGACCAGAACAATTTCCCCAAAAATTGAGGTTAGGAACCCTAAAGCCCAATTTGATTTTTTTAATTGAAATTGGTTATGTTTTTGTAAAATTAACTTTGTATATATGAAATTGGGACTGTTAATTGATGTTCTGACAATTCAATTTCTCAATTCTATGAACAAATCTCATTTTCCCCAATTTTTGTGATAAGAGCCTTTTACCCAAATTGGTGTTATTGAAAACTGATTCTATGTTTGTTAAATTAAATATATGGTTTTTTATGGTATGTTTTGAGGATGAAAATTGATTTGGTGAAATTTTTTGTTTGATATCATGCTTGGTTTATGTTTCTGGGACGTTGAACGTGGCTATGCTTGCTTGGTGGAGCAAAGTTTGTACTCTTGGAACAAATTGGAGCATTAAAACGAGGACCCTTCTCTTGTCTTCAAAGGTTAGGGGAGGTTGCTTGAGGGATTTTCAGTAACTTCATGCTATCTGTGTGTCGTATGTGAGTTTATCTATTGTGATGTGTGGTGTTAAATTAAGTTGTTATATGACTGTTATGTGGTTTTCAATGTTTTCTGTGAAAGCATGATTATATATGTGATGTATTGATATTTTCTATGTATGGATTATCTGTTGGTTGGTTAGTTAACTGAGAAGCTTGACAGTGGTCGGTGCTCAACTAAATTAAAGATAAAAGCTTTGGAAAAGGTTTAGGAGAAATTTAATGGATTTGATTTATGGAAGTGGAAGAAAAATATTGAAAATATTTATATTTGATGATGTTTCGAGAAAAAGAGTGATTTATGAGTAAATAGTAAGGACGACATCTTGAAAATATTTCAGTTATGTTGTCTTTTCAAAATAAATTCGAAAATATGATGAAAAGTTATTATGAGAAATTTAAGTGTCAAGAATATGTTAAACTTTGATGGTGAAGAATTTTTTTTATAAAAGAGAAAATCATTTGATTTATAAATGGCTTTATGTCCAACGAAAAATAATTTTAGAAAAGTATTATACGGCGAAAACTGAGGAACACTTTTATTATTTCGAATAGAAATGGGTTGGAAAATGATTTTACGAGGATTCGATGTTATTTCGAAAAAAGAAGTTTCCAAAAGAAAAAGAATTTGAGAAAAATGGATTTCTCTATGATTTGACGGTTTTATAAATGAATTTCAAAACGGAATAAGATTTTCTGTAAAAGAGTTTTAGTGAGTGGAGTTATTTCCAACAACTTGGATGAGAGTTGGAGGTTTTGTTTTGGATTTGTGTTTCACAGAACGAAAATAATTTTAAAGTTGAAATGCGGACCCAGTGGCCGAGACGTCGGGACTCTAGTGTTCTATGGTATGGACTGTGTGTCCTAAAGGTTATATTGTGGACTGTGTGTCCTAAAGAGGAAATTGTGGACTGTGTGTCCTAAAGTTGAAGTTGTGGACTGTGTGTCCTATAAACGTTATGTTGGTTTTTGTGCGCTAAAATCTACAAATCTAAGACTTGTGCATTGGTCTAGACCTTCGTGATTTGAACATTCAGACTTGGAGTCCTATTGTTGAAATTGAAAGACGAATTTAAATGTTTAAAAGTTGAGATGGTCGTGAGACATTGAGATTCGACAAGGAAATAATGAACAAAAAGAAAAGTTGCAAGAAACAAAATGTTTTACATGCATTTTTTTGGTAGATGTGCCCATGAGGTTAATCTGGATATGTTGATGGCAAGGTATGAAAGACGTTGTATCATTGTGCCTTGATGGACAATGAAAACCATACGCGGTGATCACTGTGCCTTGTTTTGGACAGTGCTATGGTTAAATCCGGTGTGCCTTATTTGGCAAAAAGAGTTTGATTAGCTCATTTATACGGTGTTGGGATCTCCGGAGATTAAGTACAAAATTTTAGACGGTGAATATTGAAGTGCCATGCATTATTTTAAATGACGATGACTGTCGGGTATGAAACCCCTTGGTAAATTATTTTGTTTATGTTGAAAATTTCCTATGTTGTGGATATCTGTATATATGTTGTTTTTGTGTGTCGCGCATGTAGTTATCGTGTTTAAATCCATATATTGGTATCTCACCCTTGCATATATCTGTTTTTATAATTTTGCTGTTGTACCTTGGTACATGAGTACAGATGTTGCAGAAGAGTTCCCTAAGTCATTCGGGTACTTAAGTACAGATGTTTGAAAATGTGTTTGATCATGGGGATGACCACGGGGTCTTTTCAGAGAATGTCTGGTAGAACGACCAGCTTAGGTTTGTGCGTGGGGATGTATGTTCGATAAGTTTAGTACGTGTGCCTTGATAATTTTCATATTGTTTATAAGGAAAGACTTTTAGAAAAAAACCGTATGTTGTGGAAGTTTTTGATTATGAATAAAATCAGTTTAGGTGTGTTGGTGAGTATAAGATAATTTTACTATGGTGATGTGTGCATCATTTTTTGAAGTATATCGAAAAAAAAATTTATACCCAAGTTTTTCTGACTTAAAGTAAATAAATTTCCGAAAGCAACCGGCAAAATTTCCTTTTAATTTATTTCCGCACGTGTTTACAAAGTAATGCCCAGGGGGGGTGGGGGGTTACAGTCAACAACCAAGATGGAGTTAATTAAATCATTGATAAATGTTTAGCTTTCATCAAAATTTAGGGGAAATGCACATCAAACATTTAGAGACTTAAAACAAATACACAATAACCTTTCTAAATTTATTTCATTCACATTAAAAATTCATACTTGATTAAAATTAATTTTAAACTCTCTCCACACTAATAATAATTTATTTCTTAATTGTGACACCCTAAACTCGGTCATCACATGGTTACCCGTTTGCGGAAATAAAACTTAATTTGCTGGTTACTTTCGGAAAATAATGTTTTCTCAACGCTCATCTTTTCAAAATATGGTGATAAATTTTTTTTTCTTGTTCTTTTAACCTCACAACCACAACAACATAATCAAATCACACTTAAATACATAATGTATAGAAGTCATACAACTATACTGCTTCATATGTTTTCACAACTAGATCATTATCAGATTTATTCTCCTAAACACCGTATATCAAAATAGGACCTAAGCTGGTCGCCACTAACAGACACTACACCCGACAGGAGCAGCACAGCATGTCTCGAACTAGACGGCCTCCTTCTTCTTGTAGAGGTCATACCCCTTGTGCTACTCTGATATGTGTTGTAAGGGTGAGACACCAATATAGGGATTTTACAAAATAACTAAATGCTCGCACAAAAGAAGGCACAAGTACAATTTCATGTTATAACAACATAAGCATCCCTACTATAGCATACAATTTATCAATGGGTTTCACACCCCAAACATCAACGTTGGAAAATTATGCATGAGCACTTCAATATATCATCTAACTTTTTCCTAATCTCCGGAGATCCCACAACACCGCGTAAATGAGTTGATCAAGCTCAATAGCCAAATATATTAGGCACTTCGTGGCATGGAATACTTTATTCATTAAAGCACCACACATAACTTCGTAGCCAAAATACCCTATCATC
Source organism: Sophora flavescens (assembly GCA_030762895.1). NCBI lineage: Eukaryota > Viridiplantae > Streptophyta > Magnoliopsida > Fabales > Fabaceae > Sophora > Sophora flavescens. The sequence goes on from CM061063.1 coordinate 217,995,382, forward strand.
AAGGTATCCGACATAACTTCGTAGCCAAAATACCCTATCATCAAGGTATCCAACATAACTTCATAGCCAAAATACCCTATCATTAAGGTATCCGACATAGGACATTGTGGGCACGTCTGCCAATGCATGCATATAAAATATTTTGTTCTCGTCGTTTTCTTCGTGTGTAATCTTTCCTTTGCCAAAGCTCAAAAGCTTACGACCAACGTAGTTTTCAATGTCTTAAAGCCTTTCATTAACAACACGGGACACGCAGTCCGAGTGCTTAATCACGAAACCCTAAACCTTGCAATCAGTCTTAGGTTCGTGGTAATAGAAAACATCATAAATCTTTTACCGTCGTTTATTACGTCGTGAAGTAGACACACAGTCTACCTACTAGACACCAAGTCTTTAACATCATAAGAACACTAGTATCCCGACGTCTCGGTTACTAAGTTCCATATCGTCGTTTTACATCGTTTTTGTTCGTGAAACACAAATCCAAAAAAGGATAACGTCATAAGAACACTAGTACCCCGACATCTCGGTTACTAAGTTCTATATCGTCGTTTACGTCGTTTACGTCGTTTTTCGTCTATGAAAACATATCCAAAATAATATCTCCGTAACTTATTCAAGTTACCGAAAATACGTCATTGAGTAAACTCATTTACAGAAAATCTTTTCTACTTGAAATTCGTTTATAAAACGTCCAATCATCAAAAACTTTTTACTGAAACTTCAACTATAAAAATTAAATCAATTCGATTAAACTTCTTCTCAAAACAAGTCTCGCTAATTTTAAACTTTCACCGTAAATAATTTCAAAACTTGCCATCATTTATCATTTTCCAAGAAAATATTTTTAAAGTCAAACTTTGACTTTTCATTTTATATTATTATTTTATTATTTTTATTTTTATAAAGTATTTTTGAATATTAATTTCACAAAATAACTTTTTATAATATTTAGGAATTTCTTGCGTAAAAATTAGCAGTACTAAAAAAATTTCACGGTTACGCTCTCACCGTGACTCATAAATTTCTTTTACACTAATAAATCCTTAAAATAATAGTATTTCTCAAAAACTCATTATTTTTCAAAATAATATTTTTCCACCACTATTATATTCCAACATTCCCCATAAAACGTTGAATATAATTTTCACAGCTTATTAAATCTTTTATTTGATTAATCGGTTGTGAACTGACCACTGTCAGGCCTCTCAAACAACATTCAACATTCATCATTCAACAATATCATCATGATTATATCACCATGCAGATCATGCATCATAGCAACATACTATACTACTGCAGATAATTAAATCAATTAAAAACAGATTAATCACCGATGCACAGATAACAACACAACGTAAGCCACATAAACAAATAATCACAACCACATATAAATCATATAAACCACACTACAAACAAATAGTTATTGAGAAAAATCCATCATGGCAAGCCCCCCTTACCTCTTGAAGATTGAACTAACCTTTCCTGTTAATCTCATGATCCCGATCCGATTTTTCCTCTCCGTCAGCGTAAATCGGTTAACTCAGTTGTTTCCTTCAAACAAATTGCAACCAAAATAAATCAAATCAAACAAAAACATACTTGACTCATGGAGGTTAAGGTTCGGCCTCAACAACTTTTCTAGGTTAGGAAAGTTAAAATTTTGTTAACTTAAGGATTTATGATCCATAAGTAACTTAAACATGATTAAGCACTTAACCCAAGATTATGAACCAAGAACATGAACTAAAACTCATCTAGTTCCAAGAACTAGGGTTTCAGTCAAGGGCTGAGTTTGGGGTTAGAAATCTCTAAAATTTCTAAACTCTTGGATTTAATCAACATACAAAACCTAGAGTTAGATTCAAGTGTTACAAACAACTTTTGAATCATAAAACTAACAAGTGCTCATACCTAGGGTTTCGGTTTTGATGAGATCAATAGGTTAAAGTTTGATTTTTTATCTTCTATATACTTGAATACAAGAACTATTAAGTTATAATCATGAATCAAGACATGAAAATGAAACAAAACCTAAGAACACAACTTTGACCTAGGTTCGGTCATGACCAGAAATCAAGGAAAGAAATTTATCATGATCTTATGCTTCTAGATGATGAAAATAGAGATGATTATAAGATCATAGCAATTGGTTTCATGTCAAAAGGATTTTTCTAGAATTAGTTATGAATTTTTGAATCTAGCTTCAAGAACTTTAAACAAATGAAGAACATGTTGATCAAAGGCATAAACTCAAGAATCTTATGAAGAGAAAAGCTTAGAATAGCAAGATTAAGAGAGACTACCTCTTGATGATCAAAGAAAATGATGATTTGGATGATGTTCTTCACAAATTTTTCATGATGTTCTTGAGAAACTTAAGGGAGAAGATGAACATAGTTAGGTTTTAGAACAGTTTTAGTATTTTGGGTGGATCTCTCAACATACTTGTCCGTTTTGGATGATCTTTATGTCGATGGAAAGACGAGAGAAATATGAACAACTTTCATGTTGAAAGTTTTCCGAGATTCAAAATGGAAACTGGTCAGAATTTCTAGGCAAAATCGGACGAATTATGAACTTTTTGGAGCAAAAGAACATGAAAATGGAAAAATGGCTTAAGGAAGAAGACAACCTATTTAAATGAAGAAGAAACCAATACTTAATGAAGAAGGCATTGGAGCCGTGGGTTTTGGGCAAGCTTTAGTCAACATTTCCAATGGCATTTGCTTGCAATTGTCATATAAAGACAAGGGCAAAATGATCATTTCATAGGAAATTTTCACTTTGCCATAAATGCGCCATTATGGCCATTATGACTCGGATAAACTCGTCATAAATGCTCGTCAAGTCGGTCAATCCAACATCTCTGCTACGTTGCCGACTCCTCGATTCATCTGGCGCAAGCTTTTCCTAGAGATATCTCGACTTATACGCCCGCAACAAATATAATATTTTAATTTTTTTACCAAAATTTTCAAAACTTCCAGTATCGTATTAAATACGATAAAAACATTTTTCATCTCGTTCACGACTCAAAATTAGGTCTTCTGAGCAGTAAACTTTTTTGTCGGTGAAAACACGTAAAAAGCAGTAGACCGGCTTCCGTCTGAATTTTCAACCAAAAACTTCCCTGTAACCTTATAAAAATAAGTATAACAAGGAAATGACATTGGTTCATCCAAAATCATTTTCTAAGTCTCGGATAAAAATATATATTTATATATTTATTACCGATATTACGAAGCAGCGAAAATCGGGGTATTACATTAATTAACCAATAAAATTACATGATTTAATTTAATACTTTGATAATAAATATACTTCTAACATCATCGTAGAGTTTAGGTTTCATGCGTAACAAATAAAATCCATTTATAATTGTAATTTAATTTTAACGGAATTTTTATTTTCAAATTTCAAGAGTCCTAATTCATTTCTTAATTAACCCTAAAAAATTATATGCTTTGAATGATAAACTTGAGAAAGAGATAAAAATAAATGTTTATCATGTAAATACTATCAATGTCATGGAGTTGCCATGTGTAGATACTGCCAACTATCATGGAGTTGATATATAATGTGTAACATAGAATTAAATTCATTTTTTTCTTTTGGAAAGTAATATTTAAAGAGTTTAATTTGTATGCACTGTCTGTGTAAATATTTTTACACTGACAACCAATCAAAAATCATGGAATTAATGACTTTTAAATTGGTTAGGATAAGAATCAAGCATTTATAGTGATATATCAATTTCTGATTGATTGACAGTATAAAAAAAACTTTACACTATCAATGTATATCAATTAAATCCATATTTAAAATCGTTTTTAATTTATAATTGTAATATAATTATCGAATTTAAAACTATTTCTTTACCGACAATAATTTATTTCCTAATTAACCAAATAAAGTTATACGACTTAATTAAATACTTTAAAATTAAATGAAGATACTTAGTTTTTCAGTAAATATATAAGCATTCGACATTATTTATTGGGAAGATTTGAGAATTTGATAGTAATTACAATTTTATTCTAAAGATTTAGAACTTGATAGTAGATACTTCCAACTGTCAGTCTATCATGGAGAAGATGATATATCATGTTCGCGGATTGGATTGGATCGGTTTTGAGCTAAAAAGTCATCCGATCCAATGATGAAAACATTGTACGGTTTGGATTGGATCGGTTTGCTTCCTTAAAAAAATCCGATCCAATCCAATCCAATCATATGCGGTTTGGATTGGATTGGATAATTCGGTTTTTGTCATACTTTATTTTTTTTAATGTCAAGTGTCATTTCTACTTGTTTAATAGTGGATAAAAGATAATCTTCGTTTTAATTTGGGAGTTTGAGAAGAAAAAAATTATTGATATTTTTTAACACGTTCTTTTATATTAATTCTCTATATCTACTCCCGCTTATCCTTTTTTTTCTTAAATTGGCTACAAATAAATTGTAGCTAATTATTTTTCAAATTTACTTAATTGTTTTCCTATTTTTCATGATTACTCAATCAAATATATATATGTATATATATATATATATATATATATATATATATATATATATATATATGTATATGTATATATATATATATATGCTATGCATCAAAACTTTTAGTAAAATATAACTTCAAGACATTAATATTTATTCTAACTAGTCTTATATATGTCATTCCAACAAAAATATTAAAGAGAATGAGAGACATAAAAGTATGAAGAATAATGTTTAAGTATAAGTAATACTATAATTTCAAAAATAATAGTATATGTATATAATAGATCGGTTTGGATTGGATTGGATTGGATTTCACTATAGGATCCAAAATCCGATCCAATCCAATAAAAATTGTGGCTTTTTCGATTTTCGGTTTTTTCGGTTTTCGATTTTTCGGTTCGATTTTTGCGGTTTGAATTGGTTTGGATCGGTTGATGAATACCCCTATGTGTAACATAGAAATCAAATCCTTTTTTTTTTTGGAAAGTAATATATAAAATCCTTTATGATTTATAATTGAAATATAACTATTGAATAATCCTTGCCCTATTGTGATGCTTTGACACATCAATAATCCTTTTTCTAAAAAAAATCATAACTATCGATTTTAAAACTTTTCCTTACCGACAATAATTTATTTCCTAATTAACCAAATAAAGTTATACGCCTTAATAAAATACTTTAAAATTAAATGAAGATATATAGTTTTTCAGGAAATAGATAAGCATTTGATGTAACACCCCCCATGGGCATTACATAACTAACTTAATTTCGTAATAACATATTAAAATAAAATAATAATTGCCGATTGCTTTCGAAAAATATCTCGCATAATTCTCTATAGGCCATGAAAGTGGGTATAACAATTTTCATTTGGTTGCGGTAAAACTTAAACCTATTTTAAAATAATAACACCACATTTTAATCTATCATTGTATAGATTCTGGTCATATATATAAAATTTGTCACGACCCAACACCTCTAAGTCATGATCGGCGCACAAGCTTACAATCCTACCCTGACAAGTCTATTTATTTTAGAAATGTAATTGAATAAAAAGCTAAAATTTTTACAAAAATTTCGACAGAGTTTCCTCTGTAATTCCAATACCCCAAAATGAAAACATCTGCTGAAATATTTATATTTTCATCCTAGAAGTTCCAATCAAACAAAAATACATCAAGATGGTGTTATTCTGAAAATATTTACATCAACAAACTATACACGACCAAAAGAAAAATCTTATATTTCCATCTAAAAGAAAAGCTCTCGGAGCCACAAATATTCCATTCAAAATAAAGGCTCTCCGAGCCATGAACATACACACTATCATTAATCAATAACGTCTCAAAAACCCTAAGCTGGTCGTTCTAAAAGATATTCTTGGGGAAGACCCCCATGGTTCTCCCCATTATAACTGACATCAGACATCTTCAAGGATTTGGACTACTATCCCCGAGTGAAGTTGGGAACTTCTCTGCCTCAGCTGTTCACGAAAATAGTATACCACAAAAAAAAAAAATCAAACAAAAATAATGCAAAGTGAGATAGGGACTCTAACCCTCGACACAACAGATATTCAACTGTGTGACTTAGGACTCTAACCCACAACACATACATCAAATATTCAAATGTGTTAACTGGGACTCTAACCCACAACACACCGAATGGAGATTCAAATATGTTAACTAGGACTCTAACCCACAACACATTGAACATAGATTCAACTGTGTCAACTGGGACTCTAACCCAAGCATGACACATAAACAACAGATTCCAATGTGCCAACTGGGACACGCACAACATTAATTCAACTATGCCGACTAGGACTTTAACCCGCGACATACAGGACACATAGTCCACGTACTTACTCATAGGAACAGTAGCCTGGCTCTTCGGTTATCTAGGTCCTCACAACTTCCACTTTTAACATAGTTTTCTTTCTAAAAAAAACCAACTCATCAAAACCAAATTCCGAAACTTATCCCCGATTTTCTAAAATATTTTCCTTGACATAAGCTCCTTTTCAGAACACATTTTCCGCTAAAATTCATTTATAAAACATTGTTTCACCCCGAAATACAAATTTCTCAAATTCCTTCTCTTTTGAAATCTCTTTTCTGACAACACCCAAAATCTTTGAAAAATCTTTTCCAACACGTTTTCATTCCAAATAATGCACTATTTCTCATAGTCTTGCCATAAATCACTTTTCTGAATCATGTTTCGTTTTGTAGTAAACTTCATTTTATAAATCAAATGACTTTCTTCTTTTCTAAATAAATTATTCAACATCAACACTTAAAATTATTTGAGTTTTTCTTTTCTTTTATTTATTTAAAACTATTTCTCAAATCATTTTGGACATCCTCAAAATCATAACTCTTTAATCCGAAATATATTTAATTATTCTTATCTTAAAAATCTTCTTCTACTTACATAACTCAAAACTTCAAATTTTCCTCTCAAGCTTTTAAAGCACTATTCTTACTATCCTTGAGCTCTGACCACTGTCAGGCTTTCAATCAAACCAACAATCAACATTTCAATCTGGACATAAAGATATAGTTAAAACACATAAACAGCTATCTCATCGAACTTAAAACACACATCATACATAACCACAACAACCTGACACACAACAACCAAATAGCACATAGTTACCAAAACACTTCAGGCAAACTCTCTTTACCTTTGAAGACCAGAAAAGGATCTTTTCCTTTGCGCATTTAACTGTTAGCTTCCAAGAATGAAATTCATCCAAGAATGAAATTCAGGTTCCCTCAAACTAGCGCAGTTACAAACCATCATCCAAAGAGAGCATTCCACACACATTCAACACCCAATAAATATAACAATCAATATTCTCAACATCAAACATAAAATTCAAAGGAAATTATATATTTTATTTAGTAAAAGATACTTGATTTCTCAATAAAATCAATTTGGGTAAAAAGGGCTTTTTCACAAAAATTGGGGAAAATCAAATCTAGCCAAAGAACAATGAAATTAGTTGAGGGAAAAACTAATTCATAATCCCAATAGCATAAAACAAGCTTCAATTTCAAGATTGAAATCAGAGATTCAAGGGTTAGGGTTTCAAAACCAGATTTGGGGTTTTTGAACTAGAAGAGGTTATGGTGAAGTACTTACCCAAGATAACAAGAGAAGAGGTCATGGTGGCTGTTGAAATGGCCGGAGCGGCGGCAACGTGGTGGAGGGGGCGACGGACGACGATTCTACAACAACCATGGACAAAAGAGATGAAGAAAAACATAAAATAAGAAGAAGGAGATTCAACACTTAAGGGTGGTAGAACCACCATGAATGGAGGCAGCACGACACTTACCGTGACTGAGAATGGTGGTTCACACGACGGAGATGGCGAAAAACGCGCTCAGGCAATGCGGGCAGTGGTGGCACGGCACCAAGTGACGACGACGTGATGAGCGCCATTCCCGGGCAGCTAAGGGTGGCTGGCGCAAGGGAGGAGAAAAGACCAAGAGGGAAGGGAGAGTGATGTGTGAGAGGAAGAAGAAATATAAAGAAAAAGTGGGGGGTTCTGTCGTGTACCCACGGGGAAAGGGATGGGACTTGGGGTTTCTTTGATTTATTTTACATGTACTTAGTGGTTAGGTACAAAATGAGTGATAAATATTGAGTCTAAAAATAAACATGTTTTTAGTTTTTGAATCCAAAAATAAAGGGTGACAAATGTACACTTTCAAAATTTAAAATAAAGTAGAGATTGATAGTTGAATTGATCGACTAAGAAAATCCACTACCAACATTTAATCCCGATTAATGTCAAACCAAATTATTTTCAAATCTAAAATTAAATAGAATAAAATATGAAAATAATTTTCTTTCAATCATATCATTTAAAATATTTTTCTAAACAAATACTAGTAGTGACAATAACATAACATTATTGTCTAGTAAAAGTACTTCTACTGGAATAAGGCAGTGCTGACGTACTTAATAAAATAATTTTAAGAGAGTAAATAAAATTACTCAAGATCAAGCATTATAAAATAAACAAAATTTAATGTCCAAATAATTATTATTCCAATAAAAAAATATAAACAGATATATTTTACCTATATTGAAAAACCGTAAAAACCGGGGTGTAACATTACTTCCCCACTTAAAAAAAATTCGTCCTTGAAATTTCGTGACTCGAAACTAGATAGGATCGTGTAATTACATCTTAATCCCAAAATCCTATATTGTACTTCCCGTATTCACTTTCCCTTAGGTGACTTTTTGTAACTCAACAACACATTTCATACTTATTCTTTGTTATATTGATCCTCAAAATTTAATCCATTATCCTCATTCCATACTTCATGTCCTTAACAATTTCATCTTAATCTTCCACACATACAGACTTAATCAAAACTTAATCTCTTCTTCCTTTAATACAAGTCCATTAGAAAATTTTTCCTCTACATCCTTAACTCTTATAGTTCACACCAAGATTTAAAATAAAATTCACACTTCTTTCACAGCACCCACATCATTTTCTATCCAAGATATCCAAGCGTAGTCTTAGTTTTTTTGAACGAAATAAACCATTCCATAATACATCAAAATCACACTTCTCTCAACCTTGAAAACATTATTACATCCTTTAATGTAATTTACACTGAAAGAAACTACGTCGAGTAGGATCATCTAACTCATCAACTTTACGTTTCTCTAGGAACCTTAATTTATACAAGGCTTACCTCTTTCGCTTAAATCTACTTATATGAAATCACTGTACATACTTTCCTTCTAATCTTCCAACTTTATATAATCAATCTTAACTGCAAGTATTTGGTCGTTACTTTAGATTCTCCTTTTGTCTCGATCAACAGTTGATCATTTGATCTATAGAAATCGTCATTGCCTATTGGGGTTAATCTTAGGGATTCTCATTTTACCAGTCATATATACACCTCAACAAAACTCATATCACCTCTCGTTTATCCCACTGTACGGATGATCGTACTTAGGTACTAAACCTACTCCCAGCTAACCTTCTAAGGATAGATTGTTTATTACTTGCCCATCAAGTTGAAAGTGATCAGTTGGACTTAGCCTCAACTTGGTCCTCAACACTTACAGCAGACTTTAACGATAAATGTTGGTAAACTTCGGATCTTCTTCTGAAACGATACTTGATGATACTTCGTGAAATTTGATCAGTCCTCTAATACATACTTTGGTTTAGCTTCTCTACTTCATTGTGGATCTTAACCTATAAGAAGGGTGTCGACTTCATCAATCGGTCCACCATCACTCGAACTCAAACAAGACTCATATAGATCTTCAATAACTCATAACGAAAATTCATGGCGATGCTAACATCTTAACAAGGGAGGTCTCAATTGTCACATTACCTTCTTACTGTACTAAACTAACTCTGATATTGTGATATGAATCAAGTAACCATCCTCATAACCATATGATATAGGTAACACGTCAATGTCGTTTGGAAAATATACAGGTCAAAATTGATCCAAAAGGAACAAATTCTATCGAACTACAACAAGACTTGGCCTTAAAGATTACGAAAAGAAGTTCTCAAGAAAGGAATTTTCTTGTTTCACTTTCACAAGAAAGCAAAGAGAAGAATTTTATCAATTTGAAATATACTTGAGTGTCCAATATGTAAAAAGATTCTTCAATAGGTTCGTGGGTGTAAAAATGCCTGGTACATTCTTACAAACATGACTCTACTAAAGTTCCTTCTTTCACAAGAACTTCCAATAATTAGGAAATCAAAAGATGAATAGTCCCTAACCCCAAGAGTATTCATTCTTAGCACAGGGAATTTACAAAACGACGATTTAAAAAGAAGACAGTATGGCCAAAAATCAGACTGGATCACATCTACCAAAAGTAATTGTGACTAAGCTAAGTTTCACCAGGAAACTTCTATTACCACGAAGTCATCTGTGTTACAACTCAAGAAATAGTCAAAACAATTCTTTCAACGGAATGTGAAAATATCCAGGCCAATGAATATTACCAAATCAATCCACTCGAATGTCTAATACACTGAGGGTTATTCAGAAATGTGAGTACAAATTCTCACATACCAGAAAATCCATTAGGGTAAATTAAAATTACTGACTAGCATGACTAATTGCTATATCATGATAGACTTTAAATCAAGATTAGAAAATCAGTTTTACAGGTACGAAATTGACCGTAGTGATTGTCAAATACAACCATCGAAATTTAAGGAGCAATTGTCAATTTACAAGTTCATAAAGGAATGAACGGTACAGATAAGAATTTCCTTAATCATGAGACACTCAACCAAGGTTGAAGATTCAAATCATCTTGCCTTGGTTCCAACAAGCACACAGGTCTTTCCAGACATGCTTAGTATGGTCACTTTGAATCAGGAACGTTCACGGACAACTTAGTCAATCTCAAACATGTGAAAAGTTGATCTCTTCTCATAAGCTGATTTGACGGCACAAAATCTTAGATAAATCATCACTCCAATCTGGTGATAACTCGTCCTCAAGTCGATCTTTGAGTAGACAACAAATCCTCGTGAGTGATTACCTTGCGGCGTTAGGTATTTCATGCAACGATTTTCTTCATTGTGCCCAGGTTGGACAATGAAACCCCATTTACGGTTTTATCACTGATGCCCTGGGTGTGGACCAGGTGTGCAATGGGTTATGGTTGCGTGCCTTTCTGCCATAGGATGGCAATTGAGCCAGATCAACTAACCATGTGTTGGGATATCTCATGAGATTAGGTGCGAATTTAGATGACGAATATGAAGTGTTCATGCATAGTTTTTCATATGATGACGTTTGGGGTGTTAAGCCCATTGATAAACTATTTGCTTATGAATTCTTGTGTTCATATATGTGTATGTGTTTTATGTGGTGTCTAGCATGTAGTTGTCGAGTAAAATCCATATATTGGTTTCTCACTCTTGCAAGTTTTATTTGTGGTTTCTCTACTTGTGCATATATCTTTACGTCTAAGATTAGATGGACACGGATATGCCTCTGGCACATTCGAGGCTTCGGTCGATCATGTTTGATCGCGCTCATTTTGGTGGTGCCTGGGAGATAAACCCTAGGGCACTCAGCGCAACCTATCATGGCCATAGTAGAGAGGTTGTTGGCACAATAGAGGTAGGACCGCAGCGAAGGACGCATGTTGCGGAGACTGTTGAGGTATCTCTACCTCCGGTATGGCTATACTTACAGTACATGGTTGAGCACGGGTTACTTGATTTGCCACCTCAGTTGATTCCGCTTCAGATAGCAGGCCCAGCAGTACCTCCTGTTGAGTAAGTTTTGGATGAGGTCGAGGAGGACCCAGATGAGTACTTTGAGGACGATCTTGAGTTCCACCCTCCTTTTGTTGATGATGATGATTCTTCCGACGAGGGAGCGTGAGCGGAGGTATCTTCATCAGATACATTTGGTGTAGGTGGGGTTGATCATCATGATCTCCCCAATGGTTTTCATTAGCTTGACCAGCTATAGGTATAGTTCTGGGGTAGCGAGTCTTGTCAGTTTTTGATCTGGCTACTGAAAGCCATGAGTTTTTGGTATGGTTCTAGACTGCTCGTTACTTATATGTATGTGTTTATTTTCTTTGCTTAGTTTGATGGAGAATAGCCTATACTTATGAGGGCTCTTTTGTGATCTCCTATTAGATATAGTGTGTATTTAAATGATTTACACACACACACACACACACACACACACACACACACGTTTGTTTATGTTCAAGATTGTTCAATGTTTAAAAAAAAATAGCACTATTTTCGTAATGAGACATTTACATTAAAGTATATTTTCCGAAAGTAACCAGCGATTAATAATTTAATTTTCCACTTTTGGGTAACTATGTGATGACCCTAGAAGTGGTGTCGCAACTAAGGTAAGTTTCATCAAGAAACTTCTATTACCACGAAGTCATCTGTGTTACAGCTCAAGAAATAGTCATAACAATTCTTTAAATGGAATGTGAAAATATCTAGGCCAATGAATATTACCAAATCAATCCACTCGAATCTCTAATACACTGAGGGTTATTCAGAAATGTGAGTACAAATTCTCACATACAAGAAAATCCATTAGGGTAAATTAAAATTACTGACTAGCATGACTAATTGGTATATCATGATAGACTTTAAATCAAGATTAGAAAATCAGTTTTACAGGTACGAAATTGACCATAGTGATTATCAAATACCACCATCGGAATTTGAGGAGCAATTGTCGATTTACAAGTTCATAATGGAATGAACAGTACAGATAAGAATTTCCTTAATCATGAGACACTCACCCAAGGTTGAAGATTCAAATCATCTTGCCTTGGTTCCAACAAGCACACAGGTCTTTCCATACATGCTTAGTATGGTCACTTTGAATCGGGCACGTTCACGGACAACTTAGTCAATATCAGACATGTGAAGAGTTGATCTCTTCTCATAAGCTGATTTGACGGCACAAAATCTTAGATAAATCATCACTCCATTCTGGTGATAACTCGTCCTCAAGTCGATTTTTGAGTAGACAATAACTCCTCGCGGGTGATTACCTTGCAGCGTCAGGTATTTCATGCTACGATTTTCTTCATTGTGCCCAGGTTGGACAATGAAACCCCATTTAAGGTTTTATCACTGATGCCCTGGGTGTGGACAGTGTGCAATTGGTTATGGTTGCGTGCCTTTCTACCATAGGATGGCAATTGAGCCAAAACAACTCACCATGTGTTGGGATATCTCATGAGATTAGGTGCGAATTTAGATGATGAATATGAAGTGTTCATGCATAGTTTTTCATATGATGACGTTTGGGGTGTTAAGCCCATTGATAAACTATTTGCTTATGAATGCTTTTGTAGATATATGTGTATGTGTTTTGTGTGGTGTCTAGCATGTAGTTGTCGAGTAAAATCCATATATTGGTTTCTCACTCTTCCATGTTTTATTTGTGGTTTCTCTACTTGTGCATATATCTTTATGTCTAAGATTAGATGGACCCGGATATGCCTCTGGCACATTCGAGGCTTCGGTCGATCATGTTTGATCACGCTCATTTTCGTGGTGCCTGGGAGATAAACCCTAGGGCACTCAGTGCCACCTATCATGGCCCTAGTAGAGAGGTTGTTGGCACAGTAGAGGTAGGACCGCATCGAAGGACGCATGTTGTGGAGACTGTTGAGGTATCTCTACCTCCGGTATGGCTATACTAACAGTACATGGTTGAGCCCGGGTTACTTGATTTGCCACCTCAGCTGATTCCGCTTCAGATAACAGGCCCAACAGTACCTCATGTTGAGGAAGTTTTGGATGAGGTCGAGGAGGACCCAGATGAGTACTTTGAGGACGATCTTGAGTTCCACCCTCCTGCTGTTGATGATGATGATTCTTCCAACGAGGGAGCGGGAGCGGAGGTATCTTCATCAGATACATTTGGTGTAGGTGGGGTTGATCATCATGATCTCCCCAATGGTTTTCATTAGCTTGACCAGCTATAGGTATAGTTCTGGGGTAGCGAGTCTTGTCAGTTTTTGATTTGGCTACTGAAAGCCATGAGTTTTTGGTATGGTTCTGGACTGATCGTTACTTATATGTATGTCTTTATTTTCTTTGCTTAGTTTGATGGAGAATAGCCTATACTTATGAGGGCTCTTTTGTGATCTCCTATTAGATATAGTGCGTATTTAAATGATGATGATATATATATATATATGTATATATATATATATATATATATGTATATATATATATATATATGTATATATATATATATGTATATATATATACACACACACACACACACACACACGTTTGTTTATGTTCAAGATGGTTCGATGTTTAAAAAAAATTAGCACTATTTTCGTAACTAGACGTTTACATTAAAGTATATATTCCGAAAGTAAGCAGTGATTAATAATTTAATTTTCCGCTTTTGGGTAACTATGTGATGACTCTAGAAGGGGTGTCACAACTAAGCTAAGTTTCATCAGGAAACTTCTATTACCACGAAGTCATCTATGTTACAGCTCAAGAAATAGTCATAACAATTCTTTCAACGGAATGTGAAAATATCCAGGCCAATGAATATTACCAAATCAATCCACTCGAATGTCTAATACACTAAGGGTTATTCAGAAATGTGAGTACAAATTCTCACATACCAGAAAATCCATTAGGGTAAATTAAAATTACTGACTAGCATGACTAATTGGTATATCATGATAGACTTTAAATCAAGATTAGAAAATCAGTTTTATAGGTATGAAATTGACCATAGTGATTGTCAAATACCACCATCGGAATTTGAGGAGCAATTGTCGATTTACAAGTTCATAAATGAATGAACGGTACATATAAGAATTTCCTTAATCATGAGACACTCACCCAAGGTTGAAGATTCAAATCATCTTGCCTTGGTTCCAACAAGCACACAGGTCTTTCCAGACACGCTTAGTATAGTCACTTTGAATCGGGCACGTTCACGGACAACTTAGTCAGTCTCTCAGACATGTGAAGAGTTGATCTTTTATCATAAGCTGAATTGATGGTGCAAAATCTTAGATAAATCATCACTCCAATCTGGTGATAACTCGTCCTCAAGTCGATCTTTGAGTAGACAACAATTCCTCATGAGTGATCCATCAAATCAACTACGCATGGTAGAGAATACTTGTTCATAAGCGATAGAGAATCAGACCGAATCTAGAAACTAGATTGATTGAAAGTCAATATCCTTCTCTAGCGGCGATCCTATAACATTTCCAAAGGATATTCCCGGAAAATCCTTTTGCACACGATAAACCTGGAACATTCTCAGCGGACATTCCTAGAAATTCTACCTTATCAAGCATACTTATTCAAATGTCTGACACAATCCAAAAGGATAACCCAAAGTGTCACACATGGACCCAAAACACAATTTACTAGCCATGGGTTTCCTACAAGTCAAAACTCGTATAACCCATCTAAGATAAAAAAAAACATATTTATAATCCAACCAACATTGTTTCGACAAGGAAACATTTCAAGTGATGTCCAACCAGAGATCACACAACAAAAACATAACAGACCTATTTCCCAAGGTTCCCGAAAGACTCGACCAGCTCGGTACCATTAATATAACACCCCCTTGGGCATTACATGACTAACTCAATTTCGTAATAACATATTAAAATAAAATAATAATTACTGGTTGCTTTCGGAAAATATCTCGTGTAATTCTCTATAGGTCATGAAAGTGGGTATAAAATTTTTCCTGTGGTTGCGATAAAACTTAAACCTATTTATCATCGTATAGATTCTGGTCATATATATAAAATTTGTCACGACCCAACACCTAAGCCGTGGCCGACAGACATGACTTACAATCCTAGCATGGCAAGCCTATTAATTTTAGAAATGTAATTGAATAAAAAGCTAGAATTTTTACAAAAATTTCGAAGTCTCCTCTGTAGTTCAACATCCCAAAATAAAAACACCTGCTGAAATATTTATATTTTCATCCCATAAGTTCCAGTCAAACAAAAATACATCAAGATGGTGTTATTCTGAAAATATTTACATCAACAAACTATACATGACCAAAAGGAAAATCTTAGATTTCCATCCAAAAGAAAAGCTCTCCGAGCCACAAATATTCCATTCAAAATAAAGGCTCTCCGAGCCATGAACATACACACTACCATTAATCAATAACGTCTCAAAAGAAATCTAAGGTAGTTGTTCTAAAAGATATTCTTGGGGAAGACGCCCATGATTCTCCCTATTATAACTGACATCAGACATCTTCAAGGATTTGGACTAATATCCCCCAAGTGAAGTTGGGAACTTCTCTGCCTCATCTGTTCACGAAAATAGTATACCACAAAAAAAAAAAGAACCAAACAAAGATAATGCAAAGGAGAGATACCGACATATGAGTTTTATCGTGATAACTACATGAGCGACACACGGACAACAACAGCATGTACACATACGTACTTCACATAAATTCTCATAATAAACAAGATATTCTAAATAATGAGATTCATACCCTATAGTCATTTCAATTTATAAAATTATACGACATTTCTTTCTTTGTCGAGGCTTACCGCTCACGAGTATTCTTACTTAGGCATCGAAATCGTTCATTCTCAACATAGGACACGCTGTCACATGTGCCAACTGGAACTCTAATCCTCGACACACAATACAAAGATTTAACTGTGTGACTTGGGACTCTAACACACGACACACACATTATAGATTCAATTATTTGACTAGGGACTCTAACCCTCGTCAACAGATATTCAACTGTGTGACTAGGGACTCTAACCCTCGACGCAACAGATATTCAACTGTGTAACTTGGGACTCTAACCCACGACACACACATCAAAGATTCAAATATGTTAACAGGGACTCTAACCCACAACACACCGAACGAAGATTCAAATATGTTAACTGGGACTCTAACCCACAACACATTGAACATGGATTCAACTGTGCGAACTGGGACTCTAACCCATGACACATAAACAACAGATTCCAATGTGCCAACCAGGACTCTAACCCATGACACGCACAAGATGAATTCAACTATTCCGACTAGGACTTTAACCAGCGACATACAAGACACATAATCCACGTACTTACTTATAGGAACACTAGCCTGGCTCTTCGGTTATCTAGGTCCTCACAACTTCCACTTTTAATACAGTTTTCTTTCTAAAAAAATAACTCATCAAAATCAAATTCCGAAACTTATCCCCGATTTTCTAAAATATTTTCCTTGACGTAAAGCTCCTTTTCAGAACACATTTTCCGCTGAAATTCATTTATAAAACATTGATCAACCCTGAAATACAAATTTTCTCAAATTCCTTCTCTTTTGAAATCTCTTTTCCGACAACACCCCAAATCTTTGAAAAATCCTTTCCAACACGTTTTCATTCCAAATAATGCACTATTTCTCATAGTCTTGCCATAAATCACTTTTCTGAGTCATGTTTTGTTTTGTAATAAAATTCATTTTGTAAATCAAATGACTTTCTTCTTTTCTAAATAAATTATTCAATATCAACACTTAAAATCATTTTAGAGTTTTTCTTTCTCTTTTATTTAAAACTATTTCTCAAATCATTTTGGACTTCCTCAAAATCATAACTCTTTAATCCGAAATATATTTAATTATTCTTATCTTAAAAATGTTCTTCTATATACATAACTTAAAACTTCAAATTTTCCTCTCAAGCTTTTAAAGCATTATTCTTAATATCCTTGACCTTTGACCACTGTCAGGCTTTCAGTCAAACCAACAATCAACATTTCAATCTAGACATAGAGATATACTTAAAACACATTAACGATTATCTCATCGAACTTAAAACACACATCATACATAACCATAACAACCTTACACACAACAACCAAATAGCACATAATTACCAAAACCCTTCAGTAAACTCCCTTTACCTTTGAAGACCAGAAAAAGATCTTTTCCTTTGCGCATTTAACCGTTAGCTTCCAAGAATGAAATTCATCCAAGAATGAAATTTAGGTTCCCTCAAACTAGCGCAGTTACAAACCATCATCCAGAGAGAGCATTCCACACACATTCAACACCCAATAAATATAACAGTCAATATTCCCAACATCAAACATAAAATTCAAAGGAAATTATATATTTTATTTAGCAAAACATACTTGATTTCTCAATAAAATCAATTTGGGTAAAAAGGGCTTTTTCAAAAAAATTGGGGAAAATTAAATCTAGCCAAAGAACAATGAAATTAGTTGAGGGAAACACTAATTCATAGTCCCAATAGCATAAAACAAGCTTCAATTTCAAGATTGAAATCTGAGATTAAAGGGACAAGAGAAGAGGTCATAGTGGTTGTTGAAATGGCCAGAGCGGCGACAACGTGACGGAGGGGGCGGCGGACGATGGTTCTACAACAACCATGGACAAAAGAGATGAAGAAAAACATAAAATAAGAAGAAGAAGGAGATTCAACACCTAAGGGTGGTAGAACCACCATGAATGGAGGCAGTGCGACGCTTACAGTGACTGAGAATGGCGGTTCACGCGGCGGAGATGGCGAAAAACGCGCTCAGGCGACACAGGCAGTGGTGGCACGGAACCAAACGACGACGGCGAGACGAGTGCCGTTCCTGGACGGCTAAGGGTGGCTGGCGCAAGGGAGGAGAAAAGACCAAGAAGGAAGGGAGAGTGATGTGTGAGAGGAAGAAGAGATATAAAGAAAAAGTGGGGGGGTTCTGTCGCGTACCCACGGGGAAAGGGAAGTCACTTCGGGTTTCTTTGATTTATTTTACATGTACTTGGTGGTTAGGTATAAAATGAGTGATAAATATTGAGTCTAAAAATAAATAGGATTTTAGTTTTTGAATCCAAAAATAAAGAGTGACAAATATATACTTTCAAATTTTGAAATAAAGTAGAGATTGATAGTTGAATTGATCAACTAAGAAAATCCACGATCCAACATTTAATCATCGATTAATGTCAAACCAAATTATTTTCAAATCTAAAATTAAATAGAATAAAATATGAAAATAATTTTCTTTCAATCATATCATTTAAAATATTTTTCTAAATAAATACTAGTAGTGACAATAACATAATATTATTGTCTAGTAAAAATACTTCTACTGGAATAAGGCAGTGCTCACGTACTTAATAAAATAATTTTAAAAGAGTAAATAAAATTACTCAAGATCAAACGTTATAAAATAAACAAAATTTAGTATCCAAA
This sequence comes from Sophora flavescens, assembly GCA_030762895.1. Lineage (NCBI taxonomy): Eukaryota > Viridiplantae > Streptophyta > Magnoliopsida > Fabales > Fabaceae > Sophora > Sophora flavescens. The sequence continues at coordinate 218,014,659 of CM061063.1, forward strand.
TAATCATCATTCCAATAAAAAAATGTATATATATATATATTTTACTTATATTAAAAAATCGTAAAAACCAAGTGTAACATTCGACATTATTTATTGGGCAGATTAGAGAACTTGATAATAAATATACATTTATTCTAAAGATTTAGAACTTGATAGTAGATACTGCCAACTGCGAGTCTATCATAGAGTAGATATATCATGTGTAACATAGAATTCAAATCTTTTTTTTAAGTAATATATAAAATCCTTTTTGATTTATAATTGAAATATCACAATCGAATAATCCGTGCTCTATTGTGATGCCTTGGCACATCAATAATTCTTTATCTAAAAAAAGTTATAACTATCGAATTTAAAACTTTTCTTTACCAACAATAATTTATTTCCTAATTAACCAAATAAAGTTATACGCCTTAATTAAATAATTTAAAATTAAATGAATATATTTAGTTTTTTGATTAAATAGATAAGCATTCGACATTATTTATTGGGAAGATTAGATAACTTGATAGTAAATACACTTTTATTCTAAAGATTTAGAACTTTATAGTAGATACTGCCAATGTTAGTCTATCATAGAGTAGATATATATCATGTGTAACATATAATTCAATTCAATATTTCTTTTTGGAAAGTAATATATAAGATCCTTTCTAATTTATAATTGAAATCTAATTATCGAATTTAAAACTCTTTCCTTACTGACAATAATTTATTTCCTAATTAACCAAATAAAATTATACACTTTAATTAAATACTTGTAAATTGGATGAAGATAGCTAGTTTTCAATAATTATCTAAGCATTCGAGCACATTATTTATTGGGAAGATTTGAGAATTTGATAGTAAATACACTTCTAACTTCATCATAGAGTTTAAATTTCATTTGTAACAAAAAAAAATACATTTATAAATAATATAGATTGAAGAAATTTTATTTTCTAGATTCCTAATTCATTTATTAATTAACCGCATAAAGTCGTATAGTTTGAATCAGATACTTGAAAATGAAATAAAAATAAATATTTATATTATTTAATCGATATAACACTTTATTTATTCTAAATATTTTTGAAGTTGATAGTAAATACACTACCAACTTGGTCATGATGTTATGTGTCATATGTGTAAAATATAATTCAATTCATTTTTTTTTTCTTTTTGGAAAGTAATATAGAGAATCCTTTCTAAGTTATAATTGTAAATATCATATTTAAAACTCTTTCCTTACTTACAATAATTCATTTCTTAATTAACCAAATAAAAATATATGCTTTAAATACATACTTGAAAATGGAAGGAAAATAACTATTTTAAAAGTAAATATATAAGCATTCGAGCAAAATATTTATTCTAAAGATTTGGCAATTTAATAGTAAATACACTTCTAATTCCGACGTATAGTTTACATGCTATATGTAACAAAAAATCCATTCTAATTAATTTTGGTTGCAATATAAAATTCATTCCAATTATAATTGTAATAAAAGTTTTTAAAGCTTTTATTTTTAAGATTTCTTTTTTTTTTTTTTGACTAAAAAGATATTCATTCATTCAAATTGATAAAATACATCGAACAACACAAATCCAACATCGCTAAAAACCGAAAAGGATGAATATGCGAACAAACTCACAGCACACAGGTTAATAGCATAACACGACAAAATCAAAATGCCTACAAAAGTGACAAAATCAAAGTCACCGGAATACCCATGTATCGGGATATGTAACATTGACGCTCAATTCTTGATCAAATATGTGATGGATCGAAGCAAATCTGTCAATCTGAACCAAACGAACACCGTACCAAGACGGGAAATCAAACAAACACCACACCAAGACGGGAAATCAAACAACGCCTCACCAAGACGACGAACGACAACACCGCCGCCCACAGAAGACGAAAAACATGAAAACCACGAAGAAAAAAAAACTGATCTATGTGAAAAAACCACTTATTTAGATAAAATGGGAAAAAAACGAGGTAAATGGGTGATTCCAAGCTAAAAAATGTCTCAAAATCACTCCCTCTAATGGTGGCACATGACTGTGTGGAGAGAGAAGGGAGAGAGTTTGAAGTTATAGAGAGAATGATCCAACCAAAGAAGATTTCTTTCTTATTATGCTTAATTTGTTTGATGATTAACCCAATAAACTTTTGTGGTTCAAATGATAAACTTGGAAAAACTTTTATTCTTAAGAATTCTTTCTTATTATGCTTAATTTGTTTCTTGATTAACCCAATAAATTTATGTGGTTCAAATCATATACTTGGAAAAAGGAGAGATATCATTTACAAACTAGAATATGATTAATTGAGAAAATCAATTTTAATTGGAATTTTTTTATTTTTTATTTACATTAAAGAGGTAACATTTTGAAAAAAGAATATATGTTAGAGTAGATAGGAGATTAAATTAAAGAAAAATTAAGGGGATTTTGGATGATGAGGATAAGCATAGTCGTACTACATACAAACAGAAATGATTTGCTCTATATAATGAGATCGTTCACTCTCATTTGACACATCGAACACCATGGCCACTCATAGTTCTGTAGTCTTTTGTGTCTCTTTTATTCTTTCATGCTTATTTTTCTCAAGGTGTGATGCTATTGATGATAATCCAAAACTCCATATAGTATATATGGGGTCACTTCCAAACACACCATATTCTCCAACCTCTCACCATCTCAGCTTGCTGCAACAAGTCTTTGATGGCAATGATGCAACAAATTCCTTAGTTCATAGTTACAAGAGAAGTTTTAATGGGTTTGCTGCCATGCTCACTGATCAACAAAAGGAAAAACTAACTCACATGGAAGGTGTAGTCTCAGTTTTCCCAAGCAGAACTCTTCAAACACTTACAACAAGATCATGGGACTTCATGGGACTAACTGAGTCAACCAAACGAAGCCATGCCGTTGAGAGTGAAGTAGTCGTTGGAGTTATTGACACCGGCATATGGCCAGAATCAGATAGCTTCAGTGACGTGGGTTTTGGTCCTGTTCCAAAAAAGTGGAAGGGTGCTTGTCATGGTGGCAAGAACTTCACTTGCAATAAGAAGATCATTGGAGCAAGGTATTATACGGAGGATTTATCTGCTAGAGACATTGTAGGCCATGGATCCCATACTGCATCAACAGCTGCTGGAAACATTGTTCATAAAGCAAGCTTTTATGGACTTGCACAAGGCATTGCAAGAGGGGGAGTTCCATCAGCAAGAATTGCTGCATATAAAGTATGTAGTGAAACAGGATGTGAAAGTACTTCTATCTTGGCTGCTTTTGATGATGCCATAGCAGATGGAGTTGACATCCTTTCTGTTTCACTGGGAGCTGACGAACAAGTTACCTTCGAAGAAGATCCCATTGCTATTGGTTCATTTCATGCTATGGCAAAAGGGATAGTTACAGTGAATTCTGCAGGCAATAGTGGCCCTTCTCCAAGCTCAGTTTCAAGTGTTTCACCTTGGATGCTTAGTGTAGCAGCAAGTACCATAGATCGAAAGTTCATTGACAAAGTAGTTTTGGGAAATGGGAAAACACTCACAGGGATATCAGTAAACTCTTTCACATCAAATGGAACAAAATTTCCCATTGCTCAAGAAAATGCGTCACCCAGTTGCTTTGATGCTGATACCTGTCAGTGTTTAGATCCCGCTTTCGTGAGAGGAAAGATAGTTTTATGTGGTGAAGATCCCGGACTAAATGAATTTGATTATGGGCAGCCAATTGGTTCAATTACCAAGGAATCTAGTGAAGGTAATCCAGCCTTTGTTACTCCATTACCTTCATTGGTGTTGTCTTCCCTTGACTATAGCCTTGTTGTACACTACACAAATTCAACTAAAGATCCAAAAGCTGAAATACTAAAGAGTGAGACAATTGAAGATCATAATGCCCCTGTTGTAGCTAAGTTTTCTTCACGTGGACCAAATACCATTGTTCCAGAGATCTTGAAACCAGATATAAGCGCCCCTGGAGTAGATATCTTGGCTGCATTTTCACCAGTTGTTCATCCTACAGACGATATTTATGATAAAAGATATGCAAAATATAACATAATATCAGGAACATCTATGTCTTGTCCCCATGTTGCTGGAATAGCTGCATATTTGAAAAGTTTTCATTTGGATTGGTCACCAGCAGCCATCAAGTCTGCTATTATGACTTCAGCACAACCCATGAAGAGTTCTTATAAGAATGATATTGGTGAATATGCTTATGGATCAGGACATGTCAATCCTGTTCAAGCTATTGATCCTGGACTTGTTTATGATATTTCCTCAGAAGATTATTTACAAATGCTTTGCAACTTGGGCTATGATAATGAAAAGGTTAAACAGATATCCGGAGGAAATAACACTTGCTCAAAGGCTCCTAACAGATCGTTGGTAAGAAATTTAAACTATCCTGCACTTGCTATTGATGTTAAGCGTATGGTACCTTTCATTATCAAGTTTAGTAGAACAGTAACAAATGTTGGCTTAGCAAACTCAACTTACAAGGCAACAATTTCACCAAATCAGAAAATAAAGATTACGGCGGCACCAAAGATTCTATCCTTCAAATCATTGAATGAGAAGCAGACTTTTGTTGTCATCATCACTGGTGGTAAATTACCAAGTAAAACTGTACTCACATCATCACTTGTATGGTCAGATGGAATCCATAATGTGAGGAGTCCTATTGTCGTAAATGTCTCCAACTAGACAGTGTAATAAAATTCAATGTAATAAAATTCTGAGTTTCTGCCATTAAATTCCAGTGCATTGCATTATAAACAAGTTTGTTATATGCATATGAATTATCAGCCATTTTTTTAAAATTATTGGTTATAAAAAAGTAGTTTTTAATCGATTGTTAGCTAGTTAGGAGCCTCTAAATCATGGCATGACCTTCTCAATTCACATATAATTGCATGTTTTGAAACGAGGTAGCATGCTCTTGACATGTATTTTGCAAAAGCTACTATGAGTAGTTTTTGCATTTGGAATGCAATTCTGCCCTGACATGATACAGTTCCAAACACACAAGAGTTTTAATAACCATGTATGATGTATGCGTTAAATAACCATAGAGATTAGTCATATATATACACAAACACTAGAATATGCATCTATAGAATATAAGGCATAATATTACAAAAAATAACATTAGAAACATAAAATAAATTACTCTAATATTGGGTAATCATTTCAATAATTTCACACTAAAGATTGGGTGATAAATTATTTATAAACTAAACAATGTATTCAGTTTAATTATAATTATAATTATGAAATTAGGCTAAAAATATAAAATCTTAAACTCATTAAAATATAAAACTCTGAAACAATTTATAAAACCGTCAAATCAAAGAGAAATCCATTTTTCTCAAATTCTTTTTCTTTTGGAAACTTCTTTTTTCGAAATAACATCGAATCCTCGTAAAATCATTTTCCAACCCATTTCTATTCGAAATAAAAAATTGTTCCTCAGTTTTCGCCGTATAATACTTTTCTAAAATTATTTTTCATTGGACATAAAGCCATTTATAAATCAAATGATTTTCTCTTTTATAAAAAAATTCTTCACCATCAAAGTTTAACATATTCTTGACACTTAAATTTCTCGTAATAACTTTTCATCATATTTTCGAATTTATTTTGAAAAGACAACATAAATGAAATATTTTCAAGATGTCGTCCCTCACTATTTACTCATAAATCACTCTTTTTCTCGAAACATCATCAAATATAAATATTTTCAATATTTTTCTTCCACTTCCATAAATCAAATCCATTAAATTTCTCCTCAACCTTTTCCAAAGCTTTTATCTTTAATTTAGTTGAGAATCGACCACCGTCAAGCTTCTCGGTTAACTAACCAACCAACAGATAATCCATACATAGCAAATATCAATACATCACGAGATATAATCATGCTTTCCACAGAAAACATTGAAAACCACATAACGATCATATAACAACTTAATTTAACACCACACATCACAACAGATAAACTCACATACGACACACAGATAACATGAAGTTACCGAAAATCCCTCAGGCAACCTCCCCTAACCTTTGAAGACAAGAGAAGGGTCCTCGTTTTAATGCTCCAATTTGTTCCAAGAGTACAAACTCTGCTCCACCAAGCAAGCATAGCCACGTTCAACGTCCCAGAGACATAAACCAAGCATGGTATCAAACAAAAAATTTCACCAAATCAATTTTCATCCTCAAAACATACCATAAAAAAACCATATATTTAATTTAACAAACATAGAATCAGTTTTCAATAACACCAATTTGGGTAAAAGGCTCTTATCACAAAAATTGGGGAAATGAGATTTGTTCATAGAATTGAGAAATTGAATTGTCAGAACATCAATTAATAGTCCCAATTTCATATATACAAAGTTAATTTTACAAAAACATAACCAATTTCAATTAAAAAAATCAAATTGGGCTTTAGGGTTCCTAATCTCAATTTGGGGGGAAATTGTTCTGGTCGTTAAAACAAGAAATTGCCATTGGAAATCATCATTAAACAACTTCAATTGCACCAAAATAGAATCAATTTCATGATTAGAGTAAGATGAAAAATTAGGTTTTTGAGTGGAATTAGGGGAAATCCGAAAATAAGAAATTGGAGAAATTGACATGGGTGTAAGACTCAATGACTTAGAGATTTTGATATATGAAAAATACAATTTAATGTGTGTGCAAGTGTTTTAGTGTCAAATTGCAAAGACAGTATCAAGCAGTGATCAACAAGCAGTGATAGAAGCGCTCGTCGACTAAAGCGACAGAAGTACGCTCGTCCACTAAAGTGACAAGTGCTCGTCCACTAAAGTGATAGAAGCGCTTGTCTACTAAAGTGACAGAAGCGCTCGTCCACTGAAGTGATAGAAGCACTCGTCCATTAAAGTGACAGAAGTGCTCGTCTACTAGGTTACGTTCAACCAGTTAAAGGAGTATCCGTCCAATGACGTAATCATATGGGGCTTGTCTACTAGGTTATTGTCAACCAGTTAAAGGAGTATCCGTCCAATGACGTAAATGGAGCTCGTCTACTAGGTTACGTTCAACCAGTTAAAGGAGTATCCATCCAATGACGTGGCATATAGAGCTCGTCTACTATCAACTACGAGCCCTGAGGATTGAAGACGACGCCGATGTAGAATCTTATTTCAAGAACAAGAATAAAGAAAACAGATTCTGTTATCAGACCCAAATCTGTTTTGATTGATCCCAACGTCTATAACTTGTTTTCTATATATAGAGGGATCAAAGGAACACTTTTATCATATCACAATACATCAATAACACATCAGAATTACACGAAATCAATTTGAGAGATCAATTGTGAAAATCATTCATCATCTTTCTTGAGCTTATTGTGAAAGAGAGTGTTTCATTCTCATAAGTGCTTCAATTTGTATATATGACTATTGAGAGTCAGGAATCAATTTTTCGTTCTATTTTGATTGTAAAGAGAGTGGGAGTCTCTTTGTGTGATTAGGGTGAGGTATCCCTAAGGAAGAACATTGAGGCTCTTCACAAGAGTGTGGTATCTCGAGGTGAAGGAGTGCTTTGTGGTGTAAATGTTTTTCAAGCTACCTGGCTAAAGCTTGTTGTGTTAGTGTGTGAAAACCCACAGGTGGAGTGGGGACTGGATGTAGGTCACAGTGGTGGTGACTGAACCTGGATAAATATGGTTGTGTGGTATCTCTAAACTCAAACTCTTTAATTTATGCTTTGTATGAGTTTAACTGAGTTTATTGCTGTTCTTTGATCAATACAACTTCTGTTCTTGATCTGTTTAATTTGAATTTAAACCAGAGTATTACTGCAATCAATCTTGAGTTATTAATTGTTCAAAACTGAGTTGATTAAAACTGTTCTTAATCACTGAAACTGAAACCTGCAAGTTTGTTCTTGATTGTTAATGCTTGTATCTGAAACTTGCATAACTTGTTCTTAATCTTTAAAGGCTTAATCAGTTTCAGTATTTCGCTATTGTTGAGTTTTGAACCTGAACCTATTATGTGATCTATTAATTATGAATCAATCTTTCTTGTCCTCATCACCTTCTATTCAAGATTTCATAAAAAGCCCTTCACTATTTTTGTAAAAGATCCTGAGACAACTCTGATTTGAAAAGTAAGTTTTTGAAAACTCAATTCACCCCCCCCCCCCCCCCCCCACTCTTGAGTTTTTGAAGCTGAAACAACAATTGGCATCAGAGCTAAACTCTTAAGTTTGGCTTAAGTGCTATAAGTGTATGGCTTCCAATGACTGTTTGAATGAAGAGGCTTCCCTTGCACGCCCTCCTGCCTTCAATGGATCTGAGTATATCTATTGGAAGGAAAGAATGGTAATCTTTCTTGAGGCAGCAGGTGTAGACATTTGGGATGTAGTAGAGAATGGACCATTTTCCCCCTCCACTATAGATGCTAGTGGTGCTTCAAGAAATAAGCCTAAAACTACATGGAATGAGGATGATAAGAAAATAGTTCAATATAATGCACGTGCTAAGAATATTATAACATCTGCTTTAAGCCGTGATGAGTTTTTCAGGGTTTCAAATTGCAAATCAGCAAAGGAGATGTGAGATACATTGCAAGTAACACATGAAGGAACCACCGATGTCAAAAGAGCAAGAATGAACACCCTCACACATGAATATGAGTTAGTTCGCATGAATCGAGGTGAACCAATGGAGGTTATGCAAATGCGATTCTCACACATTGTGAATCAATTGGCTGCACCTGGAAAGACAATATCCAATGAAGTTGACTAGATTGGTGCCAAGTGAAGAAGAAGACAAGAACAATCGAATCATCACATTCAATGCTGTAAAATCTACAAAGGTTGACAGAAAGCTTAAGAAGGAAAAGAAACTTAAACGTGCATACATAGATTAGGAGGATAACAATCTTGGCTCAATGAATGATTCCAATGATGAAAAATCTAGCTTGTGCTTAACTGCTCATCTTCATAAAGAAGATGATGAGGTAAATGATTCTAACCTTGATGAATTACCTTCTTATGATGAATTGCAAAATGCTTTTGAAGAACTTCATAAAGAATCCATTAGACTTGCTAGATTGCTAATTAAGTCTAAGAAAACCATCACATGCTTAGAAGAGAAAATTTCTGTTTTAAACAAAGGGCTAGATGAATTAAAAACAGAAAATTATGCTGTAAAAGAAAGATTGGCTACTGTTTTGGAACCACCTATATGTGATAATTGTCCTAAGTTGGAGAAACATATAAATCATTTGAATGGTGATCTATCTAGAATTACTAGTGATAAAGACAACTTGAATGCATTACTTGAACAACAAAAAGAAATGAAAAACCAAGTTGATTTAGTGTACAAATTGCGAGAAAGGCAAAAACCTTTAGAAAATTTCATGTTTCTCATTATGCTAATACATCACAATATGCTAGATGTCATTATTGCAATAGAAAAGGTGCTTTCTGCAATTTGAGAAATAATTATTCATTGCAGATAAGGCAAATATGGGTTCTAAAAGGAACTTTATCATATTCTAACCATGAAGGACCCAAGAAAATTTGGGTACCTATAGCAAAAACATGAAATTCTGTTTTGTATGTGTGGTGGAAGGTCAAGAGCAAAAATTGAAATCATGACATAGAGCCTTCACCAAACATAAAATGGGTAACAATAAAGAAATAATATTGATTGAATATGTTTTCTAATTATCATTATTAATGTATGATTGTGAATCTTTGTGTTGACTTATATATTATTGTATAATATGTCTACATTGTTGTATTAAAGTTATTTGATCTATTTTGGAATAATCATATGGCTTTTGTTTCACAAATTGAATCTAAGAAAATTGATGAAGCCTTAAATGATTTGTTTTGCTTGCTATGCAACAATTAACTTTGAACATGATCTCTTTCATAAGAACCTATATTCAAAGTAGAGAAATTGATATTGAATATGTTGATACAACTAAACAACTTGCTGATATTTTTACCAAGCCCTTGAACAAGGAAAGCTTCTTTTTCATTAGAAGAGAATTGGACACAATTGATCAATCCTATATCTAATCTCTAAAGAAACAAAAGAAAATCAAAAAGCAAGAACTAGTTCTAGGAATTCATAGGAATTAGAACTTAGTTTTTGAAAGGTAAAATGCATTAGTTTGTAATTTTGGCTGATGGTTTCTGTTCTTTTTGATTTGTCCCTGCACCTATCCCTCTATCATGAACAATTTTATATGCTATGTTTGAATGTTTAAATGCTTGCCTTCTCTATTGCTTTTAATGTTTCTTTTCTTTACCTTTTTGATAATGCCAAAAGGGGGAGGAAAAAATATGATATAAAGAAAGGGGATAATAACAAATTGTACACGCATATGTTGAGGGGGAGCTTATAAGCTTACATGATTTAATGGGGAGTAAATCAAATTCTTCTATGATAATATTTTTTTGCTCTGATATACTTCTGCTCTGATACCATGATATAAATCTGTCAAAAACACTTAGCATATGCTACACTTATACTCTGATCTTATAATTTTTTAAAAGATTTGTCATAATCAAAAAGGGGGAGTTTGTAAGACTCAATGAATTAGAGATTTTGATATATGACAAATACAATTTAATGTGAGTGCAAGTGTTTTTAGTGTCAAATTGCATAGACAGGTATCAAGCAGTGATCAACAAGTTTATTAAGCAAATTCAAGGAAAATATTCAAGGAAGACCTTGAAGGAATCAAGGAGCTGCATGTAGAAATCAAAAGAGCAAAGTCAAAGATCAAAGGATCATCAAGACCAAGCTTAAAGGAGAAGTTTAGATTTAAGTCTTAGATAGTTTGTAAGAGAAAGAAATCTCTTAGTCACAAAATAGCTCAACTAAAAAGATGCATGAAGAAAATCAATTTTCATAACCTGCATTAAAAGGAATAAGTTTTTGTTAATGAAAATGATTTTTGGAAAGAAGCGCTCGTCCAATAAAGTGATAGAAGCGCTCGTCCACTAAAGTGACAGAAGTGCTCGTCCACTAAAGTGATAGAAGCGCTCATCCACTAAAGTGACGAAGCGTCGTCCACTAAAGTGATAGAAGCGCTCATCCACTAAAGTGACGAAGCGCTCGTCCATCGAAGTGATAGAAGCGCTCGTCCACTAAAGTGATGAAGTGCTCGTCTACTAGGTTATGTTCAACCGATTAAAGGAGTACCCGTCAATGACGAAATCATATGGAGCTCGTCTACTAGGTTACGTTCAACCGATTAAAGGAGTATCCGTGGAGCTCATCTACTAGGTTACGTTCAACTAGTTAAAAGAGTATCCATCCAATGACGTGGCATATGGAGCTCGTCTACTATCAACTACGAGCCCTGAGGATTGAAGACAACGCCGATGTAGAATCTTATTTCAAGAACCAGAATCAAGAAAACAGATTCTCGTTATCGGACCCAAATCTGTTTTGATTGATCCCAACGTCTATAACTTGTTTTCTATATATATAGGGATCAAAGGAAAACTTTTATCATATCACAATACATCAATAACACATCAGAATTACACGAAATCAATTTGAGAGATCAATTGTGAAAATCATTCATCATCTTTCTTGAGCTTATTGTGAAAAAGTGTGTTTCATTCTCATAAGTGCTTCAATTTGTATATCCGACTATTGAGAGTCGGGAATCAATTTTTCGTTCTATTTTGATAGTAAAGAGAGAGGAGTCTCTCTGTGTGATTTGGGTGAGGTATCCCTAAGGAAGAACATTGAGGTTCTTGAGGAAGAGTGTGGTATCTCGAGGTGAAGGAGTGCTCTGTGGTGTAAAGGTTTTTCAAGCTACCGGGCTAAAGCTTGTTGTGTTAGTGTGTGAAAACCCACGGGTGGAGTGGGGACTGGATGTAGGTCACGGTGGTGGTGGTGACTGAACCAGGATAAATCTGGTTGTGTGGTATCTCTAAACTCAAACTCTTTAATTTCTCCTTTGTATGAGTTTAACCGAGTTTATTGCTATTCTTTGATCAATACAACTTCTGTTCTTGATCCGTTTAATTTGAATTAAAACCAGAGTATTACTGCAATCAATCTTGAGTTATTAATTGTTCAAAACCGAGTTGATTGAAACTGTTCTTAATCACTGAAACTGAAACCTGCAAGTTTGTTCTTGATTGTTAATGCTTTTATCTGAAACTTGCATAACTTGTTCTTAATCTTTAAAGGCTTAATCAGTTTCAAGTATTTCGCTATTGTTGAGTTTTGAACCGACCCTATTCTCAGTGATCTATTGATTCTGAATCAATCTTTCTTATCCTCATCACCTTCTATTCAAGATTTCATAAAAAGCCCTTCACTGTTTTTGTAAAAGATCCTGAGACAACTCTGATTTGAAAAGTAAGTTTTTGAAAAGGAAGAATTTTTGAAAACTCAATTCACCCCCCTCTTGAGTCTTTGAAGCCAAAACAACAATGGGGAATTTGAAATTGACATATCCAATTTATAAGTAACATCATCAATTTAGGGATTGAGGGTCTAATTTAGAACTCAGGGTTAGGGTTTGACAAATTGGGAATTTTCAATCTTAATGAGTGGTGAGTGAAATTTCCACTTACCCAACAAAGGAGAAGAGAAGTGGTGGCGGTTGAAGTATCGGCTCAGAATGAGATGTTGCGGCGTGGTGGAGGAGGGTGCTATACTTGAAAAAGCAGCTCTATCAGTTAAAGATGGAGGAGGGTGCTTCAATAAAAGAACATGTTTCTTTGTTCACTTTAGTGATTCTTGATTTAAAGAGTGTTGATGTGAAGATTGATGAAGAGGATCAAGCAGTCATGCTACTATGCTCTCTCCCTTCTTCATTTGAAAATCTTGTGGATACAATGATGTTTGGGAGAGAGACCCTCACCTTGGAAGAAGTCAAGGCAACCTTGAATTCTAGAGATCTAAAGAGGAAGATTACAGACAACAATGGTGAAGGTGGAGAAGCTGAAGGACTATTTGCAAGAGGCACGCCAGAGAAAGGGGAAGGAAAGGGCAAGTATAAAAAATACAGGTCTAAGTCTAAGGCCAAGAAAGAATGCTATTACTGTCATAAAGAAGGACACTTTCGAAAGGAGTGCCCTGAGAGAAAAAGAAAGAATAATGGAAAGGGCAAGGACACTAGTGATGTTGCAGTAGTGGCAGATGGTTATGACAGTGCTGATGTGCTGATTGGAACATAAGAGAATTGCTGTGATGAATGGATTCTTGACTCGGGGTGTTCTTTCCACATGACCCCCAATCAAGATTGGTTCGAATCATACAAGAAAATTGATGGAGGAAAGGTGCTGATGGGAAATAATATGGCTTGCAAGGTGGCTAGAATTGGGACTGTGAAAGTGATGCTAGTAGATGGATCAACAAAAACATTCATTGAAGTCAGGCATGTACCAGACCTGAAGTGATATCTGCTTTCTCTTGGAATGTTAGATCAAGGTGGCTACACATTCAAAGGTGAAGGTGGAACCTTGAAAATCTCAAAAGGATCAATGCTCATCATGAGAGGAATCAGGAAGAATGGTCTCTATAGATTACCAAGTAAAACCATCCTAAATCCTGCTATTCTGATTTTAGTAGCTAAAGTAGATTCCACTAAGCTTTGGCATCATAGACTAGCTCATGTAAGTGAAAAGGGTTTAGAAGAATTATATAAACAACGTTTAATTGGTAATGGAAACTTTGAGAAATTAGAATTCTGTGAATTTTGTACCTATGGAAAACGGAAGAGGGTAAAATTCACTACAGCCACACACACCACAAAAGGAATTGTTGATTATGTGCACTCAGATGTATGGGGACCTGTTAGGGTTCCTTCTTTGGGAGGTCCTAGGTACTTCATCACTTTTATAGATGATTTGTCAAGGAAAGTGTGGATCTATTTGTTGAAACACAAAAACCAAGCTTTCAAAAGTTTCAAGCAACGGAAGGCTTTGGTGGAAAAATAAACTGGAAAACAGGTTAAGATACTAAGGACTGACAATGGTTTAGAGTATCTTAGAAAAGAGTTTTCTGTTTTTTGCAAGGATAATGGCATTGAAAGACACAAGACTGTCAGGCTAACTCCTCAACAAAATGGCCTAGCAGAGAGAATGAATATGACCATTTTGGAGAGAGTTAGGTGTATGCTCTTCAATGCTAATCTCAACAAAATGTTTTGGGGGGAAGCAGTTCATACTGCATGCTACTTGATTAATAGGAGTCCTTTTGCAGCCATTGGTTTTAAGACTCCTAAAGAATTGTGGACTGGTAAACCTCCCAGCTATGGTTATCTTAGGATTTTCGGATGTACATGTCAATGAAGGAAAGCTAGAGCCTAGATCATAGAAAGGAGTTTTTCTGGGATATCCCGAGGTAGTGAAAGGCTACAAAGCATGGTTAACAGGTCCAGGTGGAGGCAAGGCCATTACAAGTAGAGATGTCATATTTCAAGAAGAAGATTTGTTGGGAAACATTGTTGAAAATACAGCAAAGTCACAAAAGCCTGAGACTGCAGACTAGAGAAAACAGTTGGAGGTGGAGGAAGATGCAATTGATAAAGGAAATTGTATGCCTGAAATAGAAACTGAAATTCCTTCAACAGATACTGATGACTCCTCTTATAATCTGGTGAGAGATAGGGATAGGAGACAAACTAGACCTCCTCAGGGATATGGATATGTTGACATAATTGTTTATGCACCGTACATTGAGGAAGAAGACCAAGAAGATGATCCAATCAACTATAAAGAAGCAATATCAGGAGCTGACAGCAACCATTGGAGAGCAGTCATGGATGAGGAAATCAATTCCCTAAAGAGAAACAATACCTGGGAATTGGTTATCAAACCAAAAAAGCAAAGGATGGTACGATGCAAATGGATTTTCAGGAAAAAGCCCGCGATTCCAGGAGTTGAGGGAAGAAGGTTCAAGGCTAGGCTTGTGGCAAAGGGCTTTACTCAAAGAGAGGGTATAGACTATAATGAAATATTCTCTCCTGTTGTAAAGCATACAAGCATTAGAATCATTCTAACTATTGTTGCAATCTACAACGTGGAACTTGAACAAATGGATGTAAAAACAGCTTTTTTACATGGTGAGATAGAAGAGAGGATATACATGAATCAACCAGAAGGGTATGAAGAAAAGGGAAAGGAGAATATGGTGTGCTTGTTGAAAAAGTCCTTGTATGGACTTAAACAATCACCAAGAAAATGGTACAAAAGATTTGACTCTTTTTTGGTATCAAATGGCTATAGAAGAAGCTCCTATGACAATTGTGTCTACTTCAAAAGGACAAACTTAGATCATTTCATATATCTTCTACTATATGTAGATGACATGTTAATTGCAAGCATTGACAAATTTGTAATTAAGAAGTTGAAGGAACTGTTAAACTCTGAGTTTGACATGAAAGATCTTAGGGCATCAAGAAGAATCCTTAGAATGGAGATTGTAAGGAAAAGAGATGAAAGAATACTCTTCTTGCACCAATCTCATTACATTGAGAAGGTTCTTGGAAAATTCAATATGAAGGATTCAAAACCTGTTATTACTCCTATAGCCGGACATTTTAAGTTGTCTACAAATCAGTCCCCTAGTACAAGTGCATAACTTAAAGTCATGAGCAGCATCCCTTACTCAAATGCAACATGCAGTCTTATGTATGCCATGGTCGTTCCCAGACCTGACTTGGCATTCTCTGTTAGCATGGTGAGCATATTCATGTCTAATCCAGGAAAGGATTATTGGTTTGTGAGTCAAATGGATCCTTAGATATTTGAATGGAACAAAATCAGCAGGTTTGAACTATGGCAAATCCAGAGACAGCAGCAGAGGTTTAGAAGGATTTGTGGACACTGATTTTGCTGGGGATGTGGATAAAATAACATCAATAACTGGATACTTATTCACTATATATGGAAATGTTGCCATTTGGAAAGCTAGCCTACAATCAATAGTGGCACTTTCCACCACTGAATTTGAGTACATTGCTTTGACAGAAGCTATTAAAGAAGCCATTTGGCTTAAGGGATTTATAAATGAACTTGAAGGGGAAAATGCAACAGTAACAGTTTGGTGTGATAGTCAAAGTGCCATTTGTCTCTCAAAGAATCAAGTATTTCATGAGAGGACAAAGCACATTGACATCAGGTTACATTTTATCTGGGATATTATAGCTCAAGGTATCATAGATGTGAAGAAGATTCCTAGTGAGGACAACCTGCAGATATGCTCACAAAGGAGGTTCTTGGAACCAAGTTTAATCATTGCTTAAACCTGGTCAACATTGGAAGCTTTACAGCTTGAGTCACTCTCAGGGACTGAGGTGATTCTAACTAAACAAAGACTGAAGATCCAAGGTGGAGAATGTTGAAGATCATGGCCAGATCATCAAGCTTGTGTGGATCATCACTTGTGTATTAGTTAGAATAGGACCTGTCCTGTATATAGCCAAGTGATACTTGTAATAGCTAGTTAGTCAATTCTATTAGTTAGTTACTGAAATTGATGTACAGAGAGTAACCGTCTTTTGTAACAGAATTTGGGGGTTCTACCTACCAAGTATAAAAGTCTTAGCTATGTAATTGGTATGGTAGATTTTGTAATGCATGATCAGTTGAACATTGAGTGCAGGTGAGGAAGAGTCCTAGAAGTCTTGTGCTGGTTCATTGAGGAAGATCTGAAGGGAATAAAATTGACTCCAGTGTGGATGTATGGGTTTCATCAATTGGCCCTGAACCACAATAATTTTTGTCTTTCTTTCTATTCTTTTCTTACTGCTTCAACTCAATTCAATTTCTTCTTTCTGTCTTGCATCAATCTTGATCAGTTCTCAGTAGCAGAAACTCTAACATCAAGGGTAAACATAAACGCAACCAAAAACAGATCCTTATCTACTTCGTTATAATTTGTCATGGTAATCAATATACTCATATACAACGGAAGTGC
This sequence comes from Sophora flavescens, assembly GCA_030762895.1. Taxonomy (NCBI): domain Eukaryota; kingdom Viridiplantae; phylum Streptophyta; class Magnoliopsida; order Fabales; family Fabaceae; genus Sophora; species Sophora flavescens. The sequence goes on from CM061063.1 coordinate 218,031,612, forward strand.
TAAGGGGAAAACTTGCAGTAATAAGATTATTGAATATCATAAAGAGAAAGGTTTTGTATACACATCGAATGGCTCGCAGGCTGTTAACTGTGGTTCCTGTTGAAACAAAAGGAAATGGAAGGAAAGTAATTGGTTAAAGTAATAATTTGGTCTCTATACATGACACATTATTTATTTAGTCCCTACACATAAAAAAAATTGAAAATGAGTCCATACTTGTGTAATCATTAGCAAATTTGATCTCTACATGCTCAAACGTTAGCAAATTCATCCCTGCCGTTAGCAAATTGGTCCTTGTAAATAACATAAATTTTTTATTTGGTCTCTAATAAAACATACCCTCTGTTTTGAATCCTTAATCAGTACCCTATAGGAAGTGATTATGATCAAAATTCTAGCAACATCGAGCATACGTCAACCTACACGAATAGTTTGAAAAAGAATCTAACATTATGATATTGTTAAATACCTTCTAATCGGGATGTTTAAACAAAAAAAATTAGTTGAGTATTGATTTCTTTTGTTATAACTTCTTTCAATACCTTCAATTCTGAAAATAAATTAAGACAATTAATATCATAATACTCACCAAAACTTGCAAACTTTTTAAAATAAATAATACAATATTTTTTTGATAAATAATACAATATTTTTATAATTCATCCTTGTCCAAAGTTTAAATTATTGAAATTCAAATAAAAAACAAAATGGTTTTATAGTATGAAAGTTATCCAAGTTGACTCTCAATAGAAAAATAGATTGATATAACACATAGAAAATAATCAATACTAAAAAAATATTTAACTGGGTCTAAGCTCCTTGAAAGACGATAAGGATAAAACTATTATTAACTGCACATATAGGGACCGATTAATTTTTTTTTCAGGTTTAGGGACTAAATAAAAAACTTGTGTCACGTATAAGGACCAATTTCTCTAAGGCAAGGACGAATGCTAACGTTTGCACATGTAGGGATCAAATTTGCTAACATTAACACATGTAGGGACTCATTTTTTATTTTTTTTAATGTATAAGACTAATTCTAAATAACGAATCCGTGTCATGTATAGGACCAAATTATTGCTTTAACCAAAATGATAAATAGCAAAGGTCAGTTCAACTATAAAGAACCACAAATTAAACCACCAATACCAGCGAGGCTACCTCTGGTCAAAAGCATGGAAACAAGAGATGTTACCACACCGCCACCAACACCACCACCATCATTGCCAACATTTCTGATGGCAGTGCGCATTGCAGTAGGAATGCTGCCATAAGTAGCACCATGACCACGCTCTATGGCTTGGATGAAGCAAAACGTCATGGCCCCAGTTGATGTAATCTTCGATAGTGCCGGTTTACAGTGATAGTGATCATATTCCCACACAAGGGGTTTCGCAGCTACTATAGATTGAAACAGTCTCAGACATATCAATTTAAATCATCTGAAACTTACCGATGTATCAGCAGATGTTTGATGATCGTCACATCCACTAAAGGAGATAACTTCTCCACCATTTGATCCTTTCCATATACCTGACCTCGGGCGATGGTCATCCCATACATATTGTCCACTCCTATTACAAAGAAGATAGAAATAGAGTAAACCTCAAAGTGCTCTCCCACTCATCCAGCATTTTCTTTCACCTCATTTCCTTATTTGAGGGTGGAAATAGTGAAAATTACAACACTTAACATGCTCAAATTGACATAAATAAACTTGATATTGAGCTTCAAAAATGAAAAAGATTAATTGATTACAAATACATGCGGGGTAGAGGGTGTGACATTTAGTGGTATCAGAACAGGTATGTCCTATCATGCCGTGGTATGAGTCTGTTGTGAGTCCTCTGTGTGCTCTTGTTTGAATTGCTTGTATTTATAATAGGCAATGATGCTTAGTGTTGGTAATCGTTAGCTTTTCCTGCTTTAAGTTCTCTGTATTTAATAAGCTGTCTTGGGCATTTACAGGAACTTATGGCAAGAAGAGGCAGAAACAATGAGGCTATCGCGGACGCTTTGGTACTCCTTGCCAACGCGATAGGGCAAAACCACAACGTCAACAATGGGGGACCAGCTGAGTTTCAAGGTCTTGACAAGTTCCAGCGAAACAATCTGCCGTCCTTCAAGGGAGCTTATGATCCTTAGGGTGCCCTGTTGTGGATGACGGAGATTGAGAAGATCTTCCGGGCCATGGGATGCAACGACCAGCAGAAGGTTATCTTTGGGACCTTCTTGCTGAAGAAGGAGGCTGAACACTGGTGGGAGAATTGTCGCCAGCGCATGCAGGCTGAGGGTACTATGGTTACATGGAATGTCTTCAAGGACAAATTTCTAGATAAGTACTTTCTAGCCGACTTCCACGACAAAAAGGGGATGGAGTTCTTGGCGCTGAAGCAGGGTAACATGTCAGTGGGAGAGTATGTAGCTATGTTTGAGGATCATGCTCGTTACTATACGTTGTATCAGTGTGTGACAGACGACCGGTCCATGTACGTGAAGTTTAAGGATGGTCTACGTCCATAGATTAAGCAGGCTATCAGCTACTAGGAGATCCGTGTCTTCCCAGTCCTAGTGAACAAGTGTAGGATCTTCGAAGATGCCTACAAATCTGGAGAGTCAGGCAACAAGGGATCAGATACTCAAAGCATCAAGAAGAATGATTAGGGGAACAAGTGGAAAAAACGTCTCGCTCCAGCTGGCAGAGACTTCAAGCGGGATGGCAAGAAGCCCCAGTTTTCTTCAGACAGGTCCAGGAGATGGGATTCTTCTACTCCTAGACCTCTTCGGTACGGCAAGTGTGGATGGGATCACTTTACTACTCAGTGCAAGGAGACATACATAATCTGCTTCAAGTGTGGAAAATATGGCCACATTAGTCGGGACAGTGGTGGAGGAAAGTCAGAACCACAAAGTGCTAGCAAGAATCAGAAACCTCAAGCTAACCAACTGAAGACCACGGGAAGAGTCTTTACTTTTAGTGGAGCCGTGGCCTCCGAGTCCGAGGACTTGATCCAAGGTATGTGCCTCATTGATGGATCTCCTTTAACTGTTTTTTTTATTCGGGTGCGACTCACTCTTTTATAACACATGAATGTGTCAAAACTCTTAAGTTGCTTGTGACCCTCCTTGACTATGATTTGATTGTTGCCACACCCACAAATAAACCTATTCTTACTTCTCATGCATGTAAGAATTGTCATATTACCAAAGATGGTAGGAGCTTTATTGTTGATCTTGTATGCTAACCCCTAAAGGACCTTTATGGTATTCTGGGCATGGACTGATTATCTTCCAACCACGTCCTCTTGAACTGTTTTGATAAAACCATTGTTTTTGAAACTCTTATGGAGTCTAAGGATCCTAGGTTTCTCTTTGCCAACCAAGTTAAGGCTTCGATGAAAGAAGAGGCCTAAGTTTACATGATTCTATCTTCCCTAGAAGTAGAGAGACCTTTTGATGTTGGAAGCTTGCCTGTCATGCAAGAATTTCCTGAAGTGTTTTCCGGGGATGTTTATAACTTACCCCCAAAGAGAGATGTGGAGTTCACCATAGACTTAGTGCCTGGCACCGAGTCTATATCCATAGCACCTTATAGGATGTCTCCTCTAGAGCTAGCTGAGTTAAAGAAACAGATAGAGGACCTGATGCAGAAGCAGTTAATTAGGCCTAGCGTATCCCCATGGGGAGCACCAATGTTGTTGGTGAAGAAGAAAGATGGCAGCATGAGATTGTGTGTCGACTATCGGCAGCTCAACAAAGTGACCATTAAGAATCGGTATCCCCTCCCTAGGATTGATGATCTTATGGACCAGTTGATATGAGATTGTGTCTTCTCTAAGATATATTTGAGGTCAGGGTACCATCAGATTCGGGTTAAGTCTGATGACATCCCGAAGATAGCGTTTAGGACGCGTTATGGTCACTATGAGTACTTAGTTATGCCCTTTGGTGTGACTAATGCTCCTGTTGTGTTCATGGACTATATGAACAAGACCTTTCACCCTTACTTGGATAAGTTTGTTGTGGTTTTCATAGATGACATCTTAGTGTACTCCAAGACCAAGGAGGAACATAAGGAACACTTGAGGGTTGTCTTATAGACCCTTAAGGAGAAGTAGTTGTATGTTAAGTTGTCTAAGTGCAAGTTTTGGTAAGAGGAGGTGAGTTTCTTAGGCCACGTCATCTCTAAAGGTGGGATGGTCGTGGATCCGGCTTAAGTAGAGACGGTGCTCCAGTGGGAAGCGCCAAAGACAGTGACCAAGATTAGGAGTTTCATGGGTTTAGCGGGGTACTATAGGAGGTTCATAGAAGGTTTCTCTAAGATAGCTTTACCCTTGACTTGTCTCACCAAGAAAGGAAGCTCTTTGTGTGGGACTCAAAGTGTGAGGAGAGTTTCCAGACCTTGAAGGATAGGTTGACATCAGCACCAGTGTTGGTTTTAACCGATCCTAGTAGACCTTTCGTAGTGCACTGCGATGCTTCTAAGTAAGGTTTAGGTGGAGTATTGATGCAGGATGGTAGGGTAGTGGCTTATGCTTCTAGGTAGATGAAAACCCATGAGAAGAACTACACTACCCATGACCTAGAATTAGGAGCGGTGGTGTTTGCCTTAAAGATTTGGAGGCATTACCTTTTTGGAGCTAAGTTTGAGGTCTTTAGTGATCATAAGAGTTTGAAATATTTGTTTGACCAGAAAGAACTCAATATGAGGCAACATAGATAGATGAAATTCCTTAAGGACTGTGATTTTGAGTTGTCCTACCACCCAAGAAAAGCCAATGTAGTGGTAGATGCTTTGAGTAGGAAAACCTTGCACGTCTCCGCTTTGATGGTTAGGGAGATGGATTTGATATAAGAGTTTAGAGATCTTAGTTTAGCTTGGGAAGTTACCCCTATGAGTATTAGGCTTGGAACCTTGAAGGTTGCCAACAGTTTGATGGATCAAGTGAGAGAAGGCCAAAAGATAGATAAGTTTCTCTTAGAACAGAGGGAGTTGCTTGCTAAGGGTAGAGACCTTAGTTTCAAGGAAGAAAGTGATGGAGTTTTGAGATTCAATGATAGAGTTTGTATACCAGATGTTCCTGAGCTTAGGAAGTTTATCCTCAAAGAAGGACATATAGGTGATTTGAGTGTTCACCCAGGTGCCACTAAGATGTACCAAGACCTTAATCGTATGTTTTGGTGGCCTAGGATGAAAAAGGATGTAGCTGAGTTTGTATACGCTTGCTTAGTGTGCCAAAAGGCGAAGATAGAGCACCAAAAGCCTTCAGGAAAATTGTAACCTTTAAGTATCCCAGAATGGAAATGGAATAGTATCTCCATGGATTTTGTATCTGGACTACCTAGGACTCCAGTTGGTTGTGATGCTATATGGGTTGTTGTGGATAGATTGACTAACTCTGCCCATTTCATCCCTATGAACATGGAATATCCCATAGAAACGTTTACCAGGTTGTACATCAAAGATATAGTTAGGCTACATGGTTTATCCTCTAGCATAGTGTCATATAGAGACCTTAGATTTACCTCTAGGTTCTAGAATAGTTTGCATGAGGCTTTAGGGACCAAGCTTAGACTAAGTTCAGCTTACGACCCACAGACTGGCGGTCAGTCTAAGAGGACCATCCAGTCCTTAGAGGACTTGTTGAGAGTTTGTGTGCTAGAACAGTCAGGTAATTGGGACAAGTTTTTGCCCTTGGTAGAGTTCACCTACGACAATAGCTTCCATTCCAGTATTGGGACGGCACCCTATGAAGCTCTTTATGGGAGGAGATGTAGGGCACCTTTGTGTTGGAATGAACCTAGTGACAATATGGTGCTAGGACCAGAGATAGTGCAAGAAACCACAGAAAAAGTGAGGATGATTCGGGAAAAGATGAAAGCGGCACAGAGTAGGCAAAAGAGCTACCATGACAAAAGGAGGAAGGCACTCGAATTCCAGGAGGGTGATCATGTATCCTTGAGAGTTAATCCAACAACTGGGGTTGGTAGAGTGATGAAAGCGAAGAAACTTACTCCCAAATTCAGTGGCCCTTACCAAATTCTTAAAAGAGTCGGTGAAGTTGCTTACTAAATAGCCTTGCCACCCTTCTTGTCCAAACTTCATAATGTTTTCCATGTGTCACAACTTAGAAAGTACATTCATGATCCTAGCCATGTGATAGTACCCGATACAATTCCGTTGAAAGAGAACTTGACTTTTGAGGTACTACCCCTTCGAGTTGAGGATCGAAGGGTGAAGCAGCTGAGAGGCAAGGAGATCCCTTGGGTTAAAGTCGTTTGGAGTGGGGCAACTGAGGAAAGTGCTACATGGGAGCTTGAGAGCAAGATGATGGAGGCATACCCACACCTTTTTGTTCGAGGTGAGTAGAAATTTTGAGGACGAAATTTTTATAAGGTGGTGGAATTGTAACACCGTGTTTTTCGTTATAAGCACTTCTTTGTGTTGTTTGCGTGTTTTCTTGTTAGAAGTATGCTTAGGAATGTTTAGAAAAGGCTAAGTGGGATTTTAAGCTGAAAATCCCTTCCTGATGCATGGCCACGGCTGTGCTCATGTATCAGCATGCCGGTGCTCATCTGGCGTATTCAGTGGTTGCTGAAACCACGAGCATGGCCGTGCTCAAGGGGAGCATGACCGTGTCAGAAACACCCCTCGCTTGGCGGTCTTTTTTCCTGATCGTGTTTAAGTGAGTACGACCCTGTGCCAATGTTAAGCACGATCGTGCATAATGGGGAGCACGGTCGTGCTCGAGCCAAACTCTATATAAACGAGTCATTCAGCGAGGTTTACGAGTATTAACCCTCATTTTGGCACTTTAGGCATCCCAAATGTGACGGCAGCCTCTCCATCTCTTTCCTTTGAACCCAATGGTTTTTGGTGTTCCGTTCTTGTTTGGGAGAGTCAAATCACGTTCTAAGTGCCAATAGAAAGGTAGCGGTTCTTCCCTCTCTTTAATTCCTTTTCCTTTATGTGAATTGGGAACTAATTGGTTAACCTTTTTGTGTTGGCCAAGGCTTGAGTCGTTCGTCGAGCCGTTCGTGGGAACCAATTTAGAGTCTTCATCGGTTTAAAAAGGGAAATCTTCATACCAGGTATGGGGAGAAGGGATAGTATGAATATGTAGGCTTGGGGGTGGCGTAAGACATAGGGTTACCCATGACCCTAGTATTTGATAAAATGCCTATATGTCTATTTGTTGCCTATATGCCTAATTTGTTATGATGTTGATGTTTGGCATGATTGATAATATGTTGTTTGCTATAAATATATTAATTTGATGATATGCCATGATTGGGTGATTTATGATGATGAAATTATCATGAATTGGTTGTTGGTTAGTGTTGTGAACAATATGATAAATAAACAATAAATCTGTTAATGTTGATGTTAAGGGAGGTTTTTCCCTTTTGTTCATATAACTAAACGATAGTGATGAGAGGCAAGGTTAATGCCAAAAGGTTTAGTCAAGGACCCTAGGGAATGATCTATGAGTGTTTATGTATTGTTAATATGAAGCTGAAATTAAAGGATTAATTCTCGTTTCTATAAAACATGGAGATTTTGTGACACCCTCTACCCCGCATGTATTTATAAAACGATACATAGAAGGAAATATTTAATTTTTGAAATTAAAATAAACACATGCATATCATTTATTATTAAAAGAAAACTAACGGGTAAAGGATACCACATTGAAACAAGATCTCATAACGCGGAAATAAAAACAGTTTTAAAAGGAATAATAACTAGAACATAAAAACGAAACCCAACCCCGATGTCACATTGCAGAGCTGGTATAACCATATTCTGAACATTCGAATAAATAACGTAAACTAAACATAAGTCCTAACTACACGTAGCGGCTCCTCAAAGTCACTCCTCAATAAGCTGTTCACTGTCCTCTGCATAACCGAAGAGATACATGCAAAGCAAATAACAAAAGACGGGGAGTAAGAAACATATATATGAACATAACGGCAAGGATGTAGTTAGAAAGATGAGCATGCATCACATATAATATATACATAGCATATAAAAACATAATAACATCCAAATTATCACAATCATATCGTATTCATCATATCAACATGCATGCTATGCAATGCAGTGTAACACATTTCTCGAGCGCTACATTTTCCGTGACATTTTAAGGCCAAAAAGTAGGTTAATTAAATTCATGTAATATAATGGGGTAATTTTTTTTCTTTTTCACAAGACATCAATATGAATACTTGGAATCAAGTGACTGTTCAATAAAATATTTCGTAGTCATAATTAAGATTATAAGTTCGAAAGTCATTTACAATAACACCCAACCCAACTCATAACCAAAAAACAAAAAAATACGCAAACCCAACATAAAGCTATGGAGACGCAGCTCCATTAACGATAACACTAACTCCCAGACATTCCAAGGTGGCCAAACTAAAATATAAAATACCATCATCTCTCGTACATCGTGAGAAGGATAAACCCAACTGACGGGATCTAGTGGAAACTCTACTTGAGTCCATTATCGACATCATCACAAACGACACTACTAGAATCACTTCAAAAGTAACTCTCTGACTAAGCCCTTTCCCTTACCAAGGAGAAAGTCATAGCCTACAAACCAACGACAATCATGCCCGTCTCAAGAAAAGAAAGGTCAGGCGTGATGAGAAAAACACAAAGATCATCTTCTTGGACCATCTGAAAGCCGGAAGACGTCCACTAGAAACTCCAACCTATCGTCTGCAAGCTCAAACCTCAATCTCTATGATGAATCAGCCTAGCGACATCTTGAAATCTCAGTATTCTCAAAAGAACACAGAAGGCTCATAGCCAGCCGACATAGGCAATATAAAATAAGGAGGTGAGATTCCAAAACATCACAACATATGACAGATATGAAAATAGAACGACACCACATAGAATATATTCATATCCATGTAAACATATATCTCAGTCAAACAGTCCAGTATATACAAGTAATAGATAACACGTGCACATATAGTCAACAATACACAAATCAGTGTGACCGTAACCCCATCAAGCATGACTGGACACTGTTAGTTCACAGAGACCCGAGAATAGAGGTAACTGATTGAAACTGCATGGTCTCATTCCTACACAGACTCAAGGAAAATTTGACCGTAACTCCGGAGCTAAGAGAACATTCGGAAGGAGTGATTAGAGAACATGTATCACAACTGCCAGTAGTAGGCATCTTGTGCGTTCAATAGTAACAGCCACATAGTGGTACTATAATTCATTGTGAAACACTCTCGATAACCTTGACCAACTACCATCTAGTCGTTGATGTCAGTGTATTGCATGGAACGCCATGACCAAAAAGAATCACCAACTGGATATTTGTGACCCTCCTATCTTGACCATCCCCAAGACCATTTAAGATCGTCACTGGCACGTCTTCATGCGCACATACATGTCGGCTCAACTTCCTAGGCACAAAGGCCCTATGGAACATAGTATCAACTATGTGTTTAAGAAATAATGTCGTTAATAGTGTGTGCGTTCATATTTATCCACTGGATAAATTTCGGGGTTCCTTACGGAAACCAAAAGCCATTCTAGAGGCAAAGCAGATAGTACCAACCTATTTGCAGTCACCCCTCATTGGACTATCCATGTTTCAACGCTTTAGTAAATTATGAAGGTTGGTCATTCGCCACCAACTCAATTATGCCTCTTTAAGTCCATTCCCGAACAGGATTTCTTGTCAAGCAAGTAACCTTAAAGTACTCTATCATTAAGTATTATGTAGGTAAGGATAAGTGAATCGTCCTTACTTTATAGCATATGGTTTTGCTCCACTCGAGTCATAATCATTAAGTCTTTGTTTTCACTAAGCCATCCTCGACTTAGGTTTTCCATTTAACTTGAAATACTAGTCTTGAAATCCAAAACCACTTTTATCCAGAATCAAAACCCTTTTTCTAAAACCAAATCATTTTGGAAGTAATATTGTCTCATAGGTATATTGATACCAAATCCTTCAAAACAGTATTTCAATTCCGTAAAATTATTGAAAGACGATTTCCCCCTTTTTACTTGATTTAGGGCCAAACCCCCTAAACTTTCAAGATAAGCTTCCTTTACTCAAAATCATCAATTATCTAGGTTCTAATACTCATTTTAAGGCATTAAAATACCAAATTAAGGTCTTGAATAACATTTCACTCAAAAGTCTTAAAACTTGACCGAAAGCTTCTAAGTTTGAAAATTGGGAAATTCCTTTCCATAAACTCTTTGATTCTAAAGGTTAATAATTCATTTTGGAATCTTAGGATACTTAGTTAAGTGTCAAAAACAGTTTCCAACTCCCAAAAATAGTGTTGGTCGAATTATTTACCTTTGGTCCATTTTACCATTTTAAACTCTTCAAAAATTCAATATCATTACCTCTTGAAACATGATATAAAGTTATATCAAATCATCACAATAATCAAGTTATAACCAATAACCAATTATTAAATCCTCACTTTTGATCCAATGATCAAAGTGATGGTTTTCAACGTGCTAGAACTCATTTTCCAACCAATCAATCACACCAGTTAAACATAAATCCAACAACAATTAACCACTGCAATAATGTCCTCATAAGGGACTAAATAAACAAAGTGGATAATCCTTGATTTAGGATTTTCCGGCAACCAAATAAATAAAGCATCTTCACATCCACCAATATGGTGTGATGTGGTTCACTCCCTCCTTACCTCTTGTAGACAAGGGGAGATCATTTGCTTGGTTTTCAACAGTCAGATTCCCTCAGATCGAAGCTGTACAAAACTAAGCTCCAACTAATAACCCGACTGGGCGCTCCAGTTTCCTCTGACACCTTGCGACAGGTGTAGACAACTCCTGACAACTCCCGAACAATATAAAACCTGCTTCCCCAAGCAAACACAACCACGACAACATCCCGGAGAGGGAGTCAAAACATTTTCAACAATTAGACAAAGCAGACAAATAGGTACCCATCATCAACAACTCACTTTAAGTTGATTTAAACACTAAATTTTACAAAATAGAACCAATTTCGATAAAAACAAGTTTTGGTAAAATTAAGATTCATCATCAAAATTGGGGAAAATAGATTTGACATTAGAAATGCGAAATCAGTATGTCAAAACATCAATTAACATTCCCAATTTCATGGAAACATAGTTAATTTCACAAAAACATAACCAATTTCAAATAAAATCAGATTGGGACTTTAGGGTTCATATCATAATTTGGGGAAAAACCAATCTACTTAAAAAAATCATGAAATTGATTTAGGCAAACACTAATTCACAATCCCAATTGCATAAAACAAGGTTCAATTTCAAAATCCAAAAGAGAATTCAAAAGCTAGGGTTAGGGTTTCAAAATCAATTTGGGGTTTTTCTGAATCTGAACAAAATAGATGAGGTTTCACTCACCAAAGGAGGAAGGAAGAGAAGTGGTGGCTGCTGGGACCTCCGGTGCGACGGTGACTCCGGTGAGGACAACAACCAAACGGAAGCCAAACGGACCACACATGGGGCAGCTTAGTACGCAGTCGGTTCCTCCCTACCAGTGCGTCCAGAAGACGATGAGGTGTAGGAGACACTCGCGGCTGGACAACGACACAGCGGTGACAGCCCCTGCGATCGTCGTTTGCCCTCACTTTATGCGCTAAACGATGGTGACATAGAGGTCAAAGGGTGGTCGGACGTTGCTCAGGCGGCGGCTGGTCGACACTGTGAGCTAGGGTGGAGGATGAAGAAGATGAAGTGAGGAGGAAGAAGAAGAGAGAAAAAAAAAGAAAGCAAGAAGTGGGGGAAGGGGTCGTGTGTACTGGGCAGAGAGGAGAGGAACTTTTATGTTCTTTTTGTGTTTTTTTTTCATTTACTTAGTAATAGGTAAATTGTGTGGTTAAGATAGAGTTTAGAAAAAGAATAATAATATTGATCACTGGATCTAAAAATAATGAATGACAAATATATACTTTCAAAATTCAAAATAGAGTAAAGATTAACGATTGAACTGGTCAACCAAGAAAATTAGTGATCCAAAAATTAATCTCTAGTTAACACTAAACTAATTTATTTTCAAATCTAAAATTAATTAGAGTAACATATGAAAATAAATTCCTTTGAATCATATTATTTAAAACACGTTTCTAGACAAATAATAATAGAGACAATAACGTAATATTATTGTCTAGCAAGTGTTTATACACTGCAGTAACACATTGTTAACAGTGAATAAAATAATTTAAACGAGTAAATAAAATTACTCAAACTAAACAACATAAAAATGAACAAAAATAAACATCCAGATAATTAATTATTCCAATAAAATAATTAAACATATACGAAAGAACTGGGATGTTACAACACTACCCCACTAAAAGGAATTTCGTCCCCGAAATTCTCTCATCTAAAGAAAACAAACGTGGACACCGTGCTTCTATCTCGTGTATCGGATGTGCAACATCCTCATCGCTCAACACATGACATGATGTACCTCATACATTAAGCTCTCTTTCAAACTTATACTGTATTTGTGGTAGGACACGAGAAAACACTCAAGGTAAAACCTCTTTAAATTTCTGAAACTCAAATTATATTCAGATAGTTTGAATGTCAAGCTGAATAAAGTATATAGATATAGGATAAATCCTGACATGTAAGTGATACGAAACTCCGACTCTATATCCGGTGGCGATTCTAACACACCAGTGATGAGATAAAAACTTAAATTTGAACATGAAGTTTTCGGAAAAAGAGGAATAAATCCTTCTGTTCCACTCTCACGAGAGAGAACAAAGTAAAATGAAGAGAAGACAAATGGTATTGAATATGAAAAACTGGTCTTTAATAGGTTCCTAAATGTAAAAATACGTTGTACACCCACATATTTACAAACGTGACTCTAATAAAGTTCATCCTTCCACGAGAACTTCCTTCGAAAGACAAATATGAAAATAATAAATTTTTTTCTTCTCAAGAGTCTAGAATGCAAGTGGAAAATACTCTTGGTCTTTAAAAATGCATCCTTAAAAATTTTGTGAGTTCCCTCACTCGAGGTAACTCCGGTTCACTTGGCACAAAAGATGAAATAAATTTCCAGAGTTTTCATCCCCAACGGAATTTTATGACTTTTTCCTGTGAAGGCTAACAAGATATTATCTGAAAGATATTACTCCCTTTCTCAGTTGTATTCATTTGTGGAAAAGGCAAATGATCAAGTTCACAAAAATTAGTTCTCCACAACAACGGAGAATTCAAACAGATTTAACCCACAAGGGTTGGTTAACCAACGATTGTAAAAAGTCATTATATCAATGATGACAGAAGAATACAAATCTTGATTGGCTCACACAAAACATAAACCATTGGAGATGAACAGTGAAATCAAATCAACTCGAATCAAGATGGAAACAAAGAAATAATCAATAAAGAAAAGTGATAAGAATATCTCACACATTCATAGGGAATTTAGAATGACTCGTGTTCGAACCAAACATTATAGTCGAAAGTTTACTCTCTATGGTACATTTTCCCACGGGTTGATCACACCTACTTGTTGTATGCCTCGATTCTCCATATCGAGAACAGGCAAGACCTCTGAGGATGTAGTGACTTCTTTTGTGATCACTCCCACAGTCATGCAATGTAATGTTGTAGTCACGAGTTGACTCACTCTACCAATTCTTTTAGAAAGTCACTGCTTGCAAACTTTCACAGTGTGATCCGGCTTTCCATATTGGAAACAAATGATCTCCTTATCGTTGCAGTTTCTAGTTGCATATCATTTTCCACATCTCAGACAGCTTTAAAAGTACACTGACGTCACTAGTTTCCTTGTCACTCCTCTTTTGAGTTCACTCTCGTTATGATTGTTTCCTTAGCGGCTTTATACGCGATAGCTGATGGAACTCAAAACAACTAACATATTCTAACAAACATTTCGTCTTAGCGTAGTCGCAAATCTACATTCTCCGATACGCCCCAAACTTTGCAAGAAAAGAACTCGTTCAGAAGATTACCTTGAAAACTTCCTTAGCAACGGTTCTGTTCTCCATTTCAACCAAAAAGGCAGTCAAACCTTACAAAGGTTAAGGATGACAAACTTAAAGCAAAACTAGGCATCATAATTCTATCCACTATTATTCCTCCTTGGAAAAAATAATGAAGAGAATAGCAAACATCATTGTCTCCCTTCAGAACAACGTGACTAAAACATAAACACAAACAAAGATAGACCAAGGTCGTCATCCTTTCAAACATTGGTCTTCACGAAACCAAGAACACATAACAACACAAAATAATAAGAGAAAACATAACACAAATGACGACAGACCTATACCCCTAGCCCAAGAGACTTGGCCATCTCTGATACCACCTAATGTAACATCCTTCTCGAGCGCTACATTTTCCGTGACATTTTAAGGCCGAAAAGTAGGTTAATTAAATTCCTTTAATATAATGGGGTAATTTTTTTTTCTTTTTCACAAGACATCAATATAAATACTTGGAATCAAATGACTGTTCAATAAAATATTCCATAGTCATAATTAAGATTATAACTTCGAAAGTCATTTACATAAACACCCAACCCGACTCATAACCAGAAAACATAAAAATACACAGACCCAACATAAAGCTATAGAGACGCAGCTCCTAAAATATAAGATACTTGGAGTTGCAACTCCATTAATGATAACAATAACTCCTAGACATCCCAATCTGGACAAACTAAAATATAAAAGACCATCCTCTCTCGTACATCGTGAGAAGGATAAACCCAACTGACGAGGTCTAATGGAAACTCTATTTGAGTCCACTATAAACATCATCGCAAATGACACTACTAGAGTCACTACAAAAGTAGCTCTCTGACTAAGTCCTTTCCCTTACCAAGGAGAAAGTCATAGCCTACAAACCAACGACAATCATGCTGTCTCAAGAAAAGGAAGGCCAGGCATGACAAAAAACACAAAGATCATCATCTTGGACCATCTGAAAGCTGGAAGACGTCCACTAGAAACTCCAACCTATCGTCTGCAAGCTCAAACCTCAATCTCTATGATGAATCAGCCAAGCGATATCTTGAAATCTCAGTCTTCTCAAAAGAACACAGAAGGCACATAGCCAGCCGACATAGGCAATATAAAATAAGGAGGTGAGATTCCCAAACATCACAGCATACGGCAGATATGAAAATAGCATGTCACCACATAGCATATATTCATATCCATGTAAACATATATCTCAGTCAAACAGTCCAGTATATACAAGTAACAGATAACACGTGCACATATAGTCAATCGTACACAAATCAGTGTGACCATAACCTCATCAAGCATGACTAGACACTGTTATTTCACAGAGACCCGAGAACAGAGGTAACTAATTGAAACTGCATAGTCCCATTCCTACACAGCCTCAAGGAAGATTTGACCCTAACTCTGGAGCTAAGAGAACATTCGGAAGGAGTGATTAGAGCACATAATGCTACTATAATTGATTGTGAAACACTCTCGATAACCTTGACCGGCTAGCATCTGAATTCATGCAGGGAGTGCTTGTATAAGCACCTGCATCTTAGCAGTCATTTCCCTTTTTTTAAATATAATAAAATTGATGAAATGTAATGATATTGGGTTATTGATGGGGTCAATTTAAGAACTTTTAAGAAGTTGCTGGGTTGGAGAGGTGAGGTGCTTAAGTTATAAAAAATGAAAATGGATGATGTGTAATGGTGGGACCCATTTAAGAACTCCAAAGTGGGGTGCTGGGATGTGGATGCTCTAAGTATCTATTCTATTCTATTCTATTCTATTCTATTAGGTTTCACCTTTTAAGTGGAACCAAAATATCCCACATTTTAACCTCATATCTTGTTTTATTCAACTTATAAAATATGTCAAACATTGGACTTATGTTTTCTCCTGTTGTGACATGTCTCCTAAATGCTATTTAAATATCAAATGAAAGTCTTGGAGCATATTTGTTTAAGATTTCCAACCATAAAATCACATTTTAAAATCACATTAGCCAAAAACTCCTCTCATATAGCTTTTGAAAAAAGTGTCTTGGGACATGTATTTCTTGCTTTTGCAGTCAAAAGAAATCTCAACTAAACAAGCTCTTAGAAGCTCATAAAGAATTTAGCTTCTCTCTCGTATAACTAGTTTTCTTCTTTTAGGCAAGCTGAAGAATCCAAGTGAAGAGAAGAGGACCATTGACCTGCATACTGAAAGGCCATCTTTTAGCAATTGTGGAGCTCAAGATGCTGCAGGCCATACTTTCTTCACCGTGATAATAAAATCATGGCACCTTAAAAAGGCAAACGTAGTATGTTTTCTCAGAATAAACAATCATATAATCTACTTATCCAATCTCATGAATTAAACACTAAGTCGGGTGAAAGATTTATTACATGCAGTACCAGCCAAGGAGCTTCTAGAAGAGCTACATCAAACGCGACAGATAAAATGTTCTGCTGCTAGTTGGGGAAAGATCATGGAGGGTTACTTTGCTCCATTACCAAAAACAATCACAAACTCACCTTTCTGTAGGATGGCTAGAATTTGCAAGAGAGAATAATTTGGACGTAGGAGATGCTTGTTTGTTCGAGCTGCTACACAGTAGTGATGACATCGTGATGAAGGTTTCCATTTCTAAGCACTCCTCTGTTAAGCCATAAGTGGGCAGTAATCTAATGCAGTTCAGTTTTACGATGTACTTTGTGAGCGTTAAGTAACTTTGTTGGACATGGTAACCATAGTGGTTTTATGTTGAATCACCACAAGCTACTTCTTTCCCAGGATTACAAAGAAGACTATTGTATCAACTAAATCTTGTGAAATAAAGATAGGCACAAATAGAAATTATGCCTAGATTCTACCTGGTTCAAAAGGTGCTTATCACATACATACACAGATTCTAAACCTGGAAGACTTCAATACATTTTTCTCATGACCCCTGATAAAAAACATTTAATATTCCTCTTTCCATCCCTTCTCCCAAATACTGAATCCATAAGGGTGTATTTGGTTCAAAGAAGGGGAGGGATTTTAACTAGCTATTGTGTTTGGTTGAGAGGAGGGGAGGGGAAATAACATTATTCATGTTTGGTTCACAAGTGGAGGGGAAGGGAGGAATTTTAAAACAAATTTACTTTTGCACCCTTATAATTATTTATTTAAAAAAACAAGTGAGAATGTTTTGGTCAATATATGCAAAATGTTTTAAAATCCCCCCCCCTAAATACTAGAGAGGAGCCAAAATTAAGTGGGGAGGGATTTTCCTCCCCTCCCCTCCAACAAAACATTACCTAAGTGTAGTAAAACCCACGGATGACTTATTATATTACCTAGGTTGTTAGTTATAGAGAGAATGTATGGGTGTGCATGATTGTTGAAAGGGGGACATAGCATGAGAGGGAATGTAAATGTGTAATCTGTTACTTTGGCATTTGCTTAGGCCTGAGAAGATTAATCTTCCAGGAGGGAGAGCATTGCTCCAGCACCTATATTAACCTTTTTCAGTATATCTCAATAATACAATCCTTGTTTCCTATCAAGAAACCTTGAGAAAAAATTGGGCTTGTCTGCATAATCTTTTAACACTGCAATTGCACACAAGTTCATCAATTTCAAAGCTTTTTCATTGTTGGGTTTCTTAAACTCGTGAATCACATAAAACGTGCTAAGATCATGACCATTGCTTGACACAAATTGAGAAATAGTATGATGTTGTCAGGTTAAAAGGATGTGAGACATACATGTAATTTCTCCTTGCCACTAGCCACACAAAGGTATCAAGCACTTTTCCTTTTCTGCCTTCTGAAGTGTCAATAATCAAACTACTGCCATTAAACTATTAAGCTCAAACCAATAAAATCAACAAAATAAAAAAACCCCATCTGAAAACGTAGATAAAAAAAAAAGAAAATGGTAAACAATGAGATATGCTAGATCAAATATCCAACAATGACAATTGTGAATAAGATTCTCAAGCACCCTACCTCAAAGCCGGCATGATAAAATATAAAATGACTGGTTCAAATGCAAAATTGATTCTTTTTAAACAAAGAATAAGACAGAGTATGTTGCTATATTCCAGACTATTCAAAATCATTCAATAAACCTAATTCTAAAAGAACTGGTAAAAACCCAGAAACCCAAAGAAGCCAAGGAATTAAGTATACCTCTAAAGAAAAACTGAACACTTATTTACCAAAATAATCGTGGTTGTCATACATAAAATATGGACATAGGAAAATCCTGTTATCATTTTCCACAAATCCATAGTTCTCTATAAGATAGATAAAGTATGGGCTTTTTTATCAAAGTGGGTTCCTTTTAGAAACTATTTACTAATTTAGGGTTGTTCTGAAACTATTTACCAATGGGGGGTCCTTTTGGACACGTGGCATATTTTATTTTTTTTCACTCTGACGGGTCAAAGGCACCAGTCATACTGGCGCCTTCCAGAGTCAAAGCGCGCGATCGGGATCGGCGTCTACCAAGATTAATCGGCGCCTTCCAGTCAAAGGCGCCGATCAGATCAAGCGTCTACCAAGATTAAAAAGCAGACAATTGATAGTAATAATAAGAGGCATAAAAAAATGATAGCAATAACAATTTACACCAATAAATATTCATCAATTATTACAGTAGTAAAAAAAAATTTACCTTGTAATAACATTAATGTCATCGTTAGTCCCTATACTTATAGTATAATTTTTTTTGTAGCAGTGTTCCTTCTAAATTGCAGGTAACTTTCTTTTAATTCTTACAAGGTATATTTTTTTTACTACTGTAATAATTGATTAATATTTATTGTTGTAAATTGTTATTGCTATTATTTTTTTATGCCTCTTGTGATATTATTTGCTACTTGTTATTATTGGAATTTTTTTATTGCTTCTTGTTGTTTTAAATAAATACTTTATCATTAATGTCATCGTTACTCCCTATACTTATAGTATAATTTTATTTGTAGCAGTGTTCCTTCTAAATTACAGGTAACTTTCTTTTAATTCTTATAAGGTATTTTTTTTACTACTGTAATAATTGATGAATATTTATTGGTGTAAATTGTTATTGCTATTATTTTTTTATGACTCTTGTGATATTATTTTTTTTATTTGCTACTATTTAACAGAAGGAACACTGCTACAAAAAAAAAATACTATAACTATATGGAGTAACGTTGACATTAATGATAAAGTATCTATTTAAAACAACAAGAGGCAATAAAAAAAATCCCTAATAACAAGTACCAAATAATATCACAAGAGGCATAAAAAAATAATAGCAATAACAATTTACACCAATAAATGTTAATCAATTATTACAATAGTAAAAAAAATTTTACCTTGTAAGAATTAAAAGAAAGTCGCCTGCAATTCAGAATGAACACTACTACAAAAAAAATTATACTATAAGTATATGGAGTAACGATGACATTAATGATAAAGTATCTATTTAAAATAACAAGAGGCAATAAAAAAATCCCCTAATAACAAGTAGCAAATAATATCACAAGAGGCATAAAAAAATAATAGCAATAACAATTTACACCAATAAATATTAATCAATTATTACAGTAGTAAAAAAAAATTTACCTTGTAAGAATTAAAAGAAAGTTACCTGCAATTTAGAAGGAACACTGCTACAAAAAAAATTATACTATAAGTATAGGGAGTAACGATGACATTAATGTTATTACACGGTAAAAAAAAATTTTACTACTATAATAATTGATGAATATTTATTGGTGTAAATTGTTATTGCTATTATTTTTTTATGCCTCTTATTATTGCTATCAATTGTCTTTTGTTTTTTTTTTAATACTGGTAGGCCCCAGTCTGACTGGCGCCTTTGACCCGTCAGAGTAAAAAAAATAAAATATGCCACGTGTCCAAAAGGACCCCCATTGGTAAATAGTAAGTACCACACCTAGTGGCATAAATCTCTTGGCTGGTGTTGTGTGGAGCTATCTATTCTGTGGATGTAGATATGATAAGATTTAAGAAAATTTATAAGGATCTTATAGAAGCCAAGAACTAATGACACACTTTAGAAAATAAACCCAATAAAAACAAAAAAAAATATTTCCAAAAGATATACTAATAAACTAAAATTTTCACAAAGGATCAGCTATAATGGCAAATCGACATCCACAATACCAGAGTTTGATGTGCTTTACATAATTATATGTTTAGAGAAGCTATGCCAGTGTATTCCTAATTTCACTCCTGAAAATATTTTATTTTCAATTTTCACCCATGCATACAGAATCACACTTTTGTTTTGATGTAATGGACAACAATATCAGAATACGGTTATTTTACCCCAAACTAATTAATACTATACATTATGACGAAAATAGTATGACTTTATTCACATAATATGATAATACAAAAACTTCTTCCTCTAGCCCAAGAATACCTTCCAACCAGAACAAGTGAATTTTGAAGTCTCCTTACTAATCCACAAAAGAATCTCATTCTAATTTCTCTATTCTTCTTATAACTGATGAAAGGCATAAAAATGATACATTTAAGTAGTTAACATAGGTGTGACTTCACAAACTGGTAGTTTAGCTTGAAAAAACAGTCGAAGAAGTAATTTTATTGGCTAAATTAGTGTTTTGGTCCCTTATCTTTATTTTAGGTTTCATTTTGGTCCCTTATCTTTTTTTTTTGTTCCGTTTTGGTCCCTTCTCTTTCAACCGTTGGCCTATTTTTGTCCCTTCCGTCAATTTTGCACTAATGCCGTTAGGTTTCCGCTGCCACTCACCGGAAACCGTCGTAGACTCGCCAGAAACCGCTGTAGACTCGGCGGAATCTGGGTTTTACCATTTCTCTTTCTCTCTCCTTCCTTCTCTTCTCTCCTTCCTCTTTCCTTCTCTCCTTCCTTCTCTTCCTCTCCCATTCCCTCTCTTCTTCCTAGTATTTGACAATGACAATGCCAGAGACGGGGGATGGCAGTGATGCGACTGAAGATGGGGCGGCCGAGGTGTGTGCTACCCGAGTCGGAGGTCGTGTAAGTCGGGGTTCTGTGCAGCGGCACGAGCTCGCGGCGGGTCCAAGTTGGCGGAGACCGTACGGCTGAGAAAGGCGACGAGCACAGTGAGGGAGGTGGAGATTTTTCCAATAATGTGTGTACTGTGCATGATTTAGAAGAAGGAAGAAGAAAGGGAGAGAAAATGGGGTTTCTCTCTCTAAACCCAGTTTCTGGCGGCGACGGCGGTTTCCAGCGACTGGCGGCTGATACCTAATGTCGTCAGTGCAAAACTGATGGAAGGGACCAAAATAGGCTAACGGTGTAAAGATAGGGGACCAAAACGAAACAAAAAAGATAAGGGACCAAAATGAAACCTAAAATAAAGATAAGGGACCAAAACACTAATTTAGCCAATTTTATTAGAGTAATTATATGACCTTTGAGAAGCGAGGGTCCTTTACAATAAGCTTGTGTTCCTTCCACTTTCTAATAAACAGTCCCACACTGCAAATAGAAGAAAATTATTAATTTCATGGGATACAATAAAAAGAGAGGAAGTACTGCATAAACTATACAATAACAATTTTTTATTCACAAGACAAGCTTTATTATAAACTAAAATTCCTGGAAACACAAATTGTGTGACAATATAGAGGAATACAATCATGCTATGCACAAATCTAGCGAATGAACATTATAAATCAGTTACGGTATTGTCAAAAGAGTCAAAGAAAGGACATACTAGACCAGTCATGTCTTCAAGGAGTAGCTAAAGACCACCAAACCAGCTATGAGAAAAGCACCCGAGGCTCTACTGCAACTGCCGCTGATTAGCATACCCATTCAGAAGTGCCAACCATTAGCATGCCAATATTTTCTTACGTTTTCAAGGGAACGGGCATGTTTAATCTTTAAAAACAATCTTTAATCCCTCTCTATTTTATTTGAAGCAAGCAGTTTGTTACTTAGTTTACTATATACAAGCCTTCTGGGACAGAACCCTTTGCACAAAGACTCCTCCATAACAAGAACAGCATTCTCAAGCTGTCCTAAATTGCAAAGACCACTGATGATGAACTCATAAACTTCAACATCTGAACTATATCCACAATCCTGCATCTCCTGCCATATACTTAACATTGTTCCACATTTTCCAAACTTGGAAAGACGCGTAAGCATTATCTTATAACCATCCATTGATATCGTACACCCTAATTTTCGTGCCTTCTTGTAAATGATCAAAGCAGCATATGGTGGACCATAGCTACATAGTCGTTTGACGATGGACGTTACAGTACCCGTAGAAGGCACAATTCCTCGCCCTAACATCTCATCGAACATCTCTAGTGCATCTGCCACTTTCCGCACTCTGAGAAAAGCAGTAATGATTCTAGTATATGTATCAACATTAGGTTCACAGTTATCACTCAACATCCCATTATAATACTTCATACACCCATCGAAATCTCCAACCGACACGAAATTGAAAATCATTGCATTGTAACAAGCAGTGTCCAGCTGGAAATTCTTCTCCTCCTTCATAGTACAAAAAACCTCAACAGCATCATCAACCCTACCTGCTCTCCCCAAACCTTCGATAAAGAAACTAAACGTCGTGCAATCGGGACAAAACCCATCATCCTCCATTTCCTTCACAATCCTCTCAACCTCACTCACCCTACCAACCTTAGACCAACCAGCAGCAACGACATTAGACGTATTAACATCGAACGCCACCTTCCCTCTCATCGATCGCATAACAGAACTCGCGGCGCCTACATGAGACCTCTTACATAGGCACGACAAAACCACATTCAAAGCCTCGGTATCACGATTCATCCCAAGAAAATAATCATCCAAGTTATTAAACACATGAATTGCCTTAGACACATGACCAGCCTTAACAAAACTATCAATAACAATAGATAATAGCATTAATAAATCAACTTGAACTACCCTTTCTACCCTCATTTCACACAAAACTTCCATCATGAAATTGAAGAATTTCCTTCTCCCTAATGCCTTAACAATGATACAGTAAGTACCAATTTTTTTAGGTACAAGTGGTTGTTTGAGTCCCCAATTGAAAAATGTAACCATGGATTGGCCACTCATGTTACCCGAGTTAACTACCTTGACTAGAATTTCAACGGCGACGGTTACGCCAACACTGGACAGGGCTTGTTCAATTACGGATTTGCCCTTTAGTTTTTTAAGGAAGATTCTGTGTAGTTTTTCTTCTGGGGGTAGAAACGCGTCGACGGGTTTTGATTCCGTGTGGTTGGAAATGGGTGAGTCTGGTTTGGGTGTTGGAGTGGGAAAGAGGTGTGAGATTTGGTGGAGGATGAGGCGTTCGTCGAGATTGTTGGCAGAATAATATGGGGTTGTTTGGTTGGGTGGAGAGGTTGAAACGACATCGTTGTGGAGGGAGGAGATTTGGGGAGCGAGGAGGGAAGGGAATGGGTAGGTTTTTCTAGGTTTGGCGAAACGCGGGAGAAATTGGACAGAACGAAATGCCATGAATGAAAGGTGCTCCACCTGAGAGGTGGATTAGCATAGCTCAAGAGTAGTAGAAGCAGTAGCGGTGGAATAGAGCTTATTTAATCAGGAAAGCCAAAGAAAAAGAGTAAAAGCCCATTTTAATTTTTGTTGCATGTAGCATGTAGGGACTAATTTGTCCCACGATATCAATTATCATATACTATAGATACTAAATTGGGTTACTTAAATAAATTGGGTTCCTTAAAAAAATTAATTAGGAACTTTATTGGGTCAATGCATAATTGTTTTCATAGTTTATTCAGGATGGAGACAAACGGAGGGACTAAAATGTCCCTCTTTTGTCATTTTCGATGACTATTTGGTGAGTTTTTTTTCCTCGTGGAAGAAAAGTGGTACCTCAAAAATTGCAAGGAACTAAAATGAGCCTTTACTCAAAACCAAATCAGATAAATTATTCACCTTATTAAACTTGACCTTCATCATTTCGATTTCGGGTTAATCGACTGATTAATTTTTGTTGATTTTTAAATCCATCAAAGTTGTGAATTTTTGTACCTAACATGGATTGTCATATTTGTTTAAGTCTTCCGCTCATACTAGGTATGACTTGGGTTCAATTCTCGTGTTTTTCCTTTTGGTAGACGATATATAAATTCAACTATAAATCTTTGCCGATGTTGGTGGTCTTCTCGAACTCTGTCCTTCCTATAATCTAAATTTTTCATATAAAAAAAACTTGTGCATTTTGAAGTTTTGCATAATTTCATACAATTTAGCGCATTCTATCCCATCATCCTTTTGCATATGATTTAGGGCATTTTGTTTATCTATGTAGCATGCATGCAATCCTAGCATAAATTCAAAGGAGTTGTCAACTTATCAAGAATTCAAGCATTAGGACCATATGTCCAAGTGACTAAAAGTCTTAAGGTATGAGATATTCTATGTAACAGAATGTTTTTTTTTTGGCTCAAAGGATTAATAATGATAAGCAAAACCAATTTTAGATAATCAAGTTTTTCAAACTTATAAAAGAAAATAATCTTTAAGATATTTTCTAAATGAATTTTTTTGCAAAATCAAATCCATTCTATTGCTTCTTTAATTTTTTTGGCAAAGAACAATTTTGATAGATTAAATCGGTTTCACATTATGTAAAAAAAAATGATTTCACATTTTTTTTATCAATTGAACTAAATCTCTCTTGCAATTAATTTTATATGCTATTCATTTGACACAAAATTCACTACAACTGATTTCAAGAAATCTTCAATCGGTTACTTATTGCTCAATCAATTGCAATCAAGCTCATTTGATTGCACAACTTCAAAGAGCACACTTTTTCTGCATTCAATCGATTGTGTCTCATTGTCCATTCGATTGGAAATTCAAAGGATTCCTTTTTATGGTATTCAATTGATTGATCCATTGTTCAATCTATTGACAAATTTGCAATCCATTTACTTAGCAATTCAATCGATTGTCGAACCTCGTAGGACTCATTTTTAAAGCATTTAATCTATTGACTCTCCATGCTCAATCGATTGCACTGATTCAAGAATGCATTTTTAAAGGAATCAATCTATTGATTGTTCTTGTTCAATCGATTTCATCAAGGAAAATGGCAGCAACAGATACTTTCACAAAATCAGCTCTTATCTTGCTTAGTTTTCGAAAACGTGCTAATTGTCTTTTTTTTAAAATAAAAAAAGAAGAAGAGATCTGGTCTTTTGAAAGGAAACGAAAGCATTTTGAGAAATACATCATATTGCTTATAAAATCATTTGATCCAAAAATTCTTGTTCTTACTGATACATTCTCATAGGCTTTAACATGTATCATTTGCACTGCCTAGAGTGCTTTCATTTCTTCTACTCTTTGTATCAACTCAGAAATAGGGTGTGGTATCCCTAGGTTGAGGGTGATGTATCTCTCTGGTTAGAAGGTGAGGCATCCTTCTGTCGTAAAAGGATGAGGCATTCGTTTGGTGTGTGGCTTTAGGCTCAAAAGCGCGGGTGAGGCATCCCGGAGGCGCTAAGAAGAGTGCTAAAGGTCGTTGAGACTCTTACACGTGGGTGAGGTAACTCAAAAGGCATGGTTAGAGTGCTCTGTGGTATAATGGTATTCAAGCACCTTCAAGCTTGGTATTAGTGGATAAATCCTGAAAACATATTCTTTGAATTAGAAGTAGGTCACCAATGGTAGGTGGCCAAACCAGGATAAATCTGGTTTGCAAGCTTTTCTTCTCTATATATTTATTTTGTGATTTATTATTATTCTTCTTCTTTAGCGCTTTGATTCTTTTCACTGTGTGCTCATTAATTTTTAATGGAGAATTTTTTTCTATAAATGAATATAGAAAAATTCATAAACTCAATTCACCCCCTATTGAGTCGAAGCCACCTATTCCAATAGTATATTTATGTCTTCATTTGGAGTTAGGACTAATATGAATTCTATGGTTATTATATACTATTACTATGTTATGCATTAACCTTTTTTTTGTGCACCAAGGATGTCCTCAACTAACAGTTGAAGACTAATCTCTTTCAACGCACATATATGCTACATTGGGTACGACTTCTTCCAATAAAGTCTTTTCCATACACATGGTTAGGGACATGCTTAAGGCACCTAACTATTTACAAACAATATCGGGCCTTGTTGGTTGTTATGGATTAACCTTAATATCAAGGTTTATGATATTTAGATGTCAACTCAAGTATGATATTTACTAAATTTATACTAAAAATTTGTAATTTTCACTGTATGAGTTATTTTTTAAAAATATGGAATTTCTTGTTTTTTTATCAATTAGTTGGAGCTTCTTTATAATAATGACACAAGTTAAAGCTAAATTTTACACACACAAACCGATGGACAACTCGATGACGTGCCCAAACCAACTTGTTGGCGTTCGAGTTGGTTTGGTTCGACTCTAACACCTTGAAATTGCCTAACCCGAACCAACCCAGATAAAACCATTTTTATTAGGTTGAGTATCCCCCCCCCCCCCCAAAAAAAAATCCATCCAACCCAACCCGGTCGCTATTCAGAATGTTTCTATTTCGAAAAGGAAAAGTAAAGACTTAGGGAAAAGTTCATAAACACCTTTTGTGTTTAGTTAGGTTGAGGCGTAATTTAGTTATTAAATCTAAAGAACATGCAAATAGATTATTCAGTTATCTTAAACGTGTAAGTTAGTGTGAATCTGTCACTACCGTAAAAAACACCCTTTCACGTCTTCCACATTTATTGCTCAACCATGGTCGCAAGCCTCCACCAACACAATTTACAAACCACTAGAAGTGGCCCAACAAGTAACAAACATGTCCACAAGTTGTCACAGGCCATCCTCGGTGTCATAACAACAACATTGCGGAGCTAGGGACACCCTTGAAGTCTAAGCATAACAATCTGATATGACTCCTTTTTGAGCAAGGAGGAGCTCCAGAAGATTAAGGGAGAAATAGAAAGGAAACGAGGAAAATTTGGATTAATTCTTCTCTATCTCTTCCATTACATCCATCACATATTTATAACAAGAATATATCCTAGGCTCACGGATCCTATGCCACATGTACAGTGGCCCTTACATCCAACTAACAGAAAACAAAGGAATGCATAACTGAATTGGGAAATCCTACAATTGTGAAGAAACCATGACAAAGGGAATCCTAAGCAAAATCTTTTATTCATTCTGGCAACTTCATCTACTTTGGGCTGAGGAGTTGTGTTGATTTTGGGCACATTTTTAGTGTTGGACTTTGGTGCTGACCAATAATGCGTATATTACTCCACCCATCAACAACAACCTTATCCTCAAGGTTGTAATTAGCGCAGTTAAAGGAGCCACCTAGATCCCACTGTTTTAAGTGTAAGGATCCTTTTATATCACCAGCATGTGACATGATAGAATTGAATATAGTAGTGCCAACAAAACCCGAAATTTACCATGCAATTTATCCATTAGTGTCACATAGTTCGAATGCCATTTCATAAGCTAGGGCCACCACTTTGTTGATTCGGCCATAGTCAACTTGCTTAATTATACATGTCAGGTGCATAATCTAGATAAGCTTTATTTTGAATCTCATGATCAGTAAGCTTGTTACCTGTAACACCCTAAACTGGAGCATCACTTTGTTACCCGTTGCGGAAAATAAAATAATTAAATTGCTGGTTGTTTTCGGTAAATGATATTTTCTTAATAAGTCAGTATTCTAAAAAAGTGATGAACACTTAAAACATAAAATGTAAACATCATATATATATATATATATATATATATATATATATATATATATAATATCTATCCCAGTGGGATTCAAAGTTTAGTACAGAAACTAGGGCCTCATCAGGATGACCATTAATAACAGAGTTACAGAACATACTGTTAACAGCTGTAAACTAAGTAAAGCAAAATAGGGGGTGGGTCCAGAACCACGCATCAAAAGGATGGCTCTAAGAAGCCAAATACAGTCGGACCGAGACAGACTAACCACAAAATATACTCCCCTAAGCTGGCCACGACTAACGACTAAAAGGAAGACTCGCCACGAACACTCCCACAAGAAGAGACCCCAGGTGATGGGTCCATGACATCTCTGCCCTTATCAGGAGAGTCAGAATCATAAAAATCCGGATCGTCATCAAGCACGTACTCCGGCACCTCATCAAGATCATCGTCGTGATCCAAGACGTGGTACACTGGCTCATCCTCCAAGTACTCCTTGGGGTCCTCCTAAATCGGTGAAGCCGACTCGACTCTAGGTAATGGTAACCCTGGAGGCGGGTGCTCACATAGTTGTCCATTCATCTGTAGCACGTGTAAGTAGTACCAAGGTGGTGGGAGAGCAATCCTCCTCGTCTCAACCGTCTGAACTTTACGACATGGTTCACCCTCGGAATTCTTCTCCAGTGTGGTTATCGGTCCATGATCGGTAACCGATGTAGATCGGGGGTGAATCTGCCACGCCCCCGCATTCCCCACATCAACGAAGATCTCGGTTTTTGATTCCTACGGTACCAATCGGATGTTCGGATCCATCTAAACTCATAGATATACAACGATGCCAAAAAGCAAAGAGAAATAACAAGAAGATATGCAATAGTGAGATACCAATATATGGATAGATTACAATAACCATATGCATGATACATGCATCACATCAACATATTAACATTTACCAAATATTAATAGATAAAACAACAAGTATCATATCAATGGGTGTCATACCCATACAACCAGCTTTTATAAAGATTATGCATGCTCTTCAATATTCCGGCTCTATAAACTTAATCTCATGAGATCCCTTCATATTTCTAAGAGTTGATCAAACTCAAACCCCCACTTGGGCATCACCGTCGTGACTAAAGTCCCTGTTTGGACATCACCGTCGTGACTTATATGACAGCCCCTGCTTGGGCATCATCGAAGTGACTAAAAGTCCCTGCTTGGACATCACCGAAGTGACTAATGGTCCCTGCTTGGACATCACCGAACTGACTAATAGCCCCTTCTTGGGCATCACCGAAATGACTAACGTGTGAGGCACGTCTGCCTAAATGCATGAAGAAAAACATTCGTTCAAGATGTTTTCTTTGTGTTTGTTGACGGGTCTGGGCAAGTATACCCAGTCGTGCAAGTAATACGGTGGTGAGACCGGTTATCGTATCCACGGGGATTGGATGTCAAGTACCAATTCACAAACTCAGCAACTATCTAGACTATGAAGAGAAATCAAAACAAACAAAAGAAAAGAAATAAAATCTTTTTGTCTTTTTGGGGACTTTTAACAAACACTTGGAGTGCAGAAAGGATATGTTGGGATCAGATTTCACCAAACATCTGCCTCATGTACTACCAGGACTAGATACCTCGCATTCATGCTTCAAATATTAAAATCAATCCACTAGATTACTCAAGCCCCAATTTCTCGGATGACAAGAGCCTAAATCCACTAATAGACCCTAATTTCTTAGGTGGCCTAGATTAATGAATTTGTATTAGGGATAGGGATTACGCGATTACTAGTAAACCAAACTCCATTTCTAGACGTAAGGGTTACTAGGTGATTAATTTCAGTTCCGGTTCTAATACGAATTTCTCAATTGCATACCAAAACACAAATCGAGTCATGGGGGTGCTAGCCACAACAAGCATTAAGCATGGAAAATTAATCACTAATATGAAGACATGAACACAGAATAATCAGTCAAGGCAAATACATAATGATCAGTTTGATTACATCTAATCCCAACAAACGGGAATTAGCTACTCAATTATAGAGAAAGCCAAACCAGAAAAGTAGTAGAGAAAGGAAGAAAGGGAGAACTCCATTGAAGCTTTCCACTATCGTCACAGCAACCCCCTAACTCAACTCCCTTTTAGGGTTGGAACCCTAGCCCAGCCGCAGCCTCCAAGTACCTCCCTCTAAAACTCTCCAAAACCTCTCAAAACTCTGCCCTAAAACAGCAACTTATACCAATTAGACTCTGCGCACGCTCGCGAGGCGAATGGCCTCTCGCGAGGCGAATGTTAAAAATCTGGTCTTCAGAGATTGGATCTCTTGCGAGGCGAGAGTTATTCGCGAGGCGAAACCGAAATGTTCTTCTCAAATACGCCCGTGATAAGTATCAGGTCCTGGGCGTGATGGCTTCTGGTCCTCAGGCTCGCGAGGCGAGACATGGTTCGCGTGGCGATACAGAAATGTTTGCATTCTCTAGCACAATCAGTCTTCAGTCTCGTGAGGCGAGTAGCCTCTCGCGGGGCGAGCCTTTCCTGTGTCAGCTTCTGACTTTTGCCTTCTGCTCTTCTCAGTTTTCTTGATCATGGTCGTGATGGACATCACGGCCAGGCCGTGATGGGCTCTGTTTGGCTCATTTTCTTCACTTTTCAAGCTCTATTTCATCCAAGCTCCATCAAGGCTAATTCTGAGCATTTTTACATTAATTCCTGAAAAACAACACCAAGAAACCGCTTCACCCGTTCTAAGGGGAAAACTAACTAAAATCAAATAAAGAATGCCTAATCTATATGAAAAATGCATGCAAAAGTGTATAGAAAACATCATGTAAAATCACACTATCAAATCACCCCAAGCTTATTCAATTGCTTGTCCTCAAGCAATCACTAAGGCCAGAAGATCAAAATAATCAATGCATGGATAGTGAATCAAGAACCAGAGTAAATACTAATCCAAGTAATAGGCATTTCAAACAATTCAGCAAGAGACAATCAATTCAAGTCCAATTAGAGGCTTAGGTTCCTTAGACTCATATTCTCACTGATTTGGGCACTCTTTCTCACCTGAAGATCACCCCAAGCTTGTTCATTTGCTTGGCTATCTTTCTCACCTCACTCAAGTGTTAGGGAAATAAGACAATTTGCTCCATTTTCCTCAAGGAATGAATTCTACCACAGGCTTGACTATCAACCAACTCTCTACTTTATTAATGAAAACAATTAAGAATCAAGAGGTCTTTTGCTTTGGTTGTAACGCGGCCATGGGATTAATCGTTAGGTGGGGAAATCAAGAAAAGGAAATTTCAAAAGGCTATACAAAACATCACGCATTGCAAAGCATGTACCTTCTAAAATACCTTTGGGTTTTGATTTATTTTTCCACCTTTCTTCCTTTTCTTTTTCTTTTATTTCTCACTTTTTTTTGTCATCCCCTTCTCTATTTGTATTTCTTTTTTTTTCTTTTATTTGGAGAAGGGGAGATTTTTCAGCTCAAGAGAAACTTTTTTCTGATTTTCTCATCCCATACTTTTTCAACTACCTTTTTACCCTTTTGTGCAATACTTTAGAAGGTTACCTACCAAACATCATTCATCGGAATATTTCAGGGTACCAAGAAAAGTATTTTATTCTTTCAGGCTCAAAATTGGGCAACTAAGGGGTATCATTTAGTCATTCAAAGCTCAGAAGGCCAAATACCTAGTGCCTCAATCATTTTCAAAAAATGTTTTCAAAAATTTTTAAGTTTCAAAATGGTTTCAAGTCAAGTTCTAGAAAATATCATCCAAGAGGAATAACACTCTAACACAAAGAATGGGGTAGATATAGTGAATACCCCTTTATGGCTCAAAATCTCACATTTTAGTAGTTCAAGAATCAATAAGAAACACAAATCTACGGAACCATATGCTAATTATCAACTATCCAAGATTATCTCAAACACTTTTATTTGTAGCCATATCACAAGAATAAAAAAAAAATTTGGGTTCAACAATTCACTATCACAATTTATTTGGCACTCAGTTATCACAATTTGGATGCAAAATCTAAACAAGGGCAATCTAATTGTGTGATCATGCAAAACTATCATGCAAAACTATATGAATGCAACATGAACAATGAAAATGCAAAATACCCCTACCCCAAGCTTAAGAATTTACATTGTCCCCAATATAAACAATCAAGTTAGAGAGAGGAGAAAAATTGGAATGGCTTACCGAGGTGGTAGCGGGTGCTGGCTCTCATTCCAGTCAGAAAACTTGTTGGGAAGTTCATCACGACCATGAGCCTCATCACGGGCAGGCCGTGATCAATTCTGATCCATGGGTGTTGGCCTGTCACGGTCGTGAACCCCATCACGGCCAGGCCGTGATGCTCTCTGACTTCAGGCTCCTTCCGTCACGCCCGTGATGGGGATCACGGCTGGACCGTGATCCTTTCTGGTCTTCATGATTAGCTTATCACGGCCGTGACCAGTGTCACGGCCTAGGCGTGATGGTTGTTGTCTTTGCTTTTTCTTGTCTTCTTGCTCTCCCTTCCTCCTTTCCCTGAAATCACTTGGCAATTTTATTAGTAAAAGAGAACTCTTGATCTTCTCAAATTATTCAGGAGTTAAAATCAAAAATAAAAACTAACTAAAGAGAAGGGTTAAGAAAAGTTGGGTTGCCTCCCAATAAGCGCTTCTTTAACGTCACTAGCTTGACTCATTAAGCAAGGATTGGATCTCTCGCGATGAGTATCAAGGCCTGGGCGTGATGGCTTCTGGTCCTCAGGCTCGCGAGGCGAGACATGGTTCCCGTGGCGAGATAGAAATGTTTGCATTCTCGGGCACAGTCAGTCTTCAGTCTCGCGTGGCGAGTAGCCTCTCGCGGGGCAAGCCTTTCCTGTGTCAGCTTCTGACTTTTACCTTCTGCACTTCTCAGTTTTCTTGATCATGGCCGTGATGGACATCACGGACAGGCCGTGATGGGCTCTGTTTGGCTCATTTTCTTCGCTTTTCAAGTTCTATTTCATCCAAGCTCAATCAAGGCTAATTCTGAGCATTTTTACATTAATTCCTGCAAAACAACACCAAGAAACCGCTTCACCCGTTCCAAGGGAAAAACTAACTAAAATCAAATAAAGAATGCCTAATCTATATGAAAAATGCATGCAAAAGTGTACAGAAAACATCATGTAAAATCACACTATCAGTGTTCAATCTCATTCGTTGTCAAAGCTCAAAGCTAACGACCATTCATAATTTTCATCACTTGAAATTACTCAACATCAACATAGGACACACAGTCTGAGTGCTCAATCACAACACCTAAGACCGATGCCTCAGTCAAGGTTTGTGGTCATAGAAAAAGACTTACAATCTTACCCATGTTTTATTTCAACATGATTAGGACTCTTAGTCCACAACAACGTAATTAGGACACTTGGTCCATAATAACGAGATTAGGACTCTTAGCCCACTACATCGTGATTAAGACTCTCGGTCCACAATACATAACACGGATCAAAGATCAGCATGCACATTATAGAATACTAGAAGCAACGTCTCGCGAACTAGATTCGATTTCACCTGTTCTTACTTTTCGTTAAGTGAAAATCAAATACCAAAATAAAACCTCGGTAACCCATCCAAGTTACCGGAATATTTTCGAAAGTATTCCTTTACAGGAAATCTTTTCATTGGAAAAACATTTGTAAACTATTATAAGAAATCCATTTTCTCTTGAAATCCTTTTCTTAAAATCATCTCTATTTAAGGTCAAATATTTTTCAAAGGCTTTTCCTTCCGTAAAAACACATATTCTCTAAATGATTTTCTCTTGTACAAAAACTTAGTTCGTAAGAAAATAATTTCCTTTAACTTGAAATTATTAACACAAGTTCCAAAGTTTTATCCTTCCGGAATAAATACAGGTAAGATCACTTACTTTCCAAAACACATACTTTACTAAAGAACATTTTAAAATGAACACCATTACTTTCAAAGTTCTCTTTGTAGCTTATTAGGCTTTTAATCATATGATTAGTTGAGCACCGACTAACGTCAGGCTTTTCAGACATCAATCAATATCATCATAATCTCAGTCAACAATATAACAGTTAATGACAGTTCATAACATATATGATTCACAACACTTTAAATCAAGTAAGGATCAACTTCAAACAGTTATCACAACAGTTCAAGTATACAAATCATTAAACTTGGATTCAATATAATTACAATATTCAAATAAATCGAGCAAACCACATACACACATGCACGAATATCCCCCAGACTGTCCCCTCTTACCTTTTGTGAAGGTAAAGGTACGTGATGCTTGAGGAAGTGTACTACGAATGTCCTCGTCTACTCCGCGACGAAAGTCTAGGTTTATGAACCCAAAACCACAAGTTAAAAGTTAACCAAGAACACTAAATCAAGAAGGTATAGGTTCGGCCATGGCATAAAATAGGGTTAGAGGTTTTCAAAAAAAAAAATACAACTCATGGATTAATGATCCTTAAGTGTTAGGAGTTCATAACTAAGGTTCAGTTTGCAAAGATAGAGCAAAAATCCCACTAAATCCATGCTTAGGGTTTTGGCCTCTTTAGTATAAGTAGGCTAGAAATTTCCAACCCTTCTAAGCTCTTAGATTTAGCGTTAAAAGATACCAAGAAGTCTAAATTCATGATCATATTGGAAAAAGAAAACAAAACATCCTAGGTTCACAACCATCATAGGTTCGGCCATCATAGGATAAATAGGCTAGAAATCTTTAAACTTTCCAATCTCTTAGACTTAGAATCCAAATGTGTTAAGGAGCTTAAGTCCATGAACATATTGTAAAATGAAAACAAAACATTCTAGGGTCACAACCATCATATGTTCGGCCATCATAGGAGAAATAGGCTAGAAATCTTTGAACTTTCCAATCTCTTAGACTTAGCATCCAAATGTATTAAGGAGCTCAAGTCCATGATCATATTGGAAAATGAAAACAAAACATCCTAGGTTCACAACCATCATAGGTTCGGCCATCATAGGATAAATAGGCTAGAAATTTTTAAACTTTCCAATCTCTTAGACTTAGCATCCAAATGTATTAAGGAGCTCAAGTCCATGATCATATTGGATAATGAAAACTAAACATCCTAGGTCCACAACCTACTAGGTTCAGCCATCATAGGATGAATAGGTTAGAAATTTCCAACCTTTTCAAGACTTTAGATTTAAGACCAAGAGGTATCTAGAAGCTCAAATACATGATCATATTTCCAAAAGTTGAAACAAAACTTCCGAGGCCACTAATACATAGTGTCGGCCATCCTTGGAAATATAGGTTAGAGATGTTTGTTTGGTACAAGCTCTTAGAATATGAAAGTAGAGATTAATAGAAGTCCATAGAAATTGGTTTCAACTGAAACAGAGTTTTCTACCATTTTCTAGAGATTTTAGAGGTTAAAAGAGCTTTAAGAACATTTTAAGAAGACATAAAGTAAACTCATGAAATAAGTGTAAAACTTGAAATATAAGAGTATGAGAGTGTTACCCTTGAAAATAGAAAGAAAAGTATGAAGAACTTGAAGCTTGAAACTAAGTAAAAATGAATGTTTGAAGTTTTGAAGTAAGAATGGAGAAGAAGAAGAAAAATGGAAGAGATGAAATGAAGTGGGTATTTATAGAAGGAGGGGTGAGAGTGGCATGAAAGGGAGAGGGAGAAGCAAATCTTTAAGGCCAAGTTTTGGCTTATGCCTTGTTTGGTTGAAGAAGAGAGAGAAAAATGGGTTTTTAACATATAATATGTTATAATTTAAAAAGTGTCATCATGACCACTTTTTAGAATGTGACTTAGGACATCCCCATAGTAAGTCACCTCACTCTCACATGTCACCTCATCTCTTTTGTGCTCCCTACTCTACTCCATTGCGTAACCGGTTCAAGTTTTCGATCGTATTTCACCAGGAATAAATATTATATTTTATTTCCGAACTCAAATTTTTGAAAATTTCCAATATCATACAAAACATCACAAAAACACTAACCGTTTTGTTCACGGTTCAAAATTAGGTTTTCTGCTCAGTAAACTTTTACCGGCAGTGAAAATGTAGACCGGCTTTCGTCTGAATTTTCAACCGAAAATTTTAACCGTGACTTCCTACGCACTAGTGCAAAAAGTGCTTTTTACGTCACTTAAAATTGATTTTTTACGTCAGAATACTGACTGGCGTAAATAGAGCTGACGTTAAAAGTTAAAATTTTAACGTCAGTTGAGAACTGACGTTAAATATAACACTATTAACGTCGGTTCTTTAACACAAGTGACGTTAATTTTGTCAAAATTAACGTTAGTTCTTTAACATAACTGACGTTAATTTTGTTAAAACTAACGTCAATTGTTATAAAGAACTGACGTTAAAGGTCTTAATTTTAACGTCAGTTTTAATAAACAACTGACGTTAATAGCGTACTGTGTATTTTATAAAATGCTATTAACGTCAGTTGTATGATACAACTGACGTTAATAGTATTTTTTTTTAAATTCAGTTTTAAAATATCACTCCCCTCAGCTATCCCTGCATTAAGTAAATATCCCAGTAACACAGAATATCACACACATTACAGAATTGCAAAGGAAAAATGGAACAATGATCCATATGTATGCCTGTTCAAACAATATATATTTATTAACATAGGTTATAACTCAAAATAAATACAGAAATATAAATAAAAATAAATGTACACTATATTTAAACTACCTAGCTATATCAATATCCCTTCGTGATGATCATCACGAGTGGCATGTACATCGTCCACCTGTGTCTCCTCGATTATAGTAGGCATGTTTGTTGAAAAAGAAGGAGTCTCAGGAATATCAAGATTTGAATCTTCATTTTCATCACTACCATTATACATGCTTTTTCCTTGGAGAACCACGGACAACCTTTTGTTAGAAGGATCAGTGATGTAGAACACTTGTTTTGCTTGGGAAGCCATTATGAAAGGCTCATTTATATGACCTAACTTGTTGAGGTCTACCAATGTGAACCCCAATTCGTCGGTTTGTACACCACCGTTACTATCAACCCACTTACATTTAAATACCGGCACCGTAAGCTTAGTGTAATCGAGCACCCAAATATCTTCAATATATCCAAAGTAAGGTCTCGGTCTTTGTGCGGGTTTTGTGTCCTTTGCACTAGATAAGTGCATTGCTTACCCACGATCATAACCCCACTATTTTGCATTGTACTCTTGTTATCTTGTTCCTTTGTATAAAAGGAAAAGTTATTTATGTCGTATCTGCTCCAACATACGACGTTGAAGCTAGGCCCACGTGCTAGCCATCTTACGTCATCAGAAGCAGTACTACCATCCTTAAGTATTTCTTCCTTGAACCATGGTAAGAAAGTCTTGTTATGCTTGCTCAACAACCACCTTTCGCTCATTCGAGGGTTTTCTTGATTGACTTTTCTTTTATGTTCAAATAAGAAAGGCTGAACACATTCGATGTTGTTCAATACATACAAATGTGCTTGAAGCACTTCCTCCCGATCCTTCCTATTAATTCTTAAGCCATGTGTACCCTTACCTTGACATCTGATCTCATCATGCCGAGGCTTAGGAACCCCTATAGGATCCGTGTTATGAAGGTAGTCCGAACAAAACTCAATAGCTTCTTCTGCAACATACCTTTGAACAATAGATGCTTCCGGACGATGAGGATTCTTCACGTACCCTTTCAAGATCTTCATGTAGTGCTCAACTGGGTACATCCATCTCAGAAAAACCGGCCCACATAATCTAATCTCCCTCACCAAATGAACAATTAAGTGAACCATTATGTCGAAAAAGGAAGGAGGAAAATACATCTCCAATTGGCACAAGATTGTAGCAGTCTCAACTTCCAAGTCATCCAACATACAGGGGTCAGCGACTTTGCTACATATAGAATTGAAGAATGAGCACAACCGAGTAATGGCATGTCTCACATTTTTTGGAGCAATACCACGAATAGCAATGGGCAGAAGTTGTTGCATCAAGATGTGACAATCATGAGACTTCAAGCCAACCAATTTAAGATCACTAGAGACAAGCCTCTTCATATTTGAAGAGTAACCATATGGAACTTTGATGCCCTGAAGACACCCGCAGAAACTTTGTCTCTCTTTTTTTGACAAAGTATGACATGCTGGCGGCAAATAAGTCCGCTTACCATCCTTAACAACTTGAGCTAACTGCTCTCGTATACCCATAGCAACGAGGTCGAGACGAGCATTCACACCATCCTTTGTCTTGCCCTGAATGTTGAGAAGCGTCCCGATCACACTATCACACACATTTTTCTCCACATGCATCACATCAATGCAGTGTCTGACATCAAGCTTGCGCCAGTATGGAAGATCAAAGAATATCGACCTCTTCTTCCATATGTTTTTCTCAGCAGCTTTACCTTTCTTTTTGGACTTGCAGAATATAACATCGATGTCCTTTACCCTCTGATAAACCTGCTCTCCAATTAAGGCCGCCGACGCTTCTTCTGTCTCTTGGCATCCATTAAAAGATTTTTTCATCTTACGATATGGGTGATCACGTCTAAGAAATCTCCGATGCCCAAGGTAAACCGTCTTCTTTCCATGATGCAACTGAGTGTAGCATGTGCCTTCTTCACATATAGGGCATGCTTTATGACTCTTAACATTGTACCCGGACAAGTTACCGTATGCTGGAAAGTCGTTGATGGTGCAAAATAACATGGCACGAAGCTTGAAAGTCTCATGAGAATACCCATCAACTACATCAACACCTTCCACCCACAGCGTTTTCAAGTCTTCAATCAAGGGACCTAGATAAACATCTAAGTCATTTCCCGGTTGCTTTGGGTCTGAAATCATCATAGACAACATCATGTATTTGCGCTTCATGCACAACCAAGGGGGCATGTTGTAAATTACCAACAGAACAGGCCATGAACTATGAATACTACTCATGCTACCATAAGGATTCATTCCATCCGTAGCAAGTCCAAGCCTTAGGTTTCTTGGCTCATCGGCGAAATCCGGAAACATAGTATCGATATTCTTCCATTGAATAGAATCAGCAGGATGACGAACCTTTCCATCACATTTCCTCTCATCATTATGCCATCTAAGATTCTTCGCATCTTTCGCATTGGCAAACAATCGCTTGAACCTTGGAATTATTGGAAGATACCACAACACCTTCGTAGGAGGACCTTTTTTTCTCACATAATCAAGATCATCATCATCATCACCACCCTTCACTTTGTATCGTGATAACCCACATTTGGGGCAATCGTGATTGTCTTCATGAACACCGGTGTACAATATGCAATCATTGGGGCATGCATGTATCTTCTTATACTCCATACCCATAGGACACAATACCTTCTTGGCCTCATAGTTACGGTCAGGCAATGTGTTGTTCTCCGGAAGCAAGTCTTTCAACACTTCAAGCAATTCCGTGAAGCTTTTATCGGTCCAACCATTTCTCGCCTTCACACAAACCAATTTTAGCACCGCTGACAACTGTGTATGAGTAGTACACCCTGGATATAAAGGCTTATCCGCATCACCGCACAACCTATCATACACATGAGCTCGATGAAAAGATTCTTGTCCAATATCACGGATCATGTCCTCTACTCGATCATCCTCCATATCTACGTCAACGTCCTCACTTTGGGAGACACTCGCCGTACTACTCAACAACACATCACCATGCCATATCCATCTTGTATAACTCAAGCAAATCCCTTCACAAATCAAATGAGTACGTATATCCTTCACCGTACATTTCCTCGTATTCAAACACTTGAAACAAGGACAACAGAACATTCCATTACTATTAGGAACATTCCTTTGAGCAAATTCTATAAATTCTCCCACCCCCTTCAAATACTCAGCACTAGTACGCTTACAAACCATCCAACTACGATAACTAGATAGGTCCTGTAGATATACAAAACATATATCCAATATAAGGACAATACGGGAGATTGAAAACTATAGTTTTTGAAGATTTCCAAGCACTGGTCACGGCCTGGCAGTGATGTCCATCACGGTCGTAATGTGCCAACTGAACCAGACCATGCCATCACAGGCAGAACTTATCACTGCCTAGCCATGATGAGCATCACGGCCATGACAGATCAACCAGCAGAGCAACATGCACTCAAAACCAAAAATAGAGACGTACATTCCAAACAACTCAAACTCACGGTTTCAAGTTTCAACTACTAAGACTACAGTTTCAACATACACTCAAAACCAAAAATACAAAAATATGCCCTAAATACTCACCAGAAATAGGTGCTCGCGTGGTGGTGGGGAGGGGAGCTCGAGTGGTGGCCAACGTTCGTTGTGGTTACTGAGAGCAGAGGGACAAGGAGAGTTATGCGCGGGAAGGG
The DNA here is from genome assembly GCA_030762895.1 of Sophora flavescens. Classification (NCBI taxonomy): domain Eukaryota; kingdom Viridiplantae; phylum Streptophyta; class Magnoliopsida; order Fabales; family Fabaceae; genus Sophora; species Sophora flavescens. Next base: position 218,071,766 of record CM061063.1, read on the forward strand.
GAAAGAGAGATGTCAAGTTATTGCAAAGAATGAATGGAAAGACAGAGTTAGAGTTAATAGTGTACCTCACGGTGGTGGCGAAGAAGCCCTCGCGGTGGTTGCGGTGGAGATGAGCTCGCGATTAGGGTTCTGTGCTGGGTGAGGGTGAGAGTGAGAGTGAGGGTTGAGAGTGATCTAGGGTTGAGCGCGATGAAAAGAGAAAAGAGACGCAGAACGAAATACAGAAGGCGCGCGGGTGTAAATGTTATAATCAAAAACCAAAAATAAAACAACATTTAACGTCAGTTGTATTAAACAACTGACGATAACAGTAATTGTTTAACGTCAGTTGTATTAAAAAACTGACGTTAAATATTAATATTTTTTAAAAAAAAACACTTTTAACCTCAGTTGTTGAATACAACTGACGTTAAAAGTGTTGTGTAAAAATCATTCTCTATATAAAGTACCATTATTCTGTATCGATCACGTAATCGCATCTTACGTATCATGTAATTAACTGTAACTTATGAACGCTTCAATGAGATACATATATAACTTGTTTTATGTTAAGTGTTTATTTGTCTTAATTTGCACAAGAATTTGTTTACTAATTCAAGCTAATTAATTAAGATTAAAAATAAACTTGTTTAAACAAAAAAGTTTAGAAATAAACTGCACTATAGATGTGGATTGACCTGTGTTAAGAGTGACAACAGGGCTAGGGATATAGGATTATTTACGTCAGCTATTTATTTAACTGAAGTAAAAATCACACTTTTAACGTCAATTGTATAAACAACAGACGTTAAAAATAAATATTTTTTATTTTAAAAACACTTTTAACTTCAGTTTTATTCAACAACTGACGTTAAAAGTGTATAAGTTTCTGCAAAAACATTCATTCCTTTGACTACTCTGCTACTAAATTACCCATTACTGCTGTGCTACTTACCCATGCATATTGTAACCTATAATCCTCTTTATGAGCACTAAGTTTATACCTAGACTTAAAGGTCTATTTCTTCCTATTCCTTCGGACGTTTTCTTTTCTGCACGTTTATGATATATGACTGCCAACTCCCAATGCGCCTTGGAACCCAATGATCAATTTAATTTTTTAGCAACTTATGACGCCTAGTAACTTCATCCCCTACTCCTATAAATAGCTTCCTTCCTTCCTTTATTTTTTCTGCTTCACAATATGGCTCTACCATGGAGATTAACTTCATCACTCTTTCTTCCTATACCTATACTTAAAGGTCTCTGTCTTAATGGTCAAACAACTTCTGAGGTTGTGTAAATTGCATTACATGGGTGATAAGGGTGTGTAAATCGCATTATGTGAATTGCACACACCATCATCCTTCTTGAGAATCAGCAGCTACAGCTCCAAAACCTCAACTTTGGAACCAAGTGACTGTTCCAAGAATATTGCTGAAACAGATAGAGTCACCCTTCACTCTGCTTTGGCTCCAAAGTGACTGTGGATTCAGATGGAGCATCAAGGACTTCAAGTAAGGGAGGAGATGCATCCATTGGAGTTTCTGAGGACAGGACTGAGAAGAAAATGATGTTGAAGCAGAAACTTTTTTATATTTTAGTACTATCTTGCGGAAATTTTTTATCTTTTAATCATGTAATTGTAACTTATGAATCGCTTCAATGAGATACGATTTGATTATACATATAACTTGTTTTATGTTAAGTGTTTATTTATTTTAATTTGCACAAGAATTTGTTTACTAATTCAAGCTAATAAATTAAGATTAAAAATAAACTTTTTTAAAAAAAAGATTAGAAATAAACTGCACTATATATGGAGTGATGATCTGCGTTAAAAGTGACAACAGGGAGACGACAACGAAAGAAAGATAGGAATGAGTTGATTATTAACGTCAGTTATTTATTTAACTGAAGTAAAATTAACACTTTTAACGTCAGTTGTATAAACAACTGACGTTAAAAGTGTTAATAATCATTTTTAACGTCAGTTCATTAAACAACTGACACAAATATTGATTTAATATTTACAAAACTACCACCGCCTCATTTTTAACGTCAAACATATGGTCAACTGACGTAAAACTTTCCCGTATATTACATTATTTCCACTAGTGACGGTAAAAGAACATGAGAAAATGATTTTAGTTTATTTAAAATCACTCTTTGGATTTTATCAAAAATTAATACATATACACATGTATTTACTGCTAAAGAAAGACACGGAAATCGGGGCGTTACAATACTACCCCTCTAAAAAGAATTTCGTCCTCGAAATTACGTACCTTGAAATAACTCAGGGTATTGCAATTTCATCTTGTCCTCGATTTCCCAAGTAGCTTCTCTGGTTGTGTCATTCCAGATGACCTTGACTAATGGAATTTGTTTACCTCTGAGCTGCTTCGTCATCATATCCGCGATTCGTACAGGTGAAGTCTCAAAAGACAAGTTCTCTTTTAATTGTACATTATCGGGCTCAATTATATGAGATGGATCATGAACATATTTTCTCAGTTGATAAACATGTAAAACATCGTAAATATTGGAAATAAAATGTGGCAAGGAAATTTTATAGGCTACTGGACCTACACGACGAAGGATATGGTTTGGTCCCATGAATTTGGGAGTGAGCTTTCTAGATTTAATTACTATGCCAATCCCAGTCGTAGGCGTGACTCTCAAAAACACATACTCACCTTCCTCAAACACAAGAGGTCGTCATCTCTTGTCAGCATAACTTTTCTGTCGACTTTGAGTTGTCCGTATTTTTTCCTGAATCATCTTCACCTTTTATGTTGTCTGCTGCACAATCTCTGGTCCTAACAACAAACTTTCTCCATCCTGGTGCCAACATAGAGGTGTTTTGCACCGTCTACCATATAGAGCTTCGTAAGGGGCCATTCCTATGCTGGAATGGAAACTGTTGTTGTAAGTGAACTCTATCAGTGGTAGAAATTCATCCCAGTTCCCAGTGTCTTCCATCACACATGCTCTCAGCAAATCTTCCAGTGACTGAATCACCCTTTCTGATTGTCCATCAGTTTGTGGATGATAGGCAGAACTCAGTTTGAGTTTCGTTCCTAATTAGTTTTGTAGTCCTTTCCATAACTCTGACGTGAACCTTGGATCACAATTCGAAATGATACTCGAAGGTATACCGTGCAATCTGACAATCTCATCAATGTACAACTGAGTCAACCTTTTTATCGGGTACTTCATACTAATAGGTAAGAAGTGAGCTGACTTGGTCAGTCGATCCACTATTACCCATATAGCCTCATGTCCCTTCTGTGTCCTTGGCAAGCTGGTCACAAAGTCCATTGAAATACCATCTCATTCAAGTTGTCTTTATCACTAATAATTCTAGATAGATCACCATTCAAATGATTTATATGTTTCTCCAACTTAGGACAATTATCACATATAGGTGGTTCCAAAACAGTAGCCAATCTTTCTTTTACAGCACAATTCTCTGTTTTTAAGTCATCTAGCCCTTTGTTTAAAACAGAATTTTTCTCTTCTAGGCATGTGATGGTTTTCTTAGACTTAATTAGCAATCTAGCAAGTCTAATGGACTCTTTATGAAGTTCTTCAAAAGCATTTTACAATTCATCATAAGAAGGTAATTCATCAAGGTTAGAATCATTTACCTCATCATCTTCTTTATGAATATGAGCAGTTAAGCACAAGCTAGATTTTTCATCATTGGAATCATTCGTTGAGTCAAGATTGTTATCCTCCCAATCTATGTATGCACGTTTAAGTTTCTTTTCCTTCTTAAGCTTTCTGTCAACCTTTGTAGATTTTACAGCTTTGAATGTGATGATTTGATTGTTCTTGTATTCTTCTTCACTTAGCACCAATCTAGTCAACTCCATTTCATGTTCTTGTAGCTTTCCAAAGAGCGCTGCAATTGAAATTGTTGAAAGGTCTTTGGATTTTGAAATTGCAGTTACTTTAGGTTGCCATTCTCTACCTAGGCATCTCATGACTTTGTTAAGTTGATCTTCATTGGATATTGTCTTTCCAGGTGCAGCCAATTGATTCACAATGTGTGAGAATAGCATTTGCATAACCTCCATTGGTTCTCCTCGATTCATGCGAACTAACTCATATTCATGTGTGAGGGTGTTCATTCTTGCTCTTTTGACATCGGTGGTTCCTTCATGTGTTACTTGCAATGTATCACATCTCCTTTGCTGATTTGCAATTTGAAACCCTGAAAAACTCATCACGGCTTAAAGCAGATGTTATAATATTCTTAGCACGTGCATTATATTGAAGCACCATTAGCATCTATAGTGGAGGGGGCAAATGGTCCATTCTCTACTACATCCCAAATGTCTACACCTGCTGCCTCAAGATAGATTACCATTCTTTCCTTCCAATAGATATACTCTGATCCATTGAAGGCAGGAGGGCGTGCAAGGGAAGCCTCTTCATTCAAACAGTCATTGGAAGCCATACACTTATAGCTGTTAAGCCAAACTTAAGAGTTTAGCTCTGATGCCAATTGTTGTTTCGGCTTCAAAAACTCAAGAGGGGGGGGGGGGGGTGAATTGAGTTTTCAAAAATTCTTCCTTTTCAAAAACTTACTTTTCAAATCAGAGTTGTCTCAGGATCTTTTACAAAAATAGTGAAGGGATTTTTATGAAATCTTGAATAGAAGGTGATGAGGATAAGAAAGATTGATTCAGAATTAATAGATCACAGAATAGATACAAGCATTAACAATCAAGAACAGACTTGCAGGTTTAAGTTTCAGTGATTAAGAACAGTTTTAATCAACTCAGTTTTGAACAATTAATAACTCAAGATTGATTGCAGTAATACTTTGGTTTAAATTCAAATTAAACAAATCAAGAACAGAAGTTGTATTGATCAAAGAACAGCAATAAACTCAGTTAAACTCATACAAAGCAGAAATTAAAGAGTTTGAGTTTAGAGATACCACACAACTAGATTTATCCAGGTTCAGTCACCACCACTGTGACCTGCATCCAGACCCCACTCCACCTGTGGGTTTTCACACACTAACACAACAAGCTTTAGCCAGGTAGCTTGAAAAACCTTTACACCACAGAGTACTCCTTCACCTCGAGATACCACACTCTTGTGAAGAGCCTCAATGTTCTTCCTTAGAGATACCTCACCCTAATCACACAGAGAGACTCCCTCTCTCTTTACATTCAAAATAGAACGAAAAATTGATTCCTGACTCTCAATAGTCATATATACAAATTGAAGCACTTATGAGAATGAAACACTCTCTTTCACAATAAGCTCAAGAAAGATGATGAATGATTTTCACAATTGATCTCTCAAATTGATTCCGTGTAATTCTTATGTGTTATTGATGTATTGTGATATGATAAAAGTGTTCCTTTGATCCCTCTATATATAGAAAACAAGTTATAGACGTTAGGATCAATCAAAACATATTTGGGTATGATAACAGAATCTGTTTTCTTGATTCTGGTTCTTGAAATAAGATTCTACATCGACGTTGTCTTCAATCCTCGGGGCTCGTAGTTGACAGTAGACGAGCTCCATATGCCACGTCATTGGATGGATACTCCTTTAACTGGTTGAACATAACCTAGTAGACAAGCTCCATATGATTACGCCATTGGACGGATACTCGTTTAACTGGTTGACAATAACCTACTAGACGAGCTCCATATGATTACGTCATTGGACGGATACTCCTTTAACTGGTTGAACGTAACCTAGTAGATGAGCACTTCTGTCACTTTAATGGACGAGCGCTTCTATCACTTCAGTGGACGAGCACTTCTGTCACTTTAGTAGACAAGCGCTTCTATCACTTTAGTGGACGAGCACATGTCACTTTAGTGGACGAGCACTTGTCACTTTAGTGGACGAGCGCACTTCTGTCGCTTTAGTCGACGAGCGCTTCTATCACTTTAGTGGATGAGCGCTTCTTTCCAAAAATCATTTCCATTAACAAAAACTTATTCCTTTTAATGCAGGTTATGAAAATTGATTTTCTTCATGCATCTTTTTAGTTGAGCTATTTTGTGACTAAGAGATTTCTTTCTCTTACAAATCATCTAAGACTTAAATCTAAACTTCTCCTTTAAGCTTGGTCTTGATGATCCTTTGATCTTTGACTTTGCTCTTTTGATTTCTACATACAGCTCATTGATTCCTTCAAGTTCTTCCTTGAATATTTTCCTTGAATTTGCTTAATGAACTTGTTGATCACTGCTTAATACTGTCTTTGCAATTTGACACTAAAATACTTGAACACACATTAAATTGTATTTTTCATATATCAAAATCTCTAAGTCATTGAGTCTTACACCCATGTGAATTTCTCCAATTTCTTATTTTCGGATTCCCCTAATTCCACTCAAAAACCTAATTTTTCATCTTACTCTAATCATGAAATTGATTCTATTTTGGGGCAATTGAAGTTGTTTAATGATGATTTCCAATGCCAATTTCTTGTTTTAACGACCAGAACAATTTCCCCCCAAATTGAGATTAGGAACCCTAAAGCCCAATTTGATTTTTTTAATTGAAATTGGTTATGTTTTTGTAAAATTAACTTTGTATATATGAAATTGGGACTGTTAATTGATGTTCTGACAATTCAATTTCTCAATTCTATGAACAAATCTCATTTTCCCCAATTTTTGTGATAAGAGCCTTTTACCCAAATTGGTGTTATTGAAAACTGATTCTATGTTTGTTAAATTAAAAATATGGTTTTTTTTATGGTATGTTTTGAAGATGAAAATTGATTTGGTGAAATTTTATGTTTGATATCATGCTTGGTTTATGTCTCTGGGACGTTGAACGTGGCTATGCTTGCTTGGTGGAGCAGAGTTTGTACTCTTGGAACAAATTGGAGCATTAAAACGAGGACCCTTCTCTTGTCTTTTCAAAGGTTAGGGGAGGTTGCCTGAGGGATTTTCGGTAACTGCATGCTATCTGTGTGTCGTATGTGAGTTTATCTGTTGTGATGTGTGGTGTTAAATTAAGTTGTTATATGACTGTTATGTGGTTTTCAATGTTTTCTGTGAAAGCATGATTATATATGTGATGTATGGATATTTGCTATGCATGGATTATCTGTTGGTTGGTTAGTTAACTGAGAAGCTTGACAATGGTCAGTGCTCAACTAAATTAAAGATAAAAGCTTTGGAAAAGGTTGAGGAGAAATTTAATGGATTTTATTTATGGAAGTGGAAGAAAAATATTGAAAATATTTATATTTGATGATGTTTCGAGAAAAAGAGTGATTTATGAGTAAATAGTGAGGACGACATCTTGAAAATATTTCAGTTATGTTGTCTTTTCAAAATAAATTCGAAAATATGATGAAAAATTATTACAAGAAATTTAAGTGTCAAGAATATGTTAAACTTTGATGGTGAAGAATTTTTTTTATAAAAGAGAAAATCATTTGATTTATAAATGGCTTTATGTCCAATGAAAAATAATTTTAGAAAAGTATTATACGGCGAAAACTGAGGAACAATTTTATTATTTCGAATAGAAATGGGTTGGAAAATGATTTTATGAGGATTCGATGTTATTTCGAAAAAAGAAGTTTCCAAAAGAAAAAGAATTTGAGAAAAATGGATTTCTCTATGATTTGACGGTTTTATAAATGAATTTCAAAACGGAATAAGATTTTCTGTAAAAGAGTTTTACTGAGTGGAGTTATTTCCAACAACTTGGATGAGATTTGGAGGTTTTGTTTTGGATTTGTGTTTCACAGAACGAAAATAATTTTAAAGTTGAAACGCGGACCTAGTGGCCGAGACGTCGGGACTCTAGTGTTCTATGGTATGGACTATGTGTCCTAAAGGTTATATTGTGGACTGTGTGTCCTAAAGAGGAAGTTGTAGACTGTGTGTCCTAAAGTTGAAGTTGTGGATTGTGTGTCCTATAAACGCTATGTTGGTTTTTGTGCGCTAAAATCTACAAATCTAAAGACTGGTGCATTGGTCTAGACCTTCGTGATTTGCACATTTAGACTTGGAGTCCTATTGTTGAAATTGAAAGACGAATTTAAATGTTTGAAAGTTGAGATGGTCGTGAGACTTTGAGCTTCGACAAGGAAATAATGAACAAAATAAAAAGTTGCGAGAAACAAAATGTTTTACATGCATTTTTTTGGTAGACGTGCCCATGAGGTTAATCTGGATATCTTGATGGCAAGGTATGCAAGACGTTGTATCATTGTGCCTTGATGGACAATGAAAACCATATGCGGTGATCACTGTGCCTTGTTTTGGACAGTGCTATGGTTAAATCCGGTGTGCCTTATTTGGCAAAGAGAGTTTGATCAAGCATTATTTTAAATGACGATGACTGTCGGGTATGAAACCCCTTGGTAAATTATTTTGTTCATGTTGAAAATTTCCTATGTTGTGAATATCTGTATATATGTTGTTTTTGTGTGTCGCGCATGTAGTTATCGTGTTTAAGTCCATATATTGGTATCTCACCCTTGTATATATCTGTTTTTATAATTTTGCTGTTGTACCTTGGTACATGAGTACAAATGTTGCAGAAGAGTTCCCTAAGTCATTCGGGTACTTAAGTACAGATGTTTGAAAATGTGTTTGATCATGGGGATGACCACGGGGTCTTTTCAGAGAATGTCTGGTAGAACGACCAGCTTAGGTTTGTGCTTGGGGATGTATGTTCGAGAAGTTTAGTACGTGTGTCTTGATAATTTTCATATTGTTTGTAAGGAAAGACTTTTAGAAAAAAACCGTATGTTGTGGAAGTTTTTGATTATGAATAAAATCAGTTTAGGTGTGTTGGTGAGTATAAGATAATTTTACTATGGTGATGTGTGCATCATTTTTCGAAGTATATCGAAAGAAAAATTTTTTATACCCAATTTTTTCTGACTTAAAGTAAATAAATTTTCGAAAGCAACCGGCAAAATTTCCTTTTAATTTATTTCCGCACGTGTTTACAAAGTAATGCCCAGGGGGTGGGGGGTTACAGTCAACAACCAAGATGGAGTTAATTAAATCATTGATAAATGTTTAGCTTTCATCAAAACTTAGGGGAAATGCACATCAAACATTTAGAGACTTAAAACTTACACAATAACCTTTCTAAATTTATTTCATTCACATTAAAAATTCATACTTGATTAAAATTAATTTTAAACTCTCTCCACACTAATAATAATTTATTTCTTAATTAACCAATAAAATTACATGATTTAATTAAATACTTTGATAATAAATATACTTCTAACATCATCGTAGAGTTTAGGTTTCATGCGTAACAAATAAAATCCATTTATAATTGTAATTTCATTTTAATGGAATTTTTATTTTCAAATTTCAAGAGTCCTAATTCATTTCTTAATTAACCCTAAAAAATTATATGCTTTGAATGAGAAACTTGAGAAAGAGATAAAAATAAATGTTTATCATGTAAATACTATCAATGTCATGGAGTTGCCATGTGTAGATACTGCCAACTATCATGGAGTTGATATATAATGTGTAACATAGAATTAAATTCATTTTTTTCTTTTGGAAATTAATATTTAAAGAGTTTAATTTGTATGCATTGTCTGTGTAAAGATTTTTACACTGACAACCAATCATAAATCATGGAATTAATGACTTTTAAATTGGTTAGGATAAGAATCAAGCATTTATAGTGGTATATCAATTTCTGATTGATTGACAGTATAAAAAAAACTTTACACTATCAATGTATATCAATTAAATCCATATTTAAAATCCTTTTTAATGTATAATTTTAATATAATTATCGAATTTAAAACTCTTTCTTTACCGACAACAATTTATTTCCTAATTAACCAAATAAAGTTATACGACTTAATTAAATACTTTAAAATTAAATGAAGATACTTAGTTTTTCAGTAAATATATAAGCATTCGACATTATTTATTGGGAAGATTTGAGAATTTGATAGTAATTACAATTTTATTCTAAAGATTTAGAACTTGATAGTAGATACTTCCAACTGTCAGTCTATCATGGAGAAGATGATATATCATGTTCGCGGATTGGATTGGATCGGTTTTGAGCTAAAAAGTCATCTGATCCGATGATGAAAACATCGTACGGTTTGGATTGGATCGGTTTGCTTCCTTAAAAAAATCTGATCCAATCTAATCCAATCATATGTGGTTTGGATTGGATTGGATTGGATAATTCGGTTTTTGCCATACTTTATTTTTTTTAATGTCAAGTGTCATTTCTACTTGTTTAATAGTGGATAAAAGATAATCTTCATTTTAATTTGGGAGTTTGAGAAGAAAAAAATTATTGATATTTTTTAACACATTCTTTTATATTAATTCTCTATATCTACTCCCACTTATCCTTTGTTTTCCCTTAAATTGGCTACAAATAAATTGTAGCAAATTATTTTTCAAATTTACTTAATTGTTTTCCTATTTTTCATGATTACTCAATCATATATATATATATATATATATATATATATATATATATATATATATATATATATGCTATGCATCAAAACTTTTAGTAAAATATAACTTGAAGACATTAATATTTATTCTAAATAGTCTTATATATGTCATTCCAACAAAAATATTAATGAGAATGAGGGACATAAAAGTATGAAGAATAATGTTTAAGTATAAGTAATACTATAATTTCAAAAATAATAGTATATGTATATAATAGATCGGTTTGGATTGGATTGGATTGAATTTCACTATAGGATCCAAAATCCAATCCAATCCAATAAAAAATTGTGGTTTTTTCGTTTTCGGTTTTTTCGGTTTTCGATTTTTCGGTTCGGTTTTTGCAGTTTGAATTGGTTTGGATCGATTGATGAATAGCCCTATGTGTAACATAGAAATCAAATCCATTTTTTTTGGAAAGTAATATATAAAATCCTTTATGATTTATAATTGAAATATAACTATTGAATAATCCTTGCCCTATTGTGATGCTTTGACACATCAATAATCCTTTATCTAAAAAAAAATCATAACTATCGAATTTAAAACTTCTCCTTACCGACAATAATTTATTTCCTAATTAACCAAATAAAGTTATACGCCTTAATAAAATACTTTAAAATTAAATGAAGATATATAGTTTTTTAGGAAATAGATAAGCATTCGATGTAACACCCCCCACGGGCATTACATGACTAACTTAATTTCGTAATAACATATTAAAATAAAATAATAATTGCTGATTGCTTTCGAAAAATATCTCGCGTAATTCTCTATAGGTCATGAAAGTGGGTATTAACATTTTTCATTTGGTTGCGGTAAAACTTAAACCTATTTTAAAATAATAACACCACATTTTAATCTATCATTGTATAGATTCTGGTCATATATATAAAATTTGTCACGACCCAACACCTCTAAGCCATGACCGGCACACAGGCTTACAATCCTACCCTGGCAAGTCTATTTATTTTAGAAATGTAATCGAATAAAAAGCTAAAATTTTTACAAAAATTTCGACAGAGTTTCCTCTGTAAATCCAATATCCCAAAATGAAAACATCTGCTGAAATATTTATATTTTCATCCTAGAAGTTCCAGTCAAACAAAAATACATTAAGATGGTGTTATTCTGAAAATATTTACATCAACAAACTATACATGACCAAAAGGAAAATCTTAGATTTCCATCTAAAAGAAAAGCTCTCCGAGCCACAAATATTCCATTCAAAATAAAGGCTCTCCGAGCCATGAACACACATACTATCATTAATCAATAATGTCTCAAAAAACCTAAGGCAGTCGGTTTCTAAAAGATATTCTTGGGGACCCCATGGTTCTCCCCATTATAACTGACATCAGACATCTTCAAGGATTTGGACTAATATCCCCGAGTGAAGTTGGGAACTTCTCTGCCTCATCTGTTCACGAAAATAGTATACCACAAAAAAAAAGAATCAAACAAAAATAATGCAAAGTCAGATAGGGACTCTAACCCTCGACACAACAGATATTCAATTGTGTGACTTGGGACTCTAACCCACGACACACACATCAAATATTCAAATGTGTTAACTAGGACTCTAACCCACAACACACCGAATGGAGATTCAAATATGTAAACTAGGACTCTAACCCACAACACATTGAACATAGATTCAACTGTGTCAATTGGGACTCTAACCCATGACACATAAACAACAGATTCCAATGTGCCAACTGGGACACTAACCCATGACACGCACAACATTAATTCAACTATGCCGACTAGGACTTTAACCCGCGACAAATAGGACACATAGTCCACGTACTTACTCATAGGAACACTAGCCTGGCTCTTCGGTTATCTAGGTCCTCACAACTTCCACTTTTAACATAGTTTTCTTTCTAAAAAAAACCAACTCATCAAAACCAAATTCCAAAACTTATCCCCGATGTTCTAAAATATTTTCCTTGACATAAGCTCCTTTTCAGAACACATTTTCCGCTAAAATTCATTTATAAAACATTGTTTCACCCCGAAATACAAATTTCTCAAATTCCTTCTCTTTTGAAATCTCTTTTCCGACAACACCCAAAATCTTTGAAAAAACTTTTCCAACATGTTTTCATTCCAAATAATGCACTATTTCTCATAGTCTTGCCATAAATCACTTTTCTGAATCATGTTTCATTTTGTAGTAAACTTCATTTTATAAATCAAATGACTTTCTTCTTTTCTAAATAAATTATTCAACATCAACACTTAAAATTATTTGAGTTTTTCTTTTCTTTTATTTATTTAAAACTATTTCTCAAATCATTTTGCACTTCCTCAAAATCATAACTCTTTAATCCGAAATACATGTAATTATTCTTATCTTAAAAATCTTCTTCTACTTACATAACTCAAAACTTCAAATTTTCCTCTCAAGCTTTTAAAGCATTATTCTTACTATCCTTGAGATCTGACCACTGTCAGGCTTTCAATCAAACCAACAATCAACATTTCAATCTGGACATACAGATATAGTTAAAACACATAAACAGTTATCTCATCAAACTTAAAACACACATCATACATAACCACAACAACCTGACACACAACAACTAAATAGCACATAGTTACCAAAACCCTTCAGGTAAACTCTCTTTACCTTTGAAGACCAGAAAAAGATCTTTTCCTTTGCGCATTTAAACGTTAGCTTCCAAGAATGAAATTCATCCAAGAATGAAATTCAGGTTCCCTCAAACTAGCACAGTTACAAACCATCATCCAAAGAGAGCATTCCACACACATTCAACACCCAATAAATATAACAGTCAATATTCTCAACATCAAATATAAAATTCAAAGGAAATTATATATTTTATTTAGTAAAACATACTTGATTTCTCAATAAAATCAATTTGGGTAAAAAGGGATTTTTCACAAAAATTGGGGAAAATTAAATCTAGCCAAAGAACAATGAAATTAGTTGAGGGAAACAGTAATTCATAATCCCAATAGCATAAAACAAGCTTCAATTTCAAGATTGAAATCTGAGATTCAAGGGTTAGGGTTTCAAAACCAGATTTGGGGTTTTTGAACTAGAAGAGGTTATAGTGAAGTACTTACCCAAGATAACAAGAGAAGAGGTCATGGTGGCTGTTGAAATGGCCGGAGCGACGGCAACGCGGCGGAGGGGGCGACGGACGACGGTTCTACAACAACCATGGACAAAAGAGATGAAGATAAACATAAAATAAGAAGAAGGAGATTCAACACTTAAGGGTAGTAGAACCACCATGAATGGAGGCAGCACGACGCTTACCGTGACTGAGAATGATGGTTCACACGGCGGAGATGGCGAAAAACGCGCTTAGGCGACGCGGCAGTGGTGGCACGGCACCAAGTGACGACGGCGTGATGAGCGCCATTCCGAGGCGGCTAAGGGTGGCTGGGCGCAAGGAGGAGAAAAGATCAAGAGGGAAGGGAGAGTGATGTGTGAGAGGAAGAAGAAATATAAAGAAAAAGTGGGGGTTACTGTCGCGTACCCATGGGGAAAGGGAAGGGACTTGGGGTTTCTTTGATTTATTTTACACGTACTTAGTGGTTAGGTACAAAATGAGTGATAAATATTGAGTCTAAAAATAAACATGTTAAAAATAAAGGGTGACAAATGTACACTTTCAAAATTTAAAATAAAGTAGAGATTGATAGTTGAATTGATCAACTAAGAAAATCCACGGTCCAACATTTAATCCCTGATTAATGTCAAACCAAATTATTTTCAAATCTAAAATTAAATAGAATAAAATATGAAAATAATTTTCTTTCAATCATATCATTTAAAATATTTTTCTAAACAAATACTAGTAGTGACAATAACATAACATTATTGTCTAGTAAAAGTACTTCTCTT